>CAWUFW010002961.1:0-600000 GCA_963921515.1 Calotriton arnoldi | reverse complement strand
CCCTTGCAAAACCAGGTCGTTTTGTGATAGGCAATTTTGATGTCTCCTCAATACGTTTTGGGCCCTTGCCTGTCACGGGTACTTGGGCCTCCCACAAGAGTGAGGCACCATTTTTATTGGGAGACCTGGGGAACGCTGGGTGGTAGGAAATTTGTGTCAGCCCGGTGATCCTACAACTTTCCCACACAGAAATGTGAGAAAAAATTTATTTTTTTCAACAAAATTTGAGGTTTGCAGGGGATTCTGGGTAGGGAAATGTTGGGGAGCCACGCAAGCCATACCTTGCTGGACTCCCCCGGGTGTCTAGTTTTCAGAAATGTGTGGGTTTGGTAGGTTTCCCTAGATGGCCGCTGAGCCCGGGGCCAAAAACTCATGGGACCCCCCTTGCAAAACCAGGTTGTTTTGTGATAGGTAATTTTGATGTTGCCACAATAGGTTTTGGGCCCTTGCCTGTCTCAGGTACTTGACCCACCCACACAAGTGAGGTACCATTTTTCTCAGAAGACTTTGCGGAATGCGGGGTGGGTGGAATTTTGTGGATCCACACAGATTCCAGAACTTTCCACCACAGAAATGTGAGGAAAATGTGTTTTTTTTTTTTACAAATGTTGAGGTTTGCAAGGGATTCTGGGTAACAGAACCTGGTGAGAGCCAGTCAAGTCACCCCATCCTGGATTCCCCTGGGTGTCTAGTTTTCAAAAATGTATAGGTTTGCTAGGTTTCCCTATGTGCCGGCTGCGCTAGGGCCCAAAATCCACAGGTAGGCACATTGCTAAAAACAAGTCTGTGCCTAGTGGGCTTTCTGCCGCCCTGAGGGGGAATCGGGGGGGGGGGGTTACCCTGATATGCCCCCAAAGGGGCATAAAGACTGGCTATGATTTTGGGGGTGGGGGCTATTTGTATGCCCATTCTGGGCAGCCCCCACGCATAAAAAAAGCCAGCGTGATCGCTGGCGCCTAGTGGGCTTTCTGCCCCCCTGGGGACAGATCAGGGGCCACTGCCACCATCCGCCCCTCGGGGGGGCAGAAAAACTGTGGCACTTTTTTGGGGAGGTGTGGGCATTGGCATGCCCAATCTGGGTTGACCTCGACCCTGAATAAAAATTTAAAAAATCCTAAGGCCTAGTGGGCTTTCTGCTCCCCCCGGGGGGCATATATGGGGCTATTGCCCCAATATGCCTCTGGGGAGGGGCAGAAAGACTGTGGTAATTGTTTTTGGGGTGGGGCATTATCATGCCCATTCTGGGCAGCCCCCACCCCTACATTATAAAAAAAAAATCCCTTGTGCCTAGTGGGCTTTCTGCCCCCCCGGGGGCAGATCAGGGGCTATTGCCCCCATCTGCCCCTGGGGGGGCAGAAAGACTGACATTTCCCAGGGGGGTGGGGGCATTGCCATGCCCTTTTTGGGCAGCCCCCACCCCAACATCAATTAAAACAAAATCCCTGGTTTCTAATGGGCTTTCTGCCCCCCGGGGGGCAGATTGGGGGCTACTGCCCAAGACTGAAATTTCTCTGGGGGGAGGGGTGGGGGCATTTGCCATCCCCTTTTTGGGCAGCCCCCAACCCAACGTCAATAAAAATAAAAAAATCCCCGGTTTCTAGTGGGCTTTCTGCCCCTCCGGGGGGGCAGAAAAACTTACATTTCTCTGGGGGGGGCATTGCCATGCCCTTTTTGGGCAGCCCCCACCACAACGTCAATAAAAAAATAATCCCTGGTTTCTAGTGGGCTTTCTGCCCCCCCGGGGGGCAGATTAGGGGCTACTGCCCCCGTCTACCCCCTGGGGGGGCAGAAAGACTGACATTTCTCTGGGGGGGTGGGGGCAGTGCCATGCCCTTTTTGGGCAGCCGCCCCCAACGTCAATAAAAAAAAGAATCCCTGGCTTCTAGTGGGCTTTCCGCCCCCGGGGGGGGCAGATTGGGGGCTACTGCCCCCATCTGCCGCCCAGGGGGGCAGAAAGACTCACATTTCTCTGGTGGGGTGGGGGCATTGCCATGCCCTTTTTGGGCAGCCCCCACCCCAACGTCAATAAAAAAAAAAAATCCCTGGCTTCTAGTGGGCTTTCCGCCCCCCCCCGGGGTGGCAGAAAGACTGTGGTGCCCAAACAAATATGGGGGGAGCAAAGGCCCTTGCCCAAGCGGCCGCTCCCCCCTCCCTGGTGTCTAGTGGGTGGATCCCTGCTTGGGGATCGCCCCCCTTGGGTGATCTCCAAGCAGGGATCCACTAGGAAAGGGTACCATTGGAAAGGGGAGATTCTCCCCTTTCCAACGATACCCCTCCCATCTTTTTCGGTGCTCGGGGGGCTGAGATAGCCCCACGAGCACTGAAACAGTGAAACTGAAACTAAGTTTCAGTTTCGTTTTCGTTGCAATGACGATTGCGCGCCATGCGCCCGATCGTCATTGCAACGAAATTCAAAAAGAGGCCTGGGGAGGTTGGGGAAGCTTTTCCCCACCTCCCCAGGCAAAAAAAAAAAATGGGAAATCCCTCTGCTGTCTGCAGCAGAGGGATTTTCTGAGCATGTGCTCATGACGGAATGGTCCCGTCAAGAGTGTACTGGAACTTGTGCTCATGACGGAACCATTCCGTCATGAGCATGGAAGGGGTTAATATATGGTTTGGTCCCCCTCTGGGGTTCACTGTGAATTATGTTCTATCTACGTGATTTCTATTCAAAGTATTGTGTGCATTGTGCATATCTCTGGGTAGGAGATATCTAAACGTGCTAGAGAGTATTATATAATAAATACATATTTTCATAAATACTTTGTGTGGTTCTTTTTCATTTAATCTATACCTATAAGATTGCATTCTGGTAAAACAAGCTGCTTTACACTCCTTCTGGACTAAGCCTGAAGGCTGCTCTCCATAGCTACCACTTAGAGAGCATTCTATGGTTGTCTAAGACCACTAAAATCACCATAAGGATTGTCTGGACTGGTGCAGGGTGTCCACTTACATCAGTGTACATCATAAACCAGGCCAGCCTCTCACAAGTACATTACTAATAGTCAACATAGTTACATATTGAGAATACTTTTAATTTTTTGTTGTTGTTCTCAGACTGTATCATTTCATTGAGTGGATTCCCTTATCACTTATAAGAACCCATACCATGCCTAGCACTTGTAACATTTAAAAGAAATGTTTCTCATCCTTGAACTATGGTGAAAAAAGCTTTTGTATTTGGAAAAAACATACAAACTGTGTATGCCAGTCAATAAACTGCAAGGAGCAGATACAGGACATCACTATCTATCAGACTTCATTTTATTTATAATCTTACTAAATTTGTAATTACCAAAAAGGAGATCATTTCTTAAACAAGTCTATTCATAGTGCTGTAAAGTAATGCTAAATGGTAATGCAGATGTTGCTCAAAAGAAATTCAGGATTTCAAGGTGTCATCGTCCTTACAAGGCCACCACCCACCACATTTACATTTGTAAAATAACTATATATACTGACCTAAAAAAACAACACTAAATACTAATTAATGGGTTCCTCCAAAGAAACTCAAGAGCTAAAGTTTTTGTTACTCTTGCTAGGCTGGATGACAATATTGATTCACAACAATTACAATAAATCTTACTGAGAACCTACCTCTACATTCCTACATTTTCTAGAACTCTTGCTCCAAAAAATGACACTGTGTATTGGTAGCCTCTGTTTAAATGTAATACTAGTGTTATTACATTCAGTCCATCCAGATCTATTTTTCAAATAGTCTATATAGTGACCTGACTTAATGCTGTGTCCCTGATGGAATATAATACCAACAGTAGCGTATGTTTTCCTATATATTGCTACCTGACCATCTTTAAAGTTGGTGATATCAGTATTTATTTTAGTGCCATCTCGTCTACATCTTTGTAGCATTGAGATGACATATTTACAGCTCTCCCTACCAACTAAATTTGAAAGTATTTATGCTCTACTGTCTGAACAGGAGGTGTTTTGCACAGCTGTATTTATTAATCTATCGAATACTGTTTGTCAATCTTGTATTGTTAGGTACACAAATCACTCTGAGTCAATGTCACTTCTAGAGGAATGGTGACAATTAACACATTCATGATCCAAGGAATGACTAATTCCAAATATTTTTTTATTGGAATATTACCAGTTTGTTGAATACCTAAAACTACCATAAGCAATTCCTACGCATCCCGTTGAGAGTTTACAGTAAATTCTGTCTCACCGGTACACATATTGTCTCTGTCACTTATACCCGGCACAGAATTAGGCTCATGTTGGTCAGCTCGTACTGTACTCAGTAAATTTGACAGTTCTCTGCAAAGCAGCTTATCTGAGTTTTCCCCAATTTTTCTCATTAAACGGAGGTAACTTAAAAGAATATTTACAACTATGTTACAATAACAGTCTACTCCAGATATGTCTGAAAATTGAGAGACTACCATATCCTTTACCTCTTCTACTATGACCTCTTTCTTCTACTATTGCTGCACCTTAGTAACTTTGAAGCCTTTCCTGTGTTCAGAGGGTTTATCAAACTTTTGTTAACTATAGATTGCACCTTTCATTAATTGGGCATTGACCCAGATGAGGAGTGTACAGACTTCTCTAATGATTGCACATGAGTTGTCTGCATTTACTTTACTCAAATCAAAATCTAGAAGGTACAACCCCGCATCCAGACTTAATCCTTGTGATTTACGAATGCTGACAGCATAGGCCAAACATAATAACACAGAGGAAATGGTTCTCTACGCACATAGAGGCATTTTACTGAGAGGAACCCTGCAGTAAAGCGGGACCGGCAGTGGGCAGGCGATATGGCTGTAAAGTATGGAAAAAATTGGTCATCCTGGTCACCTGAAGAAAGTGCAGATGCCCGCCACTGGCATAGATTCACCACTACTTTATTGCCAACAAGTCTGAGTGGAAGCTACAGTCTAGGACCTGATGAATGTCACTCCCATGGTCTTGCAGGTGCTAAGCACTTTAAGTTAGTATGTTGTTTTTCTTTTCCAGTGACTCTTGGAAGGACCAATGCAATTATGCGGCTGGAGAGGGCCAAATTATGTGACAAGAAACCTCAGTTTTCTGGTAAATTATGCAGCACGTTTTTTGATAGTATTACCCAATTATTTTGTCATTTTTACTCCTGTTAATAGTATCTGAGCAATGGTTTCACCTCATTAGTACCAGTCTGAGAGACAGAAAACTCAATAAGCGACAGCAAATTTACAAGTCTACCTTTGTGAAGGGCCTTTCACTGCTCAGCAACACATTTTATTGCCTTTTTTTGTAACTTTTGATCCATTTGAACAAGAAATTATTATAATTTTGTTTTGTTAAAATCTGCAGATTATGCTGCAAATGATGGTTTCTGTGGTGCTGATTATTGGCATGCTGCTGACCTCAAGCCAGTGCAAACGGTGATGGATTAGCTTTTGCCCTCTTGTAGGGTTGGAAGTGCCTATTAACCTGCTACTCATTTTGTTTTGGCAGATGCAGTATGTTTTCTTGTGACATGTCTTGCATGAATTACGATGTATTCCCCGATCTCTGGAGAGACAGTGGTACATTTTGTGTCACTTATTTTAATAATGGTGGTAAGCACCCCATGACCAAACAATGACACTACTAATCATTGGTGGCTGACTGCCTACTTTGTAAATTGGTGAATTTTGTGATGGCTTGGCCCCATGAGTGTATGTAGTGTGCATAAATACTTAGTACATGAGGTTGGCTACCCCTGAATTTTCTGTGCTTTAGTGTTAGTGAAGTGGCTCCACTTCTTCCTCCATGCCCCTACTGTACTACCCTCCTGATTTTTCCCATGCCCTGTATGCTTGGTTGTAAATCTAAATGCATCTATCGGGATATGAACCTGAATTCAGTGACTGGGCCATGAATGGCTTTTTTCTGCTCACTGGCTCTTGACCAAGCCAGTTTCAACAGGTCATCATGTGGCTAGACTGGAGCCACAAGTGGACAATGACTGTGTGTAAGTTGTACAGTCTTTGCCTAATTTATCCCAGATTCACGTGTCATGCATTTCTGAGCCTTATTGTGCATTGGTCAGACACCGGTGGAGCCAGGAAGCCGGTGGCTTAGGCTCAGTTTCACATATGATTTCCGAATCAGAGCGACTTTGATGGTTGCTTTAGAGGACGTTTTCTTCAGCCTCATTGCTGCAACTTTGAATTCTGTCTTTAGTGCAAGGCCTGTGCCCCTGTGCTATCACGTGCTTTACACCCCCCCCGACACAAATATGCGTGACACCCAAGTTCCTGTACCCCTGAATTACGTGCACCCCTTTTATTCAGACGACAAGGGTGTCATTTTGACACCTTGAGTTTCTCTCGCCAGCATTGAAGCTCTGAGGTCTGTAAATGGCACCCAGTGCATTAAGACCCAAGGGCCTCCACTACTTTGGTCAGCGATACCTGTACTGTAACTGCTTCGGCTTTTCCCATGTACAATGACAAGTGCTACAATTTCTGTGCCAACCACCAGACCTGAGCTGTGCCAAGCATTTGGCATCCTGTCTACACCACACAATCTTGCGTCCAACTTAGATTAAGACCACTTATAGAGGATGCACTTGGCTGTGGTCCTTAGATAACCTTGCAACTGCATTTCTTGTTAAATGGACACAGCTCTTGTAAATAAATGCACATTCAGGATTATTTTTTATTACATAAAATTACTCAAAGTTGCTAATGGTATTTGTTTTAAGCAACTAAAGCCTTGCTTCTTAAAAAAATAACACTGCTTACACATTTACTAGTGATGTTAGTGCTAGCTAAGCTAGATGTTCTGCCCCACTCCACCTTCCAAGAGTAAGCCCCAACAGTTTTTGCTACTCCTGATAGACACAGCGTAATTCAGAGCCTGTAATTGTACCTGGTTACTTTGCTTACAAGGTAAGTGTAGGTACTTGTCACAAGGATTGCCTAACCTCCCTTGAGTCACACAGGTCACCCACTTATGTCTTCATAAGCAAAGCTGTAGAATTTGACTGTCACACTTTTGGAACAATTAGTTATTTATTTTATTGGGTAAAATCTTTGTGACACTTTTGTATTCTCAGGCTTTCAACCGTGGGAAGGGACTTCTCCCAGAGCCAAACATGCTTCAGATCTTGAACAACCTAGGGGGACCAGCATCGTTACAGCTCTTACTAAACCCTCTGCTGCATGGAGCAGTTGTAGGGAAGCAGGGTAAGCATATGATTAAAGTGCTTGTGGCTGTTCTAGATGTTGTGTGGTTCCCAAAACACAAATGTCTTTAACTTGGCACTTTCTGTTCTACATCACTCTGTAGCTTTATAGCTAGGCTGGTACCGTAGAA
Source organism: Calotriton arnoldi (assembly GCA_963921515.1). Classification (NCBI taxonomy): domain Eukaryota; kingdom Metazoa; phylum Chordata; class Amphibia; order Caudata; family Salamandridae; genus Calotriton; species Calotriton arnoldi. The sequence goes on along the minus strand of CAWUFW010002961.1, from coordinate 592,680 downwards.
CTACATTGTTACTAGGATGATCGCTGGCCAGTTATGTCCATATAACACAATTTATGAAAAGGTCAACACGTAGTATGTGCGGTTCAGGGTTGTTTTAAAGGTTACACATAGCATATGCGGTTCAGTCTGAGTTTAAGGTAAAAACACAGTTTTGTTTATAGATGAACTAGTCTGTTGTCCTTGCCACTTTTCATATTTCTTTACCCCGCCCTACCTGTTGTTTCTGACCCGTCAGGTAAAGTGCTCAGATGCCTAAGGCCAACAAAAAGAATCGGCAAAAAGAGGAAGTAAGCAGGCACAAAGTTTGGGAGAAGACCACCCTAAGGCTGGCAGGACTAATAGTATGGTATATGATTCTGTGTGTCTGTTTGAGTATTGAAGTCAGTTGGATACCTTTTGTCAGTCCCTGGTTTAGCAGGGCACAAGAAGGAGAGCAAGAATAGTTTCTCAAAAACTGGAAGTTTATCGCCTGCCTTCCTGTGGCTGGAGGGTGGAGAAACCCTTCATGCATCGCAAAGTATACAACACAATACAGAAACATTTGTTGTCTGATCTATGAGAAGCGCTATTGCAGATGGATGATATGAGTGAAGAGCGTACTCAAACCACATTATCTTGCACAAAAATATAAGAAGCACTATGACATAAATTTGCAATAAGAATTAGCCTTATGTGAGATGCTCACAAAAATGAGATGTACAGTGTTTGTGTGTAAGAGAGATACTCACCAATATAAAAAAGCCTGCTGTGCGAGACATATATGATGCTCACAATAGATAGGTATAGTGAGATATGCAGAATGAGGTGTGTGGGCAAAGCTCAGATAGAAGGTATTAGTGATGAACACCAGAAGCAGTCTTTGTGTGTGAAGCTTACAAATGAATACAGTGGGTGGAAGGGCACAAATGAGTAGTGCGTGGGATTCACTAAAGCACAAAACCTTTGTTATATGGGAGGCCCACAAAAACTATAAAATGCTCAAAACTAGCAAATATGCCTCGTGCTAGGATTATTCAAGCCAAAATATTGAGCATTTAATTGAAACAATGATTGAAGGTGCCTTGCTCAAGACTATGATGATTTCTTTACAAGTGACATTTGGAGAGTTGCATATTAACAGTGAAGTAATCTTTGGGGAATAGTTATTGCTACCAAGAAAAAGAGTGACCTGGTTTGGTAGCTCCGATACAGACATAATTTTCTCAAAGCGTATGTTTGGTTGGTGTATTTGCTTTTATGTTAAGAAGCTCAGAGGAAAAACACAGTCTGTGTGATAACCTTGTCATTATTGGGAAGTGAGGGGGAGGATTATTGGTGCCTAGCCTCTTTGAGGACAATATTCGCCCGAGGATAAAGAATTTAGAGATGCATATTTTGATTGCTAGCAGAAGCTTGAGTGAAGATGCCCTTGATCTGGTAGAATGGAAAACATTGAGCCTCGGAGGGGTTACTGAGTCACTATGCCAATGTGAAATACTATTTCCCATATTTTATGGAATAGTACATTATAGTGTTGTATTCCGCTTTAGGTGTCCGTATATAGGCTTTCCTGAAACATGTCCTTATATAGGCACAATTCGCATTGCCCTTATATAGGCATAGAATCCCAGTCCTTATTTAGGCATTAGCTGTGCACTCCAAATACAGGCATGGTCACCGACATCCGTCCACCCTAACGTCACAACGAGTTCTTAGAAACTAGACCCTTAAGCTCTTGGGAGTTCCCCTAGCTCAGGATTATTGATTTCTCCAAGAACTCATCTATTATGCATGAACCGCTATACCTTAAGGGTTCATTCCTGACGTCTTCCTCTGTCCGACTTCACGTCAATGCTAACATTCCAAGGCACCTACCAGGTATAAATATACCTTCCCTTGCCCAAGCAAGTAGGAGGAGACCTCGACTTTAGAGGAGCCCGTGTCCCGGCCTGACGCACTGAGAAGAGACGCTGTCATTCCTGCTCGCAGAAGAATCCAGCTTCCAGTGTTCTGACTCCCTTCGCGGGGTGTTAGAGTTCGAAGATCCGGAAAGAGATTCCCACCTCTCTCATTCTCAAGGTATGGCGCTGACTAGAACCTAGAGGGACTCTTGGCATACCAGACTCTTAGTATACCATACTAAAGAATACTTCACCTACTTCTTACCTTGCCCTACACCTAGGTTAGGTTAGGTACACTGGGGTAGAACTAGCTTAGAGAAGCATCGTATGAGTACTCGCATTTTTAGCTCATGTTATTTATGTACGAGCAAGACCACTGACTCATTGTCAGTGAAATTGCTCTCCCACCCTCGCAGCTCCACCATTAAGTGAGGCCTGCCCCTGCACTCTCGAGTGTTGGTGATCGAGGCCCTCCTCCACCCGCAGGTTTCCTGCGCCTCATCCCTGGTGGTCCAGTGGACCTCTGTCTCCTTCCTCTAACTCTGCTCTTTCACTCGCTTTTCCTCCCTTTTTATCTTTCACCTTTCTGCACTTTTCTGCATCTCTGCTCTTTTGTGCCTTATTTCTGCTCATTTTCCCTTCTCTCGCTCTGCCCTTTCACTTGTTTTCACTCGTTTTTCTACCCTCTTTTATCTTTCACCTTTCTGCACTTTTCTGCATCTCTGCTCTTTTGTGCTTTCATTCTGCTCATTTTCCCTTCCTCTCGCTCTGCCCTTTCACTAGTTTTCACTCGTTTTTCTACCCTCTTTTATCTTTCACCTTTCTGCATCTCTGCTCTTTTGTGCCTTATTTCTGCCTATTTTCCCTTTTTTCTTTATCCCTTATTTCCTCCCTTTACCTTTCCCCGCCGCTGCTGCCCCCGCGGCCCCTCCCCCAGCGCGACCGGCCCAATCCAGCTCCCTCCCGCTCCCGCCTCCCAGCTGTCCAGCCCTCCCCGACCCCTACTTAATGGCGGCCACTGCGAGGACGGGCGAGCAAGACCACTGACTCATTGTCAGTGAAATTGCTCTCCCACCCTCGCAGCTCCACCATTAAGTGAGGCCTGCCCCTGCACTCTCGAGTGTTGGTGATCGAGGCCCTCCTCCACCCGCAGGTTTCCCTGTGCCTCATCCCTGGTGGTCCAGTGGACCTTTGTCTCCTTCCTCTAACTCTGCTCTTTCACTCGTTTTTCTACCCTTTTTTGTCTTTCACCTTTCTGCACTTTTCTGCATCTCTGCTCTTTTGTGCCTTATTTCTGCTCATTTTCCCTTCCTCTCGCTCTGCCCTTTCACTTGTTTTCACTCGTTTTTCTACCCTCTTTTATCTTTCACCTTTCTGCACTTTTCTGCATCTCTGCTCTTTTGTGCCTTATTTCTGCTCATTTTCCCTTCCTCTCGCTCTGCCCTTTCACTAGTTTTCACTCGTTTTTCTACCCTCTTTTATCTTTCACCTTTCTGCATCTCTGCTCTTTTGTGCCTTATTTCTGCCTATTTTCCCTTTTTTCTCTATCCCTTATTTCCTCCCTTTACCTTTCCCCGCCGCTGCTGCCCCCGCGGCTCCTCCCCCAGCAGCGACCGGCCCAATCCAGCTCCCCTCCCCGCTCCCGCCTCCCAGCTGTCCAGCCCTCCCGACCCCTACTTAATGGCGGCCACTGCGGGGACAGGCGAGCAAGACCACTGACTCATTGTCAGTGAAATTGCTCTCCCACCCTCGCAGCTCCACCATTAAGTGAGGCCTGCCCCTGCCCCTGCACTCTCGAGTGTTGGTGATCGAGGCCCTCCTCCACCCGCAGGTTTCCTGCGCCTCATCCCTGGTGGTCCAGTGGACCTCTGTCTCCTTCCTCTAACTCTGCTTTTTCACTCGTTTTTCTACCCTTTTTTATCTTTCACCTTTCTGCACTTTTCTGCATCTCTGCTCTTTTGTGCCTTATTTCTGCTCATTTTCCCTTCCTCTCGCTCTGCCCTTTCACTTGTTTTCACTCGTTTTTCTACCCTCTTTTATCTTTCACCTTTCTGCACTTTTCTGCATCTCTGTTCTTTTGTGCCTTATTTCTGCTCATTTTCCCTTCCTCTCGCTCTGCCCTTTCACTAGTTTTCACTCGTTTTTCTACCCTCTTTTATCTTTCACCTTTCTGCATCTCTGCTCTTTTGTGCCTTATTTCTGCCTATTTTCCCTTTTTTTCTTTATCCCTTATTTCCTCCCTTACCTTTCCCCGCCGCTGCTGCCCCGCGGCCCCTCCCCCAGCGCGACCGGCCCAATCCAGCTCCCCTCCCCGCTCCCGCCTCCCAGCTGTCCAGCCCTCCCCGACCCCTACTTAATGATCCACTGGACCTGGGTCAGTTACAGTACAAAATAGGTGGTCACTGCGCGGCCGCTGTGCGGCTGCGGGCCGCGGGCGCGCAGCCGGCACGCCGAAGGCGCGTCAAAGGCAAGCCCGTCTGCGCCCGTCCGCGACCCGACTGCGACCAGCGCCAGGAACCCTGGACCTCCGCCCCGCCAACGCTACGACCCAGCAGCACTCCACGCACTCAACCCAGGCCGCAACAACAACTGCAAGCTAGCATCACCAGCCGACTCCCACGGACCCTTCAGCTGTCACCGCTGCCGGCACACCTGCAGCACCGCCAAGAACACAGATCCAGCACAACCCGCCCACAAGAACACAACCGAACCGAAGACCCTGCAATGCATCCTCCTCAACGTCCGATCCCTCCACAAACACGCCACAGAAATCTGGGACCTCCTCGACAGCACCACCCCAGACGTGGCGTTCTTCACCGAAACCTGGACCAACACCACCTTGGGACCGGACATCGCCATCCCCCAAGGATACAAGATCTCCAGGAAGGACCGCCCCACCCGCCCAGGAGGAGGAATCGCCATCGTCCACAAATCCAGCCTCCGCCTGAGCACACTCCCTGACGAGCCCACAGAACTGATGGAACACCTTCACTTCAAGATACTGGCCAGCCCCACCGCCACCCTCCGAGGAACCCTCATCTACCGACCCCCTGGACCCCGCGGACCCTTCGCCAACTCCATCACGGACATTATCTCCCCGCAGGCCATCGCATCCACCAACTACACCCTGCTGGGAGACCTCAACTTCCACCTCGACAACCAACTGGACCCCAACACCACATCCCTCCTGGACAACCTCCACAACATTGGACTGCGCCAGATCGTGACCGAGCCCACGCACTCATCAAGACACACCCTCGACCCCCTCTTCACTACAGGAAACTCCATCACCTTCAGCCACACCACCAAACTCCCATGGACCGACCATCGTTGCGTCCACTTCACCTTCAGAACACCCACCATCCACAGACACCAGCACCTGCTTCCACGAAGAAACTGGACCAAAATCACCGACGACCAGCTCACCTCCTCACTCAACAACTCCACCCCAACCATCGCGGAAAACGACGACCCCAACACCGCTGCCCGAACCCTGCATAGATGGATCTCGGACAGCACCAACACCATAGCCCCCTCAAGAAAAACAACAATACCCGCGCAAGAAAGCCAGATGGTTTACCACCGAACTCGAGAGTCCAGAAGCACAGGCCGCCGCATCGAAAAGGCCTGGAGGAACACCAAATCCACAGAAGCCCACGACAACTTCAGAGCCGCCACCAACGCCCACCATCAACTCATCAGAGAAACGAGGAAAAAGCGATTGAAGACAGAATCTCCACCCACGCGCACAACAGCAAGGAACTCTTCAGCATCATCAAGGAGTTCGCCCAACCCACTAGCGAGTCTACCGACATCCCTCCCTCACAAGACCTCTGCGACAAACTCAGCACCTTTTTCCACCACAAAATCAAGAGCATCTACGACAACTTCGACGAAGACAACCAACACACTGAACCCTCACCAACCACCCCCGACACCCGGAAACCAGCGAATGACGACTGGACAGCCCTCACCACCGAAGACACACTGAAGACAATGAAGTCAATCCACTCAGGGGCCCCCACGGACCCCTGCCCCCACCACATCTTCAACAGAGCCGCCGACACCATCGCACCCATGCTCCGCCACACCATCAACCGCTCTCTGGCGACCGCCTCGTTCCCCGACGACTGGAAACACGCCGAGGTCAACCCCCTCCTAAAGAAACCCTCAGCGGACCCCACCGACCTCAAAAACTACAGACCCATCTCCCTGCTCCCGTTCCCAGCGAAAGTCATCGAGAAAGCCATCAACAGCCAACTCGCCACATTCATTGAAGAACACAACATCCTCGACTCCTCCCAATCCGGCTTCAGAAAAACCACAGTACGGAAACCGCCCTCCTCGCCGCAACAGACGACATCCGCACCCTACTGGACAAAGGAGAAACAGTAGCCCTCATCCTCCTCGACCTATCAGCGGCGTTCGACACAGTCTCCCACCGCACCCTAATACGCAGACTCTACGACGCAGGAATCCAGGACAAGGCCCTCGACTGGATCCGCTCCTTCCCTCTCCGGCAGGACGCAGCGGGTCAGACTCCCCCTTTCCTCTCGGACCCCACACCTACCACCTGCGGAGTCCCACAGGGCTCCTCCCTCAGCCCGACGCTCTTCAACGTCTACATGGCTCCACTCGCCCCCATCGTCAGAACCTACGGACTCAACATCGTGTCATACGCAGACGACACCCAGCTCATCCTCTCCCTATCCAACGAGCCCAACACCGCCAGACGCAACTTTCGAGAAGGCATGGAAGCCGTCGCCAAATGGATGAAAATAAAACAGCTGCCTACAACTAAACACCAACAAAACAGAAGTACTCATCATGGGCCCAAACCCCGATGCCTGGAGCGACACCTGGTGGCCCCCCGCCCTCGGAAACCCGCCAACCCCCACGGACCACGCACGCAACCTGGGAATCATCCTGGACTCCGAGCTCCAAATGGACCGCCAGATCAACTCTGTCTCGTCTTCCTGCTTCCACACCCTCCGCCTCCTTCGTAAGACCTTCAAATGGATCCCCCTCGAACACCGAAAGACCGTCACTCACGCCCTGGTCACCAGCAGACTCGACTACGGCAACGCACTCTACGCCGGAATAAACAAAAACCTCACCCGCAAGCTACAGAACATCCAGAACGCCGCCGCAAGACTGGTCCTCAACCTGCCAAAACACTGCCACATCTCCCAGCACCTGCGCACACTCCACTGGCTCCCTGTCGAGGCGAGAATCACCTTCAAGATGCTCACCCACGCACACAAGGCCCTCCAAGGCACCGGACCAGCATACCTGAACAGCCAACTCAAATTCCACGCACCCCAAAGGACCCTACGATCAGCCCAGCTCTCCTACGCCGTGGTCCCCCGCACCAGAAAGACCAGATCGGGAGGCCGCTCCTTCTCCTTCCTCGCGGCCAAAGCATGGAACGCCTTCCGCTCCACCTCAGACAGACAACATCGCTCCCCATCTTCGCAAGAAACCTCAAAACCTGGCTCTTCGACAGACCCCTCCTTGATGGATGGAACCTGCACCCCCACACCTAGCGCCTTGAGACCCTTACGGGTGAGTAGTCGCGCTTTAACAAACCCCTGATTGATTGATTGAATACGTGAATATATGCTAAAAGATAATGCTAGCGCAGTATTATTTCTTTATACTGCTTACGCTGTACATTATCGATCTTGCATACTGTCTTGTGATCATAACAGCTCATATCTCTTACACGAGAAACAAGACTGTTCAATAAATCCTTTTTATTGAAACGCCCGTCTATTCTTTCTGTGTAACTCTGAGGAAACTAAGCATGCACGATTAGCTGAGTGAAACTGTTATCTATTGTTTCCACGATTCTGAGAAGTGTTCCGATTCTAAAGGAAACAAAATTGTCATGTTTATGCGGTTGCCAGAAACTACTCCCTTCTTGTTTACAAGGAGTTTCTAGTGGCCTCTGAGTTAGCTGGCACAAAAGTAATTAAGTTTAATATACTCGATAGGGACATATTGACCTCAGTCCTATGTCAAACCTATAGGGTATATTATTCCAATGCGCAGAGCCTATTAGGGAAATAGGAACTACACTACAATAGATACAACCAAATAACTTTTTATTTGTTGCTGCGTTACTTTATGGCCTTGTGTATTTAACCACCTCTTTGTAGAACTGTGTGTGCTGATGGCTGATGATGTGTGTCTTGTGCGACAAATAATGTACATCGAGTTTACTATGAGTAAATGCCACATATATATATATAAACCTGCAACCTTTGGGAAATGTGAAGAGGGAGATCCAGAAGCAGGAAGAGAAAGAATAGCATTTGCCTTTTGACCAGCTTTGCATACAGTAAAATTGTTTGTATAAACAGCAGAGGCAGGAGAAGGTTTAATCATAGGACCGATTCCTCCAATCATGGAGTTCCCTGGACACAAAGGGAGTCCAAAATTCATATTTCCTTTTCCCCTGATCCGAAATATCCAAATTAGCAATATAACTCAATAGATTTCAACCAATCCTCCAATGTTGGAGGTGTCGGAGATACCCACAATTTACATATCTCCCTACGCGCTAAAAGCATAGCATAAAAACCAATTTTGCACAGTCTTTAGTGACAATACTTTGACATTCCAAACTTCCAAAAATAACCAAAACAGCACTTACCTTAATCTGCAGGTTTAAAACGCTAGCCAGACATTTACTTACGGCCTCCCAAAAGAGCTGTAACTTCGGACAGTATAGAGACATGTGTAAGTCGTCTGCAGTCTGACTGCCGCATTTGAGACACACCACCACTCTTCCTGACCCAAATTTAGAAAGCCTTCGTGGAGTCCAGTACGCCCTATGCATAGTAAAAAATGGTTCCTCCTCAGATATGCGGGTTTAACTGTTTTGTAAAGCATAGACATAGATACTTGCCATTGGTCTTCCAGCTCGGTCTCTGGCAAGCATCCTCCCCACAGATCCACCGGCAGGGTAAACACACAGTCCTCCATCTCCAGGATCATCCAGTACCATAGTGCAATTTCTTTTTTAAACACTGCAGTAGAGAGAAGCTTTTCCTCAAATTCATTTGGATCTCCTAATGTTACACCCGTTGCCATGAACCAGCTTTGTACCTGGAGGAATTTAAACCTTGAAAGCGATGAGCCTACTACCTGCTCACACCAGCTCCACGAAACCATCTGACCCTCCGACAGCAAGTGCTTCCATCTTAAAATACCCGCTTCTTTTAAAGGTAAGGCCAATAAGTCTTTTGTCCATTCAGGAGAGCCTGGTGCATCCCAAATCGGGGCCCAATAACTAAAATACGGTATGTTTAAAACTTTTCTGATTTTTAACCACATTTCCGCCATTTCCCTTAGAATCTTAAGCCTAACCTTCTTAAAGTATTTCGGATCAGCAAATTTATACATAAAACCCACGCGAGCTCCCTTTTCCTTTGTCAGCATCACTCTGAACATCCGCCAAGATTTGTCTTGTCTGCCGAGGGTTTGTTTGAAAGAGGAATAAACTTGGCCTGCTTCCAACTGCTGGGCACTGTGGCCAAACAAATTGACTATTTAGAAGCTGGTTTAGAACAAGGTTGATGGGCGTACAATTGGCGGCAAGAATGTTAGGAGGACAGGGGTCATCTGATGACCCTGATTTGCAGGCACTCAAGGCCTGAGCGGACTCCTCAAGGGAAAACAAGGCAAATTCCTGTAGCAATTGGCCACGAGAGGGCACTATTTTGACCTGCAGTGCCGTGTGGTCACTGATCCTTGCCAAGACGACGTCCATGAGATGTACAGCCATCCACAATGGTTTGGATTTTAGTGTCAAAGAAGTTGGACAATTGGGTATATAAATTAAGAGAAGGTTTTAAAGGCTGAAGCAAGGCTTCTGGGTGCATAATCCTTTTGACAATTTTAAACATCTGCCTGGACTTGTTAGAGACATGTCAATCTGATCTGTAAAAAAGTTAGACTGAGCTTTCTTAATTGCATGATGGTAGATATTTAGAGCCTTCTTGTAGAGTGCTATGTCATCACAAAGGTAATGATGCCTCCAATCCCTTTCCATTTTTTTTACAGTGCTTACAAAGCACTTTAAGCTGCTCACTAACCCAAGGGGTTGACTGTCTTTTTCCTGAGGAATTAACATCTCTGTGTTTAATAGGTATGATGTGGTTGGCCACCAGTGTAAGCAAGGATTCGACTGACTGATATCGACCTCCATGTCCTCCATCATAGGTGGAGAGTGCTTGCTCAAGGCAAGACTAAACTCTGTAGAAGAGACAGTGGCCCAATTACGATGCAGTAGAGGCCCGAGGTCCAGTGACCAATGGAAGTGAATGAGAGCATGGTCAGACCAAGTCTGGGGACTAATGTTGAGTACCAAAACTTGAGTGTTAGAAAGATGGTGTTCAAGGTGTGACCCACAATGTGAGTGGGCTGAGTCACAAACTGTGACATATCCCAAGATGACATATGCTCCAAAAGAAGTTGACCATGCGGGTCAGAAGATGCATCCACATGTATATTAAGGTCCCCTAGAAACGTGACATTCAAGTATTTCAAATTATACTTTGAAAGGACCTCATCCAGGAAAGACAGAAACCCCCCTACATGCCCGGCCATGCCAAGCAATAGATCAGCATTGCCAGCCAGGATTTTATTAGCTGACAATTAAATGCAAAATCCCATAGACTCATAAACATTGCTGACTTCCCATCAATCTCACCTGCTGTTTCATCACTCATCATCACGTTTGACTCCTCCGTATGAACAAAATCTTTAAAGTGGCAAACTATTACCTCTGGGTCCTGAAGAGATTAAGCCATTCTTGTCTCTTTTCTACTAAAAATACTGTCATGACTGGACTTCGGCCACACCTTCCTTGTGGGCATCTCACAAGCCTGCCTATTGCCACTGAAAACTGTCCTACATGCTAGATTATACGTATGTCTTTATCTCTGAAAATCGATCACATTACTCTAATTCCTGTCAAGTTACAATGGCCTCTTACAAGATTACATTTAAATTTGATGCCTAACCTACAAAACCATCAACACCATTTCTCCATTATACTTCTCCTACCAGGGCACAAGTACTAAAAGAAGAAGTGGGGCACTAACCAAGTTAGGCAGTATGTAAGTGACATCACAGCGCATGACATTGCAAGTGACATCACAACCCAAGACCTCACAGGAAGTGATATCCCAAAAAAAGACATCAGATTTTAAGACCTCACATATGTTAAGCAGGTCTATCATGAGTACATTTGAGCGCATTACAATATTTAACAAATTAGATTTTGCGTTGGAGTTGGGCCAAAAAAGTGATGCAATCCCGGCGCAAGATCTAGTCCTCCACTTATACATTTATTTATTAAAACTCTCCCAGAAAGAAATTGGCAACAAGGAGAAACATGACAGTATATCTGTTCTGCTTTATTGGTTGCAAAGTCTGCATTAAAAAAAATCTTATAGGGTTAAGGCACCTGCTGCATAGATCTTTATGTACCCAGTAAATCTCAGGAAATAATAATAATGGTAAGATAACTCTGGAGGATAATCCACTTGCTGGAGAGACAGGTGTTTTGTCTAGTCCCAGTTTTGAATCAAAGTAGCATAGAGGGTTAATATGTCTCTAGCAAAGCACATCATGTGACACACAGATGACGGATTTTTATTTTATGTAGATGGGTAAGTGAGTTATTGCTTTTAACACAGATCCTTTATTTATTTGCAGTTCATAAATTGTAATCCTTCTAATATAGCACAGTGAACTATGAAGGAAAGGACATATGCCTACTACGCCTTGTTATCCTCACTATCTTATGTAACACATCCTGTAAATTGATTACACACATGATTTATTGTCAATGTATAATGTGTATGTGTGATGTAAATCACTCTGACACCCTGGATTGGGTTGAGTAAATACTAGGACAGACAAACACATCTGACAGACAATATAACGCAAGATGTGTGCTTAGTCTATGTCTGATACTAATGGCGAGGTTCAACTGCTCAAAATAAACATTTCACAAAACATTAGCCTTTGAGTGGCTGAATTGCACAGTGTGAAACAGTCAAATAAGGTAGGGTCAGGGCTGAGGAGGGGCAGGATGCAGATAGCAATCAACAAACTACCTCTCTCCCTTTGTCCTGGAAGTGCAGACTGCAGGCAGCATGAGTGGCGCCCAGGGCGAGGTGAGAAAAAACTCCCTGGAGGTTTGCAGCACAACAAAAGGGAAGATCACAGGCCAAGTGCAGGGCCATTATAGGTGGTGCTTTGACGTGTGAATGGCCCTGTGACTGACAGAAGAGAGAGGAGAAATTCATTAGTCGCCTCGTCCCCCCCACCCTTGTCCCCTGGGTCCCTCCACCACAATATCTGTGGGGGGGGGATTATGTCCCCCGCGTCCCTCACACTTCCTAGCCCATGCCCTATACTCCCCTCCTCTGTTTTTGCTTGGCCAGCTGGGGACCCTCAGAGGGTGTAGTAGGCAGAATATATCACATTACTGTGGCTTCGTATCTCCAGGAGGTATTTTCATGATTTGGCGCAATGGTAGCCCTGTTACTTTATTACAGTGACAGGAGTCAGCAAAACAGTGAGAGCAAGCTCGTTGTAACTCTTAATATTGTATGGACGCGAAAAGATTCTTCTTGCCCTGCACAAAATATATAATTTCTGACAGACTCCCCCTATGTTCATTGTCTTATTTCTATTTAGCTGCAAAGTGCGATATTCTTCTCACAAATGTGTTTAATTAGAAAGTAGCTCAGTGGGTTATGCTCCAGCTGCAGAGATGTGCATATCAGTCAGGTTAAACGTTTAATCTAGTTAATCCAGTCTTTTGTCCCTTTGTCTACTGGACAGTCCCCTCCCTACCGATGTGACCTATCCCAAGAAGTGTATTCTAGACCCATTAAGACATTTTTATTAAGCTGGTGAAGCTGCCAAAGACAGATACACTCCTCATGGAAAGTCTACCCTCTCACACCAAAATAGTTTTTTTGAGCTTCACAAATACCCCCACTATCTCACAACCTTGACTTGAAAGGGAAAAAGCAACTTGTCTAATTGTGGTTCGAGCACATGCAGAACAAATTTGTGTGCAAAAACAGACTTAGCAAAGGCCTGCCTAAATGTGCCTAGAAGAGCAGTAGTGTATGCTCACATTTTACAAAATGACTGTTAACAGGCCTTCCAAATGGATTAAAAGAAGTAATCGAGTACTACAAGTCCCAAAATGCTCTCATTAGTTAAATGCAAGCTGAGGACTGAAAGCATGGTGTCATGTGAGCAACCCTCACAAACTTCAGAAAACAGCATGCAGGGCTCTTGCCAGCTGCTGTTGGCAGCAGTGATGGGGGGGGGGGGGGTGTAAGCCATTCTTGCATGATTATAGAAATGGGGGTTGTAAGGGTTGTTTGTCAGTGATCTGTCGGCGGCAGGAGCAGAGGAATTACCTTGGAATCGTGTAAAGAGGGCGCCAGAGAGGCCCTGGAAGGCAGGCTTGTTGGATGGGGGATGTGTGTGAGCCCACAAGCAGGAGCCCCGTTTGCTCCCTCAGTCTGCCAGGTAAACTGAAAGCAAGGGGTGCACCTTTCATCTCAGCACCCTACTTTTTTCACCACAGGTTGATCAAAGCCATATACACTTAAACAAGCAGTGGCAAAACCGATAGGTTTCGGTAATGTGAGAGCTATTGGCTTTGTCAATGTATTTTAGCCCTGTTGTATAGCAGCATGGCTGCAGTTCAACATGGCTGAAAGGCAGGGAAGAAAGTGTGCTATGACACTGCTATACAACATGGCTAAAAGACGTTGACAAAGCCAATAGCTCTCAGATTGCCGAGACCTTTTGGCTTTGCCAATGCTTGCTGTTATGGCCTTCATCCTATCCTGCCAGTCCCAATATTACTTGCAGTTGGTTCTCTGCTTGAAATGTCGTGCAGCAGTGAATGTATCTCCTCCACTCTCCCAAACAAAAGTGCTCTCCTTATTGGCTCCTGTGAACCAGTGTAGCTCAACAGGCCACACGTGGTTGATGTTTGTGTGAAAAACGCATGTTTGTGTTGATTATTGTGATGGAGCAAGGACTCACAAATGAGACTTGCTCGGATGCAATCCTCTTAAAGTATTAATGTATTAAAAATTGTATTGGTAATACTAACCATTGCACACACAAACACAACTAGAAGGAAGCTTGCTTATATGTTTTTACTAACAAGTAACGCTTGTCTATTCTAAAATGGCCGCTAAAACGCGGGAACTTTACTGCGCATGTCCCAACCATATCACGTGGTGTGACGTCTTTCTTTGCTTGGGGGGAAAATTCAGGCTTCTGCGCAGTGTGATTTAAAATGGCTGCTATATGTTCTCACATGCTACAGCTTGCTCTTATGTTTTGTTTAAACTGTAAAATATTATCGCTATTAATGCGGGGATAAGTTTATAAGTAAATGGGAATAGAATAGACAGAGCGGGTATACAGTGAAACATTTTTATTTGTGATTTTAATATTTTCTTCTTTGACTTTATTAGTTCGTAAAATGTGGGCCTGGGGTTGGTGAACTGAAAACTCGAATGACGTGGGTTCTGCACATGCGCCTTGAAAGACTGCTCAGAGCGGAAAAGGATGAAGTCAACCTGGACGTCGTCCAAGGCCACGACCTGATGGCCTATATTGTCATATTCATGGATGTTCTCATAAAATTGTAACATTGTACATGAAAAAGGCACAAACTTTGTCATGAGACGGGTGGGAAATAAAGCAAATGTATTAAATTTGAGGGGCGGTATTTTAAAACAAAGAGCTTTAAGAAATGAATTAAATCAATATGGTGTGAGGATCAACCCCTGTCCCCGTCCAATCAGAAGTAGTGGTCCCATAAGTTAGCAACATTTAGGGGAGGTACATGGGCGTAGAAGGGTATAATAGATATAGCAAAAGCAATTAGCATTAGAACGCTCAGACGCACAGACATTAGAAGAAGAGGTATCCTTCATTCAATTCAAGCTGGCAGTGCCATTAGGAGAGAACGCTCTGGCACCAGACATACGAGCTGATCGATTGCAGACTGAACCGCTGTCCAGAGAGGTCCTGAGGTGGGGGCGGCGGAATCCATTAGAAGGAAGAAACGGGAGAATCGAGGAGAAGCGAAGTACCAGAGAGGGGAACGACGCAGGCGTCGTGGGTAGAGAGGTCACCGGTCCTGTCCTGATACGGGAGGAGTCTTTGCTCTTCATCCTTCCAGGGTCCTATCTTTCCAACTCCTTGGCCAAGGGGTTTGGTTCTCGCACTTAGGTAAATATAATGCAAACCTTAGTTGCGCTGCTGTCTCTATCTTCTCTTTCCTAAGGGACCGTCATTAATCGATAAATCATTGTTGTGCTTCCTCCATGAGATTTGATTTAAGTATTATGTGCCTTTGTATTTTACTCTGCTAAATCTTTAGATAAACATTTTAAAACTTCTTGACTTTGTGATTATTTAGATAATTATGAATTGTATGGAATGTCACTCATTTTAAATTTCCCAATTATCAAAAGGTCCATCGGTAAGTCATTACTCTTCAATCAGAAGGTAATTGGTAGCAGGGATTTGATAAAGAGTACCAACTGACCCACCAGCGGAAATTGCTAGCGTAGTATGAATGTATGGGCCCAAGTGAGTATTTTGTGTATGAATGCTTGTTGCTAGTAACCCGCTGGATCAGTTTTCTGGTAAGCAGAGGACGGTTATGGTTATATTTTGTTAATTGGGTAATGAGGATTTTATTTTTATGTACTAACATCCGCTTTTCGTTTAAAGTTTGTTTTATGTTGTTTAGAATCCCCGGGGAAAATTGGGAAGCGGTTGGTAAGTGGAAGCCATACTGCAGTGAGGTTATCTGTCAGGCAGAAATAGTACTGAAAAGTTAAGCAGGGCTATCAGTACTTGTTAGGGACTCTATGTGTGTGAGTAATAGCAAGGGAATATGCTAGTGAAAGCTTGATGTTATATCACCTAGAAAGGGTAACATTGAAGAAGTAACAGGTATTTCTGAAGCTTGCGTGAAGAGTAGACGGAAGTGTTTTACTCGTGGTGTATGATTAGGAAACGGAAGGGATTTACTAAGAAGTGAGAGAATCTATCTTTTCAAGTTAGCGAAACTGACACGATAGCGAATGTTCTATGTTGTTATTGAATTTAATTAGAAAATAGGGAGAATAAAACTTTGCGTAGGTTTTTGTAAAGGGAGGGTCAGCTGCCGGAGAGGAAGCTGACGTCACAAAACGCCGCGCTGGGATTGGTTGAAACCGCGGGCGTGGAAAGACTCTTGTAAAGGAGGGGTCAGTAGTCAGGAGTAGTACTGACGTCACAAGTGTCGCGCTGGGATTGGTTAAAACAGCGAAGGACAGGAAGGCGCCGATTGTAAAGGAGGGGTCGTTGGAAAAGACGTCACTGCAAAGCCGCACTAGGATTGGTCCAGAAGCAAAAGTTAGCTGGAATTCAATTGGTTGTCAGAATAGAAGTCGAATTTTTAGTGGTCAGTGGAAATTGTATGTTTAAACGCGATCCGACTTTAATAGGAACTCGTCCATACAGGAGATTCCTAGGTTTTGCAGAATATGGTTCAATAAACAGATATTTACCCAGAATGTACGGAGAAAAGAGGAAAATGTCATTTCTACAGAAGGTTAAGAATTATTTTAAAAAGGACAAAATAATAAAGACTAGAGAAGGAATTATCATTCCACCAGCTAAAACGCCCGCTTCATTTATGATGATGGAGAGAGGTTATCATACTTGCGTATGGTTAGAGAATTGGATAGAATATACCAAAAATGATGGAATATTAGCTTTTCCCGAAAATGGTACTTTCAATGGGAGGATTCTTCAAAATTTGAGATTAAGAATGAATGATTTAGAACCCAGACCTAGATTGATTCAATACGAAGCCTTAGAAGAGTGGGAAACTGAGGCATTTGAACGTGACCGATCCAGAAGTAATAGGAGTTATCGGGGATTCTTTCCCAGATACCAAAACGAGTCAAGCGACGGTCAGATGAAACAGTGGAGACGAGCAATGCTTACAGAGGGTCTGTATCCCATATTAATGGCAGAAGAATCATTGGGGAGTAAATGCACAGAAAAGACCAAACATTTGGCTAGATTTGGAGACTTTGAAGTCGAATTTATGGAAGATATATTAAAGAATCCACCACCATATCAGGAAGGGACAAGTGGATGTACCCCAAGTGCACCCTTGTTACGGACACCCTTAGTGCCTGAAGTATTACATGATTCACCAGTTAGTAGAGTGCTTCGCGATAAAGAAAAGGAAGCGATAGACAGAAACAGAGCAGAATTGATTCAAAAGGTAACACAATTGAATGTTCACCCTGATTCATTGACCATACCTGTAACGATTGGTCCAGTGGTTCCCTTATATGGTGACAAGGCAATTTATCCCAAACCTCTAGTTGTACCTATACCTGTGAATGTTCCTAAACTGGAAGCAGTAGTAATGGTTGAGGATCACTTTAGTGATTGTGAGTCTATAATTTCATTAATGGACTTGCCCATTCGAGATTCTGTAAACAATACTCCAAGAAGAGTAACACCTAGTTGCTCCAAAGATGTAAACATAGTAACCTCGTCAGGAACTAAAAGTGCCACAGTAGTTACACCTGAAGATTTAGAAAGGTGGGCACAAGGATCAGACAAACAGAATTCACCCCCAAAGATCATGGACATTTATAAATTAAAAGTCGAATTAGAAGAAATGATAGCAGGAAATGTAGGAGTAGATGGCCTAAATACTTATGATGAAGAAGAATTATTGTTCATCTGCAGAAGCATCACAAGGAATGCAAAAATATTTCATGAGAAATTATCAGATTTAGCTCATCAGATGGGAATTGAAATAGGGAAGTCAAAGGTACTGCAAAAACCCTATAGAGCAGATTTTTCAGACAAAGATTTAGAAAATATGAATGCCTCAGGAAGGAAATTACAAGTAAAAGAATTGATGACAGTTTTGCAGAAATGGGGAGAGCTAGATAAATGGAAAGCTAGATGGACAAAGAAAAAGGAAGAGGCACGATATAGTAAAACCACTTCAGAATATTTAATGAAGGAAACAGGGAAGGGAGATCAAATGTACCCGATGCGAGAAGTTCCAGGAGGGGGATATGTACATGTCCCATGGAGCAGACAGGATATTTTATCATTTACAAATGATTTTCCAAAATTGAGAGAAAAGCCAATTGAATGGTACAAGCAGGTTGAGAGGTTTGTGAAAGTGTCAAAGGTGTTGTTGAAAGACTTGGATGGTTTGTTTGACATAGTGGTACCTGCCGATTTGTGGACGGATTGCAAAATCACAATTGATTGGCCTAGTGAGGAGTATCCTAGAGACCCAAAGACAGGTGCCCCGTCCAATGATGTAATGAAAAAGTATCAGCAGGTGATAACTTATTTGAAAGGGAAAATACCACCAAAGGAAACCGATTGGGTGAAAATAGACAGAACTACCCAAGAAGCCAGTGAATCGGTACATGCCTACTATGAGCGTTTATTGCAGGTATTTAAGCAGTCTAGTGGATTTGAGGACATTGGAGATAAAAACATGAGTCAGTTTGTTTACCGATTTGTTTATGGTCTAAAGCCCGAGATTTGTCAGATGATTAAGCAGCACATGTTGTGCTGGCAAGGGAAACCCATAGACGAAATTTTGAAATATGCGAAATATTGTGGAGATGACATTGAGGATAGACACAAGAAATTGCAAGAGAAGGTGATGTGGGCTCAGGTGAAAATGGCTGAGCGACAGGGAATTAATTTGGATAATCCAAATGATAATCAAGGAAAAGATACTGGAACGAATGGTGACACTGGGAACGGAGGAAAAGTGAGAGGACGAATGAGCAGAGAAGAGGCTAAAAGAAGTTTCCTTGTCATGGATGCGGAAAATTAGGGCATTGGAAGGATGAATGTAAGAAGATTCGGAATAATAATGGCCCAAATCAAAATTTAAATCCACAGACGCAGAATGACTCACAGCAGGGTGTAAATCCTCAGAGTCAGTTGCCACCTGCACCTATACAGGGTAATGTAAGCAGAGCAAAGCACGGTACAGACGTCGGATATCAAGGAGGAAGTGGTAAGAATGATTATGTAACATCACAATTTCTTTTACAGGACGATTTTAGTTCCTATAATTCATGACGGTGCCTGGGAGAGGGGAAGAAGGAGTGCGTACTTGGTGCATCCTTACCGGTAGATCAGTCAGGTCCATATGTTGAAGGAAATGTGAAAGGTAATGATATTACTTTTCTTTTGGACACTGGTGCTACTAGGTCTACTGTGAGAACAGCAGACATCCCAGACCTTCCTCTCTCTGGAGAAGCTATCCAAGTTGTGGGAGTGGCTAATCAGAAGATTAGAACACCTCTTACCGAACCAATGGAAGTAAAAATTGGAAACTTTAGAGAAATGCATCAATTTGTAGTATGTGATTCCAGTCCAGTAAATTTATTGGGCAGGGATTTACTCTGCAAGATGAACTGTACAATTTTCTGCACGCCGGATGGTGTGGCAATTCAGACACCAGATGAAGACCATGTATATAAATTTATGATTGCAAAGCAAGGTACGGAAGTGGATGAGATGTTTTCCCTGATAACAAAAGATGAGTTACCAGAAGAACTGAAAACTACGGTGAATCCCATAGTATGGGATTTCACGGGAAAAGAAGTAGGACTTATGGCCAAAATAGACCCAGTAAAAATTACTGTAAAGGAAGGTGCGATTTACCCAAACACCAGACAGTATAAAATGAGTGCAGAAGTAAAAGCAGGAGTAATTGAAGAAATTGACAGAATGGTAAAACAAGACATATTAAAGGAAGTAATGAGTAGCCCTTGTAACTCACCAATCATGGGTCTAAAGAAACCTAGTGGAAAATATAGGATCGTTCAGGACCTGCGCAAGGTAAATAAGATTGTGGAACCTTGTTGTCCTATAGTACCAAATCCTGCAGTAATCCTATACCAGATTCCTTGGAGTGCAGGATGGTTTACTGTGATCGATTTATGCCAAGCATTCTTTTCGATACCCTTGCATCCAGATAGTCAGTATCTATTTTCATTTAAATTTGAGAACAAGGTCTATGTATGGAATCGTGTTCCTCAGGGGTACACAGAAAGTCCTTCCATCTTTAACCAAATATTGAAAAAGTGTCTAGAAAAACTGGTAATGCCAGGAAGCTCAGTCTTAGTGCAGTACATAGACGACTTACTAGTGGCATCGAACACCAGAGAGGATTGTGTCGTTGACACCATAGCATTGCTAAATCATTTAGCAGAAGAAGGACTTAAGGTGTCACCTGAAAAATTACAGTTCTGTACTACAGCAGTAAAGTACCTAGGACACCAAATTGAGAGGGGCAGAAGGAGAATAACAGATGAAAGAATAAAACTAATAAAGAAAATGCAGATGCCTGTCTCTCAACGAGAAGTAAGAATGTTCCTTGGAATAGTAGGGTACTGTAGACAATGGATATTAGGATTTTCTCTACTAGCAAAACCTTTGATTCAGATGACGAAAAAGAAGGCAAAGGACCCAGTTGAATGGGATGATGAAAGTGTAGGTGCATTTGTAAAACTAAGAAATGCTTTGTGTACAGCGCCTGCCTTAGGCATGCCTGATTATAAGAGAAAAATTGCATTATTTTGCCATGAAAGAGAGAGTTGTGCACTTTCAGTCCTAACCCAAAGACATGGTTTGACCAGACGTCCTATAGCATATTTTTCTGCTACATTGGACCCAGTGGCAGCTGCGTTGCCTGGTTGCTTAAAAGCAGTAGCTGCTACTTGTTTGAGCATTGAACAAAGTGAGTCAATTGTAATGGGACACCCTGTAAAAGTGTTCGTCCCACATGCGGTTGTGATTTTGCTGACAAGAACCCGAACTCAGCATCTTACTCCTAGTCGACTGACTAAGTATGAAAGAATAATATTGGGTGCTGAAAATGTGACCATTGTAAGGTGCACAATAGTAAATCCAGCTACCTTACTACCAGACCCATATCATGAGGAAGTTAAAGATGACGAAGAAGAACATGATTGTTTACAAGTCACAGAATTGTGCACAAAACCGCGTCCTGATATTCAGGAACTACCCCTCAGGGAGCCAGACAGGGAGCTGTTTGTTGATGGCTCATGCCAAAGGCATGAAGTTGGAAAATTAACTGCAGCATACGCAGTGTGCGAACTAACTGGAATAGTTGAAGCATCCTATTTACCAGGGGTAAAATCAGCACAAATAGCTGAATTGATTGCTTTAATAAAAGCTTGCAAAATTGGGAGGAACCAAAAAGTAACTGTATTTACTGATAGCCAGTACGGTTACGGGGTTGTGCATGATTTTGGCCAATTATGGATGCAGAGGGATTTCATGACTTCATCAGGATCCCCCATTAAAAATGGACAGTTCGTAAAAGAACTACTGGAAGCAATACAATCACCAAAAGAATTGGCTGTGGTGAAATGTGCCGCACATCAGTCAGGAGATGACTGGGTGGTAGTCGGCAATAGATACGCAGATCTTGTGGCTCAACATTGTGCCAAAAACAGATTAGCAGTAAACAAAAGGGTGGAAAGAATGGGAATCAGCTGCCAACTTATGCTGTTTGCGCCTCCTGAAACATGGAATGATGTAAAAAGATTGCAAGATGATGCTGATGAGAGCAAAAAGAGTATATGGATTAAAACAGGATGTACCCAAAAAGCAGAGGATGATGTATGGACTTGTGCTGATGGCAGACCAGTCATGCCTGATTGTCTGCTTTCACAAATGGCTAGGATGTATCATGGAGACACACATGTAGGAAGAGATGCAATGATCAGACTCTTTAGACAAAATTTGTTCAATCCAAAGTTTAGGGCAGTAGCAGAGAGTCTTTGCCAGAGATGTCTAACTTGCCAAATGCATAACCCAGGAAGAAAAACAGTAATTGGGTTTGGGAAAATTGGAAAGGCAGAGGGTCCATTCATGAGACTGCAACTTGATTTCATTCAGTTACCACCATGTAGAGGGCTGAAGTATGTACTAGTCATAGTGTGTCTATTCTCCAAGTGGGTGGAGGCATACCCTACCAGAAGGAATGATAGTCTTACAGTCGCAAAGTTGTTACTACGCGAATTAGTACCTAGATTTGGTTTTCCAGTAACTTTGGAATCAGATAGAGGAAAACACTTTAACAGTGAAGTGGTTAAAATACTCTGTGAAGCATTCCACATTGAACAAAAATTGCACTGTGCATATCGTCCAGAGGCTTCTGGAGTGGTGGAACAATTGAATGGCACGATAAAATCCAGATTGGGAAAAATGTGTGCTTCAACATCATTAGATTGGCCAGACGCATTGCCTCTCGTTTTAATGGGACTCAGAAGCATTCCTGATAGAAACACCGGATTGAGTCCGCATGAGATAATAATGGGAAGAGCAATGAGACAATCACATGTACCCACGAATAAACTGCTGAGTATATCAGATGATATGGTTCTGGATTATTGTAAAGGACTGGCTGACCTAGTGCGTTCTGTCTCTCACCAGGTTGGAGAAGACGCAGTTTCCAGACAGCCTGAACGAGAACATGATCTGAGTCCCGGAGACTGGGTGGTAGTGAAGAATCACACCAGAGAAACGTGTCTATCACCCAGGTGGGGCGAACCATGTCAGGTCATACTGATTACGAACACCGCAGTGAAGTGTGCAGGATTTCCTAATTGGATTCATGTAAGCCACACCAAAAGAATACCAGATCCTGAAGAAGAAAATACTCAGATAATACCTGTTACTGAGGAAGCTGAAGGTTGCCCAGCTGAAGAATCTCGGGCCCGAGGTTCGAGGGAAGCTGACGAAGAACAACCGAGCACAAGTCAGGACTGGATACCAGTGGTGGAAATACCTGAGATCTACTACAGAACGAGAAGTCAAGTAAATCTAGAAGAAATTGAAGAAGATCAGATAGGTGAAGAAGAAGCAGCTCAGGAAGAAGAAGAAGAACAAACACAAGAACCTGAGCAGGAACAGATAGGGAGAGGAAACTGGGCTCAAATTAAAGAAGAACAATCAGACTTTGAGCAGGGACAGACAGGTTTAGAAGAATCCGGTCAGGCTGCAGAAGTTCAAAGTGCAATAAGCCCTGATCAGAACCAGTTAGATCAAGAAAAATACACAGAAGAAGAAGATCTTGAGAATTTCGAGAATGAAATTGTAAATCAAGAACAAGATCAGTTACAAGAGATCCACAGTGAAACAGAAGAAGAAATAACAGTAAGACCTGGAAAGGAACAAGAAGAAGAAACTGAAATAAAAGAAAACGAGAGTGTGCCACAACTAGAAAACAAAAGAATTTCTGAAGGAGGAAATAAAGAGACAGTACAAACAGAGAAAACAAGAAAAGGTGATCATTGGCCTAGCGTCATCAAAAGAGTAAAATACCACATAGCAACCAGAAGTGGAGATCCAGAACAAGTGAATGAAGTAACAAGCCAAACGGAACAAAGAGATAAAAGTGGAAAACGAAGAAGCAAAAGACTGAAACTTGTGAATAACAAATTTAAGGGTCCTGATTGGACTTATATTATTCTCGAAGATTTCGAAAGCTCAGAATCAAGTGAAAGTGGTGACGAAGGAACCAGTGCAGAACTGACTTATGAAAAAGAAATAGAACCACCTTGAGAACATGAAAAGACTTGGAGAATACGATAAGAAGAGCAATCTTCCTTGTCAAAAATGACTGACGATAGAGTTACTGGGAGACCAAAGCAGAAAGGTTGTAAAAGATGTTGTGCTATATGCATATGCAACCTGGTAGTGATGCTTATAGTGTGGTTAGTTGTGATCGTAGCAATTCCTTATCTTATGATAATAGATAAAAAGATTAACAACGAAACTAAGGAAAGAATAGGTAACTTAAAGGGTAATAGAGTAGAACTAAAGGCAGAAGATGAACCAGAATTACATCACGAAGTAACAGATAACGACACTAGTTTAAATGTTTTCACAAAGTTATTATTTCAATATGTAGATACTATGGAAGTTAGTAATTGTTATGTTTGTATGAAATTACCTGAATCAGTAGCAGAAGGGTTAACGTATCATCACTTACCATTAACCTATGGCATATCATGTAGTGTATTAGCCAGTTTATTTTATAGAACAGGGCGACTACAGTATTATTATTCAAATATAGATGTGATATTTACTGAAATTCCGATTCGAAAGAATATGAATCCAGTGCTTAGTAGCAAAGATGCACAATTTATGGGAGAGTTTTTCTTAACAATGAAGTCAATAGACATAACACACGCACATAGAAGCAATCTAACATGTTCTTTACATGAAGAAGAAAAGATATTTTTGAATTTAGTGGAGAGTAGAAGACAAGATTTCCAAAAGAAAGCTTCTGAGCATAAGGCTCATTTGCCACCTTGGGCTGAGAAAGAGGGTAGTTACACACCTGGCAAGGCTCAAGCTGCTATGGCTCTAGATTTTGAAAGGAAAGGGAAAATTTGTCTACATAGATTAAAGACAGAGTATAACAATGTTTTCATCGGTACAAGTGAATGTGAACACAATTTCTTAATTCTTGGAGGTTGGCGACTAAAAGGAGGAACAGATTCAGTTTTTCCTGGAATCTATTATGTATGTGGGAACAAGGCTTACTTTAGGCTTCCTGCAAGGTGGTATGGAAGTTGCTACTTGGAATAGTATTTCCAAAGATATACCACGTAAAAAGAAACACTGGCAGCAATGAAAATACTAGTGAATTAACACGTAGAAAAAGAGCTAGTTTTTCAGAAATTTTAGGTGATATATTTGGTGCATTGATACCTTCAGTGGGAATAATTCTGAATTCAAGGAAAATATGTAAATTATCTACAGTGGTTGATCGTTTATCAACTGACACTGCTGGAGGATTTCTAATGATTAATGCGGAAATGGTTGCGATTAGATCTATGGTTATGCAAAATCGACTTGCTCTTGACATTATTTTGGCAAAAGAGGGCGGAGTCTGTAAATTATTGAAGACAAAACACTGTTGCACTTACATTCCTGATAAAAGTGCAGAAATTGGAACGTATATACAGAACATAACTAAACTTGAAAGGGAACTAAAACCACTGGAAGTTGATAGTGTATGGGAAAGATTGACCACTAGTATTAGGTCAATTGGTACCTGGTTTGCTAATATAGGGAAAGGACTCATAGGTCAAATAGTAGTACCCTTAGCAGGGTTAGCAATAATAGTATTTTCAATAATAATATGGTGCAAATGTTGTAGAAGGAAAGAATCATATAATGTGACAGAAAGAGGAAAGAAGAGAAAGTTTGATGAGATTGAACTTGAAGATTTAAGAAGTGAATTATATAAGAAACTGAAAGGAGATGTGAAAAGTAGAAAATGTAAAAATGAAAAAGAAACAATAATATGCTAAAAGTTGGCATCTGGTTATGGGTAGTATTTTGATGGCTCAGAAACGCCATCAGAGAGGGGATTGATGGAGCAAGGACTCACAAATGAGACTTGCTAGGATGCAATCCTCTTAAAGTATTAATGTATTAAAAATTGTATTGGTAATACTAACCATTGCACACACAAACACAACTAGAAGGAAGCTTGCTTATGTGTTTTTACTAACAAGTAACGCTTGTCTATTCTAAAATGGCCGCTAAAACGCGGGAACTTTACTGCGCATGTCCCAACCATATCACGTGGTGTGACGTCTTTCTTTGCTTGGGGGGAAAATTCAGGCTTCTGCGCAGTGTGATTTAAAATGGCTGCTATATGTTCTCACATGCTACAGCTTGCTCTTATGTTTTGTTTAAACTGTAAAATATTATCGCTATTAATGCAGGGATAAGTTTATAAGTAAATGGGAATAGAATAGACAGAGCGGGTATACAGTGAAACATTTTTATTTGTGATTTTAATATTTTAATATTTTCTTCTTTGACTTTATTAGTTCGTAAAATTTGGGCCTGGGGTTGGTGAACTGAAAACTCGAATGACGTGGGTTCTGCACATGCGCCTTGAAAGACTGCTCAGAGCGGAAAAGGATGAAGTCAACCTGGACGTCGTCCAAGGCCACGACCTGATGGCCTATATTGTCATATTCATGGATGTTCTCATAAAATTGTAACATTGTACATGAAAAAGGCACAAACTTTGTCATGAGACGGGTGGGAAATAAAGCAAATGTATTAAATTTGAGGGGCGGTATTTTAAAACAAAGAGCTTTAAGAAATGAATTAAATCAATATGGTGTGAGGATCAACCCCCTGTCCCCGTCCAATCAGAAGTAGTGGTCCCATAAGTTAGCAACATTTAGTGGAGGTACATGGACGTAGAAGGGTATAATAGATATAGCAATAGCAATTAGCATTAGAACGCTCAGACGCACAGACATTAGAAGAAGAGGTATCCTTCATTCAATTCAAGCTGGCAGTGCCATTAGGAGAGAACGCTCTGGCACCAGACATACGAGCTGATCGATTGCAGACTGAACCGCTGTCCAGAGAGGTCCTGAGGTGGGGGCGGCGGAATCCATTAGAAGGAAGAAACGGGAGAATCGAGGAGAAGCAAAGTACCAGAGAGGGGAACGACGCAGGCGTCGTGGGTAGAGAGGTCACCGGTACTGTCCTGATACGGGAGGAGTCTTTGCTCTTCATCCTTCCAGGGTCCTATCTTTCCAACTCCTTGGCCAAGGGGTTTGGTTCTCGCACTTAGGTAAATATAATGCAAACCTTAGTTGCGCTGCTGTCTCTATCTTCTCTTTCCTAAGGGACCGTCATTAATCGATAAATCATTGTTGTGCTTCCTCCATGAGATTTGATTTAAGTATTATGTGCCTTTGTATTTTACTCTGCTAAATCTTTAGATAAACATTTTAAAACTTCTTGACTTTGTGATTATTTAGATAATTATGAATTGTATGGAATGTCACTCATTTTAAATTTCCCAATTATCAAAAGGTCCATCGGTAAGTCATTACTCTTCAATCAGAAGGTAATTGGTAGCAGGGATTTGATAAAGAGTACCAACTGACCCACCAGCGGAAATAGCTAGCGTAGTATGAATGTATGGGCCCAAGTGAGTATTTTGTGTATGAATGCTTGTTGCTAGTAACCCGCTGGATCAATTGCAATGTTGAGTTGTGATGGAAACAGTTTCTCCTTTGGGAACATGAAAGAAGCACGGGGTCCGCTAATGTTTCCATATTTTTAGGTCTGCTCGGCGCAGCCCCTACAGTTCCGATGCTGACCAATCCTGCTCTTTCAACCGCACTTCTTCAGTTGCTGCTTCAGAACCAGGCTCAAGTGCAACAGGTATGTAAATCACAGACAGGTGTCATCTTAAAATGTATATTTTCTGTACAAGGGGGTAGTTTCGCACTGTGCTGTTAATTTCACACATCTCATCTATGGTTCATAGGACACTCATTATTTATGTTGCCATCCTTTTCCCTGCCCCACATAATTCCCTGAGTTGGTTTTTTCCAGCTCTCTTCCCGTTTCTCTTAAATTTCTTAGCTGCCTGAAACACATCTGGGCCTTGATCTCTTAGAAACCTCCTCTTTTATCTCTGAAATATTGGAAATGAAGTGTGTGAATTTACACTTGTTGCTAGGATCCATCAGCGTCCTATATTTTCTCACTTGGTCTGGTTATCTGGAGCAATGCTTTTGTAAATATATTGTTTAACAGTCTGCTTGACTTTCCAGATGTATGAAGATGTCTCTTTTGTTAAAACAGTTATTGGTTACCATTATTTTTTGTCCACTTCCCCGGAGTGTCTAGATGCGCCTGCATGTTATGGTTGAAACATTCTATCCCAATAATCCTTAATCTTGGGGCATGTATTGTAGGAGAGTAGGATCTGCTTCTTATAGTTACCCCCACTTTTTGTTGATGTTTCACTGTTTTTCGACTTAGCCAGACTGAGGCCCTGCTAATCAGGACCCCAGTCTATCTGCTTTCTACTCTAAATTGATTGTATGTACTTTAGGTACACTCCAGATTGGATTCTGGGGTACCCTCCCTAGTATATGGTATACTATATACCCAGGGCCTAGGTACCCCAGAGGCCTACGAGGGGCTGCAGCATGTATTGTGCCACCCCTGGGAAGCCTTTGAAAATGACACAACAGGTCTGCTACAGCAGCCTGTGTAAGGTGGTATATGCACCCCTTACTGAGATATAGGTTCCCTATATCTCTCCATGTCACTGCACATGTAAACCTATCAGTCACCCCTATGGCAGGCCTTAACAATTCTGAAGGCAGGGTGCTGGGTTTCGTGTGAGAGGGTGCCCATGCATGAGTAGAGCCCCTCTGCAGCTTTCGGAATCTTCATTCCGGGGTTGTTTGTGATGCAGCCAACCATATACTCTTAAGTGCATTATAACCTCACGGTAAATGCTAACTTGAGAATGGCTGCATGGAAACATGTTGTGTTTGGTGTCAAACACCTTGGAATCATACCTCCACCCCAGTAACTGGGGTGGGAGGTATGATTCCACCCTACTAGAGGGAGAAACATGGCACCACCGGTACACCCGGTACCAGCTTAACAGAACCCTGGCATCACAAAATGGATGCTGCAGCCACAGACACGAGTCTGCCCTCCTGCTGCTGGACGAAACTCCGGCAGGGGAGGCCTGGACAATAGGTTTCCTGTCACAGGGAGGTGTGACCACCTCCCAGACAGGCTTTAGTGTATTGGGGCTGGGTGGGTGCACTCCAAGAGTGCTTTGAAGTCTGCACTGGGGGCACATTTGGTGTCCCTGTGCATAGTCCAGCTCAAACCGGTTACAGAGGCTACCAGCCCCTGCTCTGGCGCGAAACTGGACAAAGGAAATGGGTGTAGTCACCCCTCTTTCCTGACCCTCCCATAGGTGGGTCCCCAGAGTTTGTCCCACCCTTCCTTGGGTATAAAGTAGGGACCCCTGACTACAGGACTTTAGATTACACCTGGACTAAACTCTGACACAGAAACCAAGTACTTCGATGATCTATACTACGCTGGATGACTGAAGAATCTCCTTTGGAGTAAAGGAGTTACTCCCCTGCAAGGCAGGCATCTTTAACGCAACTGACCGGTTGGCATCTCCGCAGCTCCGAAGGACTCCGAAGAATATTGCCACACAGGAGGTGGGTTCCCAAGGTCTCTGAGGTTGATCTGTGCCCACAGCAAGTCTGAGGCCCGTATCCCTCGTGGAGACCGTGCAACCCAAACCCCTGGACACCGCGACCATTTGCAGAAGCATCAGCTTTCCGGCAACCCCTGAAGCTGAGCTTTGGGTTACTTGTAGCCCTGATCCCGAGCAGTAATTACACCGAAGATTGCTAGCCTACACTCAACGAGTGTTCCGTGGGCCGCCATTTTGTGATTCCTCTTGAGGTCCCTTTGCGATCCCTGGTCCGTTGACCTGTGGGTCCCAAGAAGGCAACTCTAACTTTAATTGGGCTTCCCTGGTTGCTCCAGACGTGCCCTGACTCTCCATTGCTTTGGGAGTCCCCAGGACCTTGCTGGTCTTCACAGAAGCATCTTTTCTCTTCCTGCGTGGGTTGCTGTTGCCAAGGCTTGTTGTGTTCAATCCGAGCACCGACACCCCAGCACTCGACATCCTTTATGGGACAGCTCGAATCCGGCTCCTGGTTGTCCTCGACATCTCCTGGACCCCGTGGCTGGAGAGTCAAGCTTCACCTCTTCGCACCTAAAGCACCCGACATCGGTGGGCATTCGATTGCTCCACTCCTGGACACTGGAAGGTGACCCAGACTCTGTCCCCTCTGCTTTCAGGTTCTTCACATCTTCGATCCAGGCTTGGATCATCCCGGACACTTTTCTCCTTCACGGCAGCAGCACTTTGCAGCAGATCGCCATTGAAAACAACGACGATTCCCGACACCCTTTGACACCTATGCACTCGGCTTCCCTGGGTGAGGTAACTCGAGTACTCCGGTGCTCCCGTGGGTGTTGGCCCTAGAACCCCTTAAGTCTAAAGGGGTTTGCTCAAAGTCCTCTCCTAAGTGTCCTTTTGCTTTAAAATTCCAACCGCGACTTTCCTCATAGAATCCTACGGCGCTCGCGGCTGTGTTCTCACACTGCACACGTCCCCGTGGGTCTCCTGTGTCACTACCTTGGGTGGTTCCTTGGGGTCCCAGCGATTCTACGTGCTCTAGGCACTGTGTCTAGTCAAGTCGTGGTTCTTATACCACTTTCTTAATATATGGTTTGGTCCCCCCCCTGGGGCCCATTGTATATTGTGCTATTTACTGTCGTTTTAATACTGTGTTATTGTGTACCTTGGACTCTAATCTCATAAAGAGATTAGTAGTGAGTGTTTAGAAATAAATACATATATTTTATATATGCCTGGTGTGGTTCTCCTTTCATTTGGTCATTCAAGAGGTTATAATCTGGTAAACCAAGCTGCTTTACACTCCTTCAAGACTTAGCCTGAAGGCTGCTCTCCATAGCTACCACTAGGATAGCTTTCAATAAAGGTTGTCTTTAAACCTATCATCAATAAGGGTCATTTGGACTGGTGCAAGGTGCCCACTATAACTAGTGGACAGCATATGCCAGGCCAACTTCTCACATGTATTGTACACTTTGTGTTCATCACAGTTCACAAAATATTTCAGTATGTCTGCCTGTGTTGGTTCTAGCTAGTGGCAGGGCTGTTCTCCTATTGACACCAAGGGCATAAGCGACTCGCCACTTAAGATTTTGAGGTGCCTATCCATGCTGACTCTCAAATGGATAACTCGGATGAAGAAGAGCCCCCTCCCCTGAATTGAATAAACTATGTCGAACTGCTAAAGAAGAATGTGATACTCAGGCGTTCGCGAGCCAGATATCTGACATTATAAATGAGGATCACTACTGGTCCTCTATAAACAGACAGTATGCAGAAAATCCTAAATCCTTAGTCCATTTCAAATGCCTTGGATAAGTTGACACATGGTTTGTTTAAAGAGGTTTCACTGGACAACAGATGTTTCTAGAGATGAGTGTGGGAGTTGTTGGTGGCCCGCCATTTTCTACGTATTATTGTTTGTTTAGTCTCTATGGACAGGTTCGATACTCTGAATACAAATATGCAAGGCTTGTCCGCCATCGAAAAGTCCTATTCATCCTCTAGGCTTAAAACCTTGGTCATCTAAACTTTCTAGTCGCCACTCTTCCCAGGATCTAATACCACCATGACTGATTTCTCAGGTATGTCTTGGAATGGCCTCCTAGATCATATCAAGACGACGGCTGCCCCTTAATACACCAAGAGAACCTCACCTGCCGTCCACATGTTGCAAGAGACTCACTTAATGGGCTGGAAGTATCCTTTCCTAAGATGCTTCAGCCACAACAGTTTTCCATGCTGGATTTACCAAGGGCTCTACTGGCAATACACCTACATGGGAGTTTTCCTTTTGTGATGCTGGAGACCACTTCCGACCCCCGGGGTAGGTATGTTGGAGTAGAGGTCTCCTTGAGGGGAGACACAACAACTTTTAGTGTCTGTTTGCCACCTCGACCGCTCAAACCTGCTCTCGATGCAATTAAAACTCCTGTGCTGAACTTCCCATAATGTATTATCATCATAGAGGGAGGGGACATTAATGCATGCCTAACCCAGATCTGGATTCAGCTCGGGGTTCCCCACGCCGGGCTGCCTGGGGAGAACTAATCTAACGACCTGGGATGGCTCACTGGGACGTTTGAAGGCATGGGCAAAGTGGGCTCTGGCCCAGAGCCCCAGCCTTTCAAAGGGGGGAGGGGGGCTGACAGCACTGTTTTACAAAGAGTTTTGCCCTGATGACCTTGAATAACTCTAATACATATTGTTTTAAATACTGTTTTCCTTAAATTTATTTTTTATGTGGATGATGTGTGAGAGTCTATTACATACATTTTGCGAGAAAAATGTGTTCATGTTTCATGCAACATCCATAAAAAAAGTTTCTTTTAGATTGAACAGGACTTCACATATGAGAAATGAGAGGGCTTCACAGAGATTATTTTCAGTAAAATTAGTGAGCTGCTGCTGTGTTGGAATATCGAAAACACACGTCACTATCCCTGAATATTAGATCTAAACACATTTAGAATTTGGACGAGTGTGCATGTGCACTGTCTGCGACGTGGCAAAAGACTGCATGAAAGAGCTGAAATTGGAATATAAATTCAAAGCTGTTCCGAACAGCGGCCCCCAAAATACATTTTGACCGGTCTTCCAAAATGCTTAATATGTCCCTGCCTGGTGGGTGTGGCTTCCACAAGACAGAATATACACATGCCTCAGCCACTCACAAGACACTCTCCTGCCTAGATCTCTTGCTTCTCCCTGCATCCAGTATCTTCCAGACAACAGCAACATCCTCTCGAAGGAATCACAAACTACTCACTGATCAGTGCCACCTTGGGATGGCCTCCACAGACCAATGGCCCATTTGGCGCCTTAACTGATGGTGCCTTGTAGATGACCAGTGCTCTATGCACAAATCAGTTTCCTTGGTGGGCACACGAAGGGCGACTGGAAAAGCCACCAGAGAGATTGCTAAGGCTTATCTTGGGGGGTAAAGAGCAAAACAAAGCCATATAACCAAACTCTAGGCCCGGATCTTGAAATTGGAATGTCAATGTATGACTGAGACATCACACTCTCCACTGTAAACTTGACAAACTCTGGCAGGTCTCCCCAGGAGGAAGCCTGTCAATGCTGGAGGGCCTCAACAAGTAGGATCTACGAGCACAGGGATATAACTAGAAAGTTACCCTACTGGCTGGCCACCAGAGAGACAACCTCTAGAATACTTCCAGAAAGCCTTGGTCACATCAGCCAGAAGAGATGCAAATCTGCGTGAGATCGCACCAACCTTTGCAGATTACTACCAAATACTTTGGGCCCAGTGACTGTGTTCCTCACGAGAACATGCCAAATACACCCTTCCCATCACTTACAATTTCTCAAAAGAAAGAACTAGATTTGCCTCTTACAATAGAACAGGCCCTACAAGATGTGAAATCGGGCAAAACACCTAGGCCAGACAGCTACCCTCTCAAGTAGATCATAAATTCCATTACATTCTAAGTTTCCAATGTCTGGATCTCTGTATAAAGTCCGAAGCAAATGGTGCCTTTCTCCCAGAGCTAGATCTGGCCACCACTGTAGTCATTCCTAAGACCGGCTGACCTGTTCATTAATTTGCCTTATACAGACCCATTTTATTGATTAATACAGAAGGCAGACTATTTGCTGTATCCCTGGCTAATGACTCCAGCAAATTCAAAATAACCTTATCCACCCAGATCAATGTGTCTTCATGCCCATCCATAGTAACTTCCACTATATACGTTGTGTACATGTGGCGCTGGCCCACATTCATCTTATACGAGACCAGTGTGCCCTTCTGCTTGTCGACATTGAGAAGGCATTTGACTAAGTGGACTGGCCCGTCCTAGATAATGTCCTTGAACGTATGGGATTTGGTCCCCGATTCAGGAAATATGTCAAAGTCCTTACTCGGAGCATTCTGAATAGGTGTGGATAAACAGTGTGCTTTCAAACTCATTCACCGGCCGCGGGGAAAGCAGACAAGATTGCCAACTGTGCTCTTGCTATAGACCCTGTGGCTAGGTTGGTTTGGTGTGATGCACAAATACAGGGGTAGTGTTTGAGAGAGAATGCAGAAGACAGAATATCCCTATGCAGATGATGTACTGCTTTTTCTAGACATTCTCCACCTAACGGGACCTCACATTTTACAAATTCTTGCACTACAAGGAAACTTGGACTAAATCCCTACTGATCACACTTAGGGGAGGCAATGAGTTAATAGCCTGACAGACCTCTATTCCAATAAGGCGAGTGAGCTTCTACTACCTTGATGTTTAAATTTCAATCAATCAATCAATCAATCAGGGAATTGTAAGCGCGCTACTCACCCGTGAGGGTCTCAAGGCGCTGAAATTTCACTGTAACTAACTAACTCTCAAAACTAAAATGAAAAAAGATCTTCAGAAGTGGGCTAAGCTTCCACTCCATATCCTCGGCAGAGTGGCCCTGTTTAAAATGATGATCCTTCCATGTCTCTTCAACACCCTTCATGATTTCCCACTGATAATCCTAAATAACTGGTTCAAGAACTGCATAACCATAATTCGGTGCTTTCTGTGGTTGAGTGGGTCGCCCTGGATATAAGGCAACAATCAGTATATGATATGGGGATGGGAATGGCAGACCTGCGATTGTAGAACTGGACTGCACAGATTTTGGTAATTCAGGACTGGTTGTGTGGTGGATGGGATGACCCACACTACCGAACAGAATTGTCCTTGATGGGCCTAGACATTGTTATTTGTATATTCTGCAGGAGTCCTATTCCCTAACACCTTCCAGGGGTCACAAAGGTAGTGCTGTTGAATCGGTGGTCAGCATTACAATCAGTTGGATGAGACAAGAAACTGACACTGCTAACTCCAGTATGGCAAAGATGATGGCTGAGACACAGTGCTCAACTAGAGGAACTCAACAAGTGGGGCAAGATTGGCATTACAGACTTGAGGGACATATGACAGGGGTTGCACATTAGAACATTCCAAGATCTTTATCACTCACTTTAGCCTAAAACTCAATTCCATAAATACTCACAGCTTTGCCATGCCCAAGCCAGTCACCAGACAGATCTCAAAACTCCCAGTATATAGCCCACTGGAAGCCAAAATTCTGATGAGGAAGGGGAGATATTCTGCTCTTTAGTCATTAATGCTCCTTTCCAGTTTTGTAGTCTGTAAATAAAAGTGGGATGCTTGGATCGGACCACTCGATGACACTAACTAGCAAGATACTCTGATGGCCCCACATGAAATTGCCATTTCCTCCTCTCTTAGACTGGTCCAACTGAACTAGGTGCACATCACTTTTTTCACACTCTGTCCGTTTTCTTTGTACAGACCAAACACCAATTTTCTTTTTTCCTCCCCACATGGAGTGGTTGTGTTCCAAGATTGCCAAGTACTGAGAGTACTAACCCATGTTCTGAAGAGACTGGTGGATCTGTAGCCCAGTGGGGGAGGCTTTCATTTGTCTGGGAAGAGTCTGGTGAGCCTCTGCTTTGCCCCCCGGCCTGCAGTACCATATTATTTTTAGCTTGACCTACATGGCTTCCAAGGGTGGCCGAGTTTGCTGGTCTGAAAGATGTTGACTTGAAGGGTTGCCCAAGATTTTTATGCAGAGAAGATTGGGACGTAAATAATCATTCATGAAGGAGGATGGACATGGGATGATGACTCCTGATGATGAAGTCCAGTCAATGTAATATCCGTTTTGGCCTTGAGTAGCCTTTTAAACAGGGCTCTCCAATGTCAGTCCTGAAGGGCCAGGTCCATGCCAGATTTTTAGCATATCCACATTTAGATAAATGCAGTTATCTTAAAAATCTGGCATGGATCCGGCCCTCCAGGACCGACATTGGAGAACCCTTCTTTAATCAATGCCTTGGTTGCAGACTAAATAGATTAAAATATTTGAAATCTCTACAATGTCACTTGACATCAAAATTTGTCAGCAAGAAAATGCTGCATCTGACTTTGAAGTATGGTTTGCGTAATGTGCAGTGCTAGAAGAAGGGGGGCTAAATTGTCTTGTTTAGTGCTGGGCCTGAGAAACCAAAGGATCTAGCATAAAATCTGTAGACTAATGTGATCTTGTTGTGTGCCTTACTTCTAGCAGCACAGATGGAAAGAAATGCTTTTGGAATGCCCCTCCTTTTAAAGTAAATTGAAGTGAATCCTGTTAGGGAAAAGTGGGCTAACCACTCAAAAAGAACATAGAATTTAAAAAAATTAAAATGTCTATAGATTTGTCTTCTAGTATTAACAGTCTTGGAACACAGTTTTTTTACTTTTGGCTTCGTTCAGGATTATTTTCTTAAACTGTATAAGGTCTTAAGGGCTTTATTGAAAAAAGGCTGATCTAATCTATTTCAGTAACACTTTACCAACTTCCTGGTATGGTCAATTAGGAACACTTTGAGCCTTGTCCACAGAGAAGGTGAGAACGCCTCCCCTCTCCCCACACAGGCTGCTCTTACGATTGGATCACATTTCCTATGAATTTATAAGGAAAAGTTTACATGAAAATCTTCAGCTATTATGGATTTGCAGGAGGACTTGCATCTGTAAATCTTTACCAACATGGAAATGTAGCCACTGTACATTTTTTGAAGCAAAAATGTAACCTGCTTTTTGCTCTGTTTACATTTCTTAGGCTTCTCTCTTGGTAACAATATTTTATCCTAAGGACTAGCCCTACCCTGAAACATCCACCACAGGTTTCAGGATCGTATCCCCTTTCCTAACTCGAAAATTGATTTACTTCTGTCATTGACAGCAGTAGGTCCGATAGTTTCCTAGGTGACAAATTACCTATGAACGGTTGGTGAACACCTTTCAAGTTGCAGGTTTTGGTTGCTCGCCTATGGTCTAACAAACTGCCCATAACCTGTCCTGTTAACCAGATTTGCTCACTTAAAAATCCTGCTATACTGGTGGGGTTTTCTTCTCGTTTTTTTTTTTTTTTTTTTTTACAAGCAAAGAAATTAATTTATGAACCACAATAAGGGCAGAGCTGTAGAAAGTGCAGCAGGTCCAGTTGCACAGGGGCACACCTCCTGCCAGTTATTGCTATTTTACTATTCCGCAGGGAAGTGGGGAGACTCATTTTAATTGCTTGCATTTGGTTCCTTGGCTTCCCGCTACACCAGTGACCATGCACGTGTTTTTACTTTGATAAATGATGCTCTTTGCACCACAAGTGTGCCACCTTTGGGAATTGATCATTGAGCTATTCACCATTGCTGCTGCTTTTGTATGTTCATTATATGATTTTTAAACCTTCCACTTGTTCATTTTCAGAGAAAATCGGCATTTAATATCCCTTATCTGTTAGATTTGGCCAGAACAGGACAATCTTTTTTTGAAGAGTAGGACATTGACCAGATACTTTAAATTTGAATATTCTTACATCTAATACACCAGGTTCTAGGGATGGCGACCAATCTCTTAACACATGGCTCAAGGGCAGCCTGCTACCTAATGCAAGGTACAAAGCCCATATAGAGAATTGTAATGCTAGTTTCCAAAAGAATGTGTTTTCCATGCTCGTTTTTGCAACGGAATTACGTTTCCTGCGGTGACTTTGTCTTTCTGGTCTTTTTTGCCATGCTTTCGGCCCCCGAATGCATTGCTTAGAAACTCACTGTTGCTTCAGAACCAGGTATGGGCACAACTCATGCAGAACAAGGAAAATTAGGCCCTTCTCCATGTGAGTGCTAGTTTGTGCTCCAAGTTCATTGTGGTTGGCGTGTTGTGCCTGGTTTGGTTTGAGGCATTGTGGCCAGTGCTCAGTCTTTTGAGAGTTTAAGGTACTAGTTGGGGGAGGCAAACTATCTTTAACAGTGCAGATTCCAGCTATGACGTTCTATGGACTGGTACTAATTTCTTCATTTTTTTTTGTGTGCGTGTGCCTGTATGCAGTTATCTCTATTAAAGTGTGTCCCTCCTCATCCTATCTAATGTAGCAGAAGGTGACTGATTATCCAGTTTGTCCAATGCCAAACAGTTTTTCTAGGTATATTACTGAAAAGTGTACGGCCCACCACAATGTTCAGATGTAGAAAGGATAGCATGCCCCAGTAAAATTATGGTCTGTGATCTCAGATTGTAAGAGCAGATTATGGGTTCTTTGTCTGATTCTAGTGGTCGCAGTAGATTAGAGGCCGGTTTCAATATCAACAGGCAAGACGCAGCCTTTCATTCTTCCACCCTGCCTTGAATACAGTTAAGTTAGATCACTATTATTTTCACACCACAAAATTGCAAAGATTAGTTTTTATTGGTGCTGGCTTGCATTTGAACTGTTTCAATGGTTGACATTTGTGCAGTATCTAGTGTTTTGGTACTATTTGATCAGTGAACTTTTTCAGGCATATGTTTGAGTTCCATCTGTCGAAAGGAGGGCATTGATTGAGTTGCTCAAATCCTGACTTAATGTCAAACAGTTGAGGTTATGGTATATCTGAGCAAGCTTGTGCTGGTACAGTCGCATTGTTGGAGATTAGAGAAGGAGCAGCCTTCCCTTTGGCCTGTTAAATTTGTATATTGTTTAAAAGCTAACTAAAGAGATGGCTTTTATAAATGACATTTTAAAAGGGAGATAGACTTGGACTGTTTTCAGTAGTGATGTTCTGGTTGAAAACAATAGCTTTATACTGAGATTTTATTGCAGATAGATCTAATATGATTTTGTACCCCAGCTCTCTCCTTATGTGGTTAAATGCTCATTGGCATGTCCATGCCATCAGAGTGGTCTGCTAAGATGGAGCAGTTTTTGTAATGAAATAAGTAGTGGAAATTCATTATACATGAGATTTCGGCTGTTCCACTGACTTTGCCTCTTGAGGTTAGTAAGAGTCTTTTTAGTTTTCTGACATATTGCTATACTTTAGTGTCCTGGGTCAGCCCAGATTGTGAGGGACCAAAAGGCAACCTTTTGAATTATTAATTCAGATAGTCTCTTAAATAGACCATGCTGTGAATCACAAGCAAGGCAAAGGAAGTAAATGGAAAAAATGGTGCTCAAGGAAGTGCCTCTTGCTTGAGCTTGAAGGTCCACTGTGCCGTTTTAGGCTAAAGGTACTCGAAAAATGTTGAACTTTGAGCAG
Source organism: Calotriton arnoldi (assembly GCA_963921515.1). Lineage (NCBI taxonomy): Eukaryota > Metazoa > Chordata > Amphibia > Caudata > Salamandridae > Calotriton > Calotriton arnoldi. Next base: position 554,018 of record CAWUFW010002961.1, on the reverse strand, counting down.
CCATTTTGATTTTGTGGTCTACAGTATCAGTCAGTGGACATGCTCCAAGAAGAATCTTTGTTTTCCTTCTTGTTTATAAAAAGGGGATCCCTGCCCAGTGAAGGCAATGGCCATTTGTTCATGGTGGAAGAAAATGTGAAGGAAATCACTAAAGAATGGTAACTGCTGGTCACCTATGCCTCTCCACTCACCTGAACTATGAAATACAGTGAACGTAAGCTTATATCTAGAAGCGCTAAATCACTGAAGGATGTGCATAAAAAATGTGTATATAATCCTATCTGGCAATTTCCGCCTTCTGCTTTTCTATACTGATTACATCTGATGAGTCACTGGTTAAATGGCCATTATAAACCCAGGTTCAATGAGTATTACTGGACTCCCAAGCCCACCTCATGATGAAAGTTTATGGATTTTACTGATCTGGCTGGGAGATCCTTTTTAATGTTTTCTTTTGTTTGATGGCTGCTAATTCCACATTGGCCATTGGTGGGTATGGAATTTATTGTGGGGAGAAGGGGGTTCTCATAAGAAATATGTTCTTCTGACGTGCTTTGGCTTTTGTGTGCTGCATTGTGTATGGTGTTGTATATCCTTGCCGACTCAGCAACGTACTTGACATCTATCCTTCTGGTGCCTGGAGTCTGCACTGATTCCAGTTTGCTTACACCTGCTGCTCTTTTTATTGTCTTATAGCAGAAACCAGGGATTTTGGCAGATTCTCCCCTTGTCTCCCTGCAGCAAAACCGTTTGGGGCGCCAACTCCTCCACCCACCCAGCCTGGGATGAAGCCCTTGGGATACATGGCACCAGGTGATGGTCCATCTTTTTTACTTTGTCATCTGTTTAGATTATGATTTTCTTGGTGCACCTGAAATAGGTTTTCATTTAACATAAGAAATGGCTTGACACCCGATAACTCATTGTTCAAAGTGGTTTGTGTGCCTGGTAAGTATCTACATCCAACTGATATAAATTAGAATGCACTTGATTTGTGTTTGCCTAAGTAGACCAGCTATTGCTAAATGCAAATGATTCTGTCGTTGGTGCATAAACTTCACAATTATCTGCAACTAAAAATTTCACCGCACCTCAGCACTAGTCATAACAGAATATATTTATTATGTGAAAATATTTATGTGGTGCAAAGCTTCTGCTTTTGATATTTCACTCCGAGATCCTTTGTTCTATTTTTTTATTAGGAGCTTCTTAACACTGGCTGCTTTCTTGTCAACTTATTTCAGGTTTAAAAGCAGACTCGTCGTTATGCACTGGGAAGTAACAAAATCCAATAAAAACTTGGTGCACGAAACGTCTCAAGTGCAAAAACAAAATTATAGTTGCATTCTTGCTTGACTGTACTTATTGTTACACTCTTGTCAGGACTCCAATTTATGAGTGCTGTGGTTTGGAAAGTTTGTTTGTATGTGCTGTGCCTGCCCATTCAGTCAGTATTTGGTATGCAATAAGGTTCAAGCTCCCCTTGGGAAATAATCAATCCACATATGTATCTTACACTCACTCCACCCTTGGGCAACTTGCTATTACTACAAATTCAGTACCACAGCAGTATTTAAAAGACACAAAGCTTTAATAGCGTACTGACAGTTCTAGTTTTAAAACCTTACAATGTGTACATCCATAATGTCATAATGATATTCATAATGAACTTGCCATTCATAGAGTTAAAACAATTTTAAAAATAGAGGAATCTTGCAATTAAGAGCTTCACAGTAGGGCACATACCAATTTTATACCATAAGTATAAAAACAAAATTCAAACAAAAACAGAAGTATTTGGTATACGGCGGTTACTGCTGATCAGATTTTCCTTCCTTCCTTTTGTTTACTCCATGCATTGTTTTGTTGGAAATAAAAGGCATCAGGAATATATGCTGTGCTGAGTACAACCTTCCACCTTCACTGGTGGATTTAGTAGTATCTGGTAATTGAATTAAACTGCTTCAAGCTGAATGGCATAACAGTATAATAAAATAGCTGAGTCCTGACAAGGACATTTTGAGAAATGTAAGGTCCTAATAAATAACCAGTCTGGTCGTATGATGACCCTTATACAGAGAGAGAAGAGCATTGAAACTACCTTCAAAGACATCCTGGTTTCCTGCTCTGCGGGTGTTGCTAGGCCACTCTAGTACCCCCCCAGGACTCTTGATCAAAGCGGGGGAGTACTCGAGGCACTTTGCCGACATAGGGGAGAAGTTGTCGCAAGACCATGACCGCTGGGGATTGCACATTCCAGGATTTCTTTGTCCCTCACCTGTTCGGAATCTGCAGCATTATTTACTGCACGTAGAGGACCCGCTGCGCGGGCCTTTCTCCGCTCGTTTGCGGTTGTACGAGCCTGGGCCACCCCAAAAATCCTGCTCACAGGTACTGTGTTGTGCCTGTTATACTTGCCCCGTTGGGACTATTCTATATTCTGAGAGCAATAGAGCTAAAGTTGGGGACTCACTAGACTGACGTACCGAGTGAACATTTTTGTTTGAGTGACTATGGGGAAACGAAAGGCCCTGAAGGTATCATCGGGACACCCTATTGCTAAGGAAGGCTCAAGATCAGCTGCTGCAAACTGTTATGGATCGAATAGATGGCTTCATAGAAGAGATAATGAATTCACCAGTTGGGCAGAACTCCAGTGTTTTCCCCAATCACCAGCCTTGTCAAGCCAAGAAAAAAAGATCAAAGAAAAGCGTCCTAGAAATGTTTAAGAGGAAGAAGACTGTCTCCCATTTACACACCAACTCTGTATTGGATGTTCATCACTCTTTCAGTGTTGTAGATGTGCCACTAGAGGAAAACGAATTGGTTGTTGTGAACCCAGACATAGTATGTGAAAATAGGAATAATGCCCTAAGCCCCCAGGATAGCAATGTAAAGGGGAGCCACTGATGCAGACTCATCTGGGGCTTTCACTGATCTTACAAGGCTGATGGATTTGCTTGAAGGGCTCTGGGATGAGATTAGGACTTTGAAGCAGACTATAAAATCCATAGAAGATAACATCTAAAACTCACAAGGGCAAAAGGGGGTTCAAATGAATAGTATGCTCGTTCAGTCTCAGGGAGGTTCGGATCTTTTAGTAATACAGGTCCATATGCAAGAGAGCTTCCCCCACTCCTAGATCCACAAACTAGGTCATCAGCTTGGGTTCAGACAGATTCTATAGTTCAGTCAGCACCTGTTTCACATGAAGGTATTGTGCCACAAGCACCTGTTCCAGTTGCTAATAGACCTGTGCAAACAGGGAATCCCAACGGGGGTGGCCACATCAGGGGGTGGGTTGGGCAAGAAGTGAAAAATGGTTGTGGTAGGGGTCCCAGATCTACAAAGAGATGGGATAGGGTGGGAACAGGAGAGAACCCTGGAATTTCCAGATACCATGATGGATTACAGCAATTTAAGCATGTATGTCTCTCGCCCCGCCCAAGCAACCACCAATATAACCATAGAGAGGGCCCCAAGGTTGCAAGATCTACTCCCCACCAGCCACAGTTTTTCCTAATGCATGTCCCAAAGGTAGCCCCAAGATGTTGGAAAAATGAGGATTCCCTGGCCAATAAAGTTATCCATTGGCTTAGGTATGTGTAGGGATGTCGTTCAATTGTCGGGAACGACATCCAGTTGAGCCCACTGAGGCCCCTGGGAAAACCAACAATGTTGTCAGGGTAGTTCTGAGGGACTATGAGTTTGTTGAAGGGTTACTATCTATGGATGCTCAGAGGATCTGTAATGCTGCTACTCAAATTGAGATTAGATATAGGGATGTCCATGAAATACAGCATGTCCCCAGAAGCGATTCAGCTAATCATCCAGGTCCTAGTGATTTGGGAGACATCAACTGTCTGAATACAATTTTCATAAAGACCAGCCTGATAACTACCTCTAGGTCTAGACTTGGGGCCTATGTTGATGAGTGTTTGGGAAGCAGGAGCCCCAGGGTACAGCACATAGAGCAACATGCAGATAAGTTAACAACTTCTATTTCCATGGTAAATGACGAGAGAGGGGACATCTATTGACATCTGACACTCAGGGAACAATAAGTGGGGGTGGTGGGTGGGGCCAATATATAGACAGATACATTTAGAGGAGTTTGTTATGGAACCAGCAAAATCTGTGCCCTGCGATCTTGTGGAGACAGGTTCTGAAACGGGGGATTCTGATCGGGTCCAGCTTACAGCAGGTTACGATATTCGCCAGAATATCTTGACAAATGAATCCTCAAAAGGGAAAGTATTGGCAGGCCCGGAAGTAATTAACCATTTTTTAAAAAACATTGAAGACCTTGATGAAAGGCCTGCCCTGGTACAACTAATGTTCCCCCTACCAGTATATCCCTGTTCCCGAATGCATCAGGGCTTGAGGGCTCTAGTACTTCAGCTAGTTTTTGCACACAACAAGAGCTGTCATTAATTTCATGGAACCTAGCATGGATTATCTCTAAATTTACTGACAACGATTGGGCCCTCTTTGTGGGGGGGAAATGATGTTTGTATTTTTCAAGAAACTTGGGCAACAGATAGAATATTCATAAATGGTTACACTGCTTAGAGTGTTGAAGCGACACCTCCAAAATATACTGGGCGGACAATGGAAGGACAATTGATTCTGGGCAAACACATTATCGCCTGTACCCACACACAGCTAAAGATTGACCACTTAGATTTAATGGGAGTCCAGCTCAAGTTTCCCTCCGGGTTAGTTATTGTAGTGTTTAATGTTTATGCAAAGTCTGTTTCTACTAGAGAAGAATCTCCAGTTTTGTCCCTCTTGAATGAGAAGTTTGAGTTCTATCAACAGGTAGCAAAAATTGTGGTAGTGTGGGACTTTAATGTTTCTTTTGAGCCTTCACTTTCGCTTAATGCACTGTTTGAAGATGAGGAGGAGATATGGATTATCCCGGCGTTGACTGGAAGGCCTTTACGCTCTTTTTCCTGTGCTGCATTACAGGTAGCATCGATGGTGGCTGGGCGTAGACTTAGGGCTTGTAATGGGTGGACCTGATCAGATCCGACAGATCATCCACATTTAAAAGAAGATTTTACTCGAGTGTTATAGATTCTATACTATTCGTTGTGAGAATTTGACCATTGCTTGGCGATAAGGTAATTTTACCTCGATTTGATAGCAATCACAATCCACTGTCTTTAACCTTAAGTGGAGATGTTCTTAATAGAGAATTGTCTGTGTGTCTTACCGGAACTCCTGAACCTACTCTAGTTAACCACTCCAGAAGGGTTTCCTGGCCTCAAGTGTTGGCAAATGACAAAATGCACTCAGAAATTTATAAATAGTTTGTGCAGTTTTCAAGGAAATTTGGCAACCTCTGCTCCGATTTTAGATATTCACAAAAACTTTAAAAAAAAGAATGACTGTTTTCCAAAAAGATTTCAAGCAACAAAGGCCCCTTCGTAAGAAGGACCAACAGTGGTACAATGCAGGATGTAGATCTACAAAAACATAGCTAAAACTAGTGGTTAATGAATGTAACAGTGCAAATATTAGTGCAGCTTGCCACAGAAATAAATTGGCACTTAATAAGGCTAACAGAGAATGGGTGGATAAAAATTGGGAGGACCTGCTGATGGCTGTTATAACCAATGACAACAGGACGTTTTGGCATATAATTTACCATGGGAGTTCAGACAATGTTAAGAAAAATAATTGCCATATTTAACTAGAGAAATGGAACCATCATTTTACATTATATGCAGAAGAAACTGTTCCATCTTCACTGCACTCCAATAAGTGTGCTGATAATGATAATATATACCCCAACTACGACATTGACTTAGATTTTTAGCCTTGCTCATACATCTTCGGCCATTAGCCGCTTAAAAGCAGCTAATGTTGTATTCCGCTTTAGGGGTCCGTATATAGGTTTTCCTGAATCATGTCTTTATATAGGCACAATTCGCATTGCCCTTATATAGGCATAGAAATCCCTGTCCTTATTTAGGCATTAACCGTGCACTCCAAATACAGGCATGGTCACCGACATCCGTCCACCCTAACGTCACAACGTGTTCTTAGAAACCAGACCCTTAAGCTTCGGGAGTTCCCCTAGCACAGGACTATTGATTTCTCCAAGAACTCATCTATTATGTATGAATTGTTATACCTTAAGGGTTCATTCCTGACGTCTTCCTCTGTCCGACTTCACGTCAATGCTAACATTCCACGACACCTACCAGGTATAAATATACCTTCCCTTGCCCAAGCAAGTTAGAGGAGACCTCGACTTCAGAGGAGCCCGTATCCTGGCCTGACGCACTGAGAAGACGCTGTCATTCCTGCACGCAGACGAATCCAGCTTCCAGTGTTCTGACTCCCTTCGCGGGGTGTTAGAGTTCCAGACCCGGCAGGAGATTCCCACCTCTCTCATTCTCAAGGTATGGAGCTGACTAGAACCTAGAGGGACTCTTGGCATACTAGACTTAACATACTCTTAGTCTACCATACTAGAGAATACTCCGCCTACTGCTACCTTTGCCTACACCTAGACCAGGTTAGGTACATTGGGGTAGACCTAGTTTAGGGACGCATCGTATGAGTACTCGCATTTTTAGCTCATGTTATTTATGTACGTGAATATATGCTAAAAGATAATGCTAGCGCAGTATTATTTATTTCTACTGCTTACGCTGTACATTATTTATCTTGCATACTGTCTTGTGATCATAACAGCACATATCTCTTACACGAGAAACAAGACTGTTCAATAAAACCCTTTTTATTGAAACGCCCGTCTTTCCTTTCTGTGTAACTCTGTAGAAACTAAGCATGCACGATTGAATGAGTGAAACTGTTATCTATTGTTTCCACGATTCTGAGACATGTTCCGCTTCTAAAGGGAAACAAAGTTGTCATGTTTTTCGGTTGCCAGAAACTACTCCTTCTTGTTCTCAAGGAGTTTCTAGTGGCCTCTGAGCTAGCTGGCACAGGTAATTAAGTTTAATATAATCGATAGGGACATACCGACCTTAGTCCTATGTCAAACCTATAGGTTATATTATTACAATGCGCAGAGCCTATTAGGGAAATAGGAACTACACTACATGGCGCCCAACGGTTTGGTAGGGCACTAATTTAACGCTAGATACTGAGTAACTCATTCGTGCTTTTCTCAGAGACCCCTACTCACATACTCCATAAGACGTCCGGAGTGGGTAGGGCTAAATATCCGCCATAACTAAATAGGGAAGCACCCTATATATTAGTTGTTTGGTTTGTTCAACATTGAAGGATACAGTGTTCCAAAATATTGTGCACCTTATCTTTTTGTTTCCTTGAAACTTGTTCTACACTTTTCAAAAACCAAAATGTCCATAAACGGGGACAATAACACCGGAAACGATGGAGCTGCGGCTGACCCAGTCGTACCAGCTTTTAACTTTACAGGTTTAAATGAAACCGAGGAGGGTGTTATAGACATCCATCCAAACTTAAGAAGAGCCATCACTCTAAAACTTATAAAACACGGCCTACCACCAAGAGGAGGTAGAGCAGTTTTCGTGATAGAGGCACACGAATACTTTCAGACAGAGGTATTCTATTCATGGGTCATATTTCCTGAATCAAATTCAGTAACAAAACTGTTTCACTTCTACAAAGAAGATGATCCACCAGAGGAATATATTCCTTTCGAGGATATTGAAATTCCACTAACTTACCAGGAGCATCAGCTCTGGTTTAAAGGCGCCCTAAAACATCACAGAAACATTACCAGGCTCGGTCCACTAGGTAGACCAGGAGCAACATGGCCGATTCTAGCCGGCTACACTCCTCATCCTGACCTCGATATAATGTCAGACGAGGAATTACTTACTCAACTACAAGAGTTAATAAAAATCTACAGACAACTAGTCCAATATGTCATGCGGACTTTCACAGTCCAACCACCATTGACACTTCCAAATCCAACTCCTCAACAGGGGAATACACTAAAAATTACACCACAGACTCTATACGCAGTCATGGGAAAAATGCCCACAAAACGTGAGCAAATTCCATTCTGGATAGCTCAAAAAATTACTCAAATCTAAGCAGTATTTCCAAATACTAGCCCGTATGAGAAACACAGAATCCTAACCATCTGTTTACCGATGGGGATCACACCACAACTGGAAGACTGCACCACTTGGGGCTCAGTCTTTGCTGCCATCTATACTAAAACACATGGTATTCCATCAATTGCAGTAATACCTGATGTACTGAAACAAATTCAAAACGAATACGGGGCAGAGCCTACTCTAAATTTAGGTATGAAATTACTGAAAACGTTCGACCAGGCTCAACAATAATATTATCTAATATTAAAGGGGAGGCAGCAGCGGTGGCGATCCGCCAACGATTAAGGGAATTCGATGTTACAGAACATCAAACAGAACTACCCAGAATAATAGAACAATCTTATGCAGAATTAGGCAGAGATAGTTTGGGTGGAAGACCAGTGAAGCCAAAACTATCTGAAAGTCCTGAGAAGGACTCTATTAAACAAACTCCTACATCTTCTAAAAGAAGTGGGAAACTAATAAACAAAATTCAAACGAGAAACGTTCTCAATACCGAGGTAGGTCTCCTCAAAAGGAGCCCTCTGAAAGGAGGTATAACCTCAGGAATAGGGATAATTTGAAAAAGCCTGACAGGTATCAAGATACTGATACACGTTCCTCTCGTACCTTTCAGATCTCGTCACAGACATCGGAAAGAAGAGGACGGTCAGAACATAGAGAAGAACGCGTGAAATCGAAAGACGACAAACACGTTCCAAAAAACAAATCAAAACCTCAATTCTCAAAGAAGTAGGTAGCAGGTCTGAAGGTCAGACATGCCGAGGATACTGAGAACACAACTCAAGAACGGAGAATGGGCTCAGACAATGCTGGACAGTGCTGCAGAAGTCACAATAGCTCGCCAGAACCTGAAGGAACTTCTGGAGATAGTGGACTTCAATGAGTACATTACAGTTGAGACTGTAGACACCAGGGTTAGTACTCCACAAAAGTTATATGAAATAACACTCCGGATGGAGGGAGACATACCCAGACAGGTGAAAGCACTTTTTGGGGAAAAACTTTCAAGGGGCTATGACATACTTCTAGCAGAAAAAGACTGGCCACCACAATTTGTCAGGGAGTGCCCACATGGCGAGGACATTATTATGCCTGCCTTCTCTAATCATATTCCAATTCACCTAAAATATACTTATGCCAGGAAATGGGCAGTTGCCCAGGCCCCAGCATTATACAAAAATCATGTAGGATGGGACGAGGATTCACCTCACCATAAAATACATCTAAAAAATGAACCTACTGCACAAAGGCAGTATCCAATAAAGCAAGAAGCTAAAAAACAGGTCAGGGAGATCTTAGATCAACTTGAATACCAGGGGGCGATTGAAACATGCACCTCTTCAATGAACAATCCTTTGTTTCCTGTCTCCAAACCAGACAACACCTATCGTCTAGTTTTGGATTACAGACACCTAAATACTTGTTCAAAAACATTTGCAGTACAAAATGCACACAGTACAGCATTAATGAATAACATTGTGCGTAAAAAATACAAAACCACATTGGATATCTCAAATGGTTTCTTTTGTCAAAACATAGCACCTGAAAGCAGGTACTTAACAGCTTTCTCAATAATGGGGACCCAGCGTAAATTTTTCGACTCCCACAAGGGTTCAAGAACAGCCCGGGGTTATTCTCAGCGAGAGTAACGGAGTTACTACAAATTTATGACAATGAGGCATTGTCCTATGTCGATGACATCTATCTGACAGACGATGACCTGGACAAACACTTGAACAGGGTGAGCACCATTATACTGGGCTTCGCCTCTGAGGGCTACAAATTCAACTTTAAAAAATCCAGAATTGCCCATCTCAATGTCCTGTTCCTAGGATACGAGCTTTCAAGTGAAGGCAAGAGCTTGGCAGCCAACTTTTTAGAAAGGTGTGCGCTGCTCCAACCTCCTAAGACGCTGAAAAACTTACAATCCATACTGGGTTTCCTAAATTTTGGAAGAACTTACATTCTAAATTACGCAGAAAGGGTTAAACCTCTCTACGCATTAATCAAACCTGATTTTTCAATCAAAATTGGACACAAGAACACACAGAAATCTTGCGTTCACTCCAAGCTAACATGTTAGCAACAAATCACTTACAAACACGCGTAAGTCAACGCAATTTAGTGATCCGAATAATTTCAGGTCAATGCGGATTCACCTACTTAACATTTAATGAGGGTGAGAAAGTACCAATTGCATACAAATCACATTTGTATACACAAGCAGAAATGCGCTTCACTTCAACAGAAAAAATACTGACAGCAGTTCCAACTGCAGTAGCAAAAGAAAGAGCTCTAGCCCAAGGGAAACGCATTATTGTCGTAACCCCAGTTCCGGCCTTAGAGGCGGTAACAAAAGCAAGCATTCCAAATGCTAAAGCATTACATCCTAGATGGATACAATGGGTTAATTCTCTTGCTGCAACAGATGATGAATATGTTTTTGATCCCGATCTAAAAACACAAGCGTTCCTGCAATATGAACATGAATGTCCTCTGCCCACTGAGATTCTGCCTCTCGATCAGTATGAATTCATAATTTACACTGACGGATCCACACAACCCGCAACAGGGAGTAAGCAAGCTTACAGTGCAGCGTGCGCAATCGTTAAAGGTCGCATGCGCGATGGCAAATTCAGACCTATGGTCACAAAAACCCAATCTCTAGGAGATTGCACAGCTCAGCGAGCTGAACTACAAGCATTCAAACTGGCACTTGAAAGTACAGATCGAGAATTCCCCACACTAATAGTGTGCGATTCTTTCTACTGTGTGCAGTCGTATAATGAATATATACAAACTTGGCTTGAAAACAGGTTCAAAGATACAAAAGGTGGCACAATAAAGCATAAAACGCTTTGGGAACAAGTAGTTCAGTTAAAAAGCGAACTACAAAAGGCTCACGTGATACAACACTGAGTCATCAACGTGATGGCGTTCACGTTGGAGGAATTCATTGGCTGACGAAGCCGCAAAGGGGTAGTTCAGACAGCTTCCGTAGCTGCGATCACTCGTTCGAAAACGAAAATAGACAGTGAGATAATGTTGGCTGTCAATGCTACGAGCAAAGGCAGTGGTGCAGCGTTACCAAAAAAGTTTCCACTCAAGTAGTCTTATGTAATTGATGCGAACAACGTTCCTTTTGCTCAAATCCCTGGAGTGGGGGATAGGGTAATTCCAAACATGGAACGTAGAGCAGCTGTGATTTATGAAACACATCTGGGGTAGGTTCTGTCACATCAAGGGATCTCTAAAACAATATTGACATTAAAAGAGATGTACTGGTGGCCTGGGATGAATACAGAAATACACATATTCATCAACAACTGCATAGACTGCAAATTACAGCGAGAAAGCCACCAGACACCATGCTACGAATGTAGCTGCCCAGCACAGACACCTTTGTTAGACAGCATTAGACTATCTATGCACAGGCGTCCTCATGGACAAGTGCACTCCCACAAATACTTAATCAAGGTTCCTATGGATATGGCCTCAGCGCTCGGCTGACGCTCGAACTGTTATAAAAGATTTGCGAGTCTTTATCGGCACATACGCAATAGGCACGCTACATTCTGACCAGGGTCCTGCGTTTAGCTCTCGGGCTTACAAAGAAGCCATGGCCAGTTTGGGCGTTGCATTGCGGTATTCTATTACTTTTTGCATTTAACAGGTTTAATATGCTGTTTTTAGTTACGTCTCAGCTCTCTTGGTCTCCGTAGTGTTAGTTTATCTGTTTTCTCATCTTTTTTTGCAATTAAATAGTGTTATGTTATTTCCTTGAAGCTTTTTTATGGACAAAGAAACCGATTCTCTTTTCCTTTGTTGTTGTGCTTTTTTACTATAGATTTTACTGAGACGGATCCCTGAGGAAGGCAAAGCCGAAACTCGCGTAGTGTGTATAATTGACCGCCAGTACATCTAAATGTTCTTGTGCATGTGTGTATAATTTACCGCTAGTACATTCAAATGTTTTTGTGCGTCATCTATTATGGATTATTAAACAAACTTCATTGTTAACTACGCTTAGATCAACTCAGTTTAGATACTGTACTTGTCAACAAATGTATTTTAAATATATACAGATAAATGTTATATAAAATATTTATGACCAATTTCTAAAAATTAAATGATTGAACATCCAACCTTTGAATGTCATTGTTGATTGTATGTTATTAGTATTTTGTCTACCCTTGGTTTCTTTGTCCATAGTAGCTCTTGTTCACCGCCTTGCCTTTGGCAACCTTTTCAATTTTAGCTCTCGGGCTTACAAAGACGCCATGGCCAGTCTGGGCGTTGCATTACGGTACTCCTCTCCATTTCATCCTGAGGGAAATTCTGTTGTGGAAAGGAAAGACCGGGACATAAAGCAGTCTATAACAGCTAGGGTATTAGGTTCGGGTGATGGGTGGGTCAAACATCTATATGGGGTCCAACGTTCATTAAACAATTTGCCAAGAAGTCCTCTAGGGGGGGTCACTCCATATGAGGTCCTATTTGGGACAAGAATGTGGGTGCCCGATCTGGAATGCAGTGGCACAGTGGTGGAAAATAAACCCTTTGATATCAAAGATCGTTTGGCTGTTTTACAGGATTTAAATGATCTAAGATCGAAACAAAGCAACGTATTCCTGCAGCCAACCACCACTGGGGAAAAACCGGCGGTCCCAGCAAGGCCTGTCTGGATTCCAAAAGATGGGGATCTAGTCAGAGAGAAGATTGCGGACAAGAAGGAATTTGGACCTTCTTACAGACAACCAGTACCTGTCCTAGCAGTTCAAGGAACAAGAACAGTACTTCTGCCGCCCCTTGCTGGAAGAAAGGAGAAAAGATTTGTGTCCATCGACCTCATCAAACCACAGTATGTGGCCAATACTAAATAGTAGGCCTCGTGGACTCCGACCTAGTAGCAGACGCACTCCTCTCGCTACTATCCAAGAGGTTCAGACTGAAAGACTGATAACCATCGAGAATTCAGCAGTAACAGCTGAAGGACTGAGCAACAATGCTATGGAACTCATCCCTCTTGAGAGACATGTAACAGTTCGTCCAAATACACCTGTCTACACCAATGTAACAAGTGATCAACTGGTACCAGCGATTTCTACAAATCCTGATGCAATTCCAACAATTGACAGAACTGCTTCTGGCTACTTCATTAACTTTGATACGTTTTCCGAGGATCCGAGTGAGCCCGAGACGTCGCCAGCATCAAAACTTTTAAACAGCAAGTACAAGACTTTTTGTATTTTTTTTAAAAAGACTTATCTAGTTTCACCATGGATTGAACTTTGGGTTATTTCTGGAATATTTTTCTTCCTGCTTTGGCTAGCTTTGGTTATGACTATGAGCGTGCTTATAAATGGGAGATACATCCATTTGGACATTGAAAGGAAAGAAGTGAACTTACTTTTGAAACCTCACAAATCATCCCATCGTGAAACAAGAGACTTGTCTGCAGTGAACATCACAGCCGTTCCTATACAGGATGGTATAGTGTGGGACAAAACTGATTTTGATATTTTCGGCCCGACTGAACATTTGAACATTCCACATTTATTTAAAATTTCACTAACTGATTTTGTTTCATCCAGTACCTACTCTGATGATTGGGACTTTGAAACCGTACATGATATGATGTTTGACCTAGAAAAATCTGCTGCATTTTCTAATAATGAATATTTAGAGGGTTCATCAGACTATGAACAGCTGTATTGCTATAACCACTATGGTCATCATTTTTTGCATAAATCTGCAACACCTAGAAATGTGTTTATGTTTAACCAATGGGAGCATTGTCCTACACCACCAAAAGGTAGTTCAAAAACATTTGCTAAAAAGGTTCCATATTTTTAGGATACAATACATCTGATCCAGAAACATTTTACTATAGAAATGTAAACAAAACAGGATTGAAAATTATGTTAACAAATAAAAAACAGATATACTCTGCAGCATTTATTGCCCAACTGTCTAGACAGGGTTTCGAATTATGGAAAGACACAATTGACACAAAATCTGTCTGGGGTACTAAAGATTGGCAAGTGCAGGGGATAGAAGCTTTATTTAGAGCCTGTATCGTCCCTCAGCAAATAATGTTTTTGAATGACACGGTCCAACAAACGTCTTGCCTTGGGTTAGCCAAGACCAAGGACATGAAAAATCCTTCTGTACCAACACCTGCAAGTGATAACAATACACAGGCAGCGGTTACAGTTGACACCATACTACAACTCAACAGAACAAATCCTGATTGGAGAAAATGATTGATCTGGCCCACAGACACAAACAACTGTCAAGCGAGATTCCTGAATAAAACACAGGGGTTTACTATTCATAGGCCAGACACACGATACGTCCAAAGACAGCATCCGGGGTAGTAACAACATACAGTGTAGGAAAATTATGCCTCGATTGGCTGCAGAAATCTGCACTTAAGGATGTGAAACAACACTTATCTTTACTTAAAGAAGACGCAGACCTTAGGGAATTCTTGCTTGGACCAAGAAAACCGCGCCAAAAACGTTTCATATATGCCGGCATCTATGCTGCTTATAATGAAGCATGGAAGGTGTCACAGAACGAATACGTGAACTTGATCGTATTAACTTAGAGAAAACTCTCTCTGTGGTCGACAATGGGTTAACGACTTTGTCCTCCAGAATTTATTCATTGGACAGTATTGTATCGTCTGCTATCGACATACTGGAACAAGATTTAGCCATGTTACAACAAGGCCAAACACAGTTACGTTCTATTATGTTATTAAGCTGGACGCTGCAATCTTTGCGTGCGGACTATTTGCCTTGGCGTTTTATCAACACGACGGTTCTGTTTGCAGAATACAATCTAACTGATAAACAGATCGAACTGGCACAAAGGGGAGCGAAGTATACAGTACTGGGCATTGAAAAAATTGAAAAATTACCATTCACAGTGGCAGAAAAACAAGCTACAGAATGGCTTATTCATGGCAAAATCACACTACCTGTGACTACTTTTCAGTTTCAGTATTGCCTTAAACAGATGCAAGCAGGCAAATATGAAAGGTTGGGTAAAGAATACATTAAGACATCCTGGAATTTACCATACACATATAGATGTTGGAGTGGGGATCGTGAAGTGTTTCTAAGCGGTACACACTGTGAAAATGCACTAAGCGGTTCACTGATTTGTCAGGACATATCTTTACACGGGGCTTGTAATGGTTCTCTGGCAAATTTGTCCTGCCACCAGCAGGGTACACCAGCTGCTGTGATTAATCCAACGTTTGGACAACTTTCTAATGGGAGTTACCTCATGTTGAATGATCAGAGTTGCTGTGGCATGTTGCCAGGCATCCCATATCTAGTAACGGTCAACTCCAGGGTCACTTGCTGTATGCAAGTATTGTTTGCCCCAATAGACACAGTCAGGGAGTCGCCTTTATGGCCTTCGTTGAATGTCTCTTTTATACGATTTGATACTTTAAGCAGAATGAAAGCCATGCTTATACAACAATCAGTGCCTTTGACCTCGGCCAAAGAAACCTATGATCTACAAGTTGCAGGACTTCGGCTGAGATACAAGCTTTACTTCGTACAAACTGCCCTATACATTTCGTAGAAATGATAGGACATATCTTTAACATGTCAGATACAAGCGGAATTGTACATGTATTTAAGACCATCTGTTCCGGACTATTAGCACCTTTCCAGGCTGTCCTCGGAATCATCCCAAACTTCGCACATTCGGTGTTTGGTGGTGTGCCATTAATTCTAGCACTTGTTGCAGGAATTCTGTTTCTATTCCTCCTACTACGCTATGGCAAGCCTCTTCGCCAACATCACTCCGAGCGATGTGGAGAGAGCCCTCCTTGAACGGAAATGCCGTGAGCGAATAGTACAGCTTTTGGGCATGCCTCGTCTACGGGAACTTAATACAACGTGGTTCCTGTCATTCAGACCAATCTGGAAAGATTGCATCTTACCTGTTCTACGCTGCCTGGTTTGCGGTGAAGAATGCGTGCTAGACATCTGTCTAACACTCCCATCAGTCATGCCAACGGATATCGATACTCTGCTGGACCCGATAACGGCCCATGCTGTGTGTTGTCCCCAAAGGCTTACAATCCTGATGGCGGCATTCATTGAGATCTCACAGACGCTTCGGGCTGCTGCTGAGGTACGAGATGGATCAACGGGCACACAGGTAACAACGGACGTGAACATTGCATCTTCTGCTGAGGGCGATGTTTCTCATCTCTGTGCGATTAACCTTCTGAACGAGGTGTTCCAAATGTCACCTACTTCGGTGGATGATATTTTGGCTACGGACATAGATGATCTAATGTTTACGCCAGACCCCTACACTGACTTTGATTCGACTCACAGTGTACCAGGGCAACAATGAAATTTGGCCTTCATATTTTCAAAACTTGGAACTATTCCCAGAAATTGAAATTTTCCTTTGAACACGAAAATTCTTTTTTTTCTCTCGAAAGAGAAAACATGGCAAATGAACAATCTGCTTACAGTAGAACTAGTCTTATAAAACGGACTTCTTTGAATACTTCCAGGGACACATTGTCACCTTAGTTGTCTAATATTTCATTTAATTCCATGATATGCAATGGCTTTGATTTTTAGAACTTATCGACCATTTCGTCATATGTATATATTTCCGTTTCATTCACGTTGCAATTTAATTCCGTTATATGCTTAAAATGAAACTGATGCTTTAAAATGTACAGTACCTATTGCATTTCAACAGTTTTGAGCTTCTTTTAAAATGCTTTTAGAAATGTTTTTAGCAATATGTTGTACTCAATTTTATGTTTAGCATTTAGTATTATCGTTCACTCGAAGATGGAGTGGGTGTTGTATTCCGCTTTAGGGGTCCGTATATAGGTTTTCCTGAATCATGTCCTTATATAGGCACAATTCGCATTGCCCTTATATAGGCATAGAAATCCCTGTCCTTATTTAGGCATTAACCGTGCACTCCAAATACAGGCATGGTCACCGACATCCGTCCACCCTAACGTCACAACGTGTTCTTAGAAACCAGACCCTTAAGCTTCGGGAGTTCCCCTAGCACAGGACTATTGATTTCTCCAAGAACTCATCTATTATGTATGAATCGTTATACCTTAAGGGTTCATTCCTGACGTCTTCCTCTGTCCGACTTCACGTCAATGCTAACATTCCGCGACACCTACCAGGTATAAATATACCTTCCCTTGCCCAAGCAAGTTAGAGGAGACCTCGACTTCAGAGGAGCCCGTATCCCGGCCTGACGCACTGAGAAGACGCTGCCATTCCTGCACGCAGACGAATCCAGCTTCCAGTGTTCGGACTCCCTTCGCGGGGTGTTAGAGTTCCAGACCCGGCAGGAGATTCCCACCTCTCTCATTCTCAAGGTATGGAGCTGACTAGAACCTAGAGGGACTCTTGGCATACTAAACTTAACATACTCTTAGTCTACCATACTAGAGAATACTCCGCCTACTTCTACCTTTCCCTACACCTAGACCAGGTTAGGTACATTGGGGTAGAACTAGTTTAGGGACGCATCGTATGAGTACTCGCATTTTTAGCTCATGTTATTTATGTACGTGAATATATGCTAAAAGTAAATGCTAGCGCAGTATTATTTATTTCTACTGCTTACGCTGTACATTATTTATCTTGCATACTGTCTTGTGATCATAACAGCACATATCTCTTTCACGAGAAACAAGACTGTTCAATAAAACCCTTTTATTGAAACGCCCGTCTTTCCTTTCTGTGTAACTCTGTAGAAACTAAGCATGCACGATTGAATGAGTGAAACTGTTATCTATTGTTTCCACGATTCTGAGACATGTTCCGCTTCTAAAGGGAAACAAAGTTGTCATGTTTTTCGGTTGCCAGAAACTACTCCCTTCTTGTTCTCAAGGAGTTTCTAGTGGCCTCTGAGCTAGCTGGCACAGGTAATTAAGTTTAATATAATCGATAGGGACATACCGACATTAGTCCTATGTCAAACCTATAGGTTATATTATTCCAATGCGCAGAGCCTATTAGGGAAATAGGAACTACACTACATGGCGCCCAATGGTTTGGTAAGGCAGTAATGTAATGCTAGATACTGAGTAACTCATTCGTGCTTTTCTCAGAGACCCCTACTCACATACTCCATAAGACGTCCGGAGTGGGCAGGGCTAAATATCCGCCATAACTAAATAGGGAAGCACCCTATATATTAGTTGTTTGGTTTGTTCAACATTGAAGGATACAGTGTTCCAAAATATTGTGCACCTTATCTTTTTGTTTCCTTGAAACTTGTTCTACACTTTTCAAAAAACAAAATGTCCATAAACGGGGACAATAACACCGGAAACGGTGGAGCTGCGGCTGACCCAGTCGTACCAGCTTTTAACTTTACAGGTTTAAATGAAACCGAGGAGGGTGTTATAGACATCCATCCAAACTTAAGAAGAGCCATCACTCTAAAACTTATAAAACACGGCCTACCACCAAGAGGAGGTAGAGCAGTTTTCGTGATAGAGGCACACGAATCCTTTCAGACAGAGGTATTCTATTCATGGGTCATATTTCCTGAATCAAATTCAGTAACAAAACTGTTTCACTTCTACAAAGAAGATGATCCACCAAAGGAATATAATCCTTTCGAGGATATTGAAATTCCACTAACATACCAGGAGCATCAGCTCTGGTTTAAAGGCGCCCTAAAACATCACAGAAACATTACCAGGCTCGGTCCACTAGGTAGACCAGGAGCAACATGGCCGATTCTAGCCGGCTACACTCCTCATCCTGACCTCGATATAATGTCAGACGAGGAATTACTTACTCAACTACAAGAGTTAATAAAAATCTACAGACAACTAGTCCAATATGTCATGCGGACTTTCACAGTCCAACCACCATTGACACTTCCAAATCAAACTCCTCAACAGGGGAATACACTAAAAATTACACCACAGACTCTATACGCAGTCATGGGAAAAATGCCCACAAAACGTGAGCAAATTCCATTCTGGATAGCTCAAAAAATTACTCAAATCGAAGCAGTATTTCCAAATACTAGCCCGTATGAGAAACACAGAATCCTAACCATCTGTTTACCGATGGGGATCACACCACAACTGGAAGACTGCACCACTTGGGGCTCAGTCTTTGCTGCCATCTATACTAAAACACATGGTATTCCATCAATTGCAGTAATACCTGATGTCCTGAAACAAATTCAAAATGAATACGGGGCACAGCCTGCTCTAAATTTAGGTATGAAATTACTGAAAAATTTCGACCAGGTCTCAACAATAATATTATCTAATATTAAAGGGGAGGCAGCAGCGGTGGCGATCCGCCAACGATTAAGGGAATTCAATGTTACAGAACATCAAACAGAACTACCCAGAATAATAGAACAATCTTATGCAGAATTAGGCAGAGATAGTTTGGGTGGAAGACCAGTGAAGCCAAAACTATCTGAAAGTCCTGAGAAGGACTCTATTAAACAAACTCCTACATCTTCTAAAAAGAAGTGGGAAACTAATAAACAAAATTCAAACGAGAAACGTTCTCAATACCGAGGTAGGTCTCCTCAAAAGGAGCCCTCTGAAAGGAGGTATAACCTCAGGAATAGGGATAATTTGAAAAAGCCTGACAGGTATCAAGATACTGATACACGTTCCTCTCGTACCTTTCAGATCTCGTCACAGACATCAGAAAGAAGAGGACGGTCAGAACTTAGAGAAGAACGCGTGAAATCGAAAGACGACAAACACGTTCCAAAAAACAAATCAAAACCTCAATTCTCAAAGAAGTAGGTAGCAGGTCTGAAGGTCAGACATGCCGAGGATACTGAGAACACAACTCAAGAATGGAGAATGGGCTCAGACAATGCTGGACAGTGCTGCAGAAGTCATAATAGCTCGCCAGAACCTGAAGGAACTTCTGGAGATAGTGGACTTCAATGAGTACATTACAGTTGAGACTGTAGACACCAGGGTTAGTACTCCACAAAAGTTATATGAAATAACTCTCCGGATGGAGGGAGACATACCCAGACAGGTGAAAGCACTTTTTGGGGAAAAACTTTCAAGGGGCTATGACATACTTCTAGCAGAAAAAGACTGGCCACCACAATTTGTCAGGGAGTGCCCACATGGCGAGGACATTATTATGCCTGCCTTCTCTAATCATATTCCAATTCACCTAAAATACACTTATGAGAGGAAATGGGCAGTTGCCCAGGCCCCAGCATTATACAAAAATCATGTAGGATGGGACGAGGATTCACCTCACCATAAAATACATCTAAAAAATGAAACTACTACACAAAGGCAGCATCCAATAAAGCAAGAAGCTAAAAAACAGGTCAGGGAGATCTTAGATCAACTTGAATACCAGGGGGTGATTGAAACATGCACCTCTTCAATGAACAATCCTTTGTTTCCTGTCTCCAAACCAGACAACACCTATCATCTAGTTTTGGATTACAGACACCTAAATACTTGTTCAAAAACATTTGCAGTGCAAAATGCACACAGTACAGCATTAATGAATAACGTGCGTAAAAAATACAAAACCACATTGGATATCTCAAATGGTTTCTTTTGTCAAAACATAGCACCTGAAAGCAGGTACTTAACAGCTTTCTCAATAATGGGGACCCAGCGTCAATTTTGTCGACTCCCACAAGGGTTCAAGAACAGCCCGGGGTTATTCTCAGCGAGAGTAACGGAGTTACTACAAATTTATGACAATGAGGCATTGTCCTATGTCGATGACATCTATCTGACAGACGATGACCTGGACAAACACTTGAACAGGGTGAGCACCATTATACTGGGCTTCGCCTCTGAGGGCTACAAATTCAACTTTAAGAAATCCAGAATTGCCCATCTCAATGTCCTGTTCCTAGGATACGAGCTTTCAAGTGAAGGCAAGAGTTTGGCAGCCAACTTTTTAGAAAGGTGTGCGCTGCTCCAACCTCCTAAGACGCTGAAAAACTTACAATCCATACTGGGTTTCCTAAATTTTGGAAGAACTTACATTCTAAATTACGCAGAAAGGGTTAAACCTCTCTACGCATTAATCAAACCTGATTTTTCAATCAAAAATTGGACACAAGAACTCACAGAAATCTTGCGTTCACTCCAAGCTAACATGTTAGCAACAAATCACTTACAAACACGCGTAAGTCAACGCAATTTAGTGATCCGAATAATTTCAGGTCAATGCGGATTCACCTACTTAACATTTAATGAGGGTGAGAAAGTACCAATTGCATACAAATCACATTTGTATACACAAGCAGAAATGCGCTTCACTTCAACAGAAAAAATACTGACAGCAGTTCCAACTGCAGTAGCAAAAGAAAGAGCTCTAGCCCAAGGGAAACGCATTATTGTCGTAACCCCAGTTCCGGCCTTAGAGGCGGTAACAAAAGCAAGCATTCCAAATGCTAAAGCATTACATCCTAGATGGATACAATGGGTTTATTCTCTTGCTGCAACAGATGTTGAATATGTTTTTGATCCCGATCTAAAAACACAAGCGTTCCTGCAATATGAACATGAATGTCCTCTGCCCACTGAGATTCTGCCTCTCGATCAGTATGAATTCATAATTTACACTGACGGATCCGCACAACCCGCAACAGGGAGTAAGCAAGCTTACAGTGCAGCGTGCGCAATCGTTAAAGGTCGCATGCGCGATGGCAAATTCAGACCTATGGTCACAAAAACCCAATCTCTAGGAGATTGCACAGCTCAGCGAGCTGAACTACAAGCATTCAAACTGGCACTTGAAAGTACAGATCGAGAATTCCCCACACTAATAGTGTGCGATTCTTTCTACTGTGTGCAGTCGTATAATGAATATATACAAACTTGGCTTGAAAACGGGTTCAAAGATGCAAAAGGTGGCACAATAAAGCATAAAACGCTTTGGGAACAAGTAGTTCAGTTAAAAAGCGAACTACAAAAGGCTCACGTGATACACACACTGAGTCATCAACGTGATGGCGTTCACGTTGCATGGAATTCATTGGCTGACGAAGCCGCAAAGGGGGCAGTTCAGACAGCTTCCGTAGCTGCGATCACTCATTCGAAAACGAAAATAGACAGTGAGATAATGTTGGCTGTCAATGCTACGAGCAAAGGCAGTGGTGCAGCGTTACCAAAAAAGTTTCCACTCAAGTACTCTTATGTAATTGATGCGAACAACGTTCCTTTTGCTCGAATCCCTGGAGTGGGGGATAGGGTAATTCCAAACATGGAACGTAGAGCAGCTTTGATTTATGAAACACATCTGGGGGAAGGTCTGTCACATCAAGGGATCTCTAAAACAATATTGACATTAAAAGAAATGTACTGGTGGCCTGGGATGAATACAGAAATACACATATTCATCAACAACTGCATAGACTGCAAATTACAGCGAGAAAGCCACCAGACACCATGCTACGAATGTAGCTGCCCAGCACAGACACCTTTGTTAGACAGCATTAGACTATCTGTGCACAGGCGTCCTCATGGACAAGTGCACTCCCACAAATACTTAATCAAGGTTCCTATGGATATGGCCTCAGCGCTCGGCTGACGCTCGAACTGTTATAAAACATTTGCGAGTCTTTATCGGCACATACGCAATAGGCACGCTACATTCTGACCAGGGCCCTGCGTTTAGCTCTAGGGCTTACAAAGACGCCATGGCCAGTCTGGGCGTTGCATTGCGGTACTCCTCTCCGTTTCATCCTGAGGGAAATTCTGTTGTGGAAAGGAAAGACCGGGACATAAAGCAGTCTAAAACAGCTAGGGTATTAGGTTCGGGTGATGGGTGGGTCAAACATCTATATGGGGTCCAACGCTCATTAAACAATTTGCCAAGAAGTTCTCTAGGGGGGGTCACTCCATATGAGGTCCTATTTGGGACAAGAATGTGGGTGCCCGATCTGGAATGCAGTGGCACAGTGGTGGAAAATAAACCCTTTGATATCAAAGATCGTTTGGCTGTTTTACAGGATTTAAATGAACTAAGATCGAAACAAAGCAACGTATTCCTGCAGCCAACCACCACTGGGGAAAAACCGGCGGTCCCAGCAAGGCCTGTCTGGATTCCAAAAGTTGGGGATCTAGTCAGAGAGAAGATTGCGGACAAGAAGGAATTTGGACCTTCTTACAGACAACCAGTACCTGTCCTAGCCGTTCAAGGAACAAGAACAGTACTTCTGCCGCCCCTTGCTGGAAGAAAGGAGAAAAGATTTGTGTCCATCGACCTCATCAAACCACAGTATGTGGCCAATACTAAATAGTAGGCCTCGTGGACTCCGACCTAGTAGCAGACGCACTCCTCTCGCTACTATCCAAGAGGTTCAGACTGAAAGACTGATAACCATCGAGAATTCAGCAGTAACAGATGAAGGACTGAGCAACAATGCTATGGAACTCATCCCTCTTGAGACACATGTAACAGTTCGTCCAAATACACCTGTCTACACCAATGTAACAAGTGATCAACTGGTACCAGCGATTTCTACAAATCCTGATGCAATTCCAACAATTGACAGAACTGCTTCTGGCTACTTCATTAACTTTGATACGTTTTCCGAGGATCCGAGTGAGCCCGAGACGTCGCCAGCATCAAAAACTTTTAAACAGCAAGTACAAGACTTTTTGCATTTTTTGAAAAAGACTTATCTAGTTTCACCATGGATTGAACTTTGGGTTATTTCTGGAATATTTTTCTTCCTGCTTTGGCTAGCTTTGGTTATGACTATGAGCGTGCTTATAAATGGGAGATACATCCATTTGGACATTGAAAGGAAAGAAGTGAACTTACTTTTGAAACCTCACAAATCATCCCATCGTGAAACAAGAGACTTGTCTGCAGTGAACATCACAGCCGTTCCTATACAGGATGGTATAGTGTGGGACAAAACTGATTTTGGTATTTTCGGCCCGACGGAACATTTGAACATTCCACATTTATTTAAAATTTCACTAACTGATTTTGTTTCATCCAGTACCTACTCTGATGATTGGGACTTTGAAACCGTACATGATATGATGTTTGACCTAGAAAAATCTGATGCATTTTCTAATAATGAATATTTAGAGGGTTCATCAGACTATGAACAGCTGTATTGCTATAACCACTATGGTCATAATTTTTTGCATAAATCTGCAACACCTAGAAATGTGTTTATGTTTAACCAATGGGAGCATTGTCCTACACCACCAAAAGGTAGTTCAAAAACATTTGCTTAAAAGTTTCCATATTTTTCAGGATGCAATACATCTGATCCAGAAACATTTTACTATAGAAATGTAAACAAAACAGGACTGAAAATTATGTTAACAAATACAAAACAGATATACTCTGAGCATTTATTGCCCAACTGTCTAGACAGGGTTTCGAATTATGGAAAGACACAATAGACACACAATCTGTCTGGGGTACTAAAGATTGGCAAGTGCAGGGGATAGAAGCTTTATTTAGAGCCTGTATCGTCCCTCAGCAAATAATGTTTTTGAATGACACGGTCCAACAAACGTCTTGCCTTGGGTTAGCCAAGACCAAGGACATGAAAAATCCTTCTGTACCAACACCTGCAAGTGATAACAATACACAGGCAGCGGTTACAGTTGACACCATACTACAACTCAACAGAACAAATCCTGATTGGAGAAAATGATTGATCTGGCCCACAGACACAAACAACTGTCAAGCGAGATTCCTGAATAAAACACAGGGGTTTACTATTCATAGGCCAGACCCACGATACGTCCAAAGACAGCATCCGGGGGTAGTAACAACATACAGTGTAGGAAAATTATGCCTCGATTGGCTGCAGAAATCTACACTTAAGGATGTGAAACAACACTTATCTTTACTTAAAGAAGACGCAGACCTCAGGGAATTCTTGCTTGGACCAAGAAAACCGCGTCAAAAACGTTTCATATATGCCGGCATCTATGCTGCTTATAATGAAGCATGGAAGGTGTCACAGATGGAGGCCGCAGAACGACTACGTGAACTTGATCGTATTAACTTAGAGAAAACTCTCTCTGTGGTCGACAATGGGTTAACGACTTTGTCCTCCAGAATTTATTCATTGGACAGTATTGTATCATCTGCTATCGACATACTGGAACAAGATTTAGCCATGTTACAACAAGGCCAAACACAGTTACGTTCTATTATGTTATTAAGCTGGACGCTGCAATCTTTGCGTGCGGGCTATGTGCCTTGGCGTTTTATCAACACGACGGCTCTGTTTGCAGAATACAATCTAACTGATAAACAGATCGAACTGGCACAAAGGGGAACGAAGTATACAGTACTGGGCATTGAAAAAATTGAAAAATTACCATTCACAGTGGCAGAAAAACCAGCTACAGAATGGCTTATTCATGGCAAAATCACACTACCTGTGACTACTTTTCAGTTTCAGTATTGCCTTAAACAGATGCAAGCAGGCAAATATGAAAGGTTGGGTAAAGAATACATTAAGACATCCTGGAATTTACCATACACATATAGATGTTGGAGTGGGGATCGTGAAGTGTTTCTAAGCGGTACACACTGTGAAAATGCACTAAGCGGTTCACTGATTTGTCAGGACATATCTTTACACGGGGCTTGTAATGGTTCTGTGGCAAATTTGTCCTGCCACCAGCAGGGTACACCAGCTACTGTGATTAATCCAATGTTTGGACAACTTTCTAATGGGAGTTACCTCATGTTGAATGATCAGAGTTGCTGTGGCATGTTGCCAGGCATCCCATATCTAGTAACGGTCAACTCCAGGGTCACTTGCTGTATGCAAGTATTGTTTGCCCCAATAGACACAGTCAGGGAGTCGCCTTTATGGCCTTCGTTGAATGTCTCTTTTATACGATTTGATACTTTAAGCAGAATGAAAGCCATGCTTATACAACAATCAGTGCCTTTGACCTCGGCCAAAGAAACCTATGATCTACAAGTTGCAAGGACTTTGGCTGAGATACAAGCTTTACTTCGTACAAACTGCCCTATGCATTTCGTAGAAATGATAGGACGTATCTTTAACATGTCAGATACAAGCGGAATTGTACATGTATTTAAGACCATCTGTTCCGGACTATTAGCACCTTTCCAGGCTGTCCTCGGAATCATCCCAAACTTCGCACATTCGGTGTTTGGTGGTGTGCCATTAATTCTAGCACTTGTTACAGGAATTCTGTTTCTATTCCTCCTACTGCGCTATGGCA
This sequence comes from Calotriton arnoldi, assembly GCA_963921515.1. Taxonomy (NCBI): domain Eukaryota; kingdom Metazoa; phylum Chordata; class Amphibia; order Caudata; family Salamandridae; genus Calotriton; species Calotriton arnoldi. The sequence goes on along the minus strand of CAWUFW010002961.1, from coordinate 527,672 downwards.
AGCCTCTTCGCCAACATCACTCCGAGCGATGTGGAGAGAGCCCTCCTTGAACGGAAATGCCGTGAGCGAATAGTACAGCTTTTGGGCATGCCTCGTCTACGGGAACTTAATACAACGTGGTTCCTGTCATTCAGACCAATCTGGCAAGATTGCATCTTACCTGTTCTACGCTGCCTGTTTTGCGGTGAAGAATGCGTGCTAGACATCTGTCTAACACTCCCATCAGTCATGCCAACGGATATCGATACTCTGCTGGACCCGATAACGGCCCATGCTGTGTGTTGTCCCCAAAGGCTTCCAATCCTGATGGCGGCATTCATTGAGATCTCACAGACGCTTCCGGCTGCTGCTGAGGTACGAGATGGATCAACGGGCACACAGGTAACAACGGACGTGAACATTGCATCTTCTGCTGAGGGCGATGTTTCTCATCTCTGTGCGATTAACCTTCTGAACGAGGTGTTCCAAATGTCACCTACTTCGGTGGATGATATTTTGGCTACGGACATAGATGATCTAATGTTTACGCCAGACCCCTACACTGACTTTGATTCGACTCACAGTGTACCAGGGCAACAATGAAATTTGGCCTTCATATTTTCAAAACTTGGAACTATTCCCAGAAATTGAAATTTTCCTTTGAACACGAAAATTCTTTTTTCTCTCGAAAGAGAAAACATGGCAAATGAACAATCTGCTTACAGTAGAACTAGTCTTATAAAACGGACTTCTTTGAATACTTCCAGGGACACATTGTCACCTTAGTTGTCTAATATTTCATTTAATTCCATGATATGCAATGGCTTTGATTTTTAGAACTTATCGACCATTTCGTCATAAGTATATATTTCCGTTTCATTCACGTTGCAATTTAATTCCGTTATATGCTTAGAATGAAACTGATGCTTTAAAATGTACAGTACCTATTGCATTTCAACAGTTTTGAGCTTCTTTTAAAATGCTTTTAGAAATGTTTTTAGCAATATGTGGTGCTCAATTTTATGTTTAGCATTTAAAATGTTTAGCATTTAGTATTATCGTTCACTCGAAGATGGAGTGGGTGTTGTATTCTGCTTTAGGGGTCCGTATATAGGTTTTCCTGAATCATGTCCTTATATAGGCACAATTCGCATTGCCCTTATATAGGCATAGAAATCCCTGTCCTTATTTAGGCATTAACCGTGCACTCCAAATACAGGCATGGTCACCGACATCCGTCCACCCTAACGTCACGTGTTCTTAGAAACCAGACCCTTAAGCTTCGGGAGTTCCCCTAGCACAGGACTATTGATTTCTCCAAGAACTCATCTATTATGTATGAACCGTTATACCTTAAAAGTTCATTCCTGACGTCTTCCTCAGTCCGACTTCACGTCAATGCTAACATTCCACGACACCTACCAGGTATAAATATACCTTCCCTTGCCCAAGCAAGTTAGAGGAGACCTCGACTTCAGAGGAGCCCGTATCCCGGCCTGACGCACTGAGAAGACGCTGTCATTCCTGCACTCAGACGAATCCAGCTTCCAGTGTTCTGACTCCCTTCGCGGGGTGTTAGAGTTCCAGACCCGGCAGGAGATTCCCACCTCTCTCATTCTCAAGGTATGGAGCTGACTAGAACCTAGAGGGACTCTTGGCATACTAGACTTAACATACTCTTAGTCTACCATACTAGAGAATACTCCGCCTACTTCTACCTTTCCCTACACCTAGACCAGGTTAGGTACATTGGGGTAGAACTAGTTTAGGGACGCATCGTATGAGTACTCGCATTTTTAGCTCATGTTATTTATGTACGTGAATATATGCTAAAAGATAATGCTAGCGCAGTATTATTTATTTCTACTGCTTACGCTGTACATTATTTATCTTGCATACTGTCTTGTGATCATAACAGCACATATATCTTACACGAGAAACAAGACTGTTCAATAAAACCCTTTTTATTGAAACGCCCGTCTTTCCTTTCTGTGTAACTCTGTAGAAACTAAGCATGCACGATTGAATGAGTGAAACTGTTATCTATTGTTTCCACGATTCTGAGACATGTTCCGCTTCTAAAGGGAAACAAAGTTGTCATGTTTTTCGGTTGCCAGAAACTACTCCCTTCTTGTTCTCAAGGAGTTTCTAGTGGCCTCCGAGCTAGCTGGCACAGGTAATTAAGTTTAATATAATCGATAGGGACATACCGACCTTAGTCCTATGTCAAACCTATAGGTTATATTATTCCAATGCGCAGAGCCTATTAGGGAAATAGGAACTACACTACACTAAGGCCCCTGGTCCAGATCATGTACCAGGTGATTTATATAAATCAGTACTCTTAATTTGGGAATTTTATGTTAATCTCTTATCTAATGCAATTGTGGCTGGGGGCACAATTCCAATTACTTGGAGGGAGCAGAATTAATTCCTGTCTTTAATAAGGGGATGCCTCGTGTCCATCCAACTACAGGGCAATTTCCCTTATTGACAATCTGCAAACAAAATTCGCAACGCAACTGCTTGACACGTTTCAAGAGTGGATGGACACTAAATCAAATCTTGCCCTCTTTCTAGGCGGGTTTTCGCCCCAAAACTAGCACGTTGGAACAAGTTTTTAGATTCACAATATTGTATTGGAAGTATGCATTGATTGGATCTCAAAACCTTTATGTGGCATTTATAGATTTACGTGTAGCTTTTGATTTAATTCCACGTAGACTTCTGTGGAAGGTGCTAGTTAAGATGGGAGCTCCTGCTAATGTAATCAATTTAGTTGCAAGGCTGCACGAAAATAATTATGCTCAGGTGCGCTGGAGAAGCCAAGGAGAACTGACAGAGCAAATTCCAATCCTAATAGGGGTGCATCAAGAGTGCGTTTTAGCAGCAACTTTATTCTCACTATAAATAAATGATGTTGCTAAGGAACTTCATAGTGATTCTCCTGTACTGAATGGTAAAAAGACTCCTGTAGTGCTTTTTGCAGATAATTCTTTGCTTATTTCAAAAACTCCTTCAAAATTTTATTAATACGTTTCTGAACTGTTGTGTTTCTAGGGGACTGGAAATAAATGCATCAAAAAACAAATACATGATCTTTGGCAAAGGTCCCATTAGAATTAGAAATAGTACTGTGAGAGTTGCTGATGAATCCCTAGAGTGTATTGCTTTGAATTTCTAGGTGTCAAATTGACCGACAAGCTTAGTTGGGAACCCCAGCTAAGTAAAAGTGCCCTGACTTTGATAGAAAGATCTAAGGCCGTACGGACCCAGTCCAGATCCATATCCCCAGCCTTTGAGGTTTATCGTGCCAAAGCATCGAGGGGCAGATTTACAAGCCCCTTGCGCCACTTTCGCGTCACTTTTCCTGTGTTAAAAGTGACGCAAAAGTGGCGCAAGGGGCTTGTAAATAAGCCCCTGAGTGCTGCCCTTTGTGGCGCAGAACTTTGGGGGTATGTTGATATTAGGAAGCTTACAGTGGAGGAGAACACATTTATTAGATCACTTATATGTGTCCCCACTAGTACTCCTCTAATTCCACTTTTTCTGGACTTGGGGAGCAAACATATTGCAGACATGGCACATTTAAAACCATTAATGTTACATATTTGGTCTACTTCAGAATTAGTAGAGTACAGAGATGCCTTGAGGGACCTATTGAAGACCAATGGTGCCTTCAAGACTCATTGGCTACAATTTTATTTCAGCATGATGTAGGAAATTGGGGCTGAACTGCTTGTCGGACAGTCCTGAGAATACTGGAAAACCTGATGCTGATGTTCTCAAGACCAGATAGTGGGCTTTTTTACATGAACAACTAACATCGGTTTCTTTAGGTCGTTTGACTAATCAGTTTTAGAGTTCAAGCCCAGTCTAAAGTTTTAAGTTTTTTTTATGTAATTGCTCTTCCCTTGGCTAAACGTTTGTTTGTGGGATTCAGGCTAGGCAGTCTACCATTAAAAACCTTTACAAGCACGTGGACATCAAAGAGAAATCCAGATAGATGTCCGGCCTGCGGGGCAGCCCCTGAGACAGAGGAACATGTTTTGTTTTTCTGCCCAGTATATCGTGGCCCCCGCAAGAGGTAAATTCGCTCTGTTTGTTTGAGTTTGAAGGTCAGTTTTTAAAACCGCATTTACAATCTTATAAACCAATATTTCAGAAGCAACAGTTTTTTCTGTCAGCTGTATTTAACCAATGTTTGGCAAAAGCACTCTAAAGTTGTAGGTAGCGGAGAAGAAAGGTAAAGTACTTCCTCACTTAATGTATAATATGTGAATTGGGTAAGATGTCAGGACCATAAATAGATTACATTTTATTACCTGGGGTCCTCGTGTTCCCTTTTACCAGGTTACGGCATTTCTTCTTTTTTTGTACCAACTGTTGACCATAAAGTTGATTTTAGGATACATTGATATTTAATTAAACTAGTGCTGATGTAGTTTTTAGAAGAATATTGAGGATTTTGGTATAAAAATACAGTTTTATCAGATTTTTATACAAAGAAAGAAATTCTAATAGATTCATTCATTTACTTTGGTTCTATCTTATCTCTACGAGTTGCATTTTATGTTTTTAACTGTATGCTTTGATGATTTATGGCAAACCAAATAAAGCTTATTTGATTTGACCCTTATACACCTTTTATCTGGAAGGTTGAGAAACAAGTTTCAGAAAGAAGTCTGCTTTCAGTAGAATTCTTAGATGCATTGTTATAAACATTAAAATAGGGTCTAACATACTTGGTGTTCACATTTGCATGAACCATGACACGCTAACATAACTATGTAGAGTTTTTGAAACAGTTGAATATCTGCATTTCTTTCCTTCACTATGATTGTTGTTCATCTTTATGCAGGTAGTGGTCTGTCAGAAATGGCACCATGGCACGGTAAGTCTCCCCAGGCTTTCTCCGGTGAACCTGCCTCTGTTTCTGGGCCAGCTTGGAATGGACAGGGACGTTAATGCAATGGGGCCCCCACCCTCCCATGTTTTTTCCTTCCCGTATTCCCCAGCAAGGGCTACAGGGCCTTCCTACCTCTATCCTGGGTTGCCTCATCAGTGGATTGCAGAAGCAAAAACAGATGGACAGCAGGCCACCCGTCTCAGGGGTAAGGCTACTTATTATCTACTTCCAGGACAAAGGCTATTGACTGGCAAGCCCATGCAGTAACCTAAACCCCAGAAGGTTGCACGTCTAATTGTAAAAAACTATTTTCAAGCATAGTTTATGTAGGGTTTCAGAGGAAGTGCCAAGGTTGATAGTGGTTTAGTCTTGATGATTGGTAAAGGTTTAATTTTATGCATCTATTGATCAAATGGGCTTCTGTAAAATTCAATTGGCTTTTGAAATCTCTCACGGGCCTAAGTTTGCCCTTCATAAACAAGCATGTAAATACACAGTTGATATACGCAGGCCATGAGAAATCTGCTCGCCCACTCACTATGGTGAGTCAGATTTTATCAAGACGAGCTATTTTTAGGGCCTACTGGCCGGGTCTGGCGAGCTGACAAAGAACAGGTGTTCTGTTCACTCAAAGTGCATGAGCAATAAAAGATGCCTTTAAATCTTGTTTTTATCTTTTCACAATTGCTGTGCATTCAAAGACAGAGGTCAAATGTCAGTTTATGTTTTGTTACAAATTGCTGCTAATTTTAACCTGGTGACTGATGTTTACCTTTCTTTGACTACAAAGTTAGAGGTTTTGTAAAGTGAACTGTCTGACAATGGTGCTGGGCACACAACATTGAAATAGCTTACAATGAAATGTCCAAATATTTCAAAATATATTTCAGTAGTTAGGAAAGCACTTTTTTGTAATTCTGAAGTTAGATGGAAACAAAGACTTTCATAGGATCAAAACAAATCAGAAAACTTTACTTCGGGGTGTGCAAATGATACATATTTGCTGAAACCTGATTTTCACACATTATCATTCATACGCTATAGTTTTATCAGTAAAACATCATGTCAGTGGGAATGTTTAGCCATTTCAATGGAAAATGTATCTTTGTAAATGACAATGCACTACCACATCATGCTTTAGTAATATATTAAAAGTACGTTTTTAAGTATGAACTGAGAAACATTCCTGCACCCTCCCTGGTGACAATGCTATTAGTGAACAAAGCAGCAAGTCAGGGGTCATGTGTACCCTATATGAGGGCTAAATTTTTATTATACGTGGAGCTAAAGTTTAGACTATTAAATCAAACAAAATGATTTTTTGTATAACAGACATGCTGAACACATCTATTTGAAGGTGCTCTCGTATGTGATAAAGAAGAAAACTGCCTCGGTGAAATAAAATGTTGGCCTAGGATTACACTATATGAGAAGAGTTTATGGGTCAAGTGCATTTGTCTACTTTGTTGGCTTCTAGCTACCAGTCCCTTCTAGGTTAACTTCAGTGCCTTGGAACCTTTTAGTGAAAGTTAAAAACGTTATTGTAACCTCCATCGGTCCTTTAAATCCTCAATTCGATAAAAGAGTTAGTTTATCTCAGGTCTTTTGTAAGCTCCTTTCAGTGTCTATGATAATCTTTGGTGTTCTGTGGTTTTATATTTGAGTGTGATCATGACTTAAAACTTTGGATGAATTGGAAAGTGTTGTATAGCATGAAGAGTGTTACAGGCCTCTCCTCACTTTGGTCTAGCCCACTGACAAACTCCATCCAGCTACAAGAACAGCTAGCTTTTAATGAGTTTTATTACATTTATTAGCCTTCTTCAGTCGCATTCATGGGTGTAGGTTCCAGCAAAATGCTCAGGGTCACATACCTTTCAAAAGTAAAGGACCGCTAGGGCATTGGGTTTCACAACTTTTAGACATGTTGCAGAATTATAATGCAAAGAAGGGCAGGTTTTGTTGTTGGTCTTGGACACCACAGGCAGGGGGTTGAGGATGGAATGGATAGCTATGAGCCTCTGTCAGGCGAAGAGAGTAGGAGAAGCATTCTTTCTGACTCATGAAGGTAGGTTTGCTTTAATCTATAAGCAGTTCAAAAACCTTGGGGAGTCAAAAGTCCATTATGGAAAGGTGAAAAAAAAATCTATTCCCACCTACAATACAAAGCAGCAGTGTGTTAGGTGACAGGGAGCTTAACAAAAGATACAGCTTTGAAAAGGTGCATGAAAAGGTTCTCCAGAGTGGCTTGGCCTTAATAAATATAGCAAATCTTCAACCAGAAGGGGTTCTAGTACCTTAACTGTTCTGGAACCTAGATATTTAATGATAAATGGCTTTTATCTCTGCAAAACTGATAGTCCTCTGTTTTTTTTAAACAACTCTGCTTGGTGAGCCACCCAAAGACTAAGGGGGTCATTATGATAGCGGGCGGATCGCCACCGCCCGTCTGGCGGTGGCGATCCGCCCGCTATTTCTCACCGCCCGCATTCCATTTCCCCCCGCCATATTACGATGGCGGGGGGGACCCTGGCGGACGGAAAGACCGTCCGCCGGTTTTCCACCGGTCCGACAGGGGACCGGGCAGAAAAGGGCTCTAACATGGTGGCGGTGTCTGCAAGACACCGCCATCCATATTAGGATGGTGGCGGAAAACAGCCTTTCCATGGCGGCATTGCCGCCATGGAAAGGCATGCGGTCTTTGCTTCTGGGGGCCCATTGCGGGCCCCCAGGGTTTTGGGGGGGTCGGGGGTGCACATGGGGGGTACCTATGGTACCCCCCTGCATTTGCATGCACAAGGTGGCAGGCACCGCGCGGTGCCTGTCACGTTGTGCATGCAAATGCACAACATGCCTTTTTGACATTGCGGCGGGTGCTGCTGACAGCACCGCCCACCGCAATGTGAACAATACGGGATGCGCCCGCCAGTGTGGCGGGCGCATCGTAATTTGCATTGCGGGACCGCCGCACATATGGCGGGCGGTCCCTTTTTCCGTTGCGATGGCGGGCGGACTTTGTCCGCCCATCGTAATGACCATCTAAGTTCCCACAGAATCCTTTCCTGAATCTGCAGGGCCTCCTGCCGACAGGTAACCTACCTGGTGACAGTGAGTTTGGGTGATGAACATTTTAAGGGTGTATAACGGGCATTGGTATTGGGCAGGGACGAAGAGTATACTGTGAGAATGTAAAAGTGTAAAATTCCTGCATTGGTACACAATATCTTGTCTTGAATGGGTAGGGCTGCAGCGCCCATTAATGGGTCCTGATGGGCATTTCAATTTATTTTTGCTTTCGGCAGCACCTCCAGGCAAAACATAATCAAAACTCGATTTTTTTTTTACTTTCGCTAAACAGTTCCATGGCACTGAAGTTAGAATTGTAAATTAGCATCTTGGACTATTTGGGAAAGACTGCATTCAGTTCCCCTAATATGTAGGACTGGAATTAGAATAGTTACATTGCTTTGCCAGAGTCCACAAAACCCTCTGCTTCCCTGATGGTGGAACTAAAGGCAAGAACTTCATGCCTGCCCAATAACGTGCCTCCCATTTTAGTGCTTCATTTTCCTCCTTATGCTGCTGTGGGTGGCCAAATTGGAATTCTTTCCTCATTAGCTTGTGTGTTGTGGCATTCTTGGATTTCCAACCTGTATGTATGTAGGCAGTTGCTTCCTTCATGTGTTTTTTTCAAATACTGCGACCATTGCATCTTTTATGTGGGCTTGTCTAGCCTCCAGGCTTTTAGCATGTCTTCAAAAGCAACTTTTTTTACTTCTACTTTAATGAGTCGATATGACGCAGCCTGACTTGAGATCTGCTGCTGTTAGTGTGAAAGACTTTGAAAATATTTGTGATAACTGTTTTTATTTGGTTGCACAAACAAGACACAATTGCCTGCATAAATGAAGAACTTGGCGACAAGGTGGGGGTTGAGGGAGGGGTTAGATGGAGGATGAGGTTAGACCAGAATATATTTGCCACATTTTAGGAGTAAACATTTGGCCGGAGGGGGGACAAATAAGTACTATTGTGTCTATTTGGCTGAACCTCTTTGTCATAATGCTATATAGTCATGTAATCTTAGATAATTTTGCAAGTGTTTTTTTCCCTCTCATATCTTTGACCTTTTGCTGACCTTATCATCTGGATTCCTGCAGTAGGATCCAGGAAAAGGAATGCAATATTCCCAGATTAATGAAGGACTTGGTAACTTTTCCAGTTCCAGAATCCTGCAATCATATCTACAGGATTTTGTCTAGTCAGGAGGCTAGCATTATGCATTAACCTTTATTTATGCCTTCTGAGCAGCAAAAGCATTAAAAGTTTCCAAATAGAACCTTAAAACATCACTGTGTGAAAAAGAATGTGCAGTCTTTTGTTTGCTGCTTCGGAGCCGATTAAGTATATAGAGGATATAAGAAGTATGAATCGATGTGTTTGAATTTGGATAAAATTTGAGTGGCTTCACCCAATTTATGGGTATTAGTGTGTTTGGATGCTGATAAAGTTTTTTTCAAGGTTCTATTATGTATAAATAGTGTTTTAGCTTTAAATTAGTAGAGTACATTCCATTATTTCTGTGAACAAAATGGATATTTCTTTATTTTTCTGTTAGATGCCATAATGTAGGGGAACATGTGTAACTTACTTAAGAAGATTTAAGAATGCGGGGCTTGTGGCTCGAGCGCTTTGTGCCGTTGCACATTCAAATCCAGTCAGAAGGCAGGCCCGGGGCCGCGTGCAGCAGCAGCAGCACCTGAGGCTGATTAGAGGCCATTTTGAATTGAGAGTGTGTTGCGTACGCTGCTGCTCAGTGTCTTTTAGACGCTTCTGCTTGTTTTTGCAGAGGGTTGTTGCTACAGGCAATAGCCATGTGAGGATGTAACCACGGGAACAAGTCACTTGGTGGCACGTTCGTTAACCGGGAACGTTCATACACGCATCGTTAAGCTGAGGGGAGTTTTGTTGACGTGAAAAAAGAGTGAAATAGGAAAATATTGTAAAACGGATGTGAGTGACACAGTATTTGTGTTTCAATGCAGATTTAACTTTGGTGATAGGGTTTTATAAAAAAAAAAAAATGGAAATGAAGAAGAGTGAAGAGGGGGAAAAAAGGAAGAGTTGTTGCGTAGAATTGTGAATGAGGCTGTGCAGGAGTCATTAAAACATGTTTTAGGGGAAAGAGAGCATAAATATGTTGATGAGGAGGAGTTCTTCTCAGTGTCAGATGATGATGACATGAATAGAGGTCCTGGAGGAAAATGTCTCAAGGAAAAGAGAAACATGGATGATTCATCCAAGAATAGAGGGGGCCAGAGCGGCTCGCGAAGAATAGGTGTCTGAAGCGGTACACAGGGAGGTCAGTTTAACACTGAGAGAGGTGAAGGTTTCAGGGATGAGTTGGAAATACAAAAGGACGGGGCAAATGAAGATCTAGATGAGTATTTTCTAGATTTAGAGTATAAAGACGGATTGGATGAGGAAAGTGAGGTGCGAAGTAAGCCTAAGAATAAAGATACATTGACAGTGGTGGATCCTTTTGGAGGCAAATTGTTTGACCCAAGGAAAATAAGACATCCCAGGGGCAAAGATTGGTGGCCCTTGGACCATGTCGCAGAGTACATAGGGGCAAGGTTGCGTACAGAGAAGGAGGAACACAAAATCATGAGAGCTGAGTGCTCTAGGCCAGTCATAGAAGAGAAGGTGGCCCGACACCAAACATAGATCCTGATTTGATAACCTATATGTTCAAAATGGGGAAGGATCCCAGAAAGGGATTAGAGAAATCACTTAAAATGTGTCAGGACAAAGTGTTGCATGTCCTAGGGCCTCTGGCAAAGATTTTTGATTCCGTGGAAAAGGCCTTCTTTAAAGACACTGATGTCGATTTAATTTGATTAAGAGGATGGTGTCAGAGAGCGATCTGTTTTCTAGGCAACGCAAATGTGGGCCTGTTGACAGAAAGGTGTAAAACCTTATTTATGCAGATTAATCTGAAATTAAGTGAATTGTCAAGAAGAGAATCATCAGATGATGCAAAAGGTTTCCTATTCGGAGACGGTCTAGTGAGACCTTCACGAGCTTAGATAAAGCGCAATACTCCATGCGCAGAGTTTTTTCGAGCTGAAGTTTTTATGACAGGGCTGGTAGGAGAGGGCGCCCTACTGCCCTCACAGGTTTCAGAGCCCAATATCAAAATACAACATATCAATGTATTGGAGCATATAGGGAAAAGCCTGAAGGTTAACAGTTCTACCCGCAGAGGGGCAGAATCCAAGCAAGAAGAGGAAATCGAGGAAGGGGACATCCCCCCCAGAGTCAAGGACAAGGTGAGTACAAGGGCAGTTTCTGGTTTTATCCCTTCAAGTGTAGGAGGAAGGTTGAGGTTTTACAAGACTTAGTGGGAGTCAATAACAAAGTATTCGGAACCAAGCTAACTGTTGGTGTTTCAGAGAGATTTGTAAAATGTGGTTCAGGAAGAGGTGATACAAGTGTTAGAGAAGAATGCTATTCAAAAGGTATCAGAGGAAGAAAGGGGTTTGTGAGTACCTTGTTCCTAGTGGAGAAGAAAGAAAAGGGCTGGAGGCCTGTAAAACAAAAAAAAGAAATTTGAATCGGTACAGAAAGTATCAGCATTTCACAATGGAAGGAATTCATTAATTGAGGGATTTACTGCAGGACTTAGATCCGATAGTGAAAATAGACCTAAAAGACTTATTTTACCGTACCAATAGCAAAGGAAAGTCAGGGTTACTTGAATTCAGATGGAAGGGACAGTTGTATTAGTTCCTACGTCTCCCATTCGGATTGTCAGCACCTCCTTGGTGCTTCACGAAAGTGATACGTCCAGTCGTAGGATTCTTGAGAGAAAGGGGATAAGGATGATAGTCTATTTGTACAGTATACTGATAATGAATCAGGATCTGAAGGAGTTGCAGAAGGAATTGGATGTGGTGTTAGGTCTACTAGGACAATGCCTTTTATTTATGTTTTGGTTTTTAAAACATAAATAAAAGACATTGTAATTTACAATGCCAATAGCTTCAACTTGCATAAAGGAGAGACCTATTGCATTGCAAATGCTTGTTTCATCCCAGCTACTTGGCGCTGCCCTGCATGGGAATTCCTACCTGGAGAATGACAATGCTGTCCAGAAGTGCCCATTCCTTCCTGACTTCAGTGCATGGCCTCCACTTTTACCCTTACTTTATCAGTACCACAGAATCAGTACTTCGAGGTTATTTTTTGCCCAAATATTCTTCTGGGGGACAGTTCCATGGTTTTACAACACAGTCAGTAAATCAAGGCCATTACACTACAAGTCTTTGCTCATAGGCAGGACCATTGGAATAACGCAATATTGTGGCCGCTGCGTTCTCGGAGTATTTACATATTATCCACACTTGCTGCATGATTCAGATCTTCTGTATCAGTTGCAAACATTGATTCTAGCTCAGATGGATCAAAAGAGGCTTTAAAAAGCATCAGCCGTGGTCCCCCGGGGGGACAGAGGCTTTGCAAAGATTAACTGTCACCATTTCGTTGCTGGCGGCTGTATACGGGTGTTAGAGTGCTGCTAATGAGGAGAAACTTTGCCCAGACAGTACTACTGTGTTGTAAAATGATAAAATAGCAAAATATTGCGACAGAATGTGCCATATTACGCTGCATCATTGCACATCTTCTGTGTCTGATTACGTTTGTACCTCTCCAGTCCCTGCAGCACCTGTTCTGAACTGGGTCTCAGGCTCTACAACAGATCTGCTGACCTGGTTCTCTAGCTCTACCGCAGCTCTGCTGACCTGGTTCTCTGGCTCTACAGCAGCTCTGCTGACCTGGTTCTCTGGCTCTACAGCAGCTCTGCTGACCTGGTTCTCAGGCTCTAGAGCGGCTCTACTGACCTGGTTTTCTAGCTCCACAGCAGCTCTGCTGACCTGGTTCTCTGGCTCTAAAGCAGCTCTGCTGACCTGGTTCTCTGGCTCTACAATGGCTCTGCTGACCTGGTTCTCAGGCTCAACAGCAGCTTGCTGACCTGGTTCTCTGGCTCTACAGAAGCTCTGCTGACCTGGTTTTCAGGCTCCAGAGCGGCTCTGCTGACCTGGTTCTCTGGCTCTACAGCAGCTCTGCTGACCTGGTTCTCTGGCTCTACAGCAGCTCTGCTGACCTGGTTCTCTGGCTCTACAATGGTTCTGCTGACCCGGTTCTCTGGCTCTAGAGCGGCTCTGCTGACCTGGTTCTCAGGCTCTACAGCAGCTTGCTGACCTGGTTCTCTGGTTCTAGAGCGGATCTACTGACCCAGTTCTCAGGCCCTAGAGAGGCTATGCTGAACTGGTTCTCTGGCTCTACAGAAGCTCTGCTGACCTGGTTCTATGGCTCTACAACGGCTCTGCTGACCTGGGGGCATATTATCAAGGGGCCGCGATAAAATTATCACCGCTTTAGCCTCCGTTTTCGGGCGAAAAGCGGCGATAATTTTATCGCATTATCATCAAGGACATGCTAGCGCGTGTTCCCTTGACTTAGCGGACGTTGTCAGCATGCATCGCATCGTTAATGAGATGCAAAGGAGGCGTGCCTGACAAAACTCCATGGGAAAATATCGCTAACCCAGCTTCGCGATATTATCAACGAGGGGTAGCGATATTTGAAATCACGTTAACTATGCCTTAACGCAGAAATTTAACGTCTGTTAAATTCCTGACTAAGGCATACCTAACATGGGAGGTGGATTGTGGGGCTAAGGCCACAGGGCCTTATCATCAAGTTATCGCCGTTTTCCATGGAACATCACTGGAAAACCAGCGATGTTCCATGGAAAACCCCGCTATCGCTGGAATATTTATCGCCATAGCGCTAAGCGTTGATAATACAGCGCTAGCTTGGCAATATATTCCAGCGATAGCCGGCGATAATTTAAAGTGCGCTAAGCGCGCTCAGCGATAATTATCGCTGGGGCTTGATAATATGCCCCCTGGTTCTATGGCTCTACAGGAGCTCTGCTGCTCTGGTTCTCTGGCTCTAGAGCGGCTCTGCTTACCTGGTTCTCTGGCTCTACAGCAGCTCTGCTGACCTGGGTCTCAGGCTCTGCAACAGCTCTGCTGACCTGGTTCTCTGGCTCTACAATGCCTCTGCTGACCTGGTTCTCTGGCTCTACAGCAGCTCTGCTGACCTGGTTCTATGGCTTTACAGCAGCTTGCTGACCTGCTTCTCTGGCTCTACAGCAGCTTGATGACCTGCTTCTCTTGCTCTACAGCAGCTCTGCAGACCTGGTTCTCTGGCTCTACAGCAGCTCTGCTGACCTGGTTCTCTGGCTCTTCAGCAGCTCTGCTGACCTGGTTCTCAGGCTCTAGAGCGGCTCTACTGACCTGGTTTTCTAGCTCCACAGCAGCTCTGCTGACCTGGTTCTCTGGCTCTACAGCAGCTCTGCTGACCTGGTTCTCTGGCTCTACAATGGCTCTGCTGACCTGGTTCTCAGGCTCAACAGCAGCTTGCTGACCTGGACTCTGGCTCTAGAGTGGCTCTGCTGGCCTGGTTCTCTGGCTCCAGAGCGGCTCTGCTGACCTGGTTCTCTGGCTCTAGAGCGGCTCTGCTGAGGTGGTTCTCTGGCTCTAGAGCAGCTCTGCTGACCCGGTTCTCTGGATCTAGAGCGGCTCTGCTTACCTGGTTATATGGCTCTACAGCAGCTCTGCTGACCTGGTTCTCAGGCTCTAGAGTGGATCTGCTGACCTGGGACTGAGGCTCTTCAACAGCTCTGCTGACCTGGGTCTAAGGCTCTACAACGGCTCTGCTGACCTGGTTCTCTGGCTCTACAGCAGGACTGCTGACCTGGTTCTCTGGCTCTACAGCGGCTCTGCTGACCTGGTTCTCTGGCTCTACAGCAGCTCTGCTGACCTGGTTCTCTGGCTCTACAGCAGCTCTGCTGACCTGGTTCACTGGCTCTAGAGCAGCTCTGCTGACCTTGTTCTCTGGCTCTAGAGCAGCTTTGCTGACCTGGTTCTCTGGCTCTAGAGCAGCTCTGCTGACCTGGTCTCTGGCTCTAGAGCAGCTCTGCTGACCTGGTTCTCAGGCTTTAAAACAGCTCTGCTGTCCCAGTTCTCTGGCTCTAGGGTGGCTCTGCTGACCTGGTTCTCTGACTCTAGAGTGGCTCTGCTGGCCTGGTTCTCTGGCTCTACAACAGCTCTGCTGAACTGGTTCTTTGGCTCTACAACGGCTCTGCTGACCTGGTTCTCAGGCTCTACAGCAGCTTGCTGACCTGGTTCTCTGGTTCGAGAGCGGCTCTGCTGGCCTAGTTCTCTGGCTCTACAGCAGCGCTGCTGATCTGGTTCTCTGGCTCTACAGCAGCTCTGCTGACCTGGTTCGCTGGCTCTATAGTAGCTTGCTGACCTGGTTCTCTGGCTCTACAACACCTCTGCTGACCTGGTTCACTGACCTGGTTCTCTGACCCAGTTCTCTAGCCATAGAGCAGCTCTGCTGACCTCGTTCTCTGGCTCTACAGCAGCTCTGCAGACTTGGTTCGCTGGCTCTACAGCAGCTCTGCTGACCTGATTCTCTAGCTCTACAGCAGCTCTGCTGACCTGGTTCTCTGGCTCAAGAGAAGCTCTGCTGACCTGGTTCTCTGGCTCTAAAACAGCTCTGCTGACCCAGTTCTCTGGCTCTATAGCGGCTCTGCTGACCTGGTTATCTGGCTTTACAGCAGCTCTGCTGACCTGGTTCTCTGGCTCTACAGCAGCTCTGCTGACCTGGTTCCCTGGCTCTACAACAGCCCTGCTGACAAGGTTCTCTGGCTCTAAAACGGCTCTGCTGGCCTGGTTCTCTGGCTCTAGAGGGGTTCTGCTGGCCTGGTTCTCTGGCTCTACAACGGCTCTGCTGACCTGGTTTTCTGGCTCTAGAGCAGCTCTGCTGACCTGGTTTTCTGGCTCTAGAGCAGCTCTGCTACTTGGTTCTATGGCTCTACAGCAGCTCTGCTGACCTGGTTCTCTGGCTCTAGAGCAGCTCCGCTGACCTGGTTCTCAGGCTCTACAACGGCTCTGCTGACCTGGTTCTCAAGCTCTACAACGGCTCTGCTTATCTGGTTCTCTGGCTCCACAGCGGCTCTGCTGACCTTGTTCTCTGGCTCTACAGCAGCTCTGCTGACCTGGTTCTCTGGCTCTACAGCAGCTCTACTGACCTGGTTCTCTGGCTCTACAGAAGCTCTGCTGACCTAGTTTTCAGGCTCCAGAGCGGCTCTGCTGACCTGGTTCTCTGGCTCTACAGCAGCTCTAATGACCTGGTTCTCTGGCTCTACAGCAGCTCTGCTGACCTGGTTCTCTGGCTCTACAATGGTTCTGCTGACCCGGTTCTCTGGCTCTAGAGCGGCTCTGCTGACCTGGTTCTCTGGTTCTAGAGCGGCTCTACTGACCCAGTTCTCAGGCCCTAGAGAGGCTATGCTGAACTGGTTCTCTGGCTCTACAGAAGCTCTGCTGACCTGGTTCTATGGCTCTACAACGGCTCTGCTGACCTGGGGGCATATTATCAAGGGGCCGCAATAAAATTATCACTGCTTTAGCGTCCGTTTTCGGGCGAAAAGCGGCGATAATTTTATCGCATTATCTTTCAAGGACACGCTAGCGCGTGTTCCCTTGACTTAGCGCCCGTTGTCAGCACGCCTCGCATCGCATCGTTAATGAGATGCAATGGAGGCGTGCCTCACAAAACTCCATGGGAAAATATCGCTAACCCAGCTTCGCGATATTATCAACGAGGGGTAGCGATATTTGAAATCACGTTAACTATGCCTTAACGCAGGAATTTAACGTCTGTTAAATTCCTGACTAAGGCATACCTAACATGGGAGGTGGATTGTGGGGCTAAGGCCACAGGGCCTTATCATCAAGTTATCGCCGTTTTACATTGAACAACACTGGAAAACCAGTGATGTTCCATGGAAAACCCCGCTATCGCTGGAATATTTATCACCATAGCGCTAAGCGTTGATAATACAGCGCTAGCTTGGTGATATATTCCAGCGATAGCCGGCGATAATTTAAAGTGCGCTAAGCGCGCTCAGCGATAATTATCGCTGGGGCTTGATAATATGCCCCCTGGTTCTATGGCTCTACAGGAGCTCTGCTGCTCTGGTTCTCTGGCTCTAGAGCGGCTCTGCTGACCTGGTTCTCTGGCTCTACAGCAGCTCTGCTGACCTGGGTCTCAGGCTCTGCAACGGCTCTGCTGACCTGGTTCTCTGGCTCTACAATGGCTCTGCTGACCTGGTTCTCTGGCTCTACAGCAGCTCTGCTGACCTGGTTCTATGACTTTACAGCAGCTTGCTGACCTGCTTCTCTGGTTCTACAGCAGCTTGATGACCTGCTTCTCTTGCTCTACAGCAGCTCTGCAGACCTGGTTCTCTGGCTCTACAGCAGCTCTGCTGACCTGGTTCTCTGGCTCTTCAGCAGCTCTGCTGACCTGGTTCTCTGGCTCTACAATGGCTCTGCTGACCTGGTTCTCAGGCTCTACAGCAGCTTGCTGACCTGGTTCTCTGGCTCTAGAGCGGCTCTGCTGACCTGGTTCTCAGGCTCTACAGCAGCATGCTGACCTTGTTCTCTGGTTCTAGAGCGGCCCTGCTGGCCTGGTCCTCTGGCTCTAGAGCGGCTCTACTGACCCAGTTCTCAGGCTCTAGAGCAACTCTGCTGAACTGGTTCTCTGGCTCTAGAGTGGCTCTGCTGAACTGGTTCTATGGCTCTACAGCAGCTCTGCTGCTCTGGTTCTCTGGCTCAAGAGCGGCTCTGCTGACCTGGTTCTCTGGCTCTACATCAGCTCTGCTGACCCGGGTATCAGGCTCTACAACAGCTCTGCTGACCTGGTTCTCTGGCTCTACAATAGCTCTGCTGATCTTGTTCTCTGGCTCTACAGCAGCTCTTCTGACCTGGTTCTATGGCTTTACAGCAGCTTGCTGACCTGCTTCTCTGGCTCTACAGCAGCTTGATGACCTGCTTCTCTTGCTCTACAGCAGCTCTGCTGACCTGCTTCTCTGGCTCTACAGCAGCTCTGCTGACCTGGTTCTAAGGCTCTACAGCAGCTCTGATGACCTGGTTCTCTGGCTCAACAGCAGCACACTGACCTGGTTCTCTGGCTCTACAACACCTCCGCTGACCTGGTTCGCTGACCTGGTTCTCTGGCCCAGTTCTCTGGCCATAGAGCAGCTCTGCTGACCTTGTTCTCTGGCTCTACAGCAGCTCTGCTGACCTGGTTCTCAGGCCATAGAGCAGCTCTGCTGGCCTGGTTCTCTGGCTCTACAGCAGCTCTGCTGACCTAGTTCTCTGGCCCTACAGCAGTTCTGCTGACCTGGTACTCAGGCTCTAGAGCGGCTCTGCTGACTTGGTTCTCTGGCTCTACAGCAGCTCTAATGACCTGATTCTCTGGCCCTAGAGCAGCACTGCTGACCTGGTTCTCTGGCTCTACAGCAGCTCTGCTGACCTGGTTCTCTGGCTCTAGAGCGGCTCTGCTGACCTGGTTTTCAGGCTCTACAGCAGCTTGCTGACCTGGCTCTCTGGTTCTAGAGCGGCTCTGCTGGCCTGGTTCTCAGGCTCTAGAGCGGTTCTGCTGACCTGCTTCTCTGGCTCTAGAGTGGCTCTACTGACCCAGTTCTTAGGCCCTAGTGTGGCTCTGCTGAACTGGATCTCTGGCTCTACAGCAGCTCTGCTGACCTGGTTTTATGGCTCTACAAAGGCTCTGCTGACCTGGTTCTATGGCTCTACAGCAGCTCTGCTGCTCTGGTTCTCTGGCTCTAGAGCGGCTCTGCTGACCTGGTTCTCTGGCTCTACAGCAGCTCTGCTGACCTGGGTATCAGGCTCTGCAATGGCTCTGCTGACCTGGTTCTCTGGCTCTACAATGGCTCTGCTGACCTGGTTCTTCAGCTCTACAGCAGCTCTGCTGACCTGGTTCTATGGCTTTACAGCAGCTTGCTGACCTGCTTCTCTGGGTCTACAGCAGCTTGATGACCTGCTTCTCTTGCTCTACAGCAGATCTGCTGACCTTGTTCTCTGGCTCTACAACGGCTCTGCTGGCCTGGTTTTCAGGTGCTACAGCAGCATGCTGACCTGGTTCTCTGGTTCTAGAGCGGCTCTGCTGGCCTGGTGCCCAGACCCTAGAGCGGCTCTGCTGAACTGGTTCTCTGGCTCTAGAGTGGCTCTGCTGACCTGGTTCTATGGCTCTACAGCAGCTCTGCTGACCTGGTTCTATGGCTCTACAATGGCTCTGCTGACCTGGTTCTATGGCTCTAGAGTGGCTCTGCTGACATGGTTCTATGGCTCTACAGCAGCTCTGCTGACCTGGTTCTATGGCTCTACAATGGCTCTGCTGACCTGGTTTTCAGGCGCTACAGCAGCGTGCTGACCTGGTTCTCTGGTTCTAGAGCGGCTCTGCTGGCCTGGTTCTCAGACCCTAGAGCGGCTCTGCTGAACTGGTTCTCTGGCTCTAGAGTGGCTCTGCTGACCTGGTTCTATGGCTCTACAGCAGCTCTGCTGACCTGGTTCTATGGCTCTACAATGGCTCTGCTGACCTGGTTCTATGGCTCTACAGCAGCTCTGCTGACCTGGTTCTCTGGCTCTAGAGCGGCTCTGCTGACCTGGTTCTCTGGCTCTACAGCAGCTCTGCTGACCTGGGTCTCAGGCTCTACAACGGCTCTGCTGACCTGGTTCCCTGGCTCTACAATAGCTCTGCTGACCTGGTTCTTTGGCTCTACAGCAGCTCTTCTGACCTAGTTCTATGGCTTTACAGCAGCTTGCTGACCTGCTTCTCTGGCTCTACAGCAGCTTGATGACCTGTTTCTCTTGCTCTACTGCAGCTCTGCTGACCTGGTTCCCTGGCTCTACAGCAGCTCTGCTGACCTGGTTCTAAGGCTCTACAGCAGCTCTGATGACCTGGTTCTCTGGCTCTACAGAAGCTCACTGACCTGGTTCTCTGGCTCTACAACACCTCTGCTGACCTGGTTTTCTGACTTGGTTCTCTGGCCATAGAACAGCTCTGCTGACCTGGTTCTCTGGCTCTGCAGAAGCTCTGTTGACCTGGTACTCAGGCTCTAGAGCGACTCTGCTGACCTTGTTCTATGGCTCTATAGCAGCTCTGCTGACCTGGTTCTCTGGCTCTACAGCAGCTCTGCGGACCTGGTTCTCTGGCTCTACAGCAGCTCTGCTGACCTGGTTCTCTGGCTCTACAGCAGCTGTGCTGACCTGGTACTCTAGCTCTACAGCACCTCTGCTGACCTGGTTCTCTGGGTCTGGAGCAGCTCTGCTGACCTGGTTCTCTGGGTCTAGAGCAGCTCTGCTGATCTGGTTCTCTTGCTCTAGAGCAGCTCTGCTGATCTCGCTCTACGGTAAGCACTATGGGGCATATTATCAAGGGCATTATCGCCGCTTTAGCGGCACGTTTTGCCGCTAAAATGGCGAAAATCCCATCGCCCTATTAACAATGCGGTGCTAACATGCATTAGCGCATGTTAGCAGCCATTTCAGTGATGCTACGCATCTTAGCGACATCGCTAATGAGATGCAAAGTAGGCGTTCCGTCTGGAAACATCACGGAAAAGGTCGCTAACTGAACATCGCGATATTAACAATGCGGCCCCGCAACCTCTTAACGATGTAAAAAGTCACGCTAAGCGCGCTTTTCGCCGGATTCTAACACCTCCTAAAATCCTGACTTAGCCATCCTCTTAATGGGAGGTGGATCGTCAGGCTAAGTCCACCATGGCGTATCTACAAGGATTTCCCTATCTCTGTAGTCATATCATAGAAAACGCCGCTATCGCTGGATTTTTTATCGCCCTGGTGATAAGCGTTGTTAATAACGCGCTAACCGGGCGATAAAATCCAGCGTTAGCCGGCGATAAATAAAACCGTGCTAAACGCGGTTAGCGATATTCATCGGCATCTGTAGATAATATGCCCCTATATTTTTTTCACAATGGCGACAGCTTGTCTGGTATTTGTATTCGGGGTTTTAGCGCGTGGGTGTAGAGCCAGAGAACCAGGTCAGCAGAGCCGCTCTAGAGCCAGAGAACCAGGTCAGCAGACCTGCACTAGAGCCAGAGAAACAGGTCAGCAGAGCTTCTGTAGAGCCAGAGAACCAGGTCAGCAGAGCTGCTCTAGAGCCAAAGAACCAGGTCAGCAGAGCCGTTGTAGAGCCAGAGAACCAGGTCATCAGAACTGCTGTAGAGCCAGAGAACCAGGTCAGCAGAGCGGCTGTTGAGAGTGAGAACCAGGTCAGCAGAGCCATTGTAGAGCCTGAGTACCAGGTCAGGAGAGCTGTTGTAGAGCCAGAGAACCAGGTCAGCAGATCTGCTCTAGAGCCAGTGAACCATGTCAGCAGAGCTGCTCTAGAGCCAGAGAACCAGGTCAGCAGAGCTGCTGTAGAGCCAGAGAACCAGGTCGGCAGAGCTGCTGAAGAGCCAGAGAACTAGGTCAGCAGAGCCGTTGTAGAGCCTGAGACCCAGGTCAGCAGAGCCGCTGTAGAGCCATAGAACCAGGTCAGCAGAGCAGCTCTAGAGCCAGAGAACTGGGTCAGCAGAGCCACTCTAGAGCCAGAGAACCAGGTCAGATGAGCCGCTCTAGAGCCAGAGAATCAGGCCAGCAGAGCCACTATAGAGCAAGAGAACCAGGTCAGAAAGCTGCTGTAGAGTCTGAGAACCAGGTCAGCAGAGCCGTTGTAGAGCCAGAGAACCAGGTCAGCAGGGCTGCTATAGTGCCAGAGAACCAGGTAAGCAGAGCTGCTATGGAGCCAGAAAACCAGGTCAGCAGAGCCACTCTAGAGCTTGAGAACCAGGTCAGCAGAGCTGCTGTAGAGCCAGAAATCCAGGCCAGCAGACGTGCTGTAGAGCCAGAGAACCAGGTCAGCAGAGCTGCTGTAGAGCCAGAGAACCAGGTCAGCAGAGCTGTGCTAGAGCCAGAGAACCAGGTCAGCAGAGCTGATTTAGAGCTAGAGAACCAGGTCAGCAGAGCTGCTGTAGA
Source organism: Calotriton arnoldi (assembly GCA_963921515.1). Lineage (NCBI taxonomy): Eukaryota > Metazoa > Chordata > Amphibia > Caudata > Salamandridae > Calotriton > Calotriton arnoldi. Next base: position 505,799 of record CAWUFW010002961.1, on the reverse strand, counting down.
GCCAGAGAACGAGGTCAGCAGAGCCGCTGTAGAGCCAGAGAACCAGGTCAGCAGAGCCGCTCTAGAGCCAGAAAACCAGGTCAGCAGAGCCGCTATAGAGCCAGAGAACCAGGCCAGCAGAGCCACTCTAGAGCCAGAGAACGAGGTCAGCAAGCTGCTATAGAGCCTGGAACCAGGTCAGCAGAGCCCTTGTGGAGCTAGAAAACCAGGTCAGCAGAGCTGCTGTAGAGCCAGTGAACCAGGTCAGTAGAGCAGCTGTAGAGCCAGAAAACCAGGTCAGCAGAGCCGCTCTAGAGCCTGAGAACCAGGTCAGCAGAGCTGCTGTAAAGCCAGAGAACCAGGTCAGCAGAGCTGCTGTAGAGCCAGAGTACCAGGTCAGCAGAGCTACTGTAGAGCCAGAGAACCAGGTCAGCAGAACTGCTCTAGAGCCAGAGAATGAGGTCAGCAGAGCTGCTGTACAGCCAGAGAACCAGGTCAGCAGAGCCGCTGTAGAGCCAGAGAACCAGGTCAGCAGAGCTGCTGTAGAGCCAGAGAACCAGGTCAGCAGAGCCGTTGTAGAGCCAGAGAACCAGGTCAGCAGAGCTGCTATAGAGCCAGAGAAGCAGGTAAGCAGAGCTGCTGTAGAGCCAGAAAACCAGGTCAACAGAGCCGCTCTAGAGCCTGAGAACCAGGTCAGCAGAGCTGCTGTAGAGCCAGAGAACCAGGTCAGCAGAGCTGTGCTAGAGCCAGAGAACTAGGTCAGCAGAGCTGCTTTAGAGCCAGAGAACCAGGTCAGCAGAGCTGCTGTAGAGCCAGAGAACCAGGTCAGCAGAGCTGCTGTAGAGCCAGAGAACCAGGTCAGCAGAGCCACTGTAGAGCCAGTGAACCAGGTCAGCAGAGCCGCTTTAGAGCCAGAGAACCAGGTCAGCAGAGCTGCTATAGAGCCAGAGAACCAGGTTAGCTGAGTCGTTTAAGCCAGAGAACCAGGTCAGCAGAGCCGCTTTAGAGCCAGGTCAGCAGAGCCGCTCTAGAGCCAGAAAACCAGGTCTGCAAATCCGCTTTAGAGCCAGAGAACCAGGTCAGCAGAGCCGCTCTTGAGCCAGAGAACCAGGCCAGCAGAGCCACTCTGGATCCAGAGAACCAGGTCAGCAAGCTGCTGTAGAGCCTGAGAACCAGGTCAGCAGAGCTGCTGTAGAGCAAGAGAACCAGGTCAGCAGAGCTTCTCTAGAGCCAGAGAACCAGGTCAGCAGAGCGGCTGTTGAGAGTGAGAACCAGGTCAGCAGAGCCATTGTAGAGCCTGAGAACCAGGTCAGGAGAGCTGTTGTAGAGCCAGAGAACCAGGTCAGCAGATCTGCTCTAGAGCCAGTGAACCATGTCAGCAGAGCTGCTCTAGAGCCAGAGAACCAGGTCAGCAGAGCTGCTGTAGAGCCAGAGAACCAGGTCAGCAGAGACGCCGTAGAGCCTGAGACCCAGGTCAGCAGAGCCGCTGTAGAGCCATAGAACCAGGTCAGCAGAGCAGCTCTAGAGCCAGAGAACCAGGTCAGCTGAACCGCTCTAGAGCCAGAGAATCAGGCCAGCAGAGCCACTATAGAGCCAGAGAACCAGGTCAGCAAGCTGCTGTAGAGCCTGAGAACTAGGTCAGCAGAGCCGTTGTAGAGCCAGAGAACCAGGGCAGCAGAGCCGCTCTAGAACCAGAGAACCAGGTCAGCAGAGCAACTCTAGAGCCAGAGAACTGGGTCAGCAGAGCCGCTCTAGAGCCAGAGAACCAGGTCAGCAGAGCCGCTCTAGAGCCAGAGAACCGGACCAGCAGAGCCACTCTAGAGCCAGAGAACCAGGTCAGCAGAGCTGCTGTAGAGCCAGAGAACCAGGTCAGCAGAGCTGCTGTAAAGCCAGAGAACCAGGTCAGCAGAGCTGCTGTAGAGCCAGAGAACCAGGTCCGCAGAGCTGCGGTAGAGCGAGAGAACCAGGTCAGCAGAGCCGCTGTAGACCCAGAGAACAAGGTCAGCAGAGTCTCTCTAGAGCCTGAGAACCAGGTCAGCAGAGCTGCTGTAGAGCCAGAGAACGAGGTCAGCAGAGCTGCTCCATGGCCATGCTCCATGGCCAGAGAACGAGGTCAGCAGAGCTGCTCTATGGCCAGAGAACTGGGCCAGAGAACCAGGTCAGCGATCCAGGTCAGCAGAGGTGTTGTAGAGCCAGAGAAACAGGTCAGCAAGCTGCTGTAGAGCCAGAGAACCAGGGCAGCACAGCTGCTGTAGAGCCTTAGAACCAGGTCAGCAGAGCTGCTGTAGAGCCAGAGAACCAGATCAGCAGAGCTTCTGTAGAGCCTTAGAACCAGGTCAGCAGAGCTGCTCTAGAGCCATAGAACCAGGTCAGCAGACACGCTCTAGAGCCAGAGAACCAGTTCAGCAGAGCCGCTCTAGAGCCTGAAAACCGGGTCAGTAGAGCCACTCTAGAGCCAGAGAACCAGGTCAGCAGAGCTGCTCTAGAGCCAGAGAACCAGTTCAGCAGAGACGATCTAGAGCCAGAGAACCAGGTCAGCAGAGCCGCTCTAGAGCCAGAGAACCAGGTCAGCAGAGCCGCTCTAGAGCCAGAGACCCAGGTCAGCAGAGCTGCTCTAGAGCCAGAGAACCAGGTCAGCAGAGCTGCTGTAGAGCCAGAGAACCAGGTCCACAGAGCTGCTGTAGAGCCAGAGAACCAGGTCAGCAGAGCCGCTGTAGAGCCAGAGAACAAGGTCAGCAGAGTCTCTCTAGAGCCTGAGAACCAGGTCAGCAGAGTCGCTGTAGCGGCATAGAACCAGATCAGCAGAGCCGCTCTAGAGCCAGAGAACTGGGTCAGCAGAGCCGCTCTAGAGCCAGAGAACCAGGTCAGCAGAGCCGCTCTAGAGCCAGAGAACCGGACCAGCAGAGCCACTCTAGAGCCAGAGAACCAGGTCAGCAAGCTGCTGTAGAGCCTGAGAACCAGGTCAGCAGACCCATTGTAGAGCCAGAGAACCAGGTCAGCAGAGCTGTTGTAGAGCCAGAGAACCAGGTCAGCAGAGCGGCTGTAGAGCCTGAGAACTAGGTCAGCAGAGCCGTTGTAGAGCCAGAGAACCAGGTCAGCAGAGCTGCTCTAGAGCCAGAGAACCAGGTCAGCAGAGCCGCTCTAGAGCCAGAGAACCAGGTCAGCAGAGCCGCTCTGGAGCCAGAGAACCAGGTTAGCAGAGCCGCTCTGGAGCCAGAGAACCAGGTCAGCAGAGCTGCTGTAGAGCCAGAGAACCAGGTCAGCAGAGCTGCTCTAGAGCCAGAGAACCAGGTCTGCAGAGCTGCTGTAGAGCCAGAGAACCAGGTCAGCAGAGCCGCTGTAGAGCCAGAGAACAAGGTCAGCAGAGTCTCTCTAGAGCCTGAGAACCAGGTCAGCAGAGCTGCTGTAGAGCCAGAGAACGAGGTCAGCAGAGCTGCTCCATGGCCAGAGAACGAGGTCAGCAGAGCTGCTCTATGGCCAGAGAACTGGGCCAGAGAACCAGGTCAGTGATCCAGGTCAGCAGAGGTGTTGTAGAGCCAGAGAACCAGGTCAGCAAGCTGCTATAGAGCCAGAGAATCAGGGCAGCACAGCTGCTGTAGAGCCTTAGAACCAGGTCAGCAGAGCTGCTGTAGAGCCAGAGAACCAGGTCAGCAGAGCTGCTGTAGAGCCTTAGAACCAGGTCAGCAGAGCTGCTGTAGAGCCATAGAACCAGGTCATCAGACACGCTCTAGAGCCAGAGAAGCAGTTCAGCAGAGCTGCTGTAGAGCCAGAGAACCAGATCAGTAGAGCCACTCTCGAGCCAGAGAACCAGGTCATCAGAGCCGCTCTAGAGCCAGAGAACCAGGTCAGCAGATACGCTCTAGAGCCAGAGAACCAGTTCAGCAGAGCCACTCCAGAGCCAGAGAACCAGGCCAGCAGAGCCGCTCTAGAACCAGAGAACCAGGTCAGCAAGCTGCTGTAGAGCCGGAGAACCAGGTCATGCAGAGCTGCTCTTAAGCCAGAGAACTAGGTCAGCAGAGCTGCTCTAGAGCCAGAGAACCAGGTCACCAGAGCTTCTGAGGAGCCAGAGAACCAGGTCAGCAGAGCTGCTGTAGAGCCAGAGAACCAGGTCAGCAGAGCTGCTGTAGAGCCAGAGAACCAGGTCAGCAGAGCCGCTGTAGAGCCAGAGAACCAGGTCAGCAGTCCTGCTGTAGAGCCAGAGAACCAGGTCAGCAGAGCCATTTAGAGCCTGAGACCCAGGTCAGCAGAGCTGTTGTAGAGCCCGAGACCCAGGTCAGCAGAGCCTGAGACCCAGGTCAGGAGAGCTGCTCTAGAGCCAGAGAACCAGGTCAGCAGAGCCGCTGTAGAGCCAGGTCAGCAGTGCTGCTGTAGAGCCAGAGAACCAGGTCAGCAGAGCCATTTAGAGCCTGAGACCCAGGTCAGCAGAGCTGTTGTAGAGCCTGAGACCCAGGTCAGCAGAGCCTGAGACCCAGGTCAGGAGAGCTGCTCTAGAGCCTGAGAACCAGGTCAGCAGAGCTGTGTAGAGCCAGAGAACCATGTCAGCAGAGCTGTTGTAGAGCCTGAGACCCAGGTCAGAACAGGTGCTGCAGGGACTGGAGAGGTACAAACGTAACCAGACACAGAAGCGGTGCAATGATGCAGCGTAATATGGCACATTGTCGCAATATTTTGCTATTTTGTCATTTTACAACACAGTAGTACTGTCTGGGCAAACATTTCTCCTCATTAGCAGCACTTTAACACCCGAATACAGCCGTCAGCAACGAAATGGTGACAGTTAATCTTTGCAAAGCGTCTGTCCCCGGGGGGACCACGGCTGATGCTTTTTAAAGCCTCTTTTGATCCATCTGAGCTAGAATCAATATTTGCAACTGATACAGAAGATCTGAATCATGCAGCAAGTGTGGAAAATATGTAAATACTCCGAGAACGCAGCGGCCACAATATTGCCTTATTGCAGTGATCCTGCCTATGAGCAAAGACTTGTAGTGTAATGGCCTTGATTTACTGACTGTGTTGTAAATCCATGGAACTGTCCCCCAGAAGAATATTTGGGCAAAAAATAACCTTGAAGTACTGATTCTGTGGTACTGATAAAGTAAGGGTAAAAGTGGAGGTCATGTAAGGTCACTAAAGTCAACAAGGAATGGGCAGTTCTGGACAGCATTGTCATTCTCCAGGTAGGAATTCCCATGCAGGGCAGGGCCAAGTAGCTGGGATGAAACAAGTATTTGCAATGCAATAGGTCTCTCATTTACGTGAGTTGAAGCTATTGGCATTATAAATGACAATGTTTTTTATTTAATTATCAAAACAGATAAATAAAAGGCATTTACATTTACAATGCCAATAGCTTAAACTCTCGCAAATGCGAGACCTATTGCATTGCAAATGCTTGTTTTTTAATGGTAAAAGGAAACAGGAGGCTGATAGCAGCATAGGCAGAGAGAAACTGCACTGTGCTCTAAAACAGTCAAACTGACCTTTTGCAGCAAAGGTCTCTGCTTTAGCATTTTACAAGCTGTTCAAATTTTACACTGTTTTCAGTTCTGTCCCTGAACATTGAGTTGTAAATGTGACATTGTGGGAAGCTGTCAAGGATGTAATAAAGGGTAAGGCTATCTAACTGATCACCGTGGCCAAGCCAAAGAAGCAGCTAGTGGCGGATAAGCTTAAAGCGGGTATTTTTACATTTGAGTCTCAATTTTTATGGCGGATGACAAATCTGGACCTCACCAACTACCAATCCCTGTATAGATCAAAAAATAGATAGTCACATGCAGACCTCTTTATGGGGAACATGCACAGGCCCATATTGGAGCATGACAACTGGTGAATGCTGGAAGCTGAAATACGGCTGATACGATTGGTGAGGCAATAGGAGTTAAAGTCTGATATGGCCCCAGGCCATAATGGCCTACCAGTAGAATTATATAAAAGAGTGGCCTGAAATGTATCTCCTCACTTGCTCAAAATGTTGCAAGAATCCAGGGCAGAGGGCTTGTTTCATATGTCCTGCAGCTGTAATAATAGTGATATTGACAGAAGGAAAACCACTTGATAAATGTAATTCATAATGGCCCATCTCCCTGCTAGACGTTGAAACTAAAGTGCTAGCGAAGGTCCTAGCTACAATGAGGGTGATTAACAGCCTGGTACATCCCGACCAGCCTAAATACCAGACTTAATTTAAGACGTCTGTACTGATTTAGGGAATGTACCAAAATGGTCCAGGAGCAATTAGTAGTCCACTCGCTTGAACACACCAAAGCTTTTGACACACTCAAGTGGGCCTTTATGTTCACTGTACTGATCAGATTGAGCTTTGGGACAGACTTTATAAAGTGGGTTGAGCTGCTGTACCAAAATCCTATGGTGAAAGTAAACAATACTTGGTCTAAACCTTTCCAGCTCAAGCGAGGCGCCTGTCATGGATGCAGATTTATCCCCCATGATATTTGCGCCTGGGCTCGAACCATTAGCCTACTGGATCCGGGAGGATGATTTTATAAGAGGCTTAAAATGGGATGATCGTGGGACGAGAGAATACAAGTATACACTGACTATATATTACTATACGTAGCGCAACTGGAAACCTCAATGAACAGAATATTTCTCGAAGATTTTTTAGTAGTAGTTGGGATACACCATAAACTGGTGGAAATACTTCTTGTACTCCCTGACTAGGGCAGAATTTATCCTATCACTCTCTGCTGATCTTTAGTCCTCAAGGCTTCCGCTTTAATTCCAAGGGGATCTAAAACACTGGAGAACATGCTATTATCCCTTATAGGCAGAGCAGCCATGTTTAAGATTGTCACATCGCCCAGATATGCTGTGTGTGAAGTATCCCTTATTGGGTGCCAATTTCTTTCTTCTGGGAGCTTGAGGTGAAAGGTCTATTGGTCCTATGGAACGCCAAGCCACCACTCATTGCACTCAGTTTAACAAGGGGGGGGGGTCTATGATGGGGGAATCGGCCTACCAGACTTACAAAAATACTACTGAGCATTTCAACTTGTGGAGGTAGATGAATTGGCCTTTGTTTAACTCCCCCACAAAGGAGGAGACGAGACGTTGCTTTGGGTGGACAGACACGCAGTGTTGCCCGAAGGTTACCCCTTTAGCTTTTTGCAGAGGGAAAGTGAGCCAAAAACTACCTGCACACTCAGTCAGAAGTGAAGGCTTGGAGCATGGTGAATAAATACTATTGTAGGCTGATGTATTGACTAAAGAGACTCCCTTATGGGACGGTGCTCTCCTGGGTGAAATTGAAAGTTGGAGGTGCTTTAAGCAATGGGACCTTATTGGGATCAGTAAATCTGGTAATGTTTGGGATGGCAGCAATCAAATTCCTTTAAAAAAAAACTTTAAAAGGAATATGAATTGGCAGAATACAGGTCCTTTCACCTCTTGCAGCTGAGACATGCTCTCACTGCCCAGGTACCCAAAAACACAATCATAGAAGATTTCATGACAAGACCGGAGGCTAGCATTATGCATCAACTTTTATTGCCAGCTCCTTGCAGCACTTCAAAGAATGACATCACCAACACAAAAATTCCAGAACTTTAGAAAAAGATTAAACAGCCTATAGGAATAGGCTACATTGGGCAATTCTTCATCTTGTACCTAAAAAAGGGGCCAGGAGAATATATATATATATATATATATATATATATATATATATATATATATATATATATATATATATATATATATATATATATATATATATATCTATATCTATATCTATATCTATATATATCTATATCTATATCTATATCTATATCTATATCTATATCTATCTATATCTATCTCCTACTGGCGGTCGCCAGTAGGTAGTTATAGTTAGGACCACGTTTCCATAGGAAAAGCATTTTTTGATGTGCTTATAACTTTGGCGTCGTTTGACGAATCTTTACGAAATTTTCCAAAAAGTTCCTCTTTTCAGGTCAGCTGCTATCCTAAAAGTTTGGGGGGGATTCGTCAAGGGGAGGCTAAGAAAAAAGGGGGGTCCCAAAACGTGTTTTCTCCATGCAATTTCCATAGGAAACTTTAGACAAGGCTACAGGTCAAACTGCTGAACGGAATTACGCCAAATTTGGCACAGAGAAAGGTCTTGGTCCAGAAAGCACGCTTTTGTTTAAATCGGGTAAATCTGTTCAGTAGTTTTAGAGAAATATCAAATTTTCCAGATATCGATATTTAAGAATTCTGACATCTGATTGGCTGAAGCGTTATGAGCACGAGCTTGCGGCCGATTGGCTGCGAACTGTTGAAACTAGGAAGTGTTGGCAGCCATTTTGTGATTCAGTCTGTCAGCTCACAACTCTCCCTCTACAAGGCATCAGGTCCGTAGTTCTACCTCTGCGAGGCAACACTAAAAATATACCGCAGCTCTGTCTGTGCGAGATACCCCTTTCACGGTCCCTCTCCCCACATCACCAGCTCGCGGCTATGCCTTTAGAAGCCAGTACGTCGGCTCGCAGCTCTGTGTCTGCGAGCCGTGGGGCCCGCAGCTCTACCTCTGTGAGCCTCCTCGTTAGCTCGTAGCTGTGTCTGTGCTAGCAGGCCCGTCGGCCCGTTACTCTCCCTCTGCGAGTTAGCCCGTCGGGTTGCAGCGCGGAGGGCTCGCAGCTGTATCTCTGCAAGCCAGCCCGTTAACTGATAGCTGTTTGTCTGCTAGCAGGCCTGTTGGCCCATTGGTCTCCCTCTGCGAGTCAGGCCACAGCTCTCCCTCTGCGAGCCAGTATGGTGCTGTGCTTTTGCGAGCCAACGGCTCATAGGTCTCCCTCTGCGAGCTGAGCCCATGGGCCGCAGCTCTTCCTCTGCGAGCCTGCCCGACGGCCCGCAGGTGTCCCTCTGGTAGCGGAACCGCAGGTGACACTCTGCGAGCCGAAATTGGGAATATAAGGCGGCTCTAAAAAGAGCCCTTGTGTTTATTAGTTGGAGCTACATGTAAGTGCGAATGCACAGCTTCAGGTTAATCAGGAAAACTAGGTTTCCCTCATCTGTGAAGTGTACTCCATCACTTCTGTAGATATCAGCCATATCAAAACGTATGTTGTTGTAGATCGACCCCATTCTATGGTCTCTGAGGTATGCAGACAGCTTTGTTGACATTCTTCCTAGATTTTTCAATCTTATGACAAAATTGGTTTGACCATTTCCACTTCTGTCTTTGGCATATATTGGAATATACAAAGACAGTTTGAGGCAAAAGTAACATCAATTGTCCAAAGGTGTCCTTCATAAGTATTTCCAAACCTACCCCAGTCAATGTGCCTAGGTCGTTACCACCACAGTGCACAATCATGAGATCAGGGTGTTGGAGATGCAAACAGGTTTTAACCAAATGGAGCAATTGGTGCCACTTCAATCCTCTCTGTGCAAACCATTTAATGTGCACATTTTGTAAACCTAGGTCTAAGTCAATACGTCTCTGTTCTGCATACCTCTTGCACCAGAAAACATAGCTATGTCCTACAATCCACACTAGCATTTTGAAGGTATGGCTAGAAGATATGGATAAATGTCTGTAGCTCATGCAGTCCGTTCGTAGAATAAGAGGTATGTTTAAACATGGGGAACTACTTTTTTTTTTACATACAAAACGTTAACGGATTGGGAGATGAAATGTATTGTGTCCTAAAAAGTAGGGTGTATATTAGTTTTGATGAAAAGCATCTTTGTGATTGGTTAATAAAAAAGCAGTTTATACTTGGAGTACATATTATAGGATGAAATTTGCTCAGCTCAACCACACCTGCTAATTGTATTTGGAAGGTGCAGTTCAAACTTGACAGAATGGTGAACTTTTGACCTCCACGTGCCGTTAAATGTTGGAGAAAATGTTGCAAAAAAAAATATTGGTAGGTTTAAAAAAATATGATGAACTTTTAACCTGCACGTGTTGTAGAATGTTCTAGAAAGTGTTGATACAATACCTTGAACTTTTCACCTGTATGTGTCCTTAACAAAACAGTTTATAGGGAAAGTTCAAAAATAAGCAATAAAGAGTGGTTTTGCAATCTAAAAAAAAAAAGGAACTATTCCGATTTGTTCTTTACATGGATTTATGTGTGGAGCAACAGGGAAATTGTGCCATTACTGGTTCCATTCTTGATGAAAGCGGTGCATTACATGTACTGTGTGACAAGAAAAGAATTGCATGCGTTTGTGACATTTGAAATCTGCATACCAACTAGGAAGGTAAATTAGAAATTAAGAAGGTGTGTTATGTGTTTTGTAGTAGTGGTTAAGTATTTGAGACGAAATTTTTAACTTTGAAAGTATTTTTTATTTCTAAATAACATAGTGTTAGTAAAGTCTGGTGTTTTATTGGTTCTAAAATATGCATAATGTGTAACTAGTTGTTAAACAAGTACTTTATATATGTTTAGGAGTTTTTCACAAAGAAAAAGTGTAAGTTGTCATCTATAAGAGACTGTGGGCCATATTCTCAAGACCAGCGATAACATTATCGCCGCTTTAGCGGCAGTTTCCTGCCGCTAAAGCGGCGATAATGTTATCGCCATTCTTGTGAATATGGCCCTGTATGGTTTTGAAAATTCGATGTAGCGTTAATTTCCATTTGTATGTCTATTCCGGCAAGATAAACAAAATGTGGCACGTTTGGAAATTATGCTCAGTCTGGAAATAGTGGAGAAGGGGTGACAATAAAAAATTCATGTGTTATTAACTTAACAGAGATGGAATGTGGATCAGTTACAGGCTCAGCTTCCGCATTGCCCACGTCACCTGCGTCTAGCCATGGTTCCACTGCCGAACATGCACATTGGAGTGTCCCATGGATGTCTGCCTATCCAACACAACTGTTGATGAATTGGACTATGACTTGTGTTTGCGCCCCCTGTTGGATAACGAACAGGAGTGTAACCGAGACAGCCGTGCATGGGATGCGTTGACATACTGCGTATGTATTGGTAGTTGTGCATGGGAGATGGCACAATCTCTCGTTTGCAGTGACCACATCGAGGCGCTCCCCTATTGGGCTGTGTTGCGGATCGGTGAGATGGCGTGGGCTGAGCACACCTGCCCGGACCACCTAATGGATTGGCTCACCCTGGTGTTCCTTGAACACGACAACAACGTACTATTGGAACACATTGCACATGAAGCTGCATGGGCATTCATGGACGAGTAAGAAATGTTATGTGCACACTTTGTGGTCTCATTTTTTACACTGAGAGGTAGATTTCAATGTCAGTCAAGGCTGGTGTGGTACTGCGAGGCTTTGCATTTGGGTGTTCTTAGGAAATCTAAGTTGTTGGGGAGCAAGGCAAGGTGGGCTGTGAGCGTTGCTATATGTGATAAATCTTTCCATTTCAGGCCCAACATCATCTGCCCCTCGACATGTACCCATGCTGCGTGTAAGTGTCTTAAGCATGTCCGTGCCTGTTGTGGCCGTTGCCTCATCCGTACTCACACGCACATGCCAATAAAGCCTATGCCACTCCACTGGTGTCTAACTGGGAGGTGTGTTGTAAAGATTGTCCACTCGTGTGCCACAATGAGCCTCGTCCCAACACAGGGTAGAACTGACTGTTGCATGTGCAACGGGGTGTATCCCTTTGGCAAGCTTCGCCTCTGTAAGCCAGACATTGTTTTTGCATAGGTGCTGGATGACATCTGATGCAGCCCCATCACCTACGCAGTCTGATGTGTCAGGGGCACACAGCCATGCAGCCATCACCCCGCCACACACACCGGACACAGAACCCGTTTGAGGGGAGTTTTGTACCACATTGCCTTCATTGCTGATGTTCTGTGATTGATATGTGTGTGGGCTGCATTGTGGGGGAATTGCCTGTGCACGGATGGCGATGCACACACACATGTTGGTATGTGGAGCCAGGTGCCCGTGCGGCCTTGCGCTGCTTGTGCTATCTCACTCCATCTCTCTCCCTCGCTCTCTCCCGCCCTGTCATAGCAAACTTGTGAAAGCGATGGGTGCGCGGCTCTCAGCGCGGCACTCGAGAACTTCTTAAGTCTTTCAAACACCGAGGGGTATATTCTCAAGGACATATCGCCGAGTTAACGGCACTTTATCGCAACCAAAATGGTGATAAATTTAACGCACCATTCACAAGCTGGAGCAAACAGCCCATATCAGCAGTTTACCAGCGATAGCAGCCTCAAAAAGCATCGTCACGGATGAGTACGGCAAATATTGCTAATGAGATGTAGAGTAGGCGTTCTCGTGCAAAAAGCAGCGAACACATCACTTCGCAAGTGTCTCAACCACCAGCAAGATCGTCGAAGAGAGTACAAAACAGGCGATAAGGTGCGTTATTAGCAGAAAGTTTACACCTGCTCTGAGCTGGTGTAAAGTCGGACTACAACCTGCAATATGAAAGGGAGCCCACCCAGAGCCATACGTGAATGACAACAGATGCAATGGAGCCAACGATCATGCAGCTCGGACACCCAACACTGCTCCGACACCCCCTGCCACCAGCCCCTTGTCCGCCATCCCCCCCCCCACACAAACAAATGTGACAGCAACGTTAGGAAATCTGGAACGTAACAAATTGGCTGATGTCGCACAATTATAGTAAAGAAGATGCATGTGAGGTTGGACAAATAAGAATCTCAGTCATCTATGGATTTACATATAAAACATTTTATTTAAACAAAACAACAAAATAAAAGTAGGTACAGGTATGGCGTGTCATCCCTCGACAATTTGTGAATCACAGTCTGCAAGACAAAAAGAAAGATAAGATTGTGCGTCATGCGTCCATGAAAGGAGAGAGAGAGAGAGAAAGAGAGAAAGAGTGAGAGAGGAAGAGACAGAGAAAGAAAGAGTGAGACAGAGAGGAAGACAGAGAAAGAGAGAAAGAGTGAGAGAGAGAGGAAGAGATAGAGAAAGAGAGAAAGAGTGAGATACAAGGAAGTGAGAGAGAAAGAGAGAAACAGTGTGAGAGAGGTAGAGAGAGAGAAAGAGTGAGACAGAGAGGAAGAGAGAGAGAAAGAAAGAATGAGAGAGAGAGGAAGAGACATAGAAAGAGAGAAAGAGTGTGAGAGAGAGAGAAAGGAAGAGATACAGAGTGAGAGAGAGAGAAAGAGTGTGAGTGACAGAAAGGAAGAGATGGAGAGGGAGAGTGAGTGTTGACACTGTGGAGAAAATCCTTACAGCTCACCTTTCTGCCACCGGTGTGTCCCCAACCACGTGCCGGGACATAGTGGAGTCTTCAAGTTTAGTCATCTGAAACATAGTATAGAATCAGTAATGGCAGAGTACATACAACTGCACACGCCTAATTCTCTGTTTCGCCCCTGCGCACCCAGGCTGCTGCACCCCATCGACTCCCGCCGCCCAGAGATGTCTGCCCGCGTCTGCGCACCTAGGCTGCTGTATCCCATGCACTCCCACTGCCCAGAGGTGTCTGCCCGCTGCTGTGCACCCAGGCTGGTGCACCCCATCCAGTCCCACTGCCCGGAGGTGACTGCCCGTTCCTGCGCACCCAGAGTGCTGCATCCCATCCACTCCCACTGCCTAGAGGTGTCTGCCCGCTCCTTCGCACCCAGAGTGCTGCATCCCATCCACTCCCACTGCCTAGAGGTGTCTGCCCGCTCCTGTGCACCCAGGCTGCTGCACCCCATCCACTTCCACTGCTCGGAGGTGTCTGCCCGCTCTTGTGCACCCAGGGTGCTGCACACTATCCACTCCCACCGCCCAGAGGTGACTGCTCGCTGCTGCGGAAACAAGGCTCTCTGCTCACCTTCCGCCACCGGCGTGTGTCTAAGAGGGTCCACCACGTGCTGAAGCAACCTCCTCAGGCGTTGCGTACACGCGGTCAAGCCGAGCTCACAATTCAGAGCGGGTGTTGATTGCAGGATGGCCACGCATCATCGCAGGCTGCACACGCGCTCAGCTCTGGTGGCACTAACTCAGTGGAACTGAAGTCATCGCCTCGTGGCGGGAGGTCCGTGTCGGGGGGTCGTCAATCTGTGAATCAGCCTGCTAGACAAAAAGCAAGATAAGATTGTGCGTCATGCGTCCATCAAAGGAGAGAGAGAGAGGAAGAGAGAGAGAAAGAAAGAAAGAGTGAGAGGTAGACAGAGAGAAAGAGTGAGAGAGAGAGAGAGGAAGAGAGAGAGAAACAGTGAGAGAGAGGAAGAGAGAAACAGTGTGAGAAAGAGGAAGAGAGAAACAGAGGAAGTGAGAGAAAGAGAGAGAGGTAGAGAGAGTGAAAGAAAAAAACAGTGTGAGAGAGGAAGAGATAGAGTGAGAGAGAGGAAGGGAGAGAGAAAGAGTGTGAGGGAGAGAAAGGAAGAGATGGAGAGGGACAGTGAGTGCCGACACTGTGGACAAAACCCTCACAGCTCACCTTTCCGTCACCGGTGTGTCTCCAACCACGTGCCGGGACATAGTGGAGCCCTCAAGCTTACTCATCTGAAACGTAGTATGGAATCAGTAATGGCAGAGTACATACAACTGCACACGCCTAATTCTCTGTCCCGCCTTTGTGCATCCAGGCTGCTGCAACCCATCCACTTCCACTGCCCAGAGGTGTCTGCTCGCCGCTGCTGCACCCCATCCACTTCCACTGCCCAGAGGTGTCTGCCCACTGCTGCGCACCCAGGCTGCTGCACCACATCCACTCCCACTGCCCGGAGGTGACTGTCCGCCGCTGCGCACCCAGGCTGCTGCACCCCATCCAGTCCCACTGCCCAGAGGTGACTGCCCGTTCCTGCGCACCCAGAGTGCTGCATCCCATCCACTCCCACTGCCTAGAGGGGTCTGCCCACTCCTGTGCACCCAGGCTGCTGCACCCCATCCACTCCCACTGCTCGGAGGTGTCTGCCCGCTCTTGTGCACCCAGGGTGCTGCACACTATCCACTCCCACCGCCCAGAGGTGACTGCTCGCTGCTGCGGAAACAAGGCTCTCTGCTCACCTTCCGCCACCGGCGTGTCTAAGAGGGTCCACCACGTGCTGAAGCAACCTCCTCACGCGTTGCGTACACATGGTCAAGCCGAGCTCACAATTCAGAGCGGGTGTTGATTGCAGGATGGCCACGCATCATCGCAGGCTGCACACGCGCTCAGCTCTGGTGGCACTAACTCAGTGGAACTGAAGTCATCGCCTCGTGGCGGGAGGTCCGTGTCGGGGGGGTCGTCAATCTGTGAATCACAGCCTGCTAGACAAAAAGCAAGATAAGATTGTGCGTCATGCGTCCATCAAAGGAGAGAGAGAGAGGAAGAGAGAGAGAAAGAAAGAGAGAGAGAAAGAAAGAAAGAGAGAGAGAGAAAGAAAGAAAGAGTGAGAGGTAGACAGAGAGAAAGAGTGAGAGAGAGAGAGGGAGAGAGAAACAGTGAGAGAGAGGAAGAGAGAGAGAAGGAGAGAAACAGTGTGAGAAAGAGGAAGAGAGAACAGAGGAAGAGTGAGAGAGAGAAAGAGAGAGAGGTAGAGAGAGAGAAAGAAAAAAACAGTGTGAGAGAGAGGAAGAGATAGAGTGAGAGAGAGAGGAAGGGAGAGATAAAGAGTGTGAGGGAGAGAAAGGAAGAGATGGAGAGGGACAGTGAATGCCGACACTGTGGACAAAACCCTCACAGCTCACCTTTCCGTCACCAGTGTGTCTCCAACCACGTGCCGGGACATAGTGGAGCCCTCAAGCTTACTCATCTGAAACGTAGTATGGAATCAGTAATGGCAGAGTACATACAACTGCACACGCCTAATTCTCTGTCCCGCCTTTGTGCATCCAGGCTGCTGCACCCCATCCACTTCCACTGCCCAGAGGTGTCTGCTCACCGCTGCGCACCCAGGCTGCTGCACCCCATCCACTTCCACTGCCCAGAGGTGTCTGCCCGCTGCTGCGTACCCAGGCTGCTGCACCCCATCCACTCCCACTGCCCAGAGGTGACTGTCCGCCGCTGCGCACCCCGGCTGCTGCACCCCATCCACTCCCACTGCCCGCCGCTGCGCTAACAAGCCTCTCTGCTCACCTTTTGCAACCTGCGTGTAGAAAAGAGGGCCTACCACGTGCCGCTGCAAGCGCCAAGCCCTGGGCCCGCGGACACCGCACCCTGCAGGTCATGCAGCCCCGCTCCGCAGGCCACCAGGTCTCACATTTGGTGCTGGGTCTTGAATTCGCCATGGCAGAGGACATACCAGTGCACCGGGCTTTTCATCGCAGGCTGCATACCCGCTCAGCCCTTGGGGTGCCACTAACTCTGTGACCAGCGAGGCGACGCCACGTGGCGGCAGGCTTGCGCTGTGTGATGGCTCAGGCCTACACTGCGGTCCAGCAGGGCACACAAAACCTGAGCTGTCCAGACCGCCGGGACGGGCCATCACCGCAGGCTGCACACCCGCTCAGCAGTTACGGTATCCGTACCTCAGTGGACCGAAAGTCACCGTCCCGTGCCGGTGTGCCTGTGCCGGCCGGAGTGTATCCGGTGCGAGCAACTCTGAAATGGCGTCGAGCACGTGCGCCCGGTCTTTTTTATTGGCAGGGTCACGTGTCCTGTGACGCGTGTGCTGGATGGGTGTGGTGTGGGTGTATACTAGCCGTGAGGGAGTGGCTGTGGCGTACTGACAACTAGGGTGTGACCAGCAGATCACTGCAATGAAAATCTGGGCCATGTAGCGTTGTTGTCCTTCCCTGTAAGCGGAGTGGGCTGGCCTGGCGTATGCCAGTCCCGCGTGAGGCTGTGAAGAATGACTCCGGAGCTATGGGCGTGGCTCCGTCCTGGGCTGTATGAGGAATTAACTGATGCGGGTGTCCCTGTTGTAGTGCTGACGTCACCCGGGTCGCAAGCGCCAATGTGTCACTCTGTGAGCCAAGTCCCACAACATGGCCAACATGGAAGGTACGGGGAATCACTGACCCTACATTCATCCATAGTTCCACACATGAAAGATGGTGGACATGACACATCTGTGTGGATATGAATGTTTATTGCACATTCAGTGGAGTGTTGCAGCTGTAGCAATACAGGGCCATGGAAAGTTTCAGTTTTTGGCACATGGAGGGCAGCCAATTAGGGCCAAGCTCGTGTTCGGGGTTAGGCTGCGCCAACATATGTACTTATAGAATTACTCCGCCAATCCCCAAGCACTTATAAATTCACTACACACTGTCCTTGCAGTACTCTAATGATCCAGTCTCTACGTACGTACTTGTACAATGACCGAGAGAAAGTTACATAATCGAAGTTTTCCCCACTGCCAGAGGTAACATGGTTGCATACGCTGTCCACAGCACAATGTAATGTGGTAGGGCCCAGGGGCCGCATCTTGCATACATAATGAACACATGGACACAGATAGATAGTGGAACTGGGTACGGGCACCTGCGCTCGACTCATTTTTATTACCAGGGTCACATGTCCAGTGACGTCTGTGCTGGATGCGTGTGGGGTGAGTGTAAGCCAGCCCTCCGGGAATGGTTGGTGCTGGCAACAAGTACAACAGTAATCATTGGATCAGACACATAGATTCAATCATAAAGGGTCAATGATTTGTGCTGCACTAAGGTAGGGGCAACAGATGTGAAATAATACACACAAGATTGTATCGTAAAGGGTCCATGACTTGTGGTACACTGAGGTAGGGGCAGCAGATGTGAAATTATACACAAAACATTGTATCATAAAGGGTCCATGAGTTGTGCTGCACTGAGATAGGGGCATCAGAAACATTCAGCGTGTGCGCAGCCAGCGATGATGCGTGGTGCGGGCAAGCCGCACTGGGAGCAATGTCTGTTGCCTACTGGACTGAGTCATCTGCAATCGCGACTCGATGTGAATTGTGAGCCCTGCTATCCGCAGTGTAGATCGAAGGCAGTAGTCAGCACAGACATCGAAGAATGCTTTTAGTCACTTCCTGTTTACAAAATTCGAGGACATAGAGTACAATTCTGTCTGCAATAAATAAATCATGTCTCAATTTAAATTGTGAGCTCTGCTAACCGCAGTGTAGGTGTATGGAACAAAAGATGAAACATTTATGGAATACACTGTCAAAATATGTAGGTTTCAGGGACGTTATAGTTAGTTGCCTACTGGACTCTGAAATTAATGAATGAAGACTGAATTTGAATTGTGAGCCCTGCTGAGCACAGTGTAGGCCGGAGGCAGCGGTCAGGAAGGGCCTACAGCCACGTGGCGTTGACTTGAGCTGCATACAGTTAGTGGTAGGTGTGGCGCTCAGCGTGTGCGCAGGCAGCGATGATGCAATGTCTCTTGCCTACGGGACTGCGTCATCTGCAATCGCGACTCGATCTGAATTGTGAGCCCTGCTGACCGCAGTGTAGGCCGGAGGCAGTGGTCAGGAAGAGTCCACAGCCACGTGGCGTTCACTTGAGCTGCATAGAGTTAGTGGTAGGTGTGGCACTCAGCATGTGCGCAGCCAGCGATGATGCAATGTCTGTTGCCTACTGGACTGCGTCATCTGCAATCGCGACTCGATCTGAATTGTGAGCCCTGCTGACCGCAGTGTAGATCGAAGGCAGTAGTCAGCACAGACATCAAGGAATGCTTTTTGTCACTTCCTCTTGACAAAATTCGAGGACATAGAGTACAATTCTGTCTGCAATTAATAAATGAAGACTGAATTCAAATTGTGAGCTCTGCTGTCCGCAGTGTAGACTGCCATTCAGTGTTCCTTTGGACTTGCAAGATGAATTTGGTCATTGTTCTAAAGCTATAACTGATATAAAACAAGTTCTTGAAGCAAGGATACTAAAAGGATATTATGTAGGTTTTAGGGACGTAATACTTAGTTGCCTACTGGACTTTGCAATTAATGAATCAAGAGTCAATTTTAAATGTGAGCCCTGATGACCGCAGCATAGGCCGGAGGCAGCGGTCAGCAAGGGCCCACAGCCACGTGGCGTTGAGTTGAGCTGTACAGTTAGTGTCACCTGAAGCAACCAGCGTGTGTGGAGCCTGCGATGATGCGTGGTCCGGGCGGGCCGCACTGGTAGCAATGTCTTTTGCCTAATGAATTCTGTCTTAATAAGTCCACGTGGCGTTGACTTGTGGTGCACTGAGTTAGTGGCACCTGAAGCACTCAGCGTGTGCGCAGCCTGCGATGATGAGTGGTCCGGCCGGGCCACACGGGTAGCAATGTCTTTTGTCTAATGAATTCTGCCTTAATAAGGCTACGTGGTGATGACTTGTGGTGCACTGAGTTAGTGGCACCTGAAGCACTCAGCGTGTGCGCAGCCTGCGATGATGCGTGGTCCGGGCGGGCCGCACTGGGAGCAATGTCTCTTGCCTACTGGACTGCGTCATCTGCAATCGGGACTCGATCTGAATTGTGAGCCCTGCTGTCTGCAGTGTAGATCGAAGGCAGTAGTCTGTACAGACATAAGTCTGTGGTGCTCTGCTGCTGGGTTCGCAGGGGGCCTGTGTCGAGGAGGCCGGCGGTCACGGCGGAGGCCTCGTGGCAGGGTGAGGGCTGCCGCCCTGGCAGACGCTTTGGCTTTCCCACAAGTGAACCACGCCCAGAGCACCAGCCTATTTATTCATACTCCTGCACTGGAGTGGGGTACGTTGGACCAGCCCACTCCGCTTCCGCTTCCAGGGGGGGGGACAACACAGCTACATGACCGAGATCTTCCCCACTGCCTGAGGTAACATGGTTGCGTCTATTGACCACAACACTACAAGCACCAGCAGTATATGTCCACATGGAGAGGTTTGTGCTCTGCATAGTGAGGTCTGGCCACCACATCACCGCTACACTTGGTATTGTGTGCATTTTTATTGATGGGTGACTTGCGTCCTTCACACATACTTGGTTGCCACATCTCCCAACATTCAGCTATTGTGTGGCTGAGGGACCATGCCGTTTTTGGAGGGTCCGCTGTCCTGTTCTGCGCTGCCTCGGTGGTAGTAGGGAGGGGGGTGGTCTGGGGGGGAGGTCCTGATGGTGATGGCAGTGGGTGTTGTGGCTTTCTTGGGTGTCGGAGCTGCATGGTCAGTAGCTCTATGACATGTGTTGGTCTTTAGATGTGGTTATGGGCTGGGCTCCCTTTCACACTGTAGGTAGTCGTCCTGCTTTACACCAGTAAAAGGCAGATGTTAAATTCTTACTGCTAACGCAGCTTATCGCCTGTTTTTGGATCGCACCCCAGATTTGGCTGCTTGTTGAAAATATCGGGAAGTGGTGTTTTCGTGTTATTTTTGCACGGGAACGCCAACGCTGCATATTATTAGCGTTAGTTGACGCACTCATTTGTGGCGAATTTTTTTGCGGAAGCTATTGTTGGAAAACTGGCAATATCGGCTGTTTTCACTAGGTTGAGAATGGAATGATAATTTAAAATCACTGGAAAAAACATAGGTTTAAAGAACATAATTAGAAATTAGCATTTAAAAAACCTTTGAAATTCACTGAAAAAACCATAGGTTTCAGGGACGTTATAGTTAGGTGGACATTTCACTCGTACAAAACCATAGAAATTCCACCGTTCTAGTTAGTTCAGTTAACTATAACTCGCGCCCCCGCAATGCACTGCTCATGACGTCACATATTACATCATTCATGGCATGGTCAGTGACATCACTGATGACATCTCAAATGACATCATCCACGTGATAATCTGATGCACCTCATCACACCCTAATATAACCTTTAATACACCCACTGTAAAATACACACTACCATTTTCGAAAACCATCCACACACCAATACCAGTTACTACATACTCACTCACTGATTCCTAGGTCTGCACACACATCCACTCATTCACCTATACAATCACTTATACATGCAGTCACTTATCAATATAACACTATCATATGCACTCATACACCTATTCAGACACTCACACACCGCCACTCATCCATGGAGTTACTCACATACCTAGTCAGTCATGCAAAGAATCAATCACACTCCCATTTACTCACCTAAACAGTTATACACACACCACCTCACTAATTCATAGACAGTAACACATAGTTACTCTCTTATGTAATCACTGAAACAAGTACAGACTAATCCATACATGCCACTCTCACAATCACTCAGTCTCACATATAGTTATTTATATATACCATCACTCACATATACTGCCTTTTACATATGTAGTTACTCACATGTGTACCACTGAGACATCCATTCACTCACCAACACACCCATACACACACTCACCCACACAGCTGTTTCCACATGCACTCGAACCCATACACCCAGTGAATCAATCACTCACACATCTATGCACAGTCTCACACCTCCAACCCACCCACACACACACACTCAGTCCCCCATACAAATACTCAAGCAAACAATAAATAACCCATATAGACACTAATGTAGCTACTGACCAAACCATGTAGCAGCTTACACAACAACAGACAGACTGATAGACATTCACACAGTTTAGTCACTAAACCATGCATTCAGTAAGACACGTTTAATCAGTCACTTATACAATCAGTTACATACCTCGTAAATCCTCCATCCAGACACTTATACACCCACTCATTCTTCAATACACCTTGCCATATATATAAAACATATTTAAACTATACAGAAACACACAGTCACTAGATGATGTCATCAGTGATGTCATTTGAGATGTCATCAGTGATGTCACTGACCATGCCATGAATGATGTAATATGTGACGTCATGAGCAGTGCATTGCGGGGGCGTGAGTTATAGTTAACTGAACTAACTATAACGGTGGAATTTCTATGGTTTTGTACGAGTGAAATGTCCACCTCACTATAACGTCCCTGAAACCTATGGTTTTTTCAGTGAGTGTATATATATATATATATACACATATATATATATATATATATTCACTGAAAAAACCATAGGTTTCAGGGACGTTATAGTTAGAAATTAGCATTTAAAAAACCTTAGAAATTCACTGAAAAAAACCATAGGTTTCAGGGACGTTATAGTTAGTTGGACATTTCACTCGTACAAAACTAGTGAAATTCGGCCGTTATAGTTAGTTCAGCTAACTATAACTCGCGCCCCCGCAATGCACTGCTGATGACGTCACATATTACATCACTCATGACATGGTCAGTGACATCACTGATGACATCTCAAAT
Source organism: Calotriton arnoldi (assembly GCA_963921515.1). Classification (NCBI taxonomy): domain Eukaryota; kingdom Metazoa; phylum Chordata; class Amphibia; order Caudata; family Salamandridae; genus Calotriton; species Calotriton arnoldi. Next base: position 483,766 of record CAWUFW010002961.1, on the reverse strand, counting down.
GAGATCACTGATGACATCATCCAGTGACTGTGTGTTTCTGTAAAGTTTAAATATGTTTAATATATATATAGGCCAAGGTGTATTGAAGAATGAGTGGGTGTATGAGTGTCTGAATGGATGATTGAGTAGGTGCGTGACTGACTTATAAGTGAGTGATTAAACGTATCTTACTGAATGCATGGGTTAGTGATTAAACTGTGTGAATGTCCATATCAGTCTGTCTGTTGGTGTGTAAGCGGCTGCATGGGTTGGTGAATAGCTACATAAGTGTCTAAATGGGTTATTGATTGGTTGTCTGAGTATCTGTATGGGTGCCTGAATGTCTGTGTGGGTGGGGGGGGTGACTCTGTGCATAGATGTGTGAGTGGGTGATTCACTGGGTGTATGGATTCAAGAGTGCATCTGTGAAGGGCTGTATGTGTGGGTGAGTGTGTGTATGGGTGTGTTAGTGAGTGAATGGATGTCTCAGTGGTACATGTATGAGTAACTACATATGTGAAAGGCAGTATATGTGAGTGTTGGAGTATATAAATGACTATATGTGAGAGTGAGTGATTGTGAGAGTGGCTGTATGGATGAGTGTTTGCTTGTATCAGTTATTGTATAAGAGAGTAAGTATGTGTAAGTATCTGTATGAGTAAGTGAGGTGGTGTGTGTATAACTGTATAGGTGAGTAAATGGGAGTGTGATTGATTCTTTGCATGACTGACTAGGTGTGTGAGTAACTCTATGGATGAGTGGCAGTGTGGGAGTGTCTATATAGGTGTATGAGTGCATATGATAGTCCTGTACTGAGTGACTAAGTATGAGTGACTGTATGGGTGGGTGAGTGAGTGGATGTGTGTGTAGACCTAAGAAACAGTGAGTGGGTATGTAGTTGTTGGAGTGTCTATGGTTTTGAGAATGGCAGTCTGTAATTTAGAGTGGGTGTATCAAAGGTTATATTAGGGTGTGAGAAGATGAATCAGATTATCACGTGGATGATGTCATCAGTGATGTCATTTGAGATGTCATCAGTGATGTCATCAGTGATGTCACTGACCGTCATGAGTGATGTAATTTGTGACGTCATCAGCAGTGCATTGCAGGGGCGTGAGTTATAGTTAGCTGAACTACCTATAACGGCCGAATTTCACTGGTTTTGTACGAGTGAAATGTCCAACTAACTATAACGTTCCTGAAACCCATGGTTTTTTTCAGTGAATTTCAAAGGTTTTTTAAATGCTAATTTCTAACTATAACGTCCCTGAAACCTATGGTTTTTTCAGTGAATTTCAAAGGTTTTTTAAATGCTAATTTCGAACTATAATGTCCCTGAAACCTAGGGTTTTTTCAGTGAATTTCAAAGGTTTTTTAAATGCTAATTTCCAACTATAACATAGCAGTCGCGTTTGCAGAGTGGTGGAGAAAGGTGAGCGTGGCCTCCAAACACCTTTTAGCAATCCCACTGTGTGGGATTTACTGGAGGTAACAGGAGGGGTAGTTAGTCCCCAACGTCAACCTTGCCTCTTTCTGTACCTCTGTTGCCTCTTTCTGCACTTCTATTGCTCTTTCTTTTTACACCATGCTGCAAACGCGGCTTCTGGTGCACTGCTGCTCGGAGGATGAAGTCCACTTGTGTCCTGAGGTCCTCCGGACACAAGAGGACCTCATTGCCCCACCAGCAGTGCACCAGAAGCTGCGTTTGCAGAGTGGTGTAAAAAGGGGCGTGGCCTCAGACCACCTCTCTGCAACACAGCTCTGTGGCGCTTACTGGAGGTACCTGGTGGGCTAGTTGGCCCCCAGAGACCCTCAGGACTGAAGGGGAGTTAATCCCCCAATTTACAAAGCGCCAGGGGGCGCGTTTGCACACTTGTTATATCAGGCCCTGCCCCCTCCCTGCACCACTGTGCAAACGCACCCCCTGGCGTGTTGTAAGTTGGGGGATTAAGTCCCCTTGAATCCTGAGGGTCCCTGGGGGCCAACTAGCCCACCAGGTACCTCCAGTATGCACCACAGAGCTGCGTTGCAGAGAGGTGTTCCGAGGCCATGCCCCTTTTTAGGTCTCGCCTACGCAGCGCGCATGCGCTGCATAGGAGGACCTTTAGCCGACGCTCTGCTCTTTTTGGAAGCACATACTCGTGCTTGTGGCGGCATCCACCTTGCGGGAGCGAGCAGGGGCGCGCCACAAGCACGAGTATGTGCTTTCAAAAAGAGCAGACTGCGCACGCACACACGCACCACTCCTGGGCCAGCAAACACATGATTGCAGTGCCAGCAGTGTGTTTTTCTTTTACACTCGTGCACGGCTCTGTCGTTCTTTCTTTTTTATTAATCATTCACTCTGTGGTTTGCGCACTCTGGGGCAGATCTACAGAAAGTGCCGCAGCGTGGCGCTGCAAGCCCTTTGGCTGCGCCACGCTGCGGCACTTCAGAGCACAGGAATGCGACATATTTACAAGAATATGTCGCATTCCTGTGCTCTCCCCTGCGCTGGCGCACAAACAGCTGCCAAGCGCCGGCGCAGGCACCCTTGCACCATGGTGCAAGGATGCCTGCGCCATGGGGAGATTGTTTCTGTGCAGGAAGGGGCACCTTTCTGCACAAAAACAATCAGTACAGGCTTTTCCTCTTTCAATGCGTGCTGCAGAATGCAGCACGCATTGAAAGAGGAAAAACGAGGAGAAATGAAAACATTTCTCCTCGGTGCGCCTCGCCACGCCACCTCTAGGGTGGCATAGCTTTCAGACGCATCTCCAGAGTTACGATTTCTCGTAATTCTGGAGATGTGTCTTGTTCCATGGGTGTTGCGTGGGAACACCCACAGCAACACCCATGGAACGCCCCTTCACCGCAAAGTGCTGCGTGTGAAGGGACGGTATTTACAAGGAGAGGAAAAGTCACGCATGGTGGCTTTTCCTCTCCTTGTAAATATCGAGGAGCCCCCTGCGCCACCAGTACGTCACGAAAAGTGACGTACTGGTGGCGCAGGGGGCTTGTAAATCTGCCCCTCTGTCTTCACTCGTGCATGGCTCTGTCTTGCTTTCTTTTTTATTAATCATGCAAACACACGATTGCAGTGCCAGCAGTGTGTTTTTCTTTTACTGTGACAAGCACGCGTGTGGCGTGTGCTTCAAAATATCAGCATTTGTTATTCACTCGTGCACGGCTCTGTCTCTTTTTCTCTCTCTCTCTCTCTCTCCCCCTCTCTAATTCGCTCTCTCCTTAATTCTGTCTCCTCTCTCTCTCTCTCTCCCCCCTTCATTCTCTTTCTCTCTCTCTCTCTCTCTCTCTCCCTTTTCTCTCTTTCTCTCCCCTTCATTCACTCTCTCTCCCCTTATTTCTCTCTCTCTCCCCTTCATTCACTCTCTCTCACCTTATTTCTCTCTCTCTCCCCCCTTTATTCTCTCTCTTATCGCTCTCTCTTCTCTCTCACTCACTCTCCCACTTGAGCTCCATCTGCCATTCCTTCTTCCATTCTTTCTCTCTCGTATTTGCTCCTCCACTTTCCTCCTCTTTGGCCTGCAGGTTGTAAAAAGCATTGGCATAGCCAATAGGTCTCGCCTTTGGGACCTTATAAGTGTTTAGCTATGCAACAGTTGATGTTGTTGCACCAAGGATATTGTGCTGGATAACTAAACACTTATAAGGTCCCAAAGGCCAGACCTATTGGCTATGCCAATGCTTGTTACACCATGCGGCAAACGCAGCTTCTGGCGCACTGCTGCTCGGAGGATGAAGTCCACTTGTGTCCTGAGGTCCTCAGGACACAAGAGGACCTCATCGCACCACCAGCAGTGCACCAGAAGCCGCGTTTGCAGAGTGGTGTAAAAAGGCTAGTGCAGAATTTGGGGAGAAGTGCAGGTGGAGAAGATAAGAGGGGCACCGCGCGTGCACTGTGCAGGAAGCCAGCCTCAGAGGCTGCAGTAAGTTTGGGGGGAGATAGGGCACCTGGGCAGTGCCACTGCAGCGTTGGGGATTCATATCAAGTGCTGGCTGAGAAGAGTCGGGGTGAGCTGGGGTTTACTGCGCTCGACTATGGATACATTGGCAGAGGACTATCAAGTATCTTATGTCACATTATAATTGTGCGTATAGCGTCTATCGCGCACCGGCGGCACCTCGGCGCTTTCATTTGGTCCTTGTTTGCACGCATGCCTATTCAGTCAATCGATAGCTGGCTGTAACAAGTGGGTCAGACCCTTGGGGTGTCATCGGAACACTTTCAAGTAATCAACTCGGCTTACGAGTGGGTTTGGGGATGAGGGTGTGATGCTGGCGGAAGAAATATTTAGTTTTATAGCCGTGTACCATTGTGTGTGTTGTATTTTGTGTTTCTACAATGTCCCATAGCTCTCTGAAGTGTCACTAAAGGGCGTAGGCACCATATTCGCCTTTTGAGACTTCCTAACCAGCAACATGAGCACGTTATAAATACCCATTGTATAAATCATTAATTATATATATATATGACTGTAAAGTACTTCTATACATACATAAAAGGAAGGCACCTTTGAAATATTAGGTCTGTCTAAAAGGAACTGTAAAAACTTATGAGGAAGAACTTCTCTGCAAGTTAGGCGTGGTGGAAAGGCCCTGATATAAGTCCGTCACACGGATGAATGAATGAATGTGTGAATGAGCAGCTGAGATGATGGCGAGTTGAGTGGATGAATCAATGATGATTTTGGATGAATAGGCAGGGAAGATTAATGAGAGCTCTTGCATTAAAAGCGCCTGAAGTACATCACCTGTAGGCGCTTCCTGGCTAAAGATTGTGTAAGTGCTGCAGCCAGGAAAGAAACAGGAGTGAATCCTGGCTGCATGTGTCCGCCAGCATGGAGGGCCGCTGGACCCGAGCCAGCGAGTGTGTTCTCTGAAGGGGGCTTTGTGGCTTGAATGGGCCCGCACCTGCAGAGCACAGTGCCAGGGCATGGCTCTGCCCTAGTCTGCTGACCCGTATCCCCAGGGAGTTAACAGGATGGTGAGGGATGCCCTTTCAGGTATCTGCGCGGGGGCATAGAGATTCACTTGGCATGGGTTAGTGCTGGCTTCTCTAGGAGTGAAGCCCGGGGTGTTTGACCTCTTGCTGTGGGGCCGGGGCCGCATTAGGAGTGTGGGCATTGGGTAACAGAGGCAGCCAAGGGGTGATTCCTGTGAGCCGTGTCTGCAAGTGACAAGGGCGCCTTTGCATTCTCGCCAGGCTTTAGTAAATACGAGCTTGCTCCAGGGTTGATGGCTCCCCTAACGCATCAGCTTTTAGACTGGGCGTGTTGCCTTTTACCTCTTGAATATTCCTTTGTGGTGCATGTGTGATGGTCAGGGCGCCTTGATGGCATTTTTTTTCCACTGTTGACCTACACTGCGCCGCTAGTGATTGACTTTGTCACGTGTTTTAAGGTGGTCAGGTCTTCGCGATGGGAGTGAGACCACAACCACAGGGACCTGCCCTAGTTCACTTTTTGCCAGTATTTGATTCACGATCGATCCAGTGAACAGCTTGGGTTGGGAGATCCGCAGGTGTGAGACACACGCTGCACCTACAGGGTGTGCAGTGCACCCAGTGGCGTAACATTAGCCCCGCAGTTCCCGCGGTGCGGGGGGGGAGGGGTTTGAGCTCCAGGGGGCCCCCTCCGACACTGTGCAGCTCGAGCGGCGGGCACTGGACTGAGAGCTCCTGACTGGGTTCGGAGCGTGGGGGCCCCCCTCAAGTTTTGTCACTGGAGGGTCACTTCTTCGCCTCAGCGCCTGGCGATTTCCGCCAGAAATACGGCACTCGATGTGCCAGGACTGGTCTGGAATGTCCGTTCCTACCCACCATGCCAGTCGATTTCCATTACAGTGTCATGAGAGCTTCCCACTGTCCCAACGCACGGCGGAGGTCAGGCGGTGTGCCACTGTGACTGGAACACTCCCCCCCCCACCCCCATCAAACTGTCCACCTTTCAACTCTTTACATCGCTCCCTCTTTCTGTCTCCATCTCTCTCATCTTCATTGCTACCACCGAACAATACTATCCTCTTCTCGCCCACCCGGAGTCTGGCTCTTAGGACTATCCCGATGCCTTTGGCCCTTCCAGTCCGAAGCTCACACATGGCACAGTACAGGCAGCGGGCACCTGAGAATAATTCATTATACTCGAACGCGGTTCTGTTTTGCTAGTGCTTGAAATAGCCATAAGTACAGCAACTCAGTATAACTGAGTAAGTACCTCTCCCATTAAATGTAGTGCACACCTTTTAAACTGAAGACGTGCAATCACTCAGTACGTGACAGAACCTACCCGTTCAAAGCGCTGCGTTTTGCACATAGCGCCTGTGATTTCATAGTGTGTAAAGTGCAGATGCTTCGTTACGGCAGCTAGAGGGTGGACACTGCCTGACAAGTATAGGTCCGGCTTTGGGAGTAATTATCGAGATGCATCACCCTTTGACGATAATCCATGGGGGGTGCTGGAGCCCGGCTGCAGCAAGTGTCTAGCTGTGTTTTACTTCACAGCCCGTGTGCCACAAAGACACCATTCCCTCACCCCGTCTGCAGTGTGGGGTGAGCAAGCCTCAGTGCCGGACCACTCGTGCTGTGCGCAAGGAACAAAAAAAAAAAAAAAAAAAAAAAAAAAAGGAAGGAACAGGCAGTCTCAATTTCTGGGCGATGTGGAACTCACTATGCCCAGTACTGCCCCAGGTCTTGTGCTCTGTGCCACGTGCTGACTAACACCTCACTGCGCGTGCTGTGTGCAACGAGCAGAGTGTAAGGCTCACCACGACATGCTGCCCTAGTGAAATAGGTCACCCCTCATGCTGTTTGCTGCATTCAAACCACCCGCTCTCTGTGCAGTGTGGTTTCGGACACAGGAACGCATCACGTCTCGAACCAACCACCCCCTCCCCTTGCAGTGCAAGACCAACCACGTAGTAGTAAAAACACGCCCTCCTCGCGCTGTGCACCACGAGCAGATGGTCCCACTCACTGTGCGGTTCACTCACACCAGGGAATCAGCTCAGTCCTCGTGCCACGAGCAGGCTGCTTCCTTCCCTGTACAGTCTAGGCATCACTGTGGGCCAGCACTACCTCACCCCTCAGGCCTCGCGCAACCCACCCCCTCCATGTGCAGTGTGCGGCTCACCACACACCGGTGAAACAGCCCACCCCCTCGTGCTGCGTGCCTTGAGCAGGGCGCTTCCCTACCTGTACAGTCTAGGCATCACTGTGGTCCAGCACTACCTCACCTCTCGGGCTGTGCGCCTCGTGCAACCCACCCTCTCCATGTGCCATGCTAGGCGCACCACTCCCTAGTTAAGCAGTTCACACCTTGTGCTGCGCGCCCCCTCTTTTAGTAGTGTGAGGCTCACCACACATACGTAATTCCACAGCCCTCGACTATAGGCGCTGCCTCGATTGGCGATTTTCTAATTCTCCAGCGACACCAGGCACCTCTCTGTGGGTCTGTTTGAGAAACACAGCTTGGGGGACGTGCCTCACGCACGTGCCGCTGAAGCACATACGTGTATACCTCACTGTGCGTGAAGCACCGCCAGGCGTTTAATATGAGCAGCTCGCGGTGTGTATGTCACTGTCTAACTTTACTTGTGGGGGGGTCACTCCGAGGCAGTGTCTCTCAGTCTCAGCCGGTTATGAAGGTGTAAATCACCAGCAGACTGCACGCCCCGTTTCTCAAGATGTGCGCAAACTTCTCCGACGTCACAGCTAATTAACTGAGCAGCCGCGACCCTGCTCTGGTCATCATGTTAAACATACATCCATTGTTGGAAAGTTGCTACTCATTAAAGGGCTGAAAAATTTGGCGGTCTAAGAGATGTAAAACGTCAGGATTCATGTTTTTGAGGGGGGTTGTGCACTTCACACACTGCCAGGACCGGCATCGTTCTCTGATCTCTGTGCACCCTGCCACGATGGCTAGGGTCCAATCCGCATGCTGCCAGCATGGCTACTGTACTGTGGACCTGGCCTACCCGGGGGCTTTTTTTTTAAATTTTCCTCGGCAGGATTTGCGCACCCAGCGCGAATTCTGCCATTTAAAAAAAACAAAAAACTTTTTTAGGCCCTGGGGGTCCATGTGGGACCCCCTGAGCAGGCCTAGGGGGTCAGGGTGTTTGTACCCTGCCCCCTTTTCTTGTTTTTCATCTTTTTTTCACTTTTTTCTTGTGACTCTGTTCTACCGAGTCACAAGATGGCTGCCAACACTTCCTGGATTGGAGTGTTGGCAGCCAATTAGAGTGAAGCTTCGTGGTCGGGAGGGTTCGCGAACCCTCCTCGGTCACTGAATATCGAAACTTTTTCTTTCTTTAATTTCTCAGGAACTACAGAACGGATTTACACCATTTAACAAAACGGGCTCTTTCTGAACCAAGGGCTACCTTTTTGCCAAATTTGGTGTAATTCCGTTCAGCAGTTCGGGCTGTAACTTTGTCTAAAGTTTCCTATGGAAAATTACATGGGGGAAAACGCGTTTTGGGACCCCCCTTTTTTCTCGGCCCCGCTTAACGAATCACCCCGAAACTTTCAAGACAGGAGCTGACCGGAGCGGGTCACTAGTTTTGAAAATTTTGCGAAGATTCGTCAACCGGCGCCAAAGTTATTGGGAAAACAAAAAATGCTTTTCCTATGGAAACTAGGTCCTAACTATAACTACCTACTGGCGACCGCCAGTAGGCAATATATATATATATTCATGATATTTTAATGTAACAGCATGAATCTTCTTTTTTGAAGAGCATTGGGAGGAAGGAAAGCAAGACAGTGTAGATTCATAAGCGGTCATTATATGATTTAAAAATAGAGGCTGTGCCTTTAAAAACCCAGGGACCACCAGTATCCCATCATGCTGAGCAGGTGGCAGTTGCTTCATTTCTTTTTTCTGGCTCCTGCTGACAGGACCCTGGAGCATTGAGCTCGGCCAATTTTGCCTTTTTTTCCACCAAAAAATTTACAACTAAAACTTGGGACAACTATTTCATTTGACAGTTTTTGTCTTTTCCTGTTTTTAGGTATTTTCACTGAGAAATGCCTTCTCTCTGACAAGAGCCCAGACTGTGGAAGAAAACAGGTTAGATCAGACCCCCCCCCCATGAGGTGTGTACTATTTGCCTACCAGACAGTCATGTTCCTCAATCTTGCCGTCACTGCAGGAACTTTTCAAAACACACCCTGAAGGACAGAGTAAAGATTTGCCTCCATGCTACCGAAGAGAGCAAAAGACAACAGATGCAGACTGAAGGTGGGACCTCAGAGCGAGAGGGTCAGTCCTCTACCAGGACTCTGTCTCTGGAGGGCGTGCTAGGAAGAAAACGGCACAAAGTCCTGGTCATCGTCGAGAGCATCGATATCGAGGAGAGATACGGCACCAATCTGTTTGTCGTCTATGCATGGTTCGATAGAGGAAGTGCCGCAGATCAGCATCGAGGCAAGGAGTATCAACGTCGCTAACAACACCGTCAACACTCAGGCCTCGTTCAACATACAACATTGAGGAGCCCATCAACTAAGAGGCCAACAAGACGAGATCCAGATCGAAATCAAGGCAACGAAGATAGATATTGAGGCACACTCTGACATCAAGACGCCGTCGTCAATCACTGTCAACAAGCAGGTCGAGAACACTCGACGTCAAGAACTCTTTCGAAGACATCTAGGCTACAGGAGGGAAGAAAGAAGAGAAGACGTATCTACTCATCCCCAGATTCAAAGTAGTCTAGCTCATACTCTTCAGGGGTCCAACCATGTTCCCCACCATCAGCACTGTTTCCTCCTGTCCTCCACCACTGCCTCCAACTACACCTCCTCCACCATCACCTCCCACTCCACCAGCACCGTCACACAAAGACCAAGATCTCAGTCCAAAATGCACCATCATTCTAGGCACCGTCGACACAGGCAAAGGCGCACTTCTACCTCTTCCAGGCACTCCCGCCATCATCATCATTATTCACGACGAAGATCTCGGTCAAGACATCATACAGACACGTCTTCCACTTCTACTGGACGATACTCCCTAATGGTTTCAGACTCTCCACTTCCACACATATCACTGATGGATGATGTCATGACATTTGGAGAAGTCCCTTGCTCACTTTGCCACTGGATTCAAGCTGGCCTGGCTGATGAGGGCTGTTAGCCTGAAACCGGTCCCAGGATGCTTGTTTCTGGTCTAGGAAAGACATGGCTTGGCAGTTTGGGCTGGACTGTTCCCATGAGGCACAGGGACAAGACTGATTTGTATATAGCTGTGTCTGAACTGGGTCTGCACATGCGACCTCTACAGGAATGTCGCGAGGACTAGTGGGACCAACGGACAGGCAATTGGGCAGACAGGATACAACTATCCCTTCATGCGATGCTGTCCCTGAAATGGTGGTGCTCTCCAGCCAACTTACTTCAAGGTAGGCCATTTCATCAGGAGATCCCTCCTCACACCATACTTATGGATGCCTTACTATTGGGATGGGGCGCCCCCATGGATCACCTGCAAATCCAGGGCAAGTGGTCGCAGAGAGAATCAACATACCATATTGATCTCCTAGAGTTGCACACAGTCCATCTAGCGCTGAAGGCGTTTTATACGTCGTTCAGATCCTACTACCTGCTTGTTCAGACGGACAATACAACAACCATGTACTACCTCAACAAGCAGGGAGGGACGAGGTCCAGGCCCTTGTCACACGAGGCCCAGACAATCTAAAAATGGCTTCCAGTCAGGGATCTCAGGATCATGGCAACTCACCATCCAGGTGTCCAAAATGCTCAAGCAAACTGCTGCTTCTGGAAAAAAAGAGTGGGTCATAAATGACGACGACGTCGTCCAAAACATCTTTCAAAGGTGGGGAAATCCAGCCATTGACTTGTTCGCCACCACAGAAAATACTGAAGCTTTGCCGCGAGGTAGTTCCAGGTAGGGACACCAGGGAATGCCCCACGGATCAACTGGTCCAGGAAATTTCTCTACAAATCCGGTCTAATGAGCCATGCTAAGTCTGCCCGCTTTTCCCTTCTCAGCATGTGCCTTGTTAATGTATTGTTTGTAATCATAACTACGTATTCTCTCTAGAGTAATATTGTACCGTTCTCTTGTCTCCTGAATCTCATGTAGTGTCCCTGACTGGGTGCCAAGAGTTTTTTCCAAGGTATGCAGTTTATCTTCTAGTGTTCGGAGTGCCCTACATAGCTCCCTCTGGGTACCGACTGTCTGCCCGATGCAGCTACCTCGTATTACAACTTCAAAAGGCTCCCATTTCACTATACTGGCAAAGTGAGCTAAAGAATGATGATGGATTCAACCAAGATCTGTGACTGGGGGGCGAGTGTCTGAAACGTTTCAGCACTCCGTCCATCATCTCCTTGTGTTTGCTTTGTTCGCCCTAAGTTGGCAGGTATGCCCAGACGTGGGTCCCTTGCTCACTTTGCCACTGGATTCAAGCTAGCCTAGCTGATGAGGGCTGTTAGCCCGAAACCTGTCCCAGGATGCTTGTTTTCAGTCCAGGGAAGACATGGCTTGGCAGTTCGGGCTGGACTGTTCCCATGAGGCACAGAGTCAAGACTGATTTGCATATAGCTGTGTCTGAACTGGGGTGGCGAAGTGAGCTAAAGAATGATGATGGATTCAACCCAGATCTGTGACTGTAGGTGTGTCTGAAAAGTTTCAGCCCTCCGTCCATCATCTCCTTGTGTTTGATTTGAAGAAGTCCTCATGAGGGGAGTGGCAGAACTTAACATTCCTATGTTGACTCCAACACCAATGGCATCAATCATTTCTGAGACTCTGTAACATAGGTCAGCATCATGGCCTTTTCTGCCTCTAGTGCGAGGTCTCCTTGAACCTGCTATAGGCCTCTTCCTGTCACCAGCCTCAGTTAAACCAGCTCCATCCAGGCTTCAAAAGAAATGTTGCACTCCAGAGCAAGATCCTGCTTTCCTTCAAACAAATCCTACACCAGACTTGGTGATTGTAGTAGTGGTAAAGAAGCAACATGTCACTACTGCCACTTCTACATGCCTCCTGAAAAGGAGAGTCAGAAGTTAGACTTCATGGGTTGTAAAGTGTGCAGTACGGCAGCAACCACCATTAAAGCAACCAGCGCCACTGCTCTTGTAGGCAGATATGACAGAGCATTGTGGGAATCAATTCACCAGTTTGCTGAACATTTCCCTAGAGATAAGAGGGAAGACTTCATGGAAATCCTAAATGAAGGATTAATGGTATCTAATCAAGTTATTAGTTCTGCAGCACACTCTTCCCTATTAGCGGTGCACGAGTACTTCCACGGTGTCGCTCTTAGAAGGCACCCTTGGCTCCGCCTTACATCCCTCAAGCCAGAATCACAGCAGTATATTACATTTTCCATTCTCTGGTACCACTCTATTTGGAAGCCATACCGATGATGAGATGGCACGGATGAAGGTAGTAATTGACACTCTAAAGGCAGTCGGCTTAGAGACCCAGGGAACATAGAAAATCTTTCCGACCCTACCAACGCAGAGGGTTCAAACCTCTCACTGGTATCAGGGGCGCCAGCAAAGCAGTGCACCACAGCACCAACGTTCCTATCCACCAGGCCAAGGAAAGCAGCCTAGCGGGAGATTTACCCAGCAGCCTGCTCAAGGGGGCAAGCAACCATCTGGGTCAAAACCCCTCTTCTGTTTCCCACTCCTGTGGGGGGAAAAATTCAATATTATCTGTCAGAGTGGCAAACCATAACACAAGCCGCCTGGGTTCTGAATACTGTACGCAATGGATACTGTCTGAGTTTCACCAATCCTCCACCATCCATACCTCCGAAACCATCCAGTTTCCAACTTCCGCTGTTACAATCAGAGGTCAACATCCTCTTACAAAAGCAGCCAGCGGAACCTGTCCCTCACCAACATGGTACAGGCATTTATTCCAGGTACTCTCATCAAGAAGAAAGTCGAGAACAAATCAAGACCCACTCTTGACCTCGAAACAGCCAAGTTGATTCAGTGAGAAAGGTTCAGGAGGCTGGCATTACACCAAATGTATCCCCAATTACACCAGGGGAATTGGCTCTGTTCCATCGCCCTTCAAGACTCATACTTTCATATACCAATCGCCAGAAAGCATCGAAAGTTTTTGAGCTTCTTAGTGGGGCAGGACCATTCATTATCAGTACCAAGTACTTCGATTTGGCCTCATGTTAGCACCCAGGACATATCCAAGTGCATGGCAATAGTTGCTGCCCATCACAGGAGACACTAAATATTTGTCTACCTATACCTAGATGATTGGCTAATCAAGGCTTCCACGTCTCCGGAAGCTCAGCTTCATTACAATTGGACATGCAATCTCCTACAAAGTTTAGGCCTTCAGGTTAACCTGTCTCGGTTCAAACCTTACATTATCTGGAAGCTTCCATTGGCACAATATGGGCAAAAGTGTGTCCTTCGGAGGAGAGATGCTTATCGATGCTTTGGAAGTGTCATGCTCTCATGAAAGCCTCTCATCCAACGGTGAGAACAGAATCCTCCCTCCTCGCCTCGATGGCCTACTTTATCTTTCTCACACCAAATGCCTTTCTCCACATGCGACCTCTACAGGAATGTCTCATGGACCAGTGGGACCAACGGACAGGCAATTGGGCAGACAGGATACAACTAATCCTTCATGCGATGCCGTCCCTGAAATGGTGGTGCTCTCCAGCCAACTTACGTCAAGGTAGGCCATTTCATCAGGAGATCCCTCCTCACACCATACTCACCGATGCCTTACTACTGGGATGGGGCACCCCCATGGATCACCTGCAAATCCAGGGCAAGTGGTCGCAGAGAGAATCAACATACCATATTGATCTCTTCGAGTTGCACACAGTCCATCTAGCGCGGAGGGCGTTTTATACGTCGTTCAGATCCTACTCCCTGCTTGTTCAGACGGACAATACAACAACCATGTACTACCTCAACAAGCAGGGAGGGACAAGCTCCAGGCCCTTGTCACACGAGGCCCAGACAATCTGAAAATGGCTTCCAGCCAGGGACCTCAGGATCACGGCAACTCACCATCCAGGTGTCCAAAATGCTCAAGAAAACTGCTGCTGCAAAAAAAAAAAAGAGTGGGTCATAAATGACGACGACGTCGTCCTAAACATCTTTCAAAGGTGGGGAACTCCAGCCATTGACTTGTTCGCCACCACAGAAAATACTGATGCTTTGCCACGAGGTAGTTCCAGGCAGGGACACGAGGGAATGCCCCACGGATCAACTGGTCCAGGAAATTTCTCTACAAATCCGGTCTAATGAGCCATGCTAACAGTCTGCCCTCTTTTCCCTCATCGTGTGCCTTGTTAATGTATTGTTTGTAATCATAACTACGTATTCTCTCTAGAGTAATATTGTACCGTTCTCTTGTCTCCTGAATCTCATGTAGTGTCTCTGACTGGGTGCCAAGAGTTTTAGCCAAGGTATGCAGTTTATCTTCCAGTGTTCGGTGTGCCCTACATAGCTCCCTCTAGGTACAGACCGTCTGCCCGATGCAGCAACCTTGTATTACAACTTCAAAAGGCTCCCAAATTCACTATACTCGTAGATGCAGAGCCCTGCTTCTGTGCAAAATAATCTGTGATTACTCCCACTAGAGAATCACAGTAACGTGTCCTCCAGAGATGCTGGACTGAGCTGCCACATAGGAACAGGTGGGCGCTCCCCCATTGGCTAAAATCCCAGGAAAACGGGGCTGGTATCAGATAGGGTTCGACCCAGGTATTTAGAGTATACGATATGTTGGGTAAGCCTCTGAGAGCATACAAATCGATCTATCCGGGTGTGTAGGTTATGGATATGGGAGAAGCATGAGAAGTCACGTTCCTCTCCGTGTTGAGTCCTCCATACATCCACCATTCCCCAGTGCCCAACCCAATCTCATAGTCCCTCTGCTAATTTGCCCACTCCTGTCCCAGTCAGTGGTGGGTTCGAGCAGTCCAGGAGCACATATAATACACAGTTAAAATCGCATCCTATCAGCAGACTGTCAGCCGGTAGGCTGGCCATGTGAGTGGAGAGTTAGTGGAGGAATAAAATCTGATTTTGATTCGGAGCATAGATACTCCCTAATGTAATCTCCCTCCCGAACAATCTACCCTTCGCAAAAACAAATCTACCTTCCTTATCAATAATGGGGCAGGTGAGCTCAAAGGGGACCCCGCCCGTATCCCCTGGCATAAGCCGAATTGGAAATGGCATAAAGCTGGCCCTGCCATCTGCGTTTGAATCGTTCTATCTTGGCCCCGGCCAGGTGGGTCTCCCCGGAGCATGGCAACCTGCATTCCCATCTGACGGAGGTACCTATGGATGCCATGCCTCTTTGAGGCGGATCCCATCCCCCTAAAATTCCAGGACATACATATCAAAGCTTGTCCGTGTTCAGCCATGGGGAATCGCAATGGGCCACATCTTCTGCTGCCTCCCAGGATCCCCCTGCCCTTCTCCCCTACCCCGGTGTTGTATTGTGCGGTCCCTGTGTAAACAAAAACAGTGAGAAAACGGGGTGGGGGAGAACCATGAACATTCTCCAACTATGAACTCCCCAACCCAAGGGCAGCGTGGCAATGACCGGCTGTCTTAACAATACTGCAAGCATGTCCTAAATGAACACCTCCCCCAGTCAGCCTCCAAGGGCCTCTCCGCGCAGGCCAAGATGAGCAAGCCAGGTCCGTGCAACACCGGCCCATTACATTAGGATCAGTGAAAATAACTTTCCAGCAGTTAATCAGATTCACACATGATGTAATGCAAATAAGAAATGCGTGGAACAGTTTTGTTCAGTTCAGGAGACCTCTTCCCTCACCCTCCACCAGACTATCCCCGCATCCACAGGACCTTAAATAGCAAAAGATGTCAAACCAGGCCATTCGCCATATGAGGCGGGACCACTGGGAGTCCAGTCTCATCACCAGGTGTCAGGAATCAAGCGAGTGTCATTACTCTGGGGATGAGTGTGGGTAGGAAACACAGGGTCTTAGTCAAACCCTCTCGCATCAATCTGTGGGTGGACGTGAAGAGAATAGGCACACTCTAAGATGGCTGCCAAGTTACCCTTAGTTTCAGTGCAGTGTTTGGGAAGGATTGCGAAATCTCGTGAGACTCGAGATTACGAGTCGCGAGAGTGCGCGTTCCACTGCGCACGTCAATTTGCTAGTTTTGAAGAGAAGTTTGTTTTTCCGTCACTCTCCCTGAAGTAATGTTTAGCGGGAAGCGAAATATCTAGTTTGTTCCCTGTTGGTCCTCAGTCTACCCTAGAGTGTTCTGAGGGTGTATTACTCCTTTGTTTCCCCATGTCAGGTAATTTCCCTCAGCCACTCAGTCACAGGGATTTCCGCTTTGATGACTATTCCGAGTGAATTCACCTTCCGTGAATTGCACTCGAACTCCCCGCATTGGTACCAGCGCTGGAAGTTCCTCTTGCCTTATTAGAATCGAGCTCCAGTAAGGTGTATCGTTGAGCACCAGTGTCCAGAGAATCCAGAGAGTTTCGCGAGCCTCGCGCTCTTACAGCAGTTTTCAAGTAAGCTGCATATTACCGTTCTTTTCTGCATCCGTTTGGAGTGAGTGCTTTCAGCAGCAGAGCAGACTTGTAGCGCACCAGCCTAAGCTTCACACTCCCTTCCTTCCTGGCGTTCCTTCCTGTTCTGTCCTCCCTCTCTTACCTACCTTGAACCTTTTTGCGCGATCTCCCTCAGTGAAGCATAGCACTTGGAATTCTTTTGGAATAGTAGTGAAGCAACAATTCAAGAGAGACATTGTCACCCTCAGGAGATAGGATACTCCTTCAAGGAACATACTATTTCTTAACTGAGACTATCTAAGATTGAGCAGTATAATTGACTGATAATCATCAACCATTTTAGGTAGGAATCATCTAGCTCATGGTTAGCCAGTTCTAGTGAGGAAGGGATATGAGGATAACCTTGACATTGTATCTCCCTATGTGCATTAGGTACCTACAGCTCCTGAACACCTTTGCTGAGGCTACCACAATAAAGAAAGAAGAGGAGCAAGAGCAGAAGCTGGTAGGGGGGGGGGGGGAGGAGTATAAATGCAATTATGGTTGATTAGAGAGGGAAGGTCAATCTAGGTTTTCCTGAAGTTCTATCTCCATCTGTGCATTAGGAACTCCCGCAGCCGCCAAGCAGAGTCAGAAGAAGAGGGAGCCAGGATCAGCTCGAGTGTCTCTTCTCTGTCCCAATCCCCTTTCCCCCTTCCTGGAGCAGCTGCTTTTCACGGTGGGCTCCGAGGAGTGGGCATTGGGAGTTTGCTGCGTTCTGCCTCCGTGGAGAATCCGGCGATCTGACACCAGGCGAGGACAGAGCCGGACATCACTGATTTGTGGTCTGATGCAGACTCCGCTTCTGGATGGACCACCCCTGGGGCCGTCTCTTACAGTCTGGCATGGGCACTTCAGCACCTTCCGCCTGGGTACTGATGGTCGTGGTTGTGCTGTGGGGAGGGCCATTCCCACCTTATAGGCCTCCAGCCAGGTCCAGGAGGATTCCAGATCTTCCCAGAAGTGTGTGGAGCCATAAAGAACAATCCAGAGGGTTTTTTTTTTTAAATTCTTTTTATTGGAAGTTATTCAGTCATACAGTAGTCAGGCAAAGGAAACTTTGCTTCACATACAGCGCACAGTATACAGTGTAAAACATATGACATGCATCGCGGCTGTTTAGTCTCACACATCTGCATCATCACATTCCCCAATGAACCTTTCCCTCCGACCCCCTGTGAGTTCTCTCGTGGGGGAGATACATGTGTCACCTCTACATGTATTCCACTTTTTTGTCCCATTTTCTGGGGCAACCTCTGCTCTTACACACATTTTTTTTCCAGCGATCATATGTAGGAAGCTGGCTCTGTATATACTATACCAAAGTGAGGTATAGTGCGCACAGAGTCCAGTGGAACCCCAAAGGTAGGCAGAGGTAAAAGTAGATAGCACCTTACTCTATTTGTGGTAGTGTGGTCGAGCAGAAAGGCTGTATCAGAGGGTAGTGTTAAGCGTTTGTTGTACACACTCAATCAGCAAATGATATCACACACTCAAAGACTGAACTTCAGACCAATTGGTTTTGTATAAAAATATTCTTTATTTTATTTTCTAGAACCAAGCAAGCCTGGCACGGGTAAGCAATAAATACTTTACAGTAGTAATGCAGTTTGTAGACAGTTTGAATTGCAATTGTATATACACTATGATTTGATTACAGTAGAGCTACTAGTAATGCAATGCTTTTGATATACTGTACATATACTTTGTATTGGCTTTTTAGTAAAATGTCAAGTAGATTACTTTACAGATTACTTTTCTTACACAGTGCAGTATACCTGGATACTGCACTGGGACATTTCCTGTAAACAGGTAAGTAAAACCGTTTCTGTTATTTAGTTACAGTTTTAAAGGGTTTCTTAGATTTTCCAACTCCACACTTAGAAACTTTTCACAGAAAAACAGTCAATGTTATCCTATCGAGGAAAATGGGTTTATTGGTTCAAAGGTAAGTATTCAGTTGTGGGAGTTGGTATTCTGGGGGTAGACTCAGGGATCCCCCAGGGACAAGGATGCACTCGTTACACCCTCAGCGGCACTAGGGCGGCCGGGTGCAGAGTGCTGAGGTCCAATGCTATCCAATGGGGGATAGGGGGCCTCCAGTAGGTGGCTGCTTACGAGCAGGCCACTGGGTTGTGGGAGCAAAGCTCCTGGACTTAAGCTCAGGGCAAATGGGGGGTTCAAGCCAGCACAAAAGGTGCACCCTCAGCGGCACTGGAGCGGCTGAGTGCAGAGTGCTGTTTTGGCGTCGGGCGCCCTGTAGCTTTCAATAGGGGGTCTCCGGTTTGCAAACACACTGGTTGCGACCACCACTTGGAGAGGTAAGTTAGGATGTTGGGGGTTGGTTAGGCACAGTCTGTTGGGCCACCCAAGGCCGTGGGGCGTCGGGTGCAGGGGTACCTTTTAGGGTCGGGTCTTACCAGCTCCTGGTTGCGGTTGGGGGGACCTTCTGGTTTGAGGCTGCAGGCGTCGGCTGGAGGCAGGTCAGGGGTCACCGGATCTCGGGTCAGGCTCGCCGGGGAGACCACCTCTTGGTGTTGGGCCACTCGAACTTGGGCCATGGGCGTCGGGTGCAGACTCGCGGATTCTGCCGGAGATGGAGTCCGTTGGTGAACAAATGCTGTGTTCACCGGAGACAGTCTTTTCTTTTGAAGGCAGGGCAGGTCCTCGGGGTTCTTGAGGCTGCTGGCTGCAGGACACACAGGCGTTTTGCTTCTGCAGGTTCGAGGTGGGGCCAGGCCGGTAGGGCTGAGGCCAAGTCAGTAGTCGTCAGCTCGGCTGTTTGGTCCTTCTTTTCGTCTTCTGGTTTCTTGTCTGAGGAAGCAAGGTTCGAAGCTGCCCCCTAAATACTAGATTTAGGGGTGTTACAGGTAATTAAAGGTTGGGACCAATGGGTCCCTTCCTTGGGG
Source organism: Calotriton arnoldi (assembly GCA_963921515.1). NCBI lineage: Eukaryota > Metazoa > Chordata > Amphibia > Caudata > Salamandridae > Calotriton > Calotriton arnoldi. The sequence continues at coordinate 464,310 of CAWUFW010002961.1, read as the reverse complement.
TGGGTACACCCCCTATTATGCCAACCTCCAGTGGGAGGGGGGCATAGGCCTAACTCTGGTTGGCTGGGTCCCCCCCACCTGCAAGATGGCGGGGACAGAGTTGTGCTTCACCTCGCCTCCCCCACCTGAAGGGTGGAGTTGGCAGAGGTGGGTACACCTCTCTTTCTCACTTGTTTTTCCCGCCGGTTCTCCCGTCCAAAGTGGGGCTCAGAACCAGTGGGGACCAGTTGATGAAACAGCAAATGGCCTGGGGAAGCTCACAAAGGCGGCAAGCCTTTGAAGCTTCCCCTTCGTGGACCCTGCCCATCCTGGGGGAGGAGGCTTGGCATCTCGTCCCAGGATGTGCATAGTTTCAGGCCCCGAGAGCAGCAGGCTCTCGACCCAGGGGTCCAGAAACATGTCTGGTGGTGGCAGCTGAAAGCAGCCACAAAGCCTGGACACTAGTGGTAGGTCGTTTTTCAGGGGGCAGCTCTAAGATGGCCTCTGTGTGCATTTTTCATTAAATCCCACACTGGCATCAGTGTGGGTTTAATGTGCTGAGAAGTGTGATACCAAACTTCTCAGTTTTCAGTATAGCCATTATGGTGCTGTGGAGTTCGTAATGACAAACTCCCAGCACCATATACTCTTAATGGCAGCACTGCACTTACAATGTCCAAGAATGGACTTACACTGTAGGGGTTCATACACCTGTACCCTAAACACCTGTACCCTTACCCAGGGGTGACTGATCTATGCCAGGGCAGTGGGTTGTAGACATGGCACACAGGGATGTGTGCCATGTTGACTCTTCACTTTGTTCTGCACTAAGACACGCATCCTGCAAAGGCAGTGTGTGAGTGTAAAGGTACAGGACCTCTAAGGGTGGCACAATAAGTGCTGCAGCCCTTAGCGGCTTTCCCTGGTCACAGTGCCCTGGGTACCATTTACCAGGGGCTGACCTGTGGCCAGAAATGGCAATTGGGTTTGGGTTTCAATGCAGTTTTAGGGAAAGGACATAGGCCCTGGGTACCCGATTAGCAGGAGCCCAGGCCACACTCAGTCAAAGCACATCAACAGTTCAGCAAAAAGTGGGGGCAACCATGCAGAAAGAGGGCACTTTCTCACACAACCCTCTCCCCCCCCTCCCCCCAAACGAAAGTAGATGAGACTAACCTCCACTAGAGAGTCTTCATTTTCTAAGTGGAAGAACCTGGAAAGTCCATCTACATTGGCATGGGCAGTGTAGGAAGGTGGAATCTGACTATATGGTTGCCCCCACTTTTTTTATGGTGTTTTGCTGGTTTATGACTTAGTTGGACTGGGATCCTGCTATTCAGGGCCCCAGTCTATCTGCTTTCTCTGTAAAATGGATTCCATGTGCCTTAGGCACATCTCTGATTGGGATCTGGAGTGCCCTTATAAGTCCCTAGTATATGGTATACTATGTACCAAGGGCATAGGTACCTCAGAGGCCTGCCAGGGGCTGCAGCATGTATTATGCCACCCCTGGAAGGCCATCCAAACTGACACCACAGGTCTGCTACTGCAGCCTGGGTAAGGTGGTGCATGCACCCCTTACTGTGATATAGGTTACCTATATCATGAAATACATACACACCTAGAAACCTATAAGTCACTCCTAAGGCAGGCCTTATCAATCCTAAAGGCAGAGTGCATGGTTCCTATGTGAGAGGGTGCCCCTGCATGAGCAGGGCCCCTCTGCAGCGTTCGGAGACCATCTCTGATGCTGTTTGTAGTGCAGCCTGACCATATACTCTTAAGCGCATTATATCCTCGCGGTAAAATGCTAACTTTGGAATGGCTGCACCTAAACATGTCGTGTTTGGTGTCAAACATCTTGGAATACTACCCCCCGCCAATCCTGGCGGCGGGGGTAGCATTCCACCCTTCTAGAGGGAAAGACATGTTAACTCTGGCTTACCCGGTAACTTCTTTCTGAAGCCCTGGCATCACAAAATGGATGCTGCTGCCACAGACACAAGTCTGGCCTCCTGCTGCTGGACGAAACTCCGGCAGGGAGGCCTGGACAATAGGTTTCCTGTTGCAGGGAGGTGTGACCACCTCCCCAGACAGGATAATGTGTATTGGGGCTGGGTGGGTGCACTCTTAGAGTGCTTTGAAGTCCTGCACTGGGGGAGCAAAGGCTCCTCTGTGCATATGCCAGTTCAAACCAGCTCAGGGGCTACCTGCCCCTGCTCTGGCGCGAAACTGGACAAAGGGAAGTGGGTGTAGCCACCCCTCCCTTGACCCTCCCATAGGTGGGGTCATAGAGTTAGTCCCTCCCTGTTTTACTAGTTAAAATGGGGAACCCTTGCCACAGCAAGGTTAGATATCCCTGGACTAAACTTTGAAACTGAATCCTGGACCTTCGACGCTCTACATCACGATTAGAGGACTGAAGAATCTCCCTTGGGGTCAAGGAGTGACTCCCCTGCTTGGCAGGCACCAAAAACGATAACGACGGTCGCAAACTACGCCGCTCCCGCCGGAGTCCGAAGTCCCTGCAGCCCAAGAAGTGGATTTCCTGACTTCTCCAAGGCCATCGTGAGTCCCCAGCGAAGCTGAGGCAAGTGGACCCCACGAGTGACGAGGAACCGCGACCCCTGGGTACCGTGCACTATTGTCGAGTACAACCCCTTCACAACGTTCTACGAACCTGTGCTTTGGACCACGTGTGGTCCCAACCTCCAGCAGGAATCCCTCCGAAGATCAGAGGCCTACACCGTCCTGAGTGACCGTGGGCCCCTGTTGAGTGATTCCGCCCGAGGTGTCTTCGCGATCCCTTGCCAGCCGGCTCGTGGGTCCCCAGAAGACTTTCTAAAGAAACCAAAGGGCTCCCTGGTTGCTCCAGGCCTGCCCTGACTTACCCTCGCTGGGTGAGTTCCCCAGACCTTGCTGGTCTGCACCATCGACGATCTTCAGCTACATCGAGACTTGCCGTTGCCAAGGCTTGTTGGGTCCAATCCGGTCGCCGACACCGCAGCACTCGACAGACATCGTGTACCAGCCCGAATCCTGCTCCTGGTCGCCGACAACGCCTCCTGGACCTCGTGGCTGCAGAAACGAGACGACTGTCAACGCACCTGAAGCACTCGACATCGGTGGGCATCTGTCCATCGCCTTCCTGGTCACTGGCTAGTGACCCAGACTCTGTCCCCTCTGCTTTCAGGTTCACCAGAACTCCGATCCACTCTTGGATCCACCCGGACACTTTTCTCTTGGCCGCCAGCAGCACTTTGCAGCAGATCGCCATTCGAAACGACGACGAAACCCGACCCCGAAAGGCACCTATGCACCCGGCTTCCCTGGGTGAGGTAACACGAGTACTCCGGTGCTCCCGTGGGTAGAGACTCTTCAAAGTCCTAGATCTCAAAGGGTTTTGTCCTAGTCCTCTTTAAAGTGTCCCTTTCCTCTATTTTCCCGATCCCGACTTTCTCCATAGAAGTTAACGGCGTATCGCGGTTGTGTATTTACACTGCACGCGTCTCCCGTGGGTCCCCTGTGTCACTACCTTGGGTGGTTCCTTGTGGTCCAAGCACTTCTAGAGGCTCTAGGCCTAGTGTCTAGTTCAGTCGTGGTTCGCATACCACTTTATTGGTATATGGTTTGGTACTCCCCTAGGGCCCAAACGTGTATTTGTGCTATTACTGTAATTTAAGATCTTATAACCTATGTACTTCGAACTCTAGCCTCATAAAGAGACTAGAGGGGTGTGTTTAGTAATAAATACATATATTTTGAATATATACCTGGTGTGGTGCTCTTTCATTTGGTCACTCAAGAGATTATAGACTGGTAAAACAAGCTGCTTTACATTCCTTCAAGACTTAGCCTGAAGGCTGCTCTCCACAGCTACCACTAGGATAGCTTTCAATAAGGTTGTCTTTAACCTACCTACCATAAGAGTCGATTTGGACTGGTGCAAGGTGCCCACTATAATTAGTGGACAGCATATGCCAGGCCAACTTCTCATAGGCAGTCCCAGGTCTGTGTTCCACTTCAAAGTCCATTCCCTGTAGGGAGATGGACCACCTCAAAAGTTTTGGATTTTCCCCTTTCATTTGCATTAGCCAACTGAGAGGTCTGTGGTCAGTTTGAACTAGGAAGTGAGTACCAAACAAGTATGGTCTCAACTTCTTCAGGGACCAAACCACAGCAAAGGCCCCCCCTCTCAATGGCACTCCAACGCTGCTCTCTGGGGAGAAGCCTCCTGCTTATAAAAGCAACAGGTTGGTCTTGGCCTTCATCATTGGTCTGGGATAGGACCGCTCCTATCCCTAGCTCAGAGGCATCAGTCTGCACAATGAACTGCTTGGCATAGTCTGGAGCTTTGAGAATTGGTGCTGAGCACATTGCCCTTTTCAGGGTGTCAAAAGCCTGTTGACAGCTAACTGTCCAGTTTACCTTTTTGGGCATCTTCTTGGAGGTAAGTTCTGTGAGGGGAGCCATAATGGACCCATATCCCTTCACAAACCTCCTGTAGTACCCAGCCAAGCCAAGGAATGCCCTGACTTGGGTCTGGGTTGTTGGAACTGCCCAGTCCAGGATAGCCTAGTGTTAAAATGAAGTAAACCTCGTAGTCAGGTTGTGTAGAAATAGGTAACAGGTTTATTCATTAAGATGCTTCATCAATTACAGCTTTCAAGATGATGGTAAGATCCATAATATATGCCCCACCAGGAGCAGCCTTCTTGCTGCTCAGCCCTCTCACACCAACTGATCTCACTCAAACACAAACATTCTCAGCATTCCAAATGACATCACCAATGGCTGAGCAGCAAGGCAGAGCACAACAATGGGGAGGATGCATAAACCAGACAAGTAGGTTATAACACATCTTCCCCCTTATAATGATTAGAAAGACAAATGAGTGCAAGATAATAAAACATACATATGACATGTCCCATAAATTCATCACAAATAACAAAAACTACCAAACTAGGAAAAATAAGAAACAACCCATGGCAGGACTAGGGATTCGAAACCCCCAACTGCACTTACAATACATATGGCAGGGCTAGGGATTACAAACCCCCTACTGCACATATACAACACATGGTAGGACTGGGGATTACAAAATCCCCTAAAGCGTAATAGGGAAACCACCTCCCTATAGGGGAATACACCTCCCTTAGAAATTGAACATAGTAATAGGGAAACCACCTCCCTATAGGGAATACACCTCCCTTAGAAACTGAACAATGCGTAATAGGGAAACCACCTCCCTATGGGGAACACCCTCCCTTTGGAACTGAACAAAAAGTAATAGGGAAACTACCTCCCTATAGGGGAACACTCCTCCCTGAGAAACTGAACAAAATGTAATGTAGGAACTCACAGTACTAGGGGAACACACCTCCCTATAGGGAATACACCTCCTTGAAACTGAACAGTGGGTCCAACCTCTAAGAAGAGGAATAAGACTCCACCCACACCAAAATAGGGCAACTTGAAATCCAAAACACTCTCGAACATAGTATGGGTATCTTCAAACCCAAAGTAAATCTAGGGTATCCTTTAACCCAAAACACTCTCGCAACATACTACAATCCAGGGTATGCGCACAGTCATGACAAAGGGGAAACAATCAAAGTATAACTAACCCCTAAAATCAATCCAAAACATACTCAGGCCCCAACCTCCATGCAACAGCCTCCCTATGAACCACAAAACTGGGCTCCACCAGCCCACAACCTACACATCCTAGGGAGACAACACCACCACTCAAATAACAAAAACACAACCACCCTCGCAAAGCAGTATCACATTGATAACATGAAGAAAAACAAAAGAAATCTCTTACTCCGGTGAGCGATCACTCACCCGAATTTTCACCAAACATGAAGTTCTTGTTAATGGCACCCGATCTGCCAGCAAAGTTCAAAGTCCAAGGTCTGCAGCAACGAAGATACTAACTCCCCACCACACGTTGAGACCGTCAACTGCTGCATTTACATGTAAAGAGTTGCAGCAAAAAAAACATGAGGAGAGGAAACGATCATGACGAGGCGTCGATCGCAGTCACAAGGACTTGAAGGAAAAAAAAAAACTTTATTGACAACTGCAGAGCGAGATTTCCCTGATGTTCTGGCACACCATATGGCTGCATCCTCCAACCAAAAGATGGCGGCACGGCAGTGACGCTAAGCCGGATGGCTCGCAGCATCAGCGTGCTTCCAAATGTGCTAGGCAGCAATACACTTGATGGATGAGAAAACGTCACAGAGGAGGAGGCATCGCCGGACATCTGAATGTAGGTAAGTCAGCGCGAGCTTTGTGTGTGCACTATGCACAGCTCGTGCCAATCTCAAATTGAAGGGCAGCGGTTCAACTGTCAAGCTGCAGAGGCACACAGCGGTGAAACGCAAAATGAAAAGAAAGAAAAACAAAGAATGCATCAGTAGCGGTGCAGTTTTCCTTGTGATGAAGTCACCCTCAGTAACTCCCTCGTGAAAGTGAAAAGCACCAAATCCCACACCATTAAGCTGAATGAAAAAAAAATACATCAGCGGGGCTCTACAGAAGCTGAAAATAACACGAACTCCGGATTGCTTCAATTAGCACAGACACAGGAAACAAACACTCTTATAGTGATCAAAAACCCAGGAAACACTTTCATCCAAAGGTAACTCCATGACCAGCTTTGGGGACCCCTCAGGCGATGCTTCTCATTATGGCACAAATAAAGGGACTGCACTGCCGGTTATCTCCATGTGATATGCAGACCACAACACAATCCAAAACGTGCCTCCTTTCAGTATTTCCAGATGACTTCAGATAGTTGTCACGCATGTTAAACACGTAAAACTCAATAGTCTATCGGTAGGCAGATTTCAACATCAGGTGATGCTCTATATCTTCTGCTCTACAAGCATGTGGGCTCACCTTAGTCAAGCAGATTTCAAAGAAATAAAGTTCAACAGGAACTGGCAGGCCCAGGCTAGGGCTGACCGTTCACTGGTGGTGAGGAATGTAAGGAACTTCTGTTAGTCTAGTTACTCATATGGGGAACACTCACCCAAGTTGCCACAATCTGTAGTCATTCCTTGTACATGTCGTGACAATCACAGTAGTCCACTGCGCAAACAAGTTCTCAGGATTGGGAACAGCTCACAGCAGGAACAGGCAGGTAGCAAGGTAGGCAAACAGCAGGAACTGGCACATACGTGGTAGGGCGACCGGTGGAGTGGTCACTGGTGGGGCTCATTGGTGCCAGCTTCCTTAAATACACAGCTCGTAAGTTCTCTTGAAATTCCATATACTTGAAAATCCTTTAAGTTTCATAAACCATTATCCATAGAAGTAGCACACGCGTAGGTTCTTTCAAATCGTCGCCAGTGTTAAAATGAAGTAAACCTCGTAGTCAGGTCGTGTAGAAATAGGTAACGGGTTTATTCATTAAGATGCTTCATCAATTACAGCTTTCAAGATGATGGTAAGATCCATAATATATGCCCCACCAGGAGCAGCCTCCTTGCTGCTCAGCCCTCTCACACCAACTGATCTCACTCAAACACAAACATTCTCAGCATTCCAAATGACATCACCAATGGCTGAGCAGCAAGGCAGAGCACAACAATGGTGAGGATGCATAAACCAGACAAGTAGGTTATAACACCTAGATCTTGGGCTGTAAGGGTTGCACTTGGCCTCCACCAACAAGGTGGCCCAAGTATACCACAGTTCCCTGCCCTATCTTGCATTTGGATGCCTTGATAGTTAGGCCTGCAGTTTGCAGGGCATTTAAAACCTTCCCAAGGTGGATCAGGTGATCCTGCTAGGTGGAACTAAAGACAGCAATATCACCTAGATAAGCTGCACAAAGGATTCCAATCCAACAAGGACTTGGTTCACCAACCTTTGGAAGGTGGCAGGGGCATTCTTTAGACCAAAGGGCATAACAGAAAACTGATAATGCCCATCAAGTGTGGCAAATGCAGTCTTATTGTTTGCTCCTGGTGCCATGCCAATCTGCCAGGAGCCTGCAGTTAAGTCAAAGGTACTTAGGAATTTGGCTGCACCTAGTTTGTCTATCAACTCATCTGCTCTTGGGATAGGGTGAGCATCTTTCTTGGTGACAGAGTTGAGCCCTCTATAGTCCACACAGAACCTCATTTCTCTTTCCACCCTGTGGATGAGGTTTGGGGACTAGAACCACTGGGCTGGCCCAGGGGCTCTCAGGAGGGTTCAATAACCCCCAACTCCAGCATCTTGCTGACTTCAGCTCTGATGCTTTCCTTGACTTGATCAGACTGTCGATAGATTATGTTTTTGACAGGTGAACTGTCACTAGTGTCCACATCATGGGTACACCAGTTTGTCTGACCAGGGATCAAGGAAAAGAGCTTAGCATACTGCTGCAAGACTTGCTTGCAATTAGTCTTCGGTTGGGCACTAAGGGTGTCTGAAAAGACAACTCCATCCACTGACCCATCTTTGGGGTTGTATGAGAGGAGGTCAGAGAGAGGTTCACTCTCTGTCTCCTGATCCTCATCAGTCACCATGGTGATGTCAGCCCAGTCATGGAAAAGCTTAAGGCAGTTCACATGGATCACCCTTTTGGGTGTCCTGCTTGTGCCCAGGTCAACCAAGTAGGTGACCTAACTTTTCTTCTCTAAGATGGGGTAAGGGCCACTCCATCTGTCCTGGAGAGCCCTTGGTGCCACTGGCTCCAAAACCCACACCTTTTGCCCTGGTTGAAATTCTACCAGTGCAGCTTTTTGGTCATACCAGTGCTTCTGAAGCTCCTGGCAGGCCTCAAGATTTTTGCATGCTTTTTCCATTCTGGACCTTAGGCCAAGCACATAGTCCACAATTTCTTGTTTTGGTTCTTGGAGAAGCTTCTCCCAACCCTCTTTTACAAGACAGAGTGGTCCCCTGACAAGATGGCCAAACAGAAGTTCAAAGGAGCAACACCCTACTCGCTTCTGAGGCACCTCTCTGTAGGCGAAAAGCAAGCATTGTAAGAGGACATCCCATCTCCTTTTGAGTTTTTCAGGGAGCCCCATAATCATGCCTTTCAATGTCTTGTTGAACCTCTCAACAAGACCATTAGTTTGTGGGTGATGGGGTGTAGTAAACTCGTACTGCACTCCACATTCTTTCCACATGTGCTTTAGGTAAGCAGACATGAAGTTGGAACCTCCGTCTGAAACCACCTCCTTAGGAAACCCTACCCTGGTGAAGACACCAATGAGGGCCTTGGCTACAGCAGGAGCTGTAGTAGTCCTAATGGGAATTGCCTCAGGATATCTAGTGGCATGATCCACCACCACCACCACTAGAATGAATTGGTTTCCTGATGCTGTGGGAGGTTCAAGTGGGCCCACTATGTCCACACCTACCCTTTCAAAGGGAACCCCAACCACTGGTAGTGGTATCAAGGGGGCCTTTGGGTGTCCACCTGTCTTGCCACTGGCTTACCAAGTGACACAGGAGCTAACAAATACCTTTACTTTCTGAGACATCTGGGGCCAGTAAAAGTGGCTAATTAGCCTTTCCCAGGTTTGGCACAGATCTCCAGCTAGGGGGATGTCATGAGCTAAAGTTAGTAAGAACTCCCTGTACTTCTGAGGCACTACCACTCTCCTAGTGGCTTCAGGGTTGGGGTTTTTGGCCTCAGTGTACAGTAGTCCCTCCTCCCAATAAACTCTGTGGGTACAACTGACATCTCCCTTTTACTGGACAGCAGTTTGCTGCCTCAGGGTTTCAAGAGTTGGACAGTCCTGCTGTCCAAGGCACAGCTCTTCCTTAAAGCAGCAAGTGGCCTGGGGAAGCTCACAAAGGTGGCAAGCCTTTGAATCTTCCCCTTCGTGGACCCTGCCCATCCTGGGTGAGGAGGCTTGGCACCTCGTCCCAGGATGTGCATTGTTTCAGGCCCCCGGGAGCTGCAGCTAAAGCAGCAAGTGGCCTGGGGAAGCTCACAAAGGCGGCAAGCCTTTGAAGCTTCCCCTTCGTGGACCCTGCCCATCCTGGGGGAGGAGGCTTGGCACCTCGTCCCAGGATGTGCATTGTTTCAGGCCCCCGAGAGCAGCAGGCTCTCGACCCAGGGCTCCAGAAACATGTCTGGTGGTGGCAGCTGAAAGCAGCCACTCAGCCTGGACACTAATGGTAGGTCGTTTTTCAGGGGGCATCGCTACGATGACCTCTGTGTGCATTTTTCATTAAATCCCACACTGGCATCAGTGTGGGTTTAATGTGCTGAGATGTTTGATACCAAACTTCTCAGTTTTCAGTGTAGCCATTATGGTGCTGTGGAGTTCGTAATGACAAACTCCCAGCACCATATACTCTTAATGGCAGCACTGCACTTACAATGTCTAAGAATGGACTTAGCCACTGTAGTGGTACAGGGCTCATGCACCTGTACCCTCACCACTGGTATAGGGCACCCAGCTAGAGGAGTGACTGATCTATGCCAGGGCAGTGGGCTGTAGCCATGGCACACAGGGATGTGTGCCATGTCGACTCTTCACACCAAGACACGTAGCCTGCAAAGGCAGTATGTGAGTGTAAAGGTACAGGACCTTTAAGGGGAGCACAATAAGTGCTGCAGCCCTTAGAGGCCTTCCCTGGTCACAGTGCCCTGGGTACCTGGGGTACCATTTACCAGGGGCTGACCTGTGGCCAGAGAAGCCAATTGGGTTTGGGTTTCAATGCAGTTTTTTTTTTTTTCCCCAAAATCTTTTTTTATTAACAAGCTCAGAGGACCATACAGCTTACAGCAAATACAAAAGTACATTGCAACACATTTTACGGAGGAACGCAGGGACACCGGTACGGGGAACCCCCTCCATGTTCGACATTCGTTATCTTGTTCACTCATCCGCAGGTGACCCACCACTTCTATGGTTTCAATGCAGTTTTAAGGAAAGAACATAGGCCCTGGGCACCTGATTAGCAGAAGCCAAGGGCACACTCAGTCAAAGCACATCAGCAGTACAGCAAAGAGTGGAGGCAACCATGCAGAAAGAGGGCACTTTCTCACATCATACATCTGCCCATATCTCTTGCCCATCCCTGCAGGGTAGATATCTCGCTTGTCTCCCACCTTAGAGACATGTTTGACTTGGCGAGAGTCAACCCTAGTGTGACCAACTGTTGCTCAGCGGCTTTTAGATCAGTGGCCTCCCATATGTTGAGTATGCATAGTTTGGGTGCAGGGGTGATCTCCTTCTCACACATGCTTTGCATCTGGGAAGTTATTGCCTCCATGAATGGTTTGATAGTTGGGCATTCCCAGAGGGTTTGGTAAAATGCGCCCTCCCTCGTGCAAAGTCCAAGACACCCCAAGTCTTCTCTCCTCCCAATTTTAGTCAGTGTGCCACCAGAGAGATCGGTCCTATGTAATATTTTGAGCTGGATCAGAACAATCCGGAGTTTTGATGGGAACATCAAGAAGTACTGGATATCATTTTCACAGAGGGCTCTCGACTTCCAGAATGGAGCCCCTTCTGGCTTGCACGATTGCCGTAAAGTCCGGAAATATAGAGACCCTGCCATTGCCCACCGTGTAGGGGCCCTCTGAACACGTCTTCTGCAATATAATAACTGTCTCGGACCTGTAGCAGACTAGCCACCACCAGTCTAGGGTGTCTGTCTGGGGCCGGCGGCCGCACTAGCACTTGATGAGCCCGCTCCAGTATACGAAAAAGGTGGTAAGTAGGCCAGGGGCTATCTCCGTTCGCACCCAGTTCTCCGGGTAGTCCAGCCTATTGTTTCCAACTCCCTCTGGGAGGCCCACCAGCCTAATGTTACGGCCTTCAGTGTCTTCCGCACATCGTTCGAGGAGCATCATGTCCCTCAGATAAGACATCTGACTCGCAAGAGTCATGCATTCGGGTCGGAGTTTGGTAATGGAGGTCTCCACCCCCTTGACTCGGTCCGCCAACTTGTGGTGCTGTTTGTAATAGGGCAAGGCCATTGACGCTGTGTCTATGTCTTGTTGTAGAGTGGCCTTAGTATCTTCGATGGCCGCCAATATTTTGTCCACCTGGAGCCGTGTGGGGTCTCCAGCTTGGGTGGCATCTTCATCATAGGCTTCTGTTCCTCGAGTGTGATCGGGGTCTTCAAGTGTGGCTCCCGACTGTTTAGGTCTTGCCTTCCCCATCAAAGCTGTGGTGGACAGGGTATTCCAAACCGGGCGAGACACTTAGGGAGTCACTTGCAACTCTTCCAGTGTGGTGCTAGGAGGTCTTTACTCCGAGAACAGGTTAAGTGCTCTGCCGTGCTTCGTGGTCTCTTCAGTGTCTCTGGCTGACAACAGAACAGCCTCATAGACCATAGATTCAAGGCCGGATCTGCAGTAACAGAGAACCCCCACAGGGCACCCATCATCACACAGTACCTTCTTGACTTGGGAGGGGCACAGTAGGAGACATTCAATTTGAGATGGAGTGCTTCTGCGGTACAGGAGGGGCCACAGCAGTGATCCGCTATCCAGAGGGGGCTCCCCTCCCTTTGCGGCCTATCTGTGCAGTTTCAATCTTTGGGGCAGGCAACAGGTGGTTTTCCATTATCTGGGTAAAACAAGTCTCTCCACAGGGGACATGGCCTCCCTGCAACTCCAGGAGCTCTCTAGGGCCTTCGTCCCATCAGTTGTGAGTACTGAAGGGAGCAGCCCTCTTAATGCTCCAGGCTGCTTGCCGTGAGTGGGTCGAGACATCCACTCCTACTCCCTCGATCCCTGCAGGGGTCCCAGCGTCTTCACATATCCACAATGGACTCGCCGCCACCCCCGGGGCTCTGCAGGTTTGGCTCACAGCTCTTCAGGGCCACCCAGACCAGTCACTCTGTCCCAGGCAGCGGGCACCGCAACTGGAACTCATGGGGAAGAAGGCGTTTCAGCCACGTCTTGGCCTGACTTCTCCAAGCAGTCCCAGGAGCCGACCTCGGTCACCAGAACAGCACAGACGCTCATCCGCCCAGTGAGGGAGAAGCTTCCAGTAGGTGCAGGTAAGGTGACATTACAAGTAAAGACTGGACCAGGCCCACTGCCGGGCCGCTCCACAGCTACTGCCACTCTGGTCTTCAGTTCAGCCCTCTGCCAGGGTCAAAACGTCTATCCAGGGGGTAGCACAAAGCGCCCAGCGGGCTCTGCTCAGTTCGTCACCGTTTTTAGCTAGTCCACCTGGCTTCGGCTCACCAGCATCCCTTTGCACGCTTATCATAACTTCCAGGGGCCTCTTCCAAGGCCCAGCCGCAGAACAGTCAAAGCACCGCAGCCCTCAGGGGCTGGATCCCACCCGCAGCAGGGCCATTCCCTCGCTCGTGCCTCCTGGCCTCATCTTGTGGGTCCGGGAAGGCCTCAGGCTCGTCAGGTGGTGCAGGTCTGGAGTTTCATCCCCAGCAGTGGTCCACTAGGCTGCTCCCCCTCTGGTTAGCAATGGTCTCCAGGGGAGTGCGCCACAGGCTGCTCACTGCCACAGCTTCGAACCAATATTTACCAAGGCGAATCCCTGTGCTTGATGGCTCGACCTGGCTCTACGGGTGCTCGCCAGAGTTTGGGCAGGTTAGAATAAGCCCATTAACAGGCGGAGGGCGCCGGATAACAGGACAGCTGTTAGGCATGGCATGGAGCTTTTGTAGGAAACATCCGAGGCGGTTGACATCTTGGCCAAGCCACCTAGTCTTATTCATCATTAACTGGTCTTTATCTGTTTTCAGTGGTTTAACTAAATTACTATGATCAAGACTTGACACTTGCTTTTTAGTCAGACTGTTGATCTGCTTGACCGGTTTGTTGCCAAGTATTACTGTTTGCTAGCTGTCTCACTGGTTTATTGGCTAGTCTTGGTAGCTGGTTTTAAGTTTATTTAACCAACTTACTTTTGGAGATTTGTATTTCTATTGATGTTATATGATGGCTGTCTAGTTTATGAAGTGTCTGAGATGGCCCTACTGGTTCCTTTCGTGTGGATTAGGATGTTACACAATGGTCTCCTGACTTAATAATGGTCCAAAATGGCTGCCACTGGATCTCAGAAGCAGCGAAGTGCACAGCAGGCGTACAGTACAAGAGAGAGTGTAGGGAGCGATCTGGTAACTGAGGAGTGGCCAAGAAACCAGCTGAATCAAGGCGTCATTAGACCTGGTCAGTGACAGACATTAAGATCCACTTTGGAGCCACAGGCTTCCAATCCCACTCTCGGATGACATATTTAATAGTCACACTCCTTGGATATTTTTAGCAGCTTCAACTACCCAGCAGCGGACTACAAAGCAGTCCATGGTTCAATGGTTTTGCATGTCACCACCGGTATCCTTGGTGGGCCCCTTCTTTTCGATAATGGTCACTGCACGCAGTGCAAGTATAGTTCTCCACAGGTAGAGGGTCAGATTTTAGGGAGCTTAGGCTCTGTAATGGCAGTGAGTGGCAACTGTAAGCATGATTGTGTAAGGCCAGCATAATGTTTAGCAGATGCACTGCTAAGAGTGCATATACCCTCCAGGTGTATTGAAGTTAAAAACAGTAATTTGCTATCTTGTAACGGTTTATCAGCTGCTGCGTTTACAAACAATGCGTGCATCAGAGAACAGAAATTTATCTCATCAGTCGTCAGCATGTTTTAACAAAAATACGGCAATCCCAGAAAATACTTAACTGTACAAACAGACAAGTTGACCTGCTTACTAGGCCCTGCACTTGAAGCACACATTTCCTTGTTCTGCACGGACACAAACAACAGTAATGCTGACCATACAATAAGGCTTGTTTTGTATGCAACATAAAAATAGGGACTCTGCTAAACAAGTCAACCGTCTCTGGCCAGGCTTAAAACTGTTGCCATGGTTCGAAAAAGGAGCATTTAGATAAAGCTAGGCCAATTTAGAAGTGTGCTGACTTTCATTATACATTAATTGAATGGTATCTCTTTAAACTTTATCGAAGAACAGGGTTAATCAAGTTTTGTACAGCTTCTTTGAACAAAACCATGTCCAGCTCACCATGTAATTGAACATTTGTCCGAGCGGAATGAATAACCCTTCTGCCTTGCAAGATGTATTAGAGCTTAAGTGGTCCCTGACAATGTCCAAAGCAATTGTTCTACACCCATCGCGCAACCTCAATAGGAGTCCTCATGGAGGCGGAGGGAAGATTAAAGATATCTCAGAGTGGATAGAAGTGCTTCAAGTCACAGCAGGAATCCAATGTCTTCTGAAACAAGCATGGTCATTTCCCAGTCTGTTCTTTGGTAGGTACTGAAAGCCACTGCTATGGACCAACTTGGTGGAAGCTCGCAGTGACAAATCTGTGTAGGAAAAAAATGGGCAAGCAAAAGTTGTGGCATATGACACACTCCTTAGATGAATGCAGCAGTCTCCTGGTCTGGTCTTGCAGAGAAAGACTACCACATTTCAGGTTTTGTTAAGAATATTTACGAGCTATTTAGGCTTCTGTGGATCTCCGTACCCCCCCCCCCCCCAAACAAAATGTGTGTAACACTGTTTCTTGGGGAGGTTGCCGAAAGACACAAACAGACCAGTCCAAGAAACTGTCTTCAGTACAGAATGTCCTCAGGCACGATAATCAACCAGCAGGCAGAGGTTATTCTCACGGTTCTACTGGCCAGATGGAGGACATAGTAGAAAATAGGTTGTCACAGTGGAAGAAAAATATTCATTCTAATCACATCACCCAGGGTAACCACATTATTCACTTAAATCTCAAATTCAAATATATTTAGATCAGCATTTTGCATGATGCAAGCAATCAATACAATTTGCACAGAGGGTGCTCCAAGGGAAAGGGAAAGGGAAAGTGAAAGTGGTGTGCTAGGGATTGTGCTCATGTGAGTGTTTCAAAGGAAAGGAATAGAGAAATGTACAGTATTTACAATCCTATTTACAAAGACCTGTCTGGCCATCTCAGTGGCTAAAGTTAAATCAAGATACACAGTATTGTAGAGATACTGTAAACCAATTACTGTTATCCATCTGTGAGTACAAGTGCACAATAAGGAACAGTCGACGTTTCGACCCCAAAGATATGTGGAGGAACATGGGGTCCTTAAACCGGGGTCTTCATCTGGACGGTAGGAGCCACCTATGGGTTAATTTGAAGTAAAAATCGCAAATTACTATGGGTGACGTATATAATTTAATATGCACGATACGTGGTTTGACAATAAATGTTAACCTTATTTCCACGGCAGGTATGTCAGTGGAATATATCAAATAGATGGGCCCATGGGCTCCTGTGGCAGAGAAACGAGTTGTCTCAAGAGTGTTGAAGATTTCTAAACCTGTGCTGAAAATAATGAAAAGCAGGTCAGCATTAAGAAAAAGGACAAAGTTACTAAAGTCCAACAAAGCCTTTCCGAACATAGCACTTAGTAGGCATATTGGTCAAACAATAAATGAATGATCCAAGGGGCATCGGCAAGGGATGCATTCCCGTTTTGAAAGTGTCCGTATGCAGCGGTAAGTGAGTAAATCAGGAGGAATCTAGAACAAGGGGACAAAGACATTATCAGAGGCCTGATGGGCTTGTGAGAGCTTAGACTCATTAGTTACCAAAGATCAGCGCATTATTTAGTGGGTTACGCCAGCTGGCGGAAGAGACCAACCAAATACCTGCAGGCCAACATTATTCCAGTGGGTCTACAGGTTAGGAACGAGCCGGCAATTTTCATCGACATCCCCAAATTTAAAAAGAACTTCAGTTTTGTGGCGAACAACTGTTCACGCCATTGGATGGTTTTGGGAGTAGAAACAGCCATAGAACAAGTAGACAAGTTATTGAAAGAAATCACGGCCCTCAAACATGAGATCGCCGAAGATACAGCTTTGACTAACGGCAAGAAGGCCTTGCAACGCTTGGAAAAGACAATCCACGAATTCGACACCAACACCCAGGCACGAAAATTGGACAAATTATCAAAGGATATTAGATTTTATGACAAAAAAAAACCCTAACCCTTATTTACAGGAAGATTATTACAAACAGGACACTCGGGGACGTTTTTCCCACAGAGGCAGAGGTGGTTTCAAGGATTACAGAAGATTTACTACTTTCTCGGACTCCTCAGGCTCCAACAGCGCATGAAGTGACAGTGAACAACCATGTACAAGCTCAGGCTACTACAACCAAGACAACAGATACCAAGCACCACCACAGGGCCAAACTTTTTTTAGGGGAGGGCCAGTGGCGACCCCCCAGGGGAAGAGGCAACAGTTGGAACCAAGGCCTACAGAGAGGCCAGGATTGGGGTGGAGGAAGAATACGTGGCCAGGGACAAGTCCGTTTCCCACTGGAAAGTCACAGGGAAATTCAGACGAGGCGACAGTACTACTGCTGGTAACTATGGATGAAAGCCCTATCAACAATCTGTCTAACTATGAGCTTTCCTTGGATGAACAGAAGGTACTCAACAAAGGACTCTCCTTCGTTCCAACGGCCCTGCCCAACATCTTCAACATCAAGACGGAACTACACCGATTTTTCCGCAAAATCAGACTCTGGTATTTTTTCAACAAATTACCATCACTTCCATCAGTTTCCAATACAGGCTTAAGGGTACCCTCAACTTTCACACCACCGACACACTCTATGTCCCACAAGATACTGGCATACGAAAGTGTTGTACTTAGAGATGTCATTTAGATTTGTTCCAATAAACAATACATCAACCATAATATCTCAAGAACAGAACGTGAAGCGCTGAATTCCCTCAAGGATAATCAGAACATTGTAATCAAGTCAGCCGACAAAGGCGGTGCGATTGTAATTCAGAACACCTCGGACTATAAGTCGGAAATTTACACACAACTGAGGAATGGAGTTAGCTACACCAAACTAAACTCGGACCCCATTGGAGAAATAAGCAAGCCGATTATGAAAATCACTGATGTGGGCCGAAAACAGGGTTTCCTGTCTGACCAGGAATAGGACTACCTCAATAAAAAGCAACCCCGTTTACCTACCATCTACACCCTCCCGAATGTTCACAAGAACTTAGAGCATCCACCTGGTCGCCCTATAGTTTAAGGATGTGGGTCACTGCTGGATCCATTGTGTAAATACGTGGATTTTTTCCTGAAACCCTGGGCGGAGGCCACCAAATCATACTTGAGACACCATGGAGACTATCAAACTGGTGGAAAATCTGCCCTTCAACTCCACACGCCAACTCCTAGTAACATTGGACATCGTATCCTTATATACAAGTATCCCACAGTTGCCCGCATTGGAAGTCATCGGGACTGTACTCGACAAAAGATCTCAACCAGTCCAGGTCCCTACGGATTTTATCATTACACTACTGGAAATAGCCATGATGAATTATTTTTTCTTCTTCCAGGGAGACCACTTCCTGTAAACTAAGGGTGTTGCTATGGGCGCAAGCTTCGCTCCGGATTTAGCCATCCTGTATATGGATGATTTCGAGAATTCCTTCATCTACGACGCGGTCAAACCTTATATGCACCATATAATGCTCTGGAAACGCTATATAGATGATGTCCTGCTCATCTGGACGGGCAATGACACAGAATGTAGCACCTTCCACACATGGCTAAATAAGTCCACGGATATCCAGTTTACCATACATTCTAATCCCAATGATTTTTTTGACATCTCCGTCAAGGTTGAAAACAATCTCCTCTATACCACCCTGTTCAGAAAAAGTACAGAGAGAAACACTAAGATATAGTAGTCATCATCCAAGAGGCCTGAGAGACAATCTGCCATTTGGGCAATTTCTTAGAATACGGAGGAATTGTTCACATAAGAATGACTATTTTGAAGAATCTGAAGGACTGCTACTTTGCCCATTAGAGAGGGGATACCCTACAAAACGTCTCAAGCTAGCACGGAAGAGGGCTTGGTTTAATCCAAGGGAAACCTTATTGACACTCAAACCACGTACCTGTGACTCCATGAATAAAATGATGTGTTACCACGAACTGTACTCGTAGTAATGACATCAGGCGGATTGTGAACAACCATTGGAAGTTGTTCTCTGATGATCTTGAACTAAGGGACCCTCCCTTAAAAAAAGGCTAGATTATCAGAGATCACGTAGTCCGTTCCCTTCTGGAGACCCCCCACACAACCTTCAATCTGTGCACTAAGGCATTTACAAGAGATCGTAGGTCACTACAATTGCAGCTGCTGCAAGGCTTGTAACCACCATCGAGACCAGACAATTTCATTACAAACAATATATCCTTGAATTAA
The DNA here is from genome assembly GCA_963921515.1 of Calotriton arnoldi. Lineage (NCBI taxonomy): Eukaryota > Metazoa > Chordata > Amphibia > Caudata > Salamandridae > Calotriton > Calotriton arnoldi. The sequence goes on along the minus strand of CAWUFW010002961.1, from coordinate 445,127 downwards.
AAACCCACACGAACTGTAATACCACGGACGTGATTTACGCCATCATCTGTCCGTGTGATCTAATGTACATTGGACAGACATGCCAGAACGTTAAGGCGCACATTTTGCAACACTGCAGTAGGGTGAGATGCAATGTCCCAGGTGCAATGTTCCAGGTGCCCCATTAGTAGAACATTTCCGAGCACTGAACCATCCACCAGAGAGTCTTAAATGGTTAGTTCTTGAGAAGGTCACACTGGGCCCCGGGGGGGAGGAGATAAATGCAATCCTTAATGTGCGTGAATGTAAGTGGATGCACCCCTTGGACACTATCCACAATGGGTTGAACTAGACGAAACAGCCAGGCAGATGTCCTGCCTTCACAATGATTGAATCCCGTCATGTTTACCATTGCTATGTTTGTATAACAATTTTTCATTATTAATTTTCCATTCAACAAATACAAGATGTGACAGCATGAAAACAACGACACCGACCAATGGGATGACCAAATGTTTTTAATAATATTTTAAATATTTGTTAATTGTTGTTAGTTGGGGACTTCTCATGTAAAACCATTTCACATCCATTATTTACGGTTCTAATGTAATTTGACACAAGTCTATGTGATACACAATTGTTCTATTTTTCAAAATACATTTGATTTGACAAAGGTTTCTGGATACAAATTTTCCCCTTGCTTATCCTTTATGACCCAACATCCTGTAAATCTAAACGTACAGACGCGTCTCCTCAATAACAACGTAGCACTTAGTAACTGTGCTCCCGACGTGAACCAAGCCGCGTGCACGCTGACCTTCCCGCTGTCTATATTTAGACGCAAGGTGATCAGCGCGGCACGACACGTGGCTGGATTCCTCCACGATGCTCAGAGGTATTTGTCTCTTCCGTTGGCTGGCGTAACCCACTAAATAATGCGCTGATCTTTGGTAACTCCTGAGTCGTTAAGCCCTCACGAGCCCATCAGGCCTCTGATAATGTCTTTGTCCCCTTGTTATAGATTCCTCCTGATTTACTTACTTACCGCTGCATATGGACACTTTCAAAACAGGAATACATCCCTTGCCGATGCCCCTTGGATCATTCATTTATTGTTTGACCAATATGCCTAGTAAGTGCTAAGTTCGGATAGGCTTTGTTGGACTTTAGTAACTTTGTCCTTTTTAGGTCTCGCCTGAGCCAGCGCATGCGCTGGCGAGACATTTAGTGTGTGGGCTTTTAAAAGTGCTACCACAGCTTTTTGGCTGGCATACAGCGTGCGGTTACGCGCACAATGACGAGCAGAGGCGCCATCTGGCTTTCCTCTCTCGTCATGGTGCGCGCACATCGCACACCACTCGCCAGCCTGCTTTCACTTTTGCCGTCGCGCGCGACACCTCTCTCCCACCACAGAGCGCGTCCCGCTCCTCCCGCTGGCTGCTGCTGCTCCCGGCGCCATCTGGCTTTTCTCACCTTCTGACTTTATTTTTCTGAGTGCAGTTTGGCCTCTTCCACTGGTATAGGGCGCTGGTACTGTTCTTGTGCACTGTACAGTGAAGCGCTTCTCCGTGACAGCAGCAGCTTGTTTTATTTTTAACATCGATCCTCTCGGACACGTGCACACGCGCACCATGCCTCCTCCGTAAAAGTGAAAGTTTCACTTTCACGGCCGCGCGGCCAATGTTGGTTTCCCTTATCTGCAAGCCCTCATCTCTGTGCTATAGCCATGCGGCACTAACTGGCCCTACAATCACTCCAAAAGAGAAGCTTTGCTCTTTCCCTCCACCATTTCACCCTCCCGTCTTCTCATTTCCCTCTGACTGACTGAATTTTGCTTCCTTAGCTGTAAGCCTTGGTGCTCTCTAGGTCATGTAGGAAGATGGAGGCTTTCTTCTCCACTTCAGGCGCCGCCACTTTCAATTGCTTAAGATGCCCAAGATCTGCAACACTTACTGTTTAACGACAACTGCTCGTGACATCACTGGCCTTCATTTGACTTGACTACTGCAGCAGTCTTCTGGTGGGCTGTACCAAGTATACCTAGGCGCCTCTAGACAAGGCTGCTACCTGCACTCTGTTTAACATACCTCGGACCTCCTCCCCTCCCGACACCAATCCACCGGGATCATTGCCAAGAAAACGGCCATAACTGCAAATGACTGGTAATAACCTTCAAATCCGTAAATAGTGTTGCTCTTAGCGGTCTGTCCCACCATATCCTGCTACACAACAGCTCGAAACCTCCAATCTGCTGATCAGTCTTTCAGTTACACTCAAGCCACCCTGTGCAGGGTCCCGGGTCCGAGCCATTTCCATCACTTGTGCCGTCAAATCACTCCGAGTTCGGAACTGCAATGACAATATTTGCAGCAACAAAAAGCTGAAGATGGCGAAGCACCCACCATTGTAGTAGTAGATAACAGGCGGCTGATATACGTTGTGTGTTCCCTTAGCCAGGGGTCTGACACATTTCTTGTTGTTCGTCTTGTCCCTCCCAGTTCAGCCAGTGGTGCTGCATAACATAAAAAAACATAGCCTAGCATAACAAAACATAGCATAACATACCATTACATAACATAACAAAACATAGCCTAGCATTGCATAACAACATAACAAAACATAGCCTAGCCTAACACAACACAACAAATCATAACATAGCATAACAAAACATAACATAACATAGCATAACATCGCATAACATAACATAACATAGTATAACATAACATAGTATAACATAACATAGTATAACATAACATAGTATAACATAACATAGTATAACATAACATAGTATAACATAACATAGTATAACATAACAAAAACATAACATAACAAAAACATAACATAACAAAAACATAACAACAAAAACATAAGACATAACAAAAACATAACACAACATAACAAATCACAGCATAGCATAACAAAACATAGCATAACACAACAAAACAAAGCATAGCACAACAAAGCATAGCACAACAAAGCATAGCAAAACAAAGCATAGCAAAACAAAGCATAACAAAACAAAGCATAACAAAACAAAGCATAACAAAACAAAGCATAACAAAACAAAGCATAACAAAACAAAGCATAACAAAACAAAGCATAACAAAACAAAGCATAACAAAACAAAGCATAACAAAACAAAGCATAACAAAACAAAGCATAACAAAACAAAGCATAACAAAACAAAGCATAACAAAACAAAACATAGCATAACAAAACAGCATAGCATAACAAAACATAGCATAACAAAACATAGCATAACAAAACATAGCATAACAAAACATAGCATAACAAAACACAACATAGCATAAAGCATAGCAAAACAAAGCATAGCAAAACAAAGCATAGCAAAACAAAGCATAGCAAAACAAAGCATAGCAAAACAAAGCATAGCAAAACAAAGCATAGCAAAGCATAGCAAAACATAGCATAACACAACAAAACATAGCATAACAAAACATAGCATAGCATAGCAAAATACAAAACATAGCATAACAAAACATAGCATAGCATAACAAAACACACCAAAACATAACATAGCATAGCAAAACACAACAAAACATAGCATAACAAAACAGCATAGCATAACAAAACACAGCATAACAAAACACAGCATAACATAACAAAACACAACATAGCATAACAAAACAACATAGCATAGCATAAAACATAGCATAACAAAACATAGCATAGCATAACAAAACACACCAAAAAATAGCATAGCAAAACATAGCAAAACAAAACATAGCATAACAAAACACAGCATAACAAAACACAACATAGCATAACAAAACACAACATAGCATAAAACATAGCTTAACAAAACATAGCATAAAACATAACAAAACATAACATAACAAAACATAACATAGCATAGCAGAACATAACATAAGAAAACATAGCATTAAGTTTGATAAACTCATAGTAGCGGGCAAGCTAGCTTTAACGGGCAGTGACTGTAAGCAACTCCGTCAACCCAGAAGCAGTCACTCGGTCACCTTTGCTCTTGTATTGCAGTGGCTTCGTTTATTAAACAGTGCCCATATTTATTCTGTTAGCACTTTACTTGTGCAAATTGCAGGGCTCACAAAACTTTGATGAATCGAAATTCACAACTGAGGCTGTTAAGTTCGCGCTATATAAAACCCCAAGGATAAATAAAAAACATTGCCATTTACAATGTCAATAGCTCCAACAAATACAAGACCTATTGCAAAGTACAAAACATTGCCATTTACAATGCCAATAGCTCCAGCTCCAACAAATGCGAGACCTATTGCATTTCCAATGCTTGTTCTTAATGCTGCCGTGCTTTTCATTATTTTCAGCACGGTTTAGAAATATTCAACACTCTTGAGACAACTCGTTTCCCTGCCACAGGAGCCCATGGGCCCATCTATGTGATATATTCCACTGACATTCCTGCCGTGGAAATTAGGTGAACATTTGTCAAACCACGTATCGTACATATTAAATTATATACGTCACCGATAGTAATTCGCAATTTTTACTTCAAATTAACCCATAGGTGGCTCCTACCGTTCTGATGAAGACCCCGGTTTAAGGACCCAATGTTCCTCCACATATATTTGGGGTCGAAACGTCGACTGTTCCTTATTGTGCACCTGTACTGTTCTTGTGCTCACAGATGGCAATTGGTTTACTGTATCTCTACAATACTGTATATCTTGATTTATCTTTAGCCACTGAGATGGCCAGACAGGTCATTGTAAATAGAATGTAAATACTGTACATTGCTCTATTCCTTTCCTTTGAAACCCTCACACGAGCACAATTCCTAGCACACCACTTTCACTTTTCCTAGGAGCACCTTCTGTGCAAATTGTATTGATTGCTTGCATTATGCAAAATGCTGATATAAATATATTTGAGATTTAAGTGAATAATGTGGTTATTTTGGGTGCGATTAGAATGAATATTTTTCTTCCACTGTGACCACCTATTTTGTACTGCAACTGACCCAGGACCAGTGGATCTTTGGGTTTCCCCGTTATCGTGTAACGAGATGGAGGACATAAGCACAGAATATTCAAGTATCCTTAAGACCTAATTAGTGGGTCTATTAAGTCCCTTAACACAAACTACACCATACCTGAGGCACCACCCACTTTTTCCAGCTGTGTGGAGTGTGGTCATAAAGCAATCAAATGGAATTCTTCATAACCAAAGTACAAAAGCCGCACACCCTGGAAACTCCAAGATAACTACTGACACTTTCACAGCCAACATTTTTTTTGGGCCTTTTTGATATAACATTTATTAATTTACAAACACATACTCAACAGCTAGGGGAGAAGAAAGCAACCAGGCAACAGTGCATCATCCCGGATCTGTTCTTAACCCTTTCTATGCTCATGACGGAGCAGTTCCGTCATGAGCAACGGTGGGCATGTGCTCATGATGGAACTGCTCCGTCATGGCACCCACCCATGGGGGAAGCGCTGGCGCTCCCCCCATGGGCAGCCCATCTCGACGGAATTCCGATGCAGGCCGCAACAGGTTTGAAAACGGGTCGCAGATCTTGATGAATGTGTGATTAAAGGTCGGGCCCCCTCCCGGAATTCATGGGGCTTTTCACTACAAATTACAAAGAATAAGCCGCTAGAGGAAACCATCCTCTTACATATAGCGCACCTTAGCGAGTGCGTCACATATCTGGTCTTAACACTCACCTAGACCATCACCTTTTAACTTCCACTCACATAAGGTCCTGAAGAAAGCCGGTTTTAATTTAAGGCACTGGCTGAAACATGTTGACCACATAGGATATGGGAGTTCTTAATCACCTCCACTCATATCCACCGCCTTGTTTTTAATACTGCCTAAGGCCCACTATTAAAATAGTCCTTTGGACACTTGGGACCCTAAGGACAGTCTTTTAACCCTCACTCTTCACATCAGCACTGCACACTCACTTAACAAAACCCGCTCCGCTGTAGTCAGGCGTCGTAGCACACCCAAGGTACACTCGGTGCCTTGGGTGGGACCCGATGATGAAGCATGACACCAACTAGGTTGGTGTGTGAGGGTCTTCATATAAAAAAACAAATGTTTTTTCTTGTCCATCAACAAACACTAGCAACTTCTTTAGTAGCTAGTTCTCATTGATTTATATATTTACTAGGGGAGTGAACTAGCCCCTTATTTTCCTTCCTCTCCTTTTGATATATATCAGCCCATCTAGCCCCCACAAAGGGGGATGGCAGCGGAAGAGTTTCCGCTGCCACCCCTGACCCCCCAGGCAATCCCATGACGTCAGCGCGCGCCAACGTCATCAGGAGCAGCCGGACACACTGGAAGCCATTTACTTCCAGTGCGTCCAGCAGGAAACAGGTAAGTTTCCTTGCTCCGGTGGGGCGGGGGGGGGAAATTGGGATGCATTGAGGCATCGGGGGAGAGGAAAGAGTTTTTCCTCTCCCCGGATGTCTCAATGCAGGGCATTCCTGCTGCAGGAATGCCCCACTAGGCACCAGGGATTTCTTTTGAATTTAAAGGAACCGACCCCTTGGGCAAGGGTCGCTTCCTTAAGGGGCACAATATTTTAAAGACTTTTCTGCCCCCCCCCCCTGGGGACAGATCGGCTGGGTTTTCTGGCGTTTCTGGCCCCAGGGATTTTTAAATAAATAAAATGGAAGCGACCCCTTGGGCAAGGGTCACTTCCAGGGGGCATATTTTTTTTACATGTGTATCGGCCTGCTTTTTTGCCTTTCTGCCCCCGGGGGGGGCAAGGGTCGCTTCCAGGGGGCAGATATTTTTTGTATGTTTATTCTGCCCATCGGTCTGATTTTTGGCCTTTCTGCCCCCGGGGCTGGGGGGCGCGAGGCAGAAAACCCCACTAGGCACCAGGGATTTTGTTTTGTGTGTAATGGAAGCGACATGGTTGCTTCCAAGGGGGGAAAAAATTTGATTAATGTTTTTTCTGCCCCTCCTGGGGACAGATCTGCCCCTTTTTTTGGCCTTTCTGCCCTAGGCAGGAGGGGGGAGGCAGAAAACCCTACTAGGCACCAGGGATTTATTTCTTTTTCAAGGGGGGCACATTTGTCTGCTGTTTTCTGCCCTACCTGGGGGACAGATCGGCCTGGCAGACAACCTCACCCGGTCCCTTGGGCAAGATCACCCCCCATTTTTCTCAGCCCTATTTGAAGGCCCATCTGGCAGATTGACCATTTGGGTAGTGACATAGCATGTTATAATGTTAATTGTTTTATTTCTTGTGAATTTCAATGGTAATGCTTTATTTCTCCCTTTTTGTTCTAGTTCAAGGCTTTTGCTCTTTTGACTGTTCCAGGTTACGGTTTCGTTACTGGTGGTTCTGCTGTTTGTGTAGTTGCATGTGTTTGGTAAGAGACTTTTTTTTTTGTACAATGTAAATGAGTTTCATTTCCCTGCAAGAATGTGTTTTTGCAAATGGTGTAATAATAGCAGTATGTTTGGCTTCTGTTTTTTGAGTGTCAAAAACTTTTTGCATTTGTGCTAGATGTGTATTTTGTTGTCTTGTGAGTAATTGGTTTTTTCTTTCTAGTGGGATATCATTGGTTTTTGCTGTGTCTCTGCAGAGTAGGTGCTGATGAGTGTAGCGGTCACTTGCAAGTGTATTGTATAGTTTTTGAGTATATAGATCTTTGTGATAAAAGCCCACATTTTTTTAAAACTTATTTTGCACAGTGTTTGATTGTTGTTGACTTGTTTGTGCAGTCTCCTTTCTTAGTAAGGATAATGGCTAGCCGCAGGATTACTGCTCAGCAGGTTGTTGGTATGCTTTTTGAGTCTTCCTCTGACCATGGTTCTGAGACTGACTCTGCATCTGAGGCAGAGGAGGGAGTGGAAGATTCAGGCAGTGAGTTTTCTGTCCACGAAGAATCATCGGATGATAAAGCTACTCTCAGTGCGGATGAAGCTACTCTTAGTGTGGATGAAGTGCCTGTTTTAGAGAAGGTCATTGATGTGCCGATAGTGCAGCAAGAGGCATCTGGGCTGCAGCCTGGGGCTGCAGGCTTCCCGTTGGAAGTGCTGACCTCTGGGTTGCCCCAGGCATGGTGCAGCCGGCATTGGCAGACTTTACTGGTGTTCCAGGGTGTAGCATGAATACTGAAAACATTTTGCCGATAAATTTTTTTCAGTTGTTTATGGACGATGTATTTTTGGCAGAGATTGTTGAGAAGACTAATTTGTATGCCGAACAGTTTTTGAGGGACAACAGTGCCAGCCTTAGGCCCCACTCAAGAGCTACCCGGTGGACTCCCACAAATCTGGAAGAGATGAAGAAGTTCTTGGGTTTAACTTTTTTGATGGGCTTGCTAAGGAAGCCATCAATGTCTTCATATTGGTCTACTAGTCCCTTGATGGCAACGGCTATATTTCCGGCAGTCATGAGTCGTGATAGGTATTTGCTTCTGCTTCGGATGCTGCATTTTGTCGATAATGGTTTAGCATTGCCACGAGATCACCCTGATTGTGACCGTCTTTTTAAGATTCGGCCGGTCATTGATCACTTTGTAGATCGCTTTTCTGTGATCTATGCTCCAGGGAAAGAAATAGCAGTGGATGAGTCTTTGGTCTTGTTTAAGGACCGCTTGGTTTTTAGGCAATACATTCCTAGTAAGAGGGCACGCTATGGAATTAAGATGTATATGCTGTGTGACAGTAGGACTGGATAGGTCTCTAATTTCAGGGTGTACACCGGTAAGGATTCCAGGATTAACCCCCCTGGTTCTCCGTCTACTTTTGGAGTGACTGAGAAAATTGTGTGGGAACTTGGTAGAGGACATTTTAACAAAGGTCACCATTTACATGTAGAAAACCTCTACACTGGTGTGCAGTTGTTCAGGGAATTGGCCAAAGTGGACACAGTTGCTTGTGGCACAATCCGCTCTAACCGTAAAGGTTGCCCAAAAGAACTTGTTTGTCAAAAGCTTGTGCGGGGACAGTGCAGTGCGTTGCAAGGAACTTCTAGCTGTGAAGTTCAGACAGGAGAGATGTCTACATGCTGACTACCATCCATGATGAAAGCACTTCACCTGTGACTGTTTGGGGTCAGGTTGCTGAAGCGTGCAAACCTGTGTGCATTTTAGACTATAATAGGCACATGGGTGGTGTTGATAGAGTAGATCAGAGGTTGGAACCTTACACTGCTCTTCGTAAGGCTTACATTTGGTATAAGAAGTTGGCTATCCATCTTTTCCACTTGGCAACCTTTAATGCTTTTGTTGTATTCAAGGATTGTTGTCCTGAGTCAAAGATGACTTTTGCTAAGTTTCAGGAGTCTGTAATAGGCAGCCTTGTTGTAGTGGAACAGGCAAGTTTTCCTAGAGTTGGAGTGGTGGAGGATGTGGCTAGATTGAAAGATCGCCATTTTCCTGATCACATTCCTCTCACACCCTCAAAAGACTTTCCCAGTAGGAGATGTAGTCTGTTGGCGAAGTGGTACGTGGAAGGAGACTCGTATGTACTGCCCCGAGTGTCCTTCTAACCCTGCGCTGTGTGTGCCTGCTTGTTTTAGAATGTTCCACACGCAAAATAATTTTTGGGAGCATCCATGAGTGGTAAAGTGAACTGCCTGTTCTCTATTGTTTTATACTTTTTGTTCAGTTTCAAGGTTGGCATTTGTGCAATGTATTTAGTTTCAGATTTTGTGTTAGTAGATTTGTATCGATTTGCAATTTGTTTGGGTTTTCTTATTTGTATAAAAAAAATCCTAAATGTGATGGCGGTGTGTGTAGGCTGGCGCTTGGCTGGTGGTGTGCGTGGACTGGCGCTCTGCTGGCGGTGTGCGTGGACTGGCGCTCGGCTGGCGGTGTGCGTGGACTGGCGCTCGGCTGGCGGTGTGCGTGGGCTGGCGGTGTGCGTGGACTTGCGCTTGGCTGGCGGTGTGTGAGTAGTGACTTGCTGCTGGTCACTACACACACTGCTAGCCCAACGCCACTCCACGCAATCCGTCAGCTGGTGTGGTTGCTGTGTCAGGAATGTGGGCGTGTGAAAGTGATGGGCCCTTGAATGGCGCTGTCTGCTGGTGTGAGTGTTGTAATGTGCTGGGCCCGCGGCTGGCGGTGTGAATGGTTTTGTATGTGTCACACGTATGAAAGGTGTATGAATGGCCTGTAAAGAGGTTGGTGCCTTGTCGTGGCTTTACAGCTCACGAGCTGTGAGTCAATGGTTCAGTTTCTCGTCCTTTCAATTATTAACAGTGCATTTCATTTTTGTGAAATCTCTTGTTAATACAACTGTATATACTGAACCATCACTCACCCTCGTGTCAAATCCAACCGGTATGTATGTGTGCTTGAGGAATAGGTGGTTGTGCAGTAATATTTGTCTTTTTTGGCTCTCTGCCAAGGTGTACATTCCATCGAAGAAAAACCTACCAACTGTAGATATTGTCGTAAACTAAACACCCATGGGAGTACATGGTGATGTCTCTCTTGTGGATCCCAACAAGTTATCTTACCCACAATGTCCTGCAAACCTCAAACTGTGACTGTCACATTTTCCTTGCATTATTGTGCCAAAATGTTCACGCTTCAGAAAGAAACAAATTTCCTACCACCCAGCATTTCTCCAAGTATCCCAATAGAAATGGTACCTCACTTGTGTGGGTGGGCCAAGTACCCGCGGCAGGGAAGGGCCCAAAACGTATTGTGGAGACATCAAAATTACCTATTTAGAAAGGACCTGGTTTTGCAAGGGGGGGGGGGGGTCACCTGAGTTTTTGTCCCCGGGCTCGGCAGCCATCTTGGTAAACCTACCAAACCCACACATTTCTGAAAACTAGACACCCTGGGGAGTCCAATGAGGTATGGCGTGCGTGGATCCCCCAACATTTCCCTACCCAGAATCTACTGCAAACCTCAAATTTTGCTGAAAAAATTATTCTTTTTCCAAATTTGTGTGAGAAAGTTGTAGGATCACCGGGCTGACACAAATTTCCTCCCACCCAGCGTTCCCCCAGGTCTCCTGATAAAAATGGTACCTCACTCGCGTGGGTGGGTCAAGTACCCGTGACGGGCAAGGGCCCAAAACCTATTGAGGCGACATCAAAATTAGCTACCACAAAATAACCTGGTTTTGCAAAGGGGGGGGTCCCATGAGTGTTTGGCCCCGGGCTCGGCGGCCATCTAGAGAAACCTACCAAACCCACACATTTCTGAAAACTAGACACCCGGGGGAGTCCAGTGAGGTATGGCTTGCGTGGGTCCCCCAACATTTTTCTACCCAGAACCCCCTCAAACCTCAAATTTAGCTGAAAAGAATCACGTTTTTCTCAAATTTCTGTGTGGGAAAGTTCTGGAATCTGCGTGGATCCACAAATTTCCTCCCACCCAGCGTTCCCCCAGGTCTCCCGATGAAAATGGTACCTCACTCGCGTGGGTGGGTCAAGTACCCGCGACAGGCAAGGGCCCAAAACCTATTGAAGCGACATCAAAATTAGCTACCACAAAATAACCTGGTTTTGCAAGGGGGGTCCCATGAGTTTTTGGCCCCAGGCTCGGCAGCCATCTAGGGAAACCTACCAAACCCACACATTTCTGAAAACTAGACACGCGGGGGAGTCCAGCGAGGTATAGCTTGCGTGGGTCCCCCAACATTTTTCTACCCAGAATCCCCTGCAAACCTCAAATTTAGCTGAAAAAAAATCACTTTTTTCTCAAATTTGTGTGTGGGAAAGTTCTGGAATCTACGTGGATCCACAAATTTCCTACCACCCAGCGTTCCCCCAGGTCTCCCGATAAAAATGGTACCTCACTTGTGTGGGTAGGCATAGTGGCTGCAACAGGAAATGGCCCAAATCGTACTGTGGAGACTTCAAAATTACCTATAACAAAACTACCTGGTTTTTGGGGGGGGCACCTGGGGGTTTTGGCCCCGGGCTCGGCGGCCATCTTTGGAAAGTACCAAACCCAAACGTTACTGAAAACTAGACACCCGGGGGAGTCCAATGAGGTATGGCTTGCGTGGATCCCCCAACATTTTACTACCCAAAATGCCCTGCAAACCTCAAATTTAGCTGGAAAAAACACATTTTTCACATATTTGTGTGTGGAATCACTGTGCCGGCACATATATCCTACCCCACAGCGTTCTCCTTAGTGTCCCGAGTAAAATGATACCTCACTTGCGTGGGTGTCCAATGCAGAATTGGCTAAAAAACGTATTTTTTTAAAATATGTAGCGCTTTGAATTCTAGGTGCTATACCCTTAATCCCTATGTTTTGGGCTCTTCCCAGTCACAGGCCCTTGCCCCACCCACACAAGTGAGGTATCCTTTTACTCGGGAGACTGAGGGGAACGCTGTGGGGTAGGACATTTGTGCCGGCACGGTGATTCCACACAAAAATATGTGGAAAATGTGTTTTATTCAGTTAAATGAGGTTTGCAAGGCATTCTGGGTAGGAAAACGTTGGGGATCCACACGTCATTGGACTTCCCCGGGTGTCTAGTTTTCAGAAATGTTTGGGTTTGGTAGTTTCCCAAGATGGCCGCCGAGCCCGGGGCCAAAACCCCAGGTGGCCCCCCCCATCCCCCAAAACAAGGTAGTTTTGTTATAGGTCATTTTGAAGTCTCCACAGTACGATTTGGGCCATTTCTGTTGCAGCCACTATGCCTACGCACACAAGTGAGGTACCATTTTTATCGGGAGACATGGAGGAACGCTGGGTGGTAGGAAATTTGTGGATCCACGTAGATTCCAGAACTTTCCCACACAGACATTTGAGAAAAAAGTGATTTTTTTCAGCTAAATTTGAGGTTTGCAGGGGATTCTGGGTAGGAAAACGTTGGGGGACCCACGCAAGCCATAGCTCGTTGGACTCCCCCGGGTGTCTAGTTTTCAGAAATGTGAGGGTTTGGTAGGTTTCCCTAGATGGCCGCCGAGCCCGGGGCCAAAAACTCATGGGGACCCCCCCCTTGCAAAACCAGGTTGGTTCGTGATAGGTCATTTTGATGTTGCCTCAATAGGTTTTGGGCCCTTGCCTGTCGCGGGTACTTGACCCACCCACACAAGTGAGGTACCATTTTTCTCGGAAGACCTTGGGGAACGCGGGGTGGGTGGAATTTTGTGGATCCACGCAGATTCCAGAACTTTCCACCACAGAAATGTGAGGAAAATGTGTTTTTTTGGACAAATTGTTAGGTTTGCACAGGATTCTGGGTAACAGAACCTGCTGAGAGCCAGTCAACTCACCCCATCCTGGATTCCCCTTCGTGTCTAGTTTTCAAAAATGTATAGGTTTGCTAGGTTTCCCTAGGTGCCGGCAGAGATAGGGTTCATAATCTACAGCTAGGCACTTTGCAAAAAAAAAAAAAGGGTCTGTTTTCACTGTAAAAATAAAGTGTGGCCACGTTGCGTTTTGAGCCGTTTCCTGTAGCGGGCACCAGGCCTACCCACACAAGTGAGGTACCATTTTTATCAGGAGACTTAGGGTAACAGAATTGTAGAGCAACTGTTATTACCTATTGACTTTCGATGCATTTCTGCCTTCCAAATGAAAGACAGTGTAAAAAAAGAAGTCATTTTGAAAAATGACCTATAATTTTCATGCTAGTATGGGTACTCCCAATTTCAGAAATGTGCAAGTATCTACTGATTCTAAACTCTATATTTTGTTCCAATTTCAGAAATACATAGGTGTCTTTCATACCGATTTTTCCATGTATATATTTTCCCAAATTAATTGCTATATACCCAGTACATAATAAAACCATTGCAAGACGCTGCTCAGTTATTGGCTCAGGGTTCGTCGGGTTCTTGGTGAACCTACAAGTCCTATATATCCCCGCAACCAGAAAGGTTCAGCGGATGTAACGGTATATTGCTTTCAAATATCTGTCACAATTAGAAGAAGTTGCAGGTGAAAACGTTGGCACAAATGGCTGTTTTTCTCAACTAATTTTCAATTTTTTCCTATATTCAACTGTTAGTTTCTATAAAGAAACCTTGAAGGATCTACACAAATGACCCCTTGCTGAATTCAGAATTTTGTCTACTTTTCTGAAATGTATAGCTTTCCAGGATCCATTGTTGCTTTCATACCTATTTCTACCATTAACTGGAAGAAGGTTGAAAGCACAAAAAATAGCAAAAATAGGCTATATTCCAGTAAAATGCCAAAACTGTAAAATTTTGGGGTTTTCTGACAAAAGTCTGTCAGTCCCTAAAAGCTGGGAAAATTGTGATTTCAGCCCCACAAACCCTTTGTTGATACCATTTGCAGGGAAAAAACCAGACGCATTCATTTGCAGCCCTTTTTTTCCCCATTAAACCAAAATGTTGCTGTATTTTGGCTAATTTCTGGGCCCCCTGCAGGTGAATCCACAAACCCTGGGTACCTTTAGAATCCCCATGATGTTGGAAGAAAAGGACGCAAATTTGGCGTGGATACCTTATGTGGTCAAAAAGTTACAGGGGCCTAAGCACAAACTACCCCAAATAGCCAAAAAAAAAGGCTTAGCGGAGTGGGAAAGGCCTAGCAGCGAAGGGGTTAAAGTTCATTTGGTTTATAACAGTTTTCAAAATACACAATTCACCATTGGAGTTGAGCACTTTGCTGCAAATTACATTAATCTACACTTCAATTCGACATATATTAAAATGCAAGATTAATTGTGGCCACAAATGTTTAGCTTAGCAAGGGCATTTCGGGCTGGTGGAACCAGCTACAGCATCGGTCTTTATTCGCTAATGCAGGCAATGGTGTATTTAAGCAAAAGTACACTAGCACAATGGGCTATGGAACAAGCCTCACTCACCAGCAAGGTTAGGTATAGAGCAGGGATTTGACATGTGAAAGTAAAACAAGTAGGGCAAAATCTCACAGGCATTGCCCTTCACTAAGAATTAGAAATGCAGTGGATACATTGCAAGACCTTCTGAAGTCCCAATGCACTTAGACTAACAAGTCACTTACCTTCGGTAACACCTTTTCTGGTACAGACTATCTAACCGCAAGTACCTCCCCTGAAAAATTCCCCAGACATCAAACGGGATCAAGAAAATCTTGAGCAGTACCTCTGCACACCTGTGTGTCAATCGGCTACACTTCATCATCCACATTTGAAGTGACACTGCGGTGCCCATATAAACACCACCCCAGTGCATTCGCATCAGTTTCTTTTGTTGACTATTTCCGTGCCAAAAACAGAGGCACGTAAAAAAATAATATTCTGACCAAAGTGCAGTATCTAATGGGATCTATAGATCTCTACGGTGAAGAGCCCAGTTCGCAGACCGGGGAGAATAAGAATGAAGGGGAGGAATCTGTGGTTAGTCTCTTCCAGAAAAGACGTTAGCAAAGGAAATTAACATGTTCTTCTGTCTTCTGATAGTCACTTCTAACTGCAGTTTTCTCACCTTAAAGGAGATATCCAAGCAATATCTCCCCGGAGGTGGGTCTGCGAACTGGCTCAAACCAGAAAATCCTGAAGGACTGAAAGGGCAAATACCAGTCTCAACAGACAGGACTATCCAAGCAGCAGCACTTCATTAACATGTGGTGGGATGCCCACATAGCGGCTTGGCAGATTTCCAGGACAGGTACCCTGCATGCCAACACAGTAGCATCAGCCTTGGCGGAATGGGCACTCACGCCTTCAGGAGGCTGTTTCTTAACTAATGTGTAGCAGATCTTAATGCAGAGTACAACCAATCGAGAGATGGTCCACTCTTGCACAGCCTTGCCCTTTTTCACTTCAGTCATCTTGATTAAGAGCTGATCATACATACAAAAGGTCCTTAGTGTGATTTATGTAGAACGAAAAAGCTCTTTGGGGCCAGGAAATGGGAGCCACTCAGAGGAGTGGGAGCCCAAAATAAAAAAGTAGGCACAGAGATGGTTTCGCAAACATGGAATGGGTGGACAACTTGTGTCAGAAAAGAGGCAAACGGATGAATAACCAGTTTTTCAGGGGGAAAAACTGGTGTATGGAGCATGAGCTAAGAGCTGGAAGCTCACGGACACTTCTTGCTGATTTAATGGCCACCAGAAAGCCTGCATTGATGGTTAAAAGCCACAAAGAACAGCTCTGTAGGGGCTCGAAGGGAGAGTACATAAACGCGAGGATCAGATTAAGGTCCCATTGGGGCATAACAAAAGGGGTGGGAGGGAACACGTGTTGCAAACAAGTGACTTGAAGAGGGAGGGCTGATCCGGCAGCTGCAAGAAAGACAAAATGGCCAACAAGTAACCATTAACAGTGCCCAGGGAAAGGACTGCTGGGATAGAGACAAAGCAAACAGCCTCACCGTCAACAATGGTGCAGAAAGGGGATCCACTTGACGTGAGGAACACCAAGCCATAAACTTATCCCAAGGAGGCATATACAGTCTTAATAGCAGGACACCAGGATAACATCACTGATCACAGGAGAAAGATCGGAAATTCTCAACTGTTGCCACTCAATCTCCACTCATGAAGATGGAGGGCACAGGTTCGGGTGCAAAACCTTGCCCTGTTCCCGTGACAGGAGATCCTCCTGACCAGAGGACTGATGCTCCTGTTCAGGAGATAGTGATATCAAACACTCCGTGCCCAATCCACAGCCACAAGTATGACTTGGGCCCGGTCTGTCCTGAACTTCTTGCCACAATCCCACCTGACCTGTTTGTTGCAATACCAAATGGTGGTTGTATTGTCAGTTAACACCTGAACAAGCCTCCTCTAATGGACAGAAGGATGTCTTTCAATGGCGAACGAAATTGCACTCACCACCAGAAAGTTGATGTGGAGCTCGGACTCCACAAGGTACCAGAGGCCTCGGATCTCCATCTCTCCAAGGTGGTCGCCCGAACCCAGAAGTGAGTCATCAGTCAGCAGCGTCTGCTCCAGGTGGGTAAAAGAGAGGGGTCTCCAGCTGGGCCAATCGTGGTTCATCAGCCACTACTGCAGACCTTGTGCAGTGCTCTCCGATTTCTAGACCAGGTCAGAGAGTTTTCCCTGATGCTGTACCCACAGATTTCAGGTCACACTGCAGAGCCCCATGTGCCATAGGACATGCTTCACCAGAAAGCTGCAGGAGGCCATGAGGTCCAGCAGCCTCAGAGTGCGTCTCACCAAAATCTAGGATAAAGGCTGAAATGTCAGAATCATGGCCTGAATATCCTGGACTCACCGCTACGGAGTTTAGGCACTGAATCGCACTGTGTCCAGAATGACTCAGATGAAAGGGAGCATCTGAGAAGGGGTCAGGTGTGACATTGGTACGTTGATAGTGAACCCCAAAGTCTGGAGGTGGGTGACTACTGCCTGAGGCGAGCCTGCCTTCAACCGCCAGTCATAGAGGTAGGAGAAGACAAACCCCTGACCTCTGCAGATGGGCCGCAACCACCACCCACCCGAGGGGCACTGGCAAGGCTGAAAGGGAGCACAGCGAGCTGGAAATGCTTGTGGCCCATTGTGAACCGCCAATAACGCCTGTGAGCCGGAAGAATTGAGATGTAGGAATACGCATCCTACAGGTCCAGACCTACCATCCAAGGTATATCGCAGCCAGAACCTGAGCCAATGTGAGCATCTTGAATTTCTCTTTTCCCCCCAGAAAGTAGATGTGAGGGCGTAGACTAATATGGTTGGAGGCCCTCATCCTTTTTGGGCACCAGAAAGTAGCGGGAACAACAACTATGCCCTACTTTTGGCATGAGCACCCTCATGATGGCTCCTTTGGTCAGAAGAGCAGTTACTTCCTGACAGAGCAAGGACAGATAGTCCTACGACCCCTGGACACGGCGGAGTGCCACAGATGTTCAGCCCAAACAGCTAACCTGACATGTTGCCTGGCATTGTCCGGAAATCTCTGCCTTTTGGGAGGCTATCTTCCGAAAATTAGAGCAGATTACGGGGATAACGCACAAGTTACTAACTTGTGTAACGATATATCTGTAAGAGACAGTAGTTAGTGACAGATTCCTTACCTTAGAATATCCCCAGGCGTCAGGCTGGATCCGGAAAGTTTTTGCGTAGCAGTACCCTTGCGCGTCGGTAGGCGGCGTCGTGCTGCTCCGCATCCGTCGTCGGCGTCGTGATCGCCGGGATGACGTCGCGGGCAGTACTTAGACGCCGCCCTGCGCGCTGACGTCAGTTCTGTACACGACTTTCCGCGCCAGGAACGCAGAGCCATGCAAGAAGCTGACATAGGTGTCTGAAAAATACTAGGGCCCTGAAAGGGATGTCCTTAACCCTAGAAATCAGTTCGCAGAACGGGGAGGATGGGTGGGCGGTAGGGAATCTGTCACTAACTACTGTCTCTTACAGATATATCGTTACACAAGTTAGTAACTTGTGCATCTGAAAGAGACACGTTAGTGACAGATTCCTTACCTTAGAATAGATACCCCAGCAATACCAACCCCGGTGGTGGGTCTGCGAACAAAGATCAGACAAGGAAGTCCTGGAGGACAGAACGGCCAAAGAAGCCGTCCCTCCGGACCTGACTGTCAAGGCAGTAATGCTTTGTAAACGTGTGCAGCGAGGCCCACGTAGCTGCCTGACAGATAACCGGCAGCGGAACACCGCGGCCTAAGGCCGTGGTAGCAGCCGTTGCCCTGGTGGAATGGGCACGCAGCCCAACAGGAGGCTCCTTCTTAGCCAAAGAATAGCCGGTCTTGATGCACAAGGTAACCCAGCGGGAGATGGTTCGTTTGTGCACCGCCCGACCTTTTGGCGCCCACGTAGCCAACAAAGAGGTGGTCATCCACCCGGAAGTGTTTTGTGCGGTCGATATAGAAGGAGAGCGCACGTTTTGGGTCCAGACGGTGGAGCCTCTCTTCCTCTCTGGAAGGATGCGGAGGCGGAAAGAAGGTAGGCAAAGTGATGGTCTGCCCAATGTGGAAGGCAGTAACCACCTTTGGCAAGAAGGACAGACGCGTCCGAAGAACAACCTTGTCTGGATGAACAGACAGAAAGGGAGGTTTGCAAGATAGAGCCTGGAGCTCACTCACCCGCCGAGCGGAGGTGATGGCCACCAGAAAGGCTGTCTTTAGAGTCAGAAGACGAAGAGGACAGTTATGTAGAGGCTCAAAGGGAGCGCACATTAAAAAGGTAAGAACCAAGTTCAAGTCCCACTGAGGCATCACAAACGGAACAGGAGGGAAGAGGTGTGTAATGCCTTTTAAGAACCTGTTAACAACAGGGGACTTGAAAAGGGAGGGCTGATCAGGGAGCCTGAGGAAGGCCGAGATAGCACAGAGATAACCCTTGATGGTACCCAGGGCAGAACCCTGTTGGGCCAGAGAAAGAAGGAAAAGAAGGACCTCAGAAAGAGGGGCAGAAAGGGGATTCACAGCCTTTGCTGTGCACCATGCCACAAATTTGTTCCACCTGCAGGCGTATACCACCTTAGTGGAGGGACGCCTGGCTGCCAGAATCACATCACAAACTTCGGGAGGCAAGTCGAAAGGAATCAACTGCCGCCGCTCAATCTCCACGCAAGCAGGTGTAGACTGGACAGGTTCGGGTGGAGGACCGTCCCCTGCTGCTGCGACAGAAGATCCTCCCGAAGAGGCAGACTGATCGGGGGATCTACCCTCATACTGAGTAGCTCGGGATACCAAACTCTTCGAGCCCAGTCCGGAGCCACAAGAATGACTTGGGCCCGGTCGTGCCGAATCTTCTTCAACACTCTGGGTAGAAGTGGTATAGGCGGAAAGGCGTACAATAGACCGCAACTCCACTCGTGACGAAAGCGTCGCCGGCGAGTGCCGCCTTGGAAATTCCAACGCGCAGAACTGATGACATTGCGCGTTCTCTTCGATGGCGAATTGATCTAACCAAGGCTCTCCCCACTGTAGAAAGAGTCCTTGCGCCACTTCCGAGTGAAGACGCCATTCGTGATCCATCATGCACCTGCGGCTGAGTTCGTCCGCCCATGGCGTTCAGGGAACCTGCCAGGTGTTGAACCATCAGGAACATGCCCTGATGTTCCAGCCATGTCCAGAGGCGCAGAGCCTCCTGACAAAGGGTCCACGACCCCACCCCGCCCTGTTTGTTGCAGTACCACATGGCGGTGGTGTTGTCGGTGAACACCTGCACTACCTTCCCTTTGACAGAGGGAAGGAATGCCTTGAGTGCAAGTCGGATCGCCCGGAGCTCCAGAAGGTTGATATGGAGCCGGGACTCCGCCGGAGACCAGAGGCCTCTGATCTCCGCCTCTCCCATGTGACCGCCCCATCCCAGAAGGGACGCGTCAGTCACAACTGTGTGCTCTGGCTGGGGAAGGGAGAGGGATCTGCCCATGACCCATTGCCGGTTCGAGAGCCACCACTGCAACTGTTTTGCAGTCCTCTCCGAGATCTGGACGTGATCGGACAGGTTGCCCTGGTGCTGCGCCCACTGGAACTTCAGGTCCCACTGCAGAGCCTGCATATGCCATCTGGCATGAGTGACCAGCAGGATGCAGGAGGCCATGAGGCCCAGCAGCCTCAGGGTCATCCGTACCGAAACCCAGGATAAAGGCCGAAAGATCGGAATCATAGCCTGAATATCCCGGACTCGCCGTTCGGGAGGATAGGCCCGAAACTGCGTCGTGTCCAGAACTGCTCCGATGAAAAGGAGCTGTGGAGAAGGAATCAGATGCGACTTCGGCACATTGATGGAGAACCCCAGCGAGTGCAGGAGTCCGGCCGTAGTCTGGAGGTGGGAGACGACTGCCTGGGACGAGCCCGCCTTCAGCAGCCAGTCGTCGAGGTAGGGGAAGACTGAAACCCTGCCCGGCGCAGATGAGCTGCGACCACCGCCATCACTTTTGTGAACACCCGAGGGGCACTTGTAAGGCCAAAGGGGAGCACGGTGAACTGAAAATGCTCGGGGCCTACCGTGAACCGAAGGTAACGCCGGTGGGCCGGCAGGACGGGGATGTGGAAATACGCGTCCTGCAAGTCCCAACGCTACCAACCAGTCTCCAGGGTCGAGGGCAGTCAAGACCTGAGCTAGGGTGAGCATCTTGAACTTCTCCTTCCGGAGGAAGCGATTGACGTTCCGGAGGTCCAAGATAGGACGCATGTCCTCCTTGTCCTTTTTGGGCACCAGAAAGTAGTGGGAGTAGCAACCACGCCCTACTTCTGGGGTCGGAACATGCTCGATGGCCCTCTTGGTCAAGAGGGCCGTGACTTCCTTCTGTAGAAGCACCAAGTGATCCCCTGACATGCGGTGGAATTGAGGTGGCATGGCTGGGGGGTGGTCTCGAGGGGAGGGAGTAGCCCCTTCGGACAATGTCCAAGACCCACCTGTCCGAGGTGATGGTGCGCCAGTGGGGAAGGTGATGGCGGACCCTGCCCCCTACTGGCGTGCCGTGCACCTGAAAGGAGGGACTAGGAGGGCTTGGAGGCCGCGGGACGGGTTGGAGGTGGTGGCCTGACCCGCACGCTGGTTGCCCGATCCGCCACGGCGGAATCCACGTCCTCGGCCACGCGAAGACGCCTGCTGCGCGGGCCGGTGGCTGGGCTGCTGACGTGAAGGGCGCCCCTACCGTGGCCACGATAGGGGCGAAAAGCAGAAGTCAGCGGAGGGCGTGTAGCAGAAAGGCCCAGGGACTTGGCAGTAGCCCGTGAGTCCTTAAAGCGCTCCAACGCATGGTCTGCTTTGGACCCAAAAAGACCGACTCCATCAAAGGGCATGTCCATGAGAGTATTCTGGACATCCCCTGAAAAACCAGTGGTTCTCAGCCAGGGCGTCGGAGCGCCACCGTCGTTGCAATAGACCTGCCCAGCGAGTCGGCGGTGTCAAGGCCACAACGGATAGTGTATTTGGCCGCATCCCTTCCTTCCGCAATGGCGCGGGAAAGCAGTGCCTGGACCTCCTCAGGACACTGGGGCAAAACATCCGCCACCGAATCCCACAGGGAGTGGGTATATCGGCCCAAAAGACAAGCGGTGTTAACGGACCGCAAGCCAGCACTGGAGGAAGAAAACCTTTCTTCCCAAACTGATCCAGGCGTTTGGATTCCCTATCCGGAGGAGCGGTAGGGAAGGCGGTTTGGGAAGCGGAGGCTTGGACAACCAAGCTCTCAGGAGTGGGGTGGACAGAGAGAAACAGGGGGTCGCCCGGAGCTGGGCGATGGCGTCGTGACACGTTCCGATCCACAGGAGCCCCTGTGTTGGGCTTGGACCAGGCGCCCAAAAGAACGTCAGTGAGGGCGTCGTTAAACGGCAGCACAGTCTCCGCAGAGGAGGCTGCCGGCTGAAGCACCTCTGTCAAGATGTTAGGCTTGACCGTCAAAGTAGGGAGTTGGAGACGTAAGGCCCCAGCTGCCCTACGCAACACCGTACCAAAATTGGCTCCCTCCTCCGTAGCCACGGGAGGAGACAGCATGCCAGTGTCAGGGGAAGTATCCAGACCACTGGCCTCCCCTAGACTCTCTGTCCAGTCCTCATCATACTGACAGTGTCGCGTCAGAGGGTCATCAGACCCCTCCCAGTCCAACTGGTCCTCCTCTGGTTCAAAATAAGGAGGAGGAGGGACAGTTGGGACCCAAGGTCCCATCGGCGCCGGAGCAGGCGTCGAGCGACGTCGCTCCGGGTCCATGTCCGGAGCCGGAAGGAACTGGGGGACGACGCCGCCCGGAGCCCAGGGCGGCGTCGAGAACGGCACCGGAGACATCGGCGGAGGTGTCGTGAGGTCGACCGGCGTCGATGGGCGTTGTGGAGCCGGGATCGAGGCCGGGGCCGAAGCCGGAATCGAGGCTGGAGGCACGGGCGACGCCGGGGCCGGAGCCGTCGGCGACGCCGGAGCAACCCCATCGGGGCCCGAAGGCGCACCGGAGGGGCCTGAAGGCCCGAAGAGGCGGGCCATGGCAGACAGGAATTCCTGTACCTTGGCCGGATCCGCCCCCGAACCCGGGAAGGGCGGGTATGGCGGGGGCGACTCCACAGGCAAGTCCGGGGCCGCGGGGGCGGGGACGGTGCCGGGAGGGGCCTCAGCCGAGTCACGAGACCGGCGAGGCGAAGTCCTAGAGCGATGATGCTTCTTGGACTTCTTGTGCTTTGACTTACCGGACGAAGAAGACTTCGACGCCGACGACCGGTGTGCACTCCGCGAGCGACCCCTGGACCTCTCACGCGACCGGTGCCTCCGTGGAGCCGAATGCCGGGCCTCGAGGAGCTTCGAGACCGCTCTCGCAAAGCTTTCGGGTTGAGGGCCTGGCATTCGGGACAAGACTCCGTGTCGTGGCCTCGGCCGAGGCAGAAGAGACACTCCCAATGCGGGTCGGTGACGGACATCGTCCGCGCACAGGCGCCACATCGCTTGAAGCCGGGCATCCCTCGACACCTTGAAAGTTATGGAAAAAAACAGTGAAAAAATTCACCAAAAAGTATGGTCAAAAAATGACCAGGGCACTGCTCTTCCCGGATCTGCGCTTGCTGGCGCGGAAAAGAAGAACTGACGTCAGCGCGCAGGGGCGGCGCCTAAGTACTGCCCGCGACGTCATCCCGGCGATCACGACGCCGACGACGGACACGGAGCCGCACGACGCCGCCTACCGACGCGCAAGGGTACTGCTACGCAAAACTTTCCGGATCCAGCCTGACGCCTGGGGATATTCTAAGGTAAGGAATCTGTCACTAACGTGTCTCTTTCAGATATTATAGATTGTGCGATGGACATCGCATCTACTGGGTTCCGTCAGTTGGCGGGGCCGGCGGTTCCAAGACGCCAAGCCTGGCTTAAAGCGACGACTTTCCGGCCTGAGGTCCAGACCAAAATCCTGGATATGCCATGACGGACAGTACCTGTTTGGGTCACATATCGATGAGGCCCTGCAGGGGATTAAAAAAGATACGGACACCGCCAAAGCTTTGGGGACCCTCCAATATAGAACTACCTCCTTTCGTGGCTCACGAGGTAGAGGTCAATCGTCCTATAGAGGAGGCTATCAACAAAATAGATATCCTGGTTACTCCTCCGCGGGCCAGCAATACAGGCCGCAATTTCAGCAGAGGCAGCAACAACAAGCTGCCTACCACAAATCTTCTTCGAGGAAAAACTGGTCGGCAAAAAGAGTCTGCCCGGCGTCAATGACTTTTCCCTGCCACCGACTGCGATCTTACACCCCCCACCATCCAGAATAGGAGGAAAAATATCCCACTATTTTCACAATTGGGAACAAATAACTACAGATCGGTGGGTCCTCCAAATAGTGAAGTTCGGACATCCCTTGGAATTTCTTCAAACCCCTCCACCTCAACCTATGGTTCACAAACATTTGAACCTTTTGCAGAACGAAATATCATCCATGATTCGCAAAAGGAGCTAGAGCGAGTTCCTGTTCATCAACGGGGAAAAGGCTTTTATTCCCGATTCTTTTTGGTGCGCAAGAGAGACGACAAGTGGAGACCGGTACTAGATCTAAGAAATTTGAACAAATTCCTAAGGAAGCAATTGTTTCGCATGATTACCATCCAGGAAGTCCTGCAACTTCTCAATCCAAACGACTACATGGTATCTTTAGACCTCCAGGATGCCCATTTCCATGTCCCAATCCACAGAAAACACAAACAATTTCTGAGATTTGCCGTCGCTGGCAGGCATTACCAATTTCGAGTTCTGCCGTTTGGGCTCAGGTCAGCTCCACGCATATTCACAAAATGTCTGTCACCAGTCGCTGCGTACCTCAGACAGCAGCAGCATCAAGTGTTTCCATATCTCGACGACTGGCTCGTCAAAGCACCATCTCTTCAAGGCGCGAGGCAATCTTCCAGCGCTTGTCTGAAACTTTGAGCAATTGGGTCTCACCCTCAATGCTTCAACCTTCTCAAAGGATCACATTTTTGGGAGCCGTTTTGGATACTGTCCGCAAGCATGCTTACCCAATACAAGAACGACAGCGCAAGCTCTCACAATTGGCAGACCGAATAAAACAAAGAAAGTCTCTTTCTGTTCGGCTATTCAAGTCCCTCCTGGGAATGATGTCCTCTTGCATCCTACTCATTCCACATTGTCGCCTCCATCTGCGTCCTCTCCAGGAGGCTCTTGCCACTCAGTGGATTCAAGTGGAGGGGTCACTCCTCAGATAATCACAGCTTAACACTGGTGGACTCATCCACAGAACCTGTCACAAGGCCTGTCTTTCCTACCTCAAGCGTCTCCTCAGGTCATAACTACGGACGCATCCCTGGAAGGTTGGGGAGCCTTTCTCCAGGAGCTTCAAAACAGCGGGAAGTGGTCAATAATGGAAAGGACTTTGCACATAAACCTCCTAGAGCGCAGAGCGGTTTATCTAGCCCTTCGGGCTTTTCTTCCCAGAATAGCAGGTTCTCTAGTGCTCGTCAAAACGGACAACACCACAACGATGCACTACGTGAACAAGCAGGGAGGGACTCGTTCTCTCTCGTTATCTCGAGAATCGCAAAAATTTGGAACTGGGCGCTTCAGCACAAAATCTCTCTGAAGGCCGAATATGTTCCGGGAAAGGGAAAATACATTGGCAGATTCGCTGAGCAGACTACAAACCTCCTGCCACGAGTGGGAATTACACTAGGGTATTCTCGACCGCATTTTCTGTCAATGGGGCGAACCAAATCTCGACCTGTTCGCTTCACGACTCAACGCCAAATGCCAACGCTTCGCAAGCTGGCATCCCCAACAGGGATCTCTGGGGAATGCATTTTCAATAGCGTGGTTCGACGTCTTTGCTTACGCCTTTCCGCCGATTCCACTGCTTCCCAGAGTCCTGAAGAAGATGAAAGGCAGAGCCCTGCACACTGATTTTAATAGCACCAGCATGGCCTCGCCAACATTGGTTTACAGAACTACATCTCCTATCCCAGCAGCCTCCAATTCCATTGAAGCCATTTCCGTCTCTTCTCACAATGGATCGCGGGCAAATACAGCATCCGGAACCGGCCTCGCTCAGATTATCGGCCTGGCTCCTGAATACAACAAGTTCCAAACTATGAATATTCCTCCGGACTGTAGGGCGATTCTGTCTCGAGCAGTAGCGGACAGTACAAGCAGAACTTATGCTCTCAAATGGAAAAGGTTCTGTATATGGTGTGCATCTGCTGAAGTGCATCCCTTCAAGTCCTCGCCCGAGGAGATTTTACCATACCTCCTTCATCTAGCAAATTCGGGCCTCGCTCACGCTTCCATCAGAGTTCATCTGGCAGCGATATCCCGTTTCAGAAGATCCTCCACAGGCCCTTCGCTTTGGTCCAATAGACTCAAAACAATTCCTCAAGGGTCTTTTCCGGACTTTCCCTCCAGTAAAGCTTCCTCCGCCAACATGGCAGCTTAATACGGTTCTAGCCCAGCTTATGAGGCACCCTTTTGAGCCAATACACAAGGTGGACCTCAAGTTCCTCTCCTGGAAAACTGCACTTCTGCTAGCCCTTGCTTCAGCGAGAAGAGTCGGTGAGCTTCACGCTTTTACAATACAGCATCCATTTAAGGACGATCGGGTAATTCTTCGAACTAACCCGAAGTTTATACCTAAAGTGCCATCGCACTTCCATCTTAACGAACCCATTGTTTTGAAGACCTTCTTTCCAAATCCTCAGACACCAGCGGAGAAGGCTCTTCATTCCTTGGATCTAAAGCTATGCCTTAAATTCTACCTTCACAGGACAAAACCATTCCGAAAGTCCAACCAACTTTTCGTGGCCTACAGTGTGCTTCGAAAGGGGGAAACCTTTCCTAGGTAAAGTATCTCTAGGTGGATCTCTAGCGCTATCACTCTATGCCACCAGCAGGCTGGTCAGCCCTTACAAACGACGATTCGTGCCCATTCCACCAGGGCAGTCTACGTCCATGGCATTGTTTGCGGGCGTCCCTATTGTGGACATTTGCAGAGCAGCAACATGGAAGACGCCGCACACATTTACCAAGCATTACTGCTTGGATTCAGAACTGACGAAGGACGCTGCAGTTGGACAGGCGGTGCTACGTCATCTATTTCAATAGAGGTGAGCCTTTCTTCCTTCCCACCAACCTTTATATTATCGCACATTTCTAGGTTACCATCATGACTGGTTATTAATCTGCACTATATCATTGGTATATTAACTTGTACAGAGTATGTACAGATGTGGTTTTTTCTCAACTGATGCATGTATACCCTTTATGGGGAAAAGAAATGTGCTCACTATTGCTTGCTACTCTGATTCAGGCATGTGAATCTATGAAAGATACCCTAATACTGGATAAGAAATGCGTTACTTACCTGTAACTGCAGTTATCCAGTATTGGTATCTTTCATAGATTCACATGCAACCCACCCACCTCCCTTGGAAAGGCTCTCTTGGTTCTCTCAGTAGTACTGATATATAGCACTCCGCTTACGAAAATCTGAGGGACCAGAGCTCCTGCCAGGAAGGTTCCAAAGGGTGGTGACAGCTGATTGGCTGTGGTTTTAGAGTTTGGTCCTTTTCACAAAAGGACCTGGATATGTTACTAATGAGGCCTTAGGCCTATTATTTTCTATGTCTAAGACATTACTTTTCTAATTTACCGGGGACTCCCATCTCGACGACGGGGAATGATTCAGGCATGTGAATCTATGAAAGATACCAATACTGGATAACTGCAGTTACAGGTAAGTAACGCATTTCTTCCCATCCCATGTCGACAGTGCCTCCGGCCCAAAAGTTCTTGGAGATTGTCATTATCCGTAGCCGCGCTATCCTTTTCTAGCAGATATCTTTGCAGCGGCTCCCATATGTCACGGGGTTGTGAGGTGGGTGGCAGTAGTTTAGCATATGTAGTGAGTTCATCTTTACAGTGGGTCATGTCATTCAGCCATTCCTTAAACTTGGGGGCTCGTCCTCTCCCCCACCTACAAGCAACCCATTGTTTCGCTAGCAACAGTCCCAGTGATACTAGCTTCCTATATGGTACTGCTATCTCCTCTGTATAGCCTAGGAGTGCAGTTGTATGGTTAGTGCATATACATTGCTTAGACATGTGTGATAAGGCACTTAGTACTTCAAACCAGTAATCATGTATTCTTTGCACCCCCAAGCTAAGTGTAGGAAGTCTGCCCCTTCACTCCGGCATCGATCATCCGGCCGCAGTTGGTATCTATACAGTCTCACTGGGGTATAGTAAGCCCTCTGTAGGTACTTATAGTGTATAATTCTTAATAGGCTACTGGCTGTTATTGCCTCTGTTTGCAACAGTATGACCATTGTTTTTCTGTCAATGTGGTGTCTAATTCAGAGTCCCACCCGCGCGCGCCCCTCCTGTCTCCATTAGTGCAGCTCTGTATAATCGAGACGCCATGTGTGTAGGGTGCGGGTTTTGTAATAGTACATGTAGCGTGTTGAGCAGGGAGGGCTCTTTCGGAAAGGTAGGAGTGGCTGCTTGGACATCGTGACTAATTCTATTGTGCATGAAAGTCTAATGGGATGTGTGAGCTCTCCCGAAAAAACATTGTACGATCATTGAACTTTCCGTCATGGTAGAGGTCTCCCCAGGTTGTGACTCCTTTGCTTTGGAGCATGGTCCTGCAGGCCTCTTTATGAGTAATAGGGATGTGCGGGTGGTAAAGCGGCAGCAGTAGCGGGGAGTATAGTAGTGGCATATATAATTTCTCCCCTCGTTATTTCCAAGCCAGCCCCATGCAGCCCACAGTTGTGTGGGAGTGTTTGGCACAGGGAGGCTTAGCACCCAAGAAAGCTGTGGTGGGGAGGGGGGCCATTTAACTCTTTTCTATTGCCAAGTGTGGCATATACGGCGGCGGTTGAAACCAATACACAGCAAAGTGTGCTTGTGCACAGAGGTAGTGAAGTTCCATGTCTGGAGCTTCTAAGCCGCCTTTTTCAAAGGGTTGGGTTAGGGTGTTCCATCGTATTCTGGGTTGTTTAACCCCCCCATGTGAGTTTAATTAGTTGTGTTTGCAATGTGCGAAAGAACTGGCATCCAGGAGGGTACCGTATATTTATGAATAAACAAAGTAATTTTGGCAGGATAATAGTTTGAATTAAGGAGATGCGCCCTGCGAGTAAGAACAGTAATGTGATTCAACGTGTCACTGACTCCGCGATGGTATCAACTGCAGTGCCATAGTTTGCCCTCAGCGTTGCTTCTTTGTCTCTGGAGATTACTATCCAAGTATTTATGGTCGCACCATTTCAAGGGGTAGTCCGAAGGGAATTCGTGTGTGTTCAGCGTGAGAGGGAACATCTGGGACTTATTCCAGTTAATAGTAACTCCTGACAGCCTCCCAAATCGTATGAATTCTCAAAGGACAGGATTTAGGCTTGTGCGTGGTTCGCGGAGATAAAAGGTAATATTGTCCGCGTAAATAGACCCGAATAAGTGTTGCTCTGGATATCTCCCTATAATGCTGTCGCAATTTCGCTGCCAGAGGTTCGACTGCGAGGGCAAATAGAGGTGATAATAGGCACCCCTGACTGGTGCCCCGTGATATCTTTATGGGAGGTGAGCAGCAACTGTTGATTTGCACGATCGCTCGTGGCTGATTGTACAGTAAGGAGACCCAAAAGAGGAAAGAAGGGGGGGTGGGAACCCATTCTTTTCAATACGACAAATAAGTAGTCCCATTCTAGAGAGTCAAACGCTTTGGTGGCGTCTAAAAAGACTGCCACCGCGAGATCGGGATCTATGTCCTGTATGATTGCAAATAGGGTGCGCAAATTGTGGGAGGTAGCCCACCCCGGCACAAATACAGATTGGTCTGGTAATATCAGTTCGGCCATCAGCAGGCTGAGTCTGTTGGCTAATCTTTTAGCCAGTATTTTGGCATCACAGTTTATTAGGTAAAGTGGCCTGTATGCTTCGCACTTAGTCACAGATTTCCCTGGTTTCAGAAGGGAGATGATCATAGCTTCAAGCATGGTTGGTGGTAATATGCCAGTTGTGTTGGCCTCTGCATAGACTGAGTATGGGGACCAAGGCACCTATGTAGCATTTATAAAAATCAGGTGGTAAACCATCGGGACCCGGGGCCCTTCCCGATCTCAGCTGCATTACTGCTGCTCTAATTTTGTCCTCTATCTCAGCAGCCAGAAACTCCCTATGGGCACCTTCGATCCATGCCAGCGCAATGTCTTCTAAGTATGTGGCCATTTCAACTGGTCGGTCCCTGCGCGTTGTGTACAGGTCTGTATAGTAAGCTGTGAATGTCTGAAGGATATCAGCAGTGTCTTTTTGCATACGGCCAGCAGAGTTTTCCACTTCTAAAATGTGATTAGAGAATCTGGGTAGCCACACCGTTTCCGCTAGGGCTCTGCCAGGCCGCTCCCCCTCACCATACTGGCGCGCCCTGTAATACTTGAAGTGAAAGAGACACTCGCTCTGCTTCCGTTTGATATTCAGTCATCAGGGTGCGGAGTTAGGCTTTAACGTCTCCCTCTGGACTGCGCCCCCCCCCCCCCCCCGAGTCGGCTCTCTGCGTGTTTAATATCAACTTCTAATTTTTGTAGCGTTTTCCAGATGTCATGTAATATGCCTCCACTTTCGCGATGCATATTCCCCGTAGTGTTACTTTAAATGCTTCCCATATGGTTGCAATACTCGGCACTGTGTCCAGATTTGTATCAAAGAAGTCATTGATTTCCTGCCTGATCTCTTCCCTGAAGGAGGTGTCTAGGTGGTGTCTGGAGATAACTTCCATAACTGATAGGGGGAGGTAGATATTGGGGACTGCAGTTGCATCAGTACTGGGGAGTGGTCGGAGTATGTACGCGCCAAGAGTTCCGCGCTAGTGAGCCATGTGCCTAGGCCTCTCGAAATAAGCATGTAGTCTATTCGAGACCAGCTGGCATGTACGTTAAAATAGAACGTGCCCTTTCTACGCATTGGGTACAATGTCCTCCACGCGTCCACCAGGACATGATTTTGTGTAATGCCTCCCAGATGCTTCCCAGCTGCAGTGTGCTATGCTGAATCACTGCGTGATCTATCTTTGCTCGGGTTTAACGTTAGATTAAAGTCTTTCCCCAGATGAGGTGTGTGGAGCAGACATTGAGAATAGTGCCCCACAGTTTATCATAGAACAGGGCATCATCAATGTTTGGCCCGTAGCAGTTGACCAGTGTGACCAAGTGGGTGACAATCTTCCCCCCCACATCAGGCAGTATCGCCCCTGCAGGTCTTGAATGGAGCCTCCAGGGTGGTATGGAATGCCGCGCTTGATCAAAATGGCAGTGCATCTAGAATATTTGGAGTATGATGCAAAGCATGCGAGGGAGGCCCATCTTGCTGCGAAATAAATTATTTTACTGGGTCAAAGTGCTTTTCTTGTAGCATCGCAATATGGATGTTATGTCTCTCTATGTAACCTAGTGTGTGCCTGCGTTTACGAGGGTCTCCCAACCCCCTCACATTCCAGGACAAGAGTTTGTAGTGGGGCCCCCTTAATGGTTTCTGGTGTACTCATGGATCTGATGTGCTGAATGTGTCAAACCTTAAATGGGCGCAAGTTTTTTGGTCCATAGCCGAGGTCTGTCTTTCGTGTGGAAACAGTAATATAGTGCAATGTAAAAACAGTAACATTTCCCAACTTCCATGTTTCCCCCACCCACACCAATGGCCCAATCCAGTCAGTGAATCCTACCCTGCTGAAAAACACAACCATAAGATTACAGAAAACCAACCGCCATCAAGGTTATGCTGTGGAAAAGGTCCAAGAGAAGGACAGCTTTGATCCATAGAGATACCTCTTGTTTGAGAGATGGGTCGGCTGTCAAAATAGTTCCAAACGTAACAGAAGAAGAAAGTAGTAGAGAAGAACAAAAGTTGATAGAGGAGAGAGAGAGAAGTAAAGCATGACATTCATGCCACAGTTTTACAGTTTTAACCGTCCAATTGGGAATTCCCGCTTGGAGGTGTCGCCAGAGGTCCAGGCATCTACCCCCGAAGAAACTGAGGGTGCCTGGGGAAGATCGGTTGTCGGGATCTTCAGGGTTTCTCAGATTCCCCGCTGAGCTGTTCCACGCAACCGGGGTTCTGTACTCAACTTATGTAGGCTGTGCTTGGCTGTTAACATCTAAATTTGTATGACATTCAATCCTCTTTTCAGAGTCGCATGTCGCCGTATAGCATATCGGCTTGTAACTGTTAATTTTTCAGGTATCATGGAGTGCAGTAGCATAGGCGCTAGTCAGAAGAGAGTTTTGAGGTAATTGGAGGGGTATCATAGCTTGGGTCAATCATTTTCAGAGTGTGGAGTCGCAGGCCTGGAATTCAGATTCTCTCCTGGCGCAGGGGTTCGCTGCCCTCTCTCCTTCCGCAGGTATTCCTGGGCTTGCTGTGGAGTGGTGAAGATGTCGTGTTTGCCTTGCACTGTGATGCGTAATTTGGCCGGAGAAAGCATGGTGTAAGGAATATTTGCTCGTTGTAGTTTTCACTTCACAGGCAGATATTTTCTGTGCGCTTCCTGCATCGCTGTTGCAAAATCGGGATAGAAGGATACTTCATTTCCATCGTATGCGAGGCGTCCTTGTTCCCTAGCTAGCCGGAGTACAGCGTCACGATCGATAGTTTAACAACCAGGCTATGATGGTTCGGGGCGGTGCGCCTTGCGGGAACTTGCTGCTAGTGATCTGTGCGCTCTCTCCACTACTAGTTGGTTAGACAGCGCAGAGGCGTCGAACACTTGTCAACATGGTCTCCACGTAATCTTCCATTCGTCCCACCACTGTGGATTCAGGGATGCGGAGGTTGTTCCTCCTGGATCTTGCCCCCAGATATTCCGTCTTGGCAGCGATAGTGCGCAGGAGACGGTCCATATGTTGCATTTGGTCTCCCCGCTGCGTATAGGTGTCTTCGATGCTGGATATGCGTTGTTCGGCTTCACTTATGCATGCGTCCTGCTTTTCTAGTCTCTGTGTGATGAAGTTCATGCGCATACTCATGGAGCCCATTTTAGCTTCTATGGAATTTAGGTTGTGGTGCATGGCAAGTAGCAGGGAAAGCATGTCAGGGTCTTCCGGTTGGGACTGCGAGTGTTGGCCATATGTCATTTATGGCGGATTCCGTCGCCAGCCCCCCGCCGATTAACAAGATTCAAAAGGGCAATTTAGATTGCTTTCCGTCCGTTTGCCCCATTTCCTCAGTTTATGTGGATAGAGTAGAGTAGTCTAGTCCAGGGCCTCCAGACAGGAAGAGAGGAGAGGGGGCAATACCTCCTGCCCAATCCGGCAATGGGTGAGGTTATGTCCAGGTGAAGGCAATATCTCCTGTGTTGTCAGCAGTGCGCCCCTGCAGGTCCAGCCCGGGGTAATGCTTCCAGTCTTCGGTCCAGAGGGCGAAACTCAACAAGGGCCTCCTCCAAGAGTTGCACCTCCACCTCCCGTCTGCCAGCCCTTGTGCCGGGTGTAGTATTTCGCGGCTGTAGCAGCGTCCGCAGTAGTAGTATAGATCTTTTCTATGTCCGCACGTCAATGTAGACTACACCCCCGTATTGGGGGGGGGGGGGGTAGTTACTCACTTCTACGCTTATGTTTTGCGCAGGGGAGATGTTTAACACGGGTATGAGGGCAAGATTTCAGCGCAGAGGCGTATATTCACGTGGGTCATAGGGCACAGTCTAAATGGCAGACAAATATGACATCTCCCAGTTTGCTCAAATCTATGTGTTAGTACTCCAGCTTCTATTGCGCTCCCAAGGTCCACTCTAAATCACAGGCGATCTCTGCATCAGTGAAATTGGGCCCCGCGTGTTAGTTATAACGTATTAAGCAGGTTTTACTTGTCCACGTGCATCAGTCATCGTATCATCTTTTTGTGATTAACATGGAGAGGATACTGCTCGGTGCGAGCTCGGACATAAGCGGATAGGGTCGCGTCTGTGGTTGTTGTCCGCTCAGAGCTCGATCTGTACTAAGGTCTGGGCAGGGAGGTGAGCAGGAGCTTCCCAGGCCTCCCGCAAGCCGCACCCAGTCCTAGCTGGGCCGTCTCTGCGGGGGGCCCTGCTCGCACTCTGCCCACAGCCCTTGCTGCTGGCGCGTCTCTCGCCTCTCTCCCCTCCACCGCCAGGTCCCGTGCAGGCAATGGGGCTAGTCAGGTCTTACCGGCGCTGAAGCCTGCTGCAGTCCCTCTTTGGACAAGCTTTATCCTCCGGTGGTTCTTGCGGGGGTGGTTGGCCGTCTCTGGCGCCTTCCGCTTGGTCTTCGCCGCGGTGTGGCTCCGTTCTGCCCGATCCACTTAGCGCTGCTCCCAGCAGTCTCTAGCCGTTAGATGGCCGTATGCACCCCCATGATGGGCGGAGGGAAGCTCTGCAATTCGTTCTTCGGATCGGGTTGCTACCATTCGAGGGCAGGGCGCCAATGCCAGCTGTTGTGCGACGCCATTTTCTCCTGTGATGCGGCCGCCATTGACCTGCCCACGTTTCCTCTCCGTTAGGACCAACATATACCTAGTTCAAGCGTGAGGATGCATCTGGGATGCATGAGCTAGCTAAAATGGTCTTGTATTCTCCTGTTAGCTCCACGAGGAGCAGGATATATGCCTGATTATGAGCCCGGGCAGCAGGAGCCTCACGTTAGTGCTGCCATCTTGCTCACTGGCTCTCTAGCGCCCCCCCCCTGCTTCCAACATAATTCTTGAAGTCCCACTTATGCCCAATATATTTTGAGACCAAACCACTCCTTTAGAGATGCAAATAGTCTGCATGGAAACAAACTGTTGATGCCATATGATAAAGTAAGGCCACACTTTAGTCCAGTCGGACGGCAAAATAGTGACAGCAGCTGTCTCATTCATGTTCTCCTTGTGGGTAGTATACAGGGCCTCCTTAGATGTAGAGCAAATGCTGAACTGAATACTGGCTGCGTAGCTCACTGCTTACATTTCTCCAATAGCCAGGCCTGGCTAATCAAGTGATCTTCAACTTTTACATTTTCAGTGGTCCTTCAAATATTGGATGGAGCTGGAGTGATTGATTCCAGAGTGATCACTTTAATCTAGGTGATGAAACACTGTTGAACCTCCCTAGCCTCAATGAGGCCGATCTAAGTGAAATATGGAACTGCTCTAGAAAGAATGTGGCCTGGAAAAAAAAAAAACAGATCTTGTTCAGGAAATGGGACATTTTCACTCTCACGTTTGATAAATCAAAAGGGCTTTGGTGGGTACAGGGACAACCAATTTTAGGCATCAAGACAATAGTTGACCAAGTGCAAACTTCAGTTTCTGGAGCAGATGCTGTGTGCCTCACACAAAGATTAGCATCATCTTGTAAGACACAAGGACTACCATGGTCACCACCAAACATGAGGTCATATGCACATATTAAACAAGTACTTGTGCACATTTGGAAGACCGTTGAAAATAAAGGACACCAGTTAGGGGAGAATATACAGACTCTACATGGAAAGAGCTGTCAGACCATCATATGCATTGGGACAGGTCTCACACAGGGTTGAAGTCTTTTGTGCAATGTAAGAAAGTGTTTGGAGTCCACTGGGAGTCATCCACTAAAGCTTTGACTTGGTAAACAAAAGAGCAACAAACACAAATTTTGATATCTGTAGTAGGCACGTTCCATTCCCCATCCCAAGCCATTGTGCAGCAGTGTTTAGGGTAGGTGGTGAAAGTTACAAAAGCAGCTTCTGCATGCTAGACTGCAGCAAGTTGCCTAAAATAGTGTGTTGAATAAACAAAGCAGAGCACAAAACAAAACACTAAGAAACCACATCTCATTAAATTATTTTACTTAAAACGTTTCAATGCAGCAGGTAACACTTGTAGAATTGCGTTCACAAATTGAACCCATATGTTGGTCTACCCGTATAGATGCATGCCCTACAGTGATAGCCATAAAAAAGGTTCTGTTGCCAGGTGGTGTAGAACAGGCATTGATGTGCTGCAATATGAAATAGGCACCAATACAATCTTCAATAAGGCCCCCGCCCCATTAAGCTGGCCAGACTTCCCAGTTTCCTTAGCCCCCTCCCCTTCTCCCACACCCCAAACAAAATAAAATCCAACAGTCTACTTTATACAGTTTACAAAGTCAGCAACAAAGAACAATGGGAAACCATAATATAGTCAGACATGTGAATGCGGAGTGAAATGTAGCATTTGGAAGACCAGCTGTGGTGAGGACTAGAATGCCCAGGAAACAAACTGCAAAGACACCCAAGAAACAAAAATGAATTTATAAAGACCATTCAATACAATCACCACTCTGAAAACCAGCCAAACTGAGTGAAAGATATTTAGAGCACACAAAGTGATCAAAACAGTTTACAAGTGTCGTAAGGTCAACAAGGACGTGCAAGTGGTCATCATGCCTCTTCGACAGTCCACATGACCCACAACCAACTGCTGCAAAGTCACAGCATTTCATTAGGAGAGGACAAAATGGTGATACATCATGCAACAGTGCAACACAAAGGTTTTGTGGGTGGAGGTGAATTGTTCTAAATCAGCCCATCTACCAGAACTGTCAGTTGGCAAAAATAGCATGCAGTTATTGGTACAAAAAAGATACTTCTAGATCAATAAGCTCCTATACTTAATAACAACTGAGCAAACTATAGCCAGTGATTGTGCAGACTTATACAAATTTAGAAAAGCATTGATTAACTTACCAAACAGTAAAATAGTCAAGGCAGCGGTTTGTGAAATTCCCCCTCCCCCCCCATCACACACAAGAAAGAAAAGGGGCAACAACTGCTATAAACATCGCTTTACTCTGAAGAAAACAAGAAGCAGTGGAATTCTTTTTTCTCACTCTTTAAAGAAAACAGCAAACCAGATCACATAAACTAACAGTAGAAAAAATCTAGCATTAGAAAATCAACCTATCAAGCATCATAACTTCAAACCATCAAGAAGCAACAAACATCTAAACAAAAAAGGTGATAGGTGACTTGAATTTGCTTTCTTACTACGCAGCCAGCCAGGGCCACAAGAGTTCCTATTTTAAGGAAAATATAACCACATTAAGATATCAAGAGCCCGTTTTGAAACTCACTCTACTGGTGTTTGCACAACAAAGCAATAAATAAAAACCTAAAATGAAGCGTGAAGTAGTAGGAAATGTCAGGCGTATAACCAAGGAATGCCTGATAAAATGCAGCATATTTGCCATTCTAATTTCTAAGGCTAACAGAATTATAAAAAATAACTTAAAACATCCCATGTTTTTCAATATTTTCCTCTGTCTGGTTATACAATTATAGGCAAACTCCAGGATGTGGCTATTTCTAAATTGCTGTAAAGATTTGAGGTCCCAATTGCTCTGCATTGGAGCCCCTTTAATAAAACAAGGGCTAAAACAGCAACCTAACCTTCACTGGTTTAAAATAATAAAAGCGACCCATTTTGTCCTGAAGTTGAAAAATTGAACTATAGTTTCAGGGGGACCACTACACCATATATGGAACATACTGCAGTCTCATGGGTAAGTGGCCAAATAGGTGCAACCAAAATGAAGTTCATGAGTGGATACAGTGACTGCCAGATTCCCTGAAAAATAATTATAAAGGCCTTTCTCAAAAGAATAGGAAATATAACTGTAGTATAGTTATCCTTGCGGGGGAATATAAATGCCTCTCTGCTACAGAAACAGTGAAATTTTTGTACAGTACATTTGGGAGATTTCAATAGGTAGCTACATGTACAAAGTGGTTTAAACAAGGACTGAAATCCTCACAGCATACACTTAAGTTTCTATTTCCTCTCGGGAGGTGTGACTGAAAAGCTTGAACCTTTCGGTCTTCATCATGCAGGTTCTGCAGTCTGCATCCGACTGCAGATGTTAAGGCTCATGACAATATACATATATAATTTTTTTTAAAGAATACATGTTGGGAAGCTAAAGGCCACCAAAATTGATTGGTTCGGCATGCATCAGAAATTTGCTGTATATAAACTTTCACCAAAATGAGAGCATAGTTTTCAAAAATAGAAAACACCTTCAACATTTGTAAAAATAGGCTCTCTGCTTACAGCTATATTATGTTTCCTATACATACCAGAACAGGAAATCACATCAGATAGGAAAGGAATACAGAGCCTAAAACCTTTTTTTTAAAAAAGCAGCCCTTAAAAGCAACTTCTACAATTGAAACAGAAAAACATTTACACCCTATCAGGAAAATAAGAGGAAGATACATTCATGTTACCAAAGGCTAACACTGATCCACATTCATAGTACAACATTTAAAAAATAAATCCATCTGATAAGAAAAGCAAAAATGTGGGGGACCGTAGTACGAAAACGCAGATCTCACGTTGGATTGAGATTAACTGAAAGAACACCAACAAATTTGCTTCAGTTGACAAATGTTTCTTTTTTTAAAGTGGAAGGAATTGACCAAGGCACAGAATTTAAGTGGGGCATGCAGATTTCTGAATGTTATTGGCAAAATGAAAATGTAGAGTTTGTGCTTTCTGTGTTCCCCTGTACAACTCTCAGGCAGACTACTGGACTGTGAAAAAATACGCAGGTAAATAATATTTTTGCGGCAAGAGGCCTATAAAATTCAAATCTGAATATAACATTGTGAAACAATTGGTCTGAGAACCAATCAAGTATATGATAAGAGTTAATGAGGAATTGTGTCCCATGTAGTTGGGTCACTTGAAAGATATAACTGCACATTTAGCACAAAATGGTTATCCTTAGTTTCTAAATCAATTTGAACTTACTGCAAAACCTCTTATTTACCCTTCGAGTGATCAGTGACAGACAATGAAAAGGAGCTGTGGACAATATAAGTATAGCTATGGAATCTGAAAGACAGCAACTGTCAATCAAGCAATAACCCTTTAAAAATCCAATAGCTCAGTCTTTGACAAAATCTACCAAGTGCAGCCAAACTGTAGATAAAGCACTGCACCACAACCCACTGAGATGCCACTGTCTGCAACAATGCTGTTTTTCAGCCATTCCCAGTCAGAGGCAGAAACCGCCAACTAGCGCCAGTAAAAGGATTACATGACAGGGTACACAGCAGATACTGCCAAATAGAACTCCACCTAGTACAATAAAAAATAAATGTCTAAACCAGTTACCAATAGTAACCCATCAATGACTTTCAAGAGTGCTGAGTAACGACCCATGCTCCAACACTCAAGTCTCCACCGTACAGAACACGGTTAGCAAAAGATGAACCAGGCTGAGCCAATGAGTACACAGTGAGTGGTCCAAGGGTCTATCTTACTGGTAGAATCAAACATGTGGTGTGCTACAGCAATTTGGTCTTTGGCAAGAAAGTAAACAGGACCTAAAAAAAATAAAAAATAAAAAACACAGAAAGCAGCAATATCCACTAGGAAGGCACAGCTCTGCCTGTGTCGTGAGCTTTGACTATTAGCGACACAGCAGGATGCCTTGGTCATTTCCCCCCACACAGTTAAAAAAAATAAAATCATCAAGACAAACATAAAAAAAACAAGAACACATTACATGGTAATAACAAAACAGACACTGAAACATGTGCTTCCAGGTTGGACGTATTAGAATATTCTCTTGCGTTTCAGGTAGGAATCTGCGTAGTGCCCACCAAGACCTTGCGAGTGTTGTCCAACATATCCCCCTTCTGGGCTGGGTTCTGGTGAGGGGATGAGATGAGAAAAGCCACGCTTCTGACCTCCAATTGGTGTCTAGGAGAAAGAGAACAGCGTATCATGAAACTACATCTCCTGTAAAAGAACATGCATGCTTTTATTTTTACAGCTCTACATTCTTGGAAGTATAAAGGAGAAGAAAAATGACTTGCATCTAACTACAGTGCTTTTGCTTTGGAGTAGTTGACAGACCTACATGTTTGAACATTCCACCTTTGTCAGGCTCGGAACTCTTGGTAACCAATGTACAATAGCAGTGTACCTGTACACATGACATTAGAAAACCCATAGACAACATACAACCTACCCACTTCGTTTTATGACCCGAAGTCTGGTCAATCAGAGGAGAAAGGCATCAATCCCAGCTCAGACCAAAAAGCCCGGCTGAACTGAGCAGTCAACATGTCCTCCCAGTCAGACTTGGTTGGAGAGGCAGTAATGCTTCATAGACATTCACAGACGTCCACAGCACAGCCTGGCAGATATCGAACAGATAGACCTTGTGCCAAAGCAGTGGTATAGGCCTTGGCCCTGGTGAAATGGACTCTTAGGTCCCCCAGAAGTAGAAGAGCTTGGTGGAGAGGACTATGCACCCAAAGAGGTTCCTCTACTGCACAGCCTTCCCTGTCTTTGCTCCAGAAAACCCCACAAAGAGCTGATAGTCCACTATATGGTCATTGGTATGATCTATGTAAAAACTTGAAGAGCTTGTGAAGTCTAACCGACTGCGACTCTCCTCTATTGAGGGGTATGGGTACAAAGGAAGCTGGCAGTCATCAATTGCCCAAAGTGGAAATGAGTCACAACTTTTGGTAAGAAGATCGCCTGAATAGTCAGCACC
The DNA here is from genome assembly GCA_963921515.1 of Calotriton arnoldi. Taxonomy (NCBI): domain Eukaryota; kingdom Metazoa; phylum Chordata; class Amphibia; order Caudata; family Salamandridae; genus Calotriton; species Calotriton arnoldi. The sequence goes on along the minus strand of CAWUFW010002961.1, from coordinate 404,825 downwards.
AATTTGTCTGGAAAGAAGGTGGTGTTGTCCTTGAGAAACTGCACCAACCAATGTCTGGAGCACTGCAGGAAAGCCTTCAGGAATAGAGGGATGGCCTATATCTCCAGAAGGCTGATGAGGATCTGGCCATCCACTGAAGACCAGAGGCCTCTGATCTTCACCTCCCCCAGGTGATTGCACCCCACAACACAGTAGTGAAGCATACATCACCACTGTCCGCTCACAGATGCAGAATACACAGTGGCCAGCTTAAGGACAGATTGTGATCAGTCAGTGTGAGAAAGTGCCCTCTTTCTGCATGGTTGCCCCCACTTTTTGCCGAATTGCTGATGTGCTTTGACCGAGTGTGCCCTGGGCTCCTGCTAACCAGGTACCTAGGGCCTATGTTCTTTCCCTAAAACTGCATTGAAGCCTAAACCCAATTGGCATCTCTGGCCACAGGTCAGCCCCTGGTAAATGGTACCACAGGTACCCAGGGCACTGTGACCAGAGAAGTCCTCTAAGGGCTGCAGCACTTATTGTGCCACCCTTAGAGGACCTGTACCTTCACACTCACCCACTGCCTTTGCAGGCTGCGTGTTTTGGTGCATAACAAAGTGAAGAGTCGACATGGCACACATCCCTGTGTGCCATGCCTACAACCAACTGCCCTGGCATAGATCAGTCACCCCTTTAGCTGGGTGCACTATACCAGTGGTGAGGGTACAGGTGCATGAGCCCTGTACCTCTACAGTGTCTAAGCCAATTCTTGGACATTGTAAGTTCAGTAATGCCATTAAGAGTATATGGTGCTGGGAGTTTGTCATTAAGAACTCCACAGCACCATAATGGCTGCACTGAAAACTGAGAAGTTTAGTATCAAATTTCTCAGCACATTAAACCCACACTGATGCCAGTGTGGGATTTAATGAAAAATCCACACAGAGGGCATCTTAGAGATGCCCCCTGAAAACTAACCTATCACTAGTGTCCAGGCTGAGTGGATGCTTCCAGCTGCCATCACCAGACATGTTTCTGGACCCCTGGGTCGAGACCCTGCTGCTCTCGGGGGCCTGAAACAATGCACATCCTGGGACGAGGTGCCAAGCTTCCTCCCCCCGGATGGGCAGGGTCCACGAAGGGGAAGCTTCAAAGGCTTGCCGCCTTTGTGAGCTTCCCCAGGCCACTTGCTGCTTTCAGCAACTGGTCCCACTGGTTCTGTCCCCCACTTGGGGCGGTAGAACCGGCAGGAAAAACAAGTGAGGAAGAGAGGTGTGCTCACCTCTGCCAACTCCACCCCTCAGGTGGGGGAGGAGAGGTGAAGCTCAACTCTCAGTCCCCGCTATCTTGCAGATGGGGGAACCCAGCCATCCAGGGAAAGGCTTATGCCCCCCTCCCACTGGAGGGTGGCACAATAGGGGGTGTACCCACCCCAGGGAAGGGACCAATTGGTCCCAACCTTTTTATCTACCTGTAACGCCCCTAAATCTAGTATTTAGGGGCACCCCTGAACCTTGCTTACTCAGACCAGAAGAAACTACAAGAAAAGAAGGACGGAACAGCTGTGCTGAAGCTAACAAAAGGAAGTCGCCCACTGACTTGGCCCCAGCCCTACCGGCTCGTCTCCACCTCGAACCTGCTTCTGCGAAATCCCGGTGTGTCCTGCAGCCAGCAACCTCGAAAACCCCGGAGGACATGCTTGCCTTTAACCACAAAGACCGTCTCCCGTGAACACCGTATTTGTTCATTTCCAACCTCTGGCAGGACACCGCGAATCCCCACCACTACACCCGCCGTCCACGGCCCGAGCTCGAGTGGGCAAACACCACAAGGAGGTCCACCCGGCAATCCAGACCTGAGATCTGGCAACCCCTGACCTGCCACAAACCTCCAGCAGACACCTGCAGCCTAAATCCAGAAGGTCCCCCCATCCGCGATCAGGAGCTGGTCAGAAGATCCGACCCTAAAAGGCACCCCTGCACCAGACACCCCACGGCCTTGGGTGGTCCAACCGACGGTGCCTAACCAACCTCCCAAGATCCCAACTTACCTCTCGAAGTGGTGGTCATACCCAGAAGACCTTCGTCCCCAAGCCTGCAGTGCCTTTGCAAACCGGAGGTTCCCCATTGCAAACAGGGCGCCCGACGTCGAAACAGCACCCTGCACCCGGCCGCCCTAGTGCCGCTGAGTGTGCACCTTTGGTGCTACTTTGTTTCCCCATTTGCCCTGAGCTAAATTTCAGGAGCTTTGCTCCCACAACCAAGTGGCCTGCTCATCAGCAGCCACCAACCGGAGGCCCCCTATCCCCCATTGGATAACATTGGGCCTCAGCACTCTGCACCCGGCTGCCCTAGTTCCGCTGAGGGTGTAACGAGAGTGCATCCCTCACCCTGGGGGACCCCCGAGTCTACCCCCAGAACCTCAACTCCCACTACTGAATCCTTACCCTAAAACCTATAACACCATTTTTCTCCATAGGATTACATTGACTGTTTTTCTTAGAAAAGTTTCTAAGTGTGGAGTTTGAAAACCTAAAGAAATTCTTTAAAATTGTACTAACAAAAACGATTTTACTTACCCGTTTACAGGAAAGGTCCCAGTGTAGTATCCAGGTATACTACACTGTGTAAGAAAAGAAATCTCAAAAGTAGGTTACCTGTAATTTTACTCAAGATCCTATACAAAGTATATGTACTGTATTTACAAAGCATTGCATTTCTCAGAAACAATACTGTACGTCAAAACAAAGTGCATTTACAATTGCAATCCAAACTGTTACAATCTGTATATTTACTGCAAAGTACTTATCACTTACCTGTGCCAGGCTTGCTTGGTTCTAAGAAATAAAATAACAAATAATATTTTTATACAAAAACAATTGGTCTGAAGTTCAGTTATTGAGTGTGTGAATTCATTTGCTGACTGAGTGTGTACAACAAATGCTTAACACTGTCCTCTGATACTGCCTTACTGCTCGACCACACTACCACAAATAGAGAGTGAGGTGCTATCTAACTTTACCTCTGCCTACCTTTGGGGTTCCACTGGACTCTGTGCACACTATACCTCACTTTGGTATAGTATATACAGAGCCAGCTTCCTACAGTCAGCCACCATTGCAGATCTTGGGCCATCTCCTTCAAGACCTTGATCATGTTGGAAAAGGCCCTGATGCTGGCCCCACTGGGACTTTAGGTCCAACTGCAGGGCTCACATATGCCACCTTGTGTAGCTGACAAGGAGGATGCATGAGGCTTCATGGCCAAGAAGCCTAACAGCCAACATCATTAGGAAGCAGGATCAAGCCCAAAATATCTGGAATGTAGCCCAAATGTCCGGACTCCTTGCGGCAGAGGAAAAGTCTTGAACTCCACCTACAGGAATGCAGCAATGAATGGAAGCTTCTGTGACGGAATCAGGTGTGACTTTGGCTTACTATGGAAACCTCAACAAAATGAGTAGTTGTGCCATAACCGGTCAGTGGCCTACGACTGACTGTGACAAGCCTGCTTTATGCAGCCAGTCATCAAAGGATGGGAACATAGGAAACCCTGGCATCCAAAGCCTGACAGCGACCGCCAACATGACTTTTAGGATTACCCGCAGGGCGCTGGTGAGGCTGAAGCAGAGCACGGCAAACTGAATATACTGCAGGTAACATCTATGGAACTGCAATACAGGCATACAAAAACACACATCCTGCAAATCCAAGGTCACCATCCAGGGTAGAAATGATCTGAGCGTAGGAGAGCATTTTGAATGGGTCCTTCAGCAGGAAGGCATTCTAGAATCAGAGTTCAAGATAGGCTCATGGTCCAGTGATTTTCCAGGACAAGGAACTAGCAGAACATCCCCTGCCTTTCTCTGATTCCGGTACCCGGTCTGTGGCACCCTAAGAAAGCAACAGCCATGTCTCCTGTAAAAGGATGGACAGATGCTCTTCTGAAATTCAGTCTGGTGTGGGAGGAACATTGGATGGGGAGGAGAGAAAAGGTAGGGCATAGCTTTTTAAAACTATCTGTAAGACCCATCAATCGAACATGATGGATCGCCAACTTGGGAGGAAAGTGTGAAAAATCTTGCCTTCCCAACCAACGTCCCGCCTGCCCTGTTGGGCAAATTAAATTGTATTTGTTGAGAGTTGTAGCAAGAGAAGAGAAATTGTAGGTCTGGTGGCCTTGCTAGCCCGTGAGCTGTCTGACATGTCTGCGGCTGTGAAAATCCTGGGCCCTTTGCAGCCTCACTAGCTAGGAAATCTGCTGCTGCCTGTATGCTGGGCACCAGGGATAACCCGAAATATTCTAAGTTAATGGGGAAATTGGATTGAAAGTGGTCAACAGTCCCAAAGAGCACAATTTAGCTCTGCTGTCTTGCAAGCATTCCAGAGCAGAGTCCGCCTTTGCTCCAAAGAGGTGAGACAAATCAAGGAAATCTCCTTCAGCGATGAGCATACATAACCAGATCAGAAAATCTAGTTGATCTCACCTGGGTGTGTCTACGAAAGCAGAACACTGGTACAGACTTCCTTGCCAATACATGCCATAGATTGCCTGAAACAAAGAGACCAAGGTTCTCCAGGACCGCCAACATCTTGCTGACCATGTCCAAAAGAGTTTGTTTATTGGCCGAACAGACAGACTGTATATCGATCTCAGTGCAAGACTGACAGATGAAAACATGCGTTTGCCAAAGACATCAATCCTATTTACCCAGGGGATTGGTCAGAAATTACCTAGGATTCACTTTTCTGGTCAAAGTCTCTACAGAGTAGGATACTTGGTAAGACAATCTTAGTCACCAGCCTAAGTTGCTTACCTATCTGCTGACTGAAAGAGGCGGCAAGAATATGGTTTCTGCCAGGCAGTCATAAAATTATGCGTGAGTGTCATTAAATGGGAGCAAGAGCGCTGAAAGTGCTGGCACAGGCTGCAAAATTTCATTAAAAACATTTGTTTTAGTCTCAACGAAGTGTGACTGTAATTCTATTACTACAGCTGTCCACAAAATTAACACTGCAAAAGAAGAACTTTCTTCCATTGCTGGCCCATGCGGTGAGTCAAGCTCTGTCACAGGGGAGGTATCAAGCCGACTGGAATTTTTTATATCAAGTTCTAAGTCGTCATTGTAGGAAGCAGGCTCTGTATAAACTATACCAAAATGAGGTATAGTGTGCACAAAGCCCAGTAGAACCCCAAAGGAAGGCAGAGGTAAAAGTAGATAGAACCTTGTGGTATTGTGGGCAAGCACTATGGCTTTATCAGAGGGTAGTGTTAAGCATTTGTTGTACACACTCAAGCAGCAAATGATGTCACACACTCAAAGACTGAACTCAGACCAATTTGTATCAAAAATATTAAGTTATTTTATTTCTAGAACCAAGCCAAGCCTGGTGCATCTAAGTGAAATAATACTTTGCAAAATCTTATGCAAGGTTTTACAGTTGAATGCAGGTTCAAATGCAGTTTGTTGAAATACAGGTAAGTCAATATTACGAAATTACTTTTCGGTTACTTTACTGATTACTTTGTACGTTACTTTTTAGATTACTTTTAAAGTTACTTTTTCTACTCCGTGTGATATGCCTAGATTTCACACTGGGACATTTCCTTGAGAAAAGGTAAGTAAATCAGTTTTTGTACATTTGCAGTTTTTCAAGGTTTCATACAAACCAACTCCACACTTTCAAGGAAACAGTCAATGCAACCCTATGGGTGGAAGGAAAATGCTACTTACCCAGTATGCATCTGTTCTTGGCATATAGAGCTGTAGAGTCATAAGCTATGCATAGATCGCCATCTAGTGTTGGGTCCGGATGGTGGCACTTTGTTTTTCTTCGAAGAAGTCTTTCCAGTCACGAGGTAGGTGACTCCTCCTTTCGGTGATAGTGCCCATGGGCATCGACTCCATTGTTAGATTGTTTTCCCGCAGAAGGTGATAATGGAGTTAGTAAGAGTAGTAAAAGGAGATGTCCATGAATGCATGCATCTAAGTAAGATGTTACTGCAACAGGTACAGGCACTCGGGGAGGCGGGTGGGCGCATATGACTCTACAGCTCTATATGCCAAGAACAGATGCATACTGGGTAAGTAGCATTTTCCGTTCAAGGCATATGAGCTGTACCCTCGAACCTGCTCCTGCTAAACCCCGGCGTCTCCAGTGGTCAGCAACCTCAAAAACCCCGTAGGACCTGACTGCCTTGTGACTAACTACCTGGGACTCCCACGAGCAGTGGTACTGCTCAAAGCAAGTAACAAGCCCCTGGCATCAGCCAGGAACCGCGAACCCTGCACACTCTGCACCCGCCAAGCCTGGCCTGTGCTGGAGTGAACAAAGACCTCGAGGACGTCCCCCCGGCGACTATGACCCCGAATCCAGCACCCAAGGACCCACCTAGACGCTCCCGACGACGCCTGCAGCCTCAGAACCAGGGACCCCTCCAACCGCCACCAGCCGAGGGTAAGATTTCCCGACGCCAAAAGGCACCCCTGCACCCGGCGCCCTGCAGCCCCCTGTGCCCAACTCCTGGGTGCCTACCTATCCTCCAACTACCCAACTTAACTCTCGAAGTGGTGGTCGCACCTGAAGAATCTTCGTCCCCGAGCTTGCAGCCTTTGTTCGTTCTTGAGCTTCTCCATTGAGTGCCCGACGGCTCAAAAGCACCCTGCACCCAGCCGCCCGAGTGCCCCTGGCAGTGCAACCTCTACTCTAAGCTACTTCCCCATTTGCCCTGAGCAAGTGACCAGGAGCCCAGCTCCCACAGCCGCGTGGCCTGCTAGCCAGCAGCCACCAACCAAAGGCCCCCTGCCTCCCATAGGATAACATTGGGCCTAACTCACTCTGCACCCGGCTGCCCCTGTGCCGCTGAGGGTGTAACAACTGTACTTACCTGACCCTGGGAGACCCCTGAGTCTATGCCCAGAACCTTAACTCTGCCAGTCTAGTACTTACCCGAAAGCCGATAACTCACTTTTCTTCCATAGGGTAACATTGACTGGTTTCACTTGGAAATTCTTCTAAGTGTGGAGTTTCTAAACTTTAAAATATTCATCTAAAATCAGCCGAATTACGAAAACGAATTTACTCACCTGTTATCAGGAGAGATCCCAGTGCTGGATCTTGGTGCCCAGCACTGACCCTGAAAAGTAATCATAACTGTACTTACCGGTAACTCGAATTTCCTTCCATAGGATAACATTGCCTGGTTTTTGCTGAAAAAGTTTCTAAGTGTCGATTTTGCAAACTTACAAATATTCGTTAAAAATCACCTGTATAACAAAAACACATTCTTTTAACTGTTTACAGGAGATGCACCAGTGCTGGATCCAGGATCCAACACCGAGTTAGAAATAGTAACAATAACCCCACTTACCTGCTAAGTGAATTTCCTCCCATAGGATAACATTGGTGATTCTATGTGAAAAAGTTTCGAAGTGTCAACTTTTAAAATACAATAATATTCCTTAAAAATCACAACTGTAACCAAAATGTTTTTACTCAACTGTTTACAGGAGATGTCCCAGGACTGAATCTAGGATCCAGTCCTGTGGTAAGAAAAGTAATCCAAAAAGTAATCTATTGCATTTAACTAGAAATTCCCATTGAGCTCAATGCATTATTGTGTTTGAAATTGTGTTGCCTATTGCAACAACTGTAACCATTGTATTCAAAAGTCTATTGCCTATTTGAAAAGTATTTAACTAAAGTAACTCATTCTGAGAAAGTATATTTTGATACCTATTGTTGGTTCTAAAATAAAACAACTATATATTTTGATACAAAACCATTGGCCTAGAGTTCAGTTCTTGAGTGTGTGAGACCATTTGCTGACTGCGTGTGTACAACAAATGCTTTACACTGTCCTCTGATACTGCCTTACTGCTCGACCAAGCTACCACTTTAGAGAGTAAGGTTATATCTAACTTTAGCCTCTGCCAAACCTCTGGGGACTGTGGACTCTGTGCACGCTGTACCTATTTGGGAACAGTATATACAGAGCCACTTTCTTACAAACGATATTTACCCAATCATCAGAACTTATTTTAGATGCTAAGCCGGCGACATTCCAGCTTAGAACATGTAAGTTAGGGGTATGTAAGTCTATGATGTCATGTCCTAAGCAATTACTCGTGATTGGGGTAGGGCCAGTCTCAGCTGATGAGGGGATAGATAACAGTCAATCCAGACTGTCTAAACCAGACAGGGCGGAAAACCTGTTATGCACCATGTGTGGAAAAATATCATGGAATTTGGCCCCGGGGTCGGTTTGTAGAAAAAACCCAGGGGCAATGACCAGATGAGAGTTGGGATAGTGCTGATAAGTTCCTGTGTCATCAATATAGATCTCACCAGTGATGGTCGTCGAAAGTTAATGACAATGCAGTCTCCCTCAATGTTCTTCAATGAGGAGCCAACCCACCCTACGTACCATTATGATGTCGGTAATATTTGCCACCCTAAGCCCTTTGTGTTTTACAAGCCAGTCGGCGCTTTTATTTCGCAATTGGTCCCAAGTCTGTCTGATTTTTTCTTAATGGGGGAACACCTGCTAAAACTAATACATAGGGACATGCTGCCGGTGGTAGGCTAAGGACTTCTTTACTGGCCTCAGCAGTCGCCCTGCTAGCATGATTTTCGATAGTTGCAGTCACTCCCTGCGTATTACACCCTAGAATGGCTTCATTTACAGAGTTTGCTAGAGCAACATGAGCAGCTGGGTGTGTAGATAGGGATGGACTATTAGTGCATCCTGTGATCTGGGCGGGAATGGGTTTAGATAAAAAACATTCCTTGACTTTGCTGCAGGTGTCGCAGGCACTGGTGGAGGGAATGGGCATTAGTGTTGGGGCCTGCGGTTGTTGATTAAGACTGTGTACTAGAGGACTGCAGGTTTGAGGCCTCCCCTTGTTGGACAGTGGATTTAGGGATGTTGGTGTGTGCTCTTAGTCTGTTTGTCAAAGACTCCAAGCGATCTAAACGTTTCCAAAGTGCAGTAAAATTCTTATCCACAAGATCTCAAATACGATCATATACAATGTCCACTATAATGTCGATTGAGGTGTCGCCAAGTCTAAAACGAGTTGAAGGAGCTGCTATGGAGTCAGTCTGAGTGTGGATAGAATGATTTAATGTCTCAGCTGATGTTCGGTCAACAGTGGCCTCAGCGGTATCTACATTTACAGAGGGCAACGTGCCCTGAATCCATGAACTCAGGGCAGTACGTTGTTGTTCAACACGAGGGGGTTGTTTCCTCTTAGAACTGGTGGGTTTAGCCAGTTTTCTTTTCGCCCCTGTGGTTGCTGGATTCGGGGAGACATCCATATTTAGTATACTAGCCGTGCTGCAGGCCACTGTTGGTAAATCCTCATTGCCCTGGTTACTCTCCTTATTGTAGCCAGATCCTAAAATTGGTGAATGACTGGTGGCTCTGAACAATAAACTCGATGTCAGGGGGGGGCCGTCACGGTCATCTTGATCCTCCCCTGCCAAAGGAGCAGTCTGTGGAGCTGCCAATCCCAAGGACAGTCGCCTCTCGGTTAACTCAATCTCGGTGGCAACAATATTAACTGCTCTTTCCAGCATGCTATCTATAGAGGTGGAGGGGCGGAAGCTTGGTATGACAGTACGTTTCCCCATGGCGTAGATATTTTCAGCGCTCACAGTTGGAAAGGCTTTTTGTATTTCACCACTGCAGAGAGCGACGAGTACGGCCGTCTACCGACACTAGACCTGATAACTGAGCTTGAGCCTGGTTCCACTGACGTGCTAAGCATTCCTGGAGGGGACGCATTTGGAGTCTTGCGTAAGGAACGATTAAAATGCAAGAAGCCATCATTCCTATCAATTGCATGAACACTCAAGCTGGTAACGAGTGTTGTGACTGAAACTGAGAAATTAGAGTCTGCATGTTGCGGATTCTGACTGGGTTGGGACACACTAGAGATTTTTGAGTGTCTATTGTGGGTCCTAGATACAGTTGTGTATTGGATGGTTGGAGATGAGACTTGGTGAGATTCACAGTAAACCCAAGGTCGTGAAGCAGTTGGACTGTTCTTGGAGTGTGGCGAAGGCATCTTTGCTGCGAGCTGGCTTTTATGAGCCAGTCGTCTAGGTAAGGGAAGACGTGAATGTGCGGTCTTCTTAGATGCGCCGCAACTACTGCCAGGCATTTGGTGAAAACCCTGGGTGCGGTAGTTACTCCAAATGGGAGGACCTTGAATTGATAATGTTGGCAGTCTACCAGAAACCTGAGGTATTTCCGGTGAGCGGGGTGAATGGGAATATGGAAATAGGCGTCCTTTAAGTCCAGAGTGGACAGAAAGTCGCCTTGCTTAAGGAGTGGGAGCACTTGTTGGAGTGTGATCATGTGAAAGTGGTCCGACTGCATGTATAGATTTAGTTCTCCGAGGTCTAGTATGGGCCTGAGAGGAGCAGTCTTTTTTGGGAATTAAAAAGTACAGGGAGTATACCCCGGTCCCCGGATATTGTAATGGGACTGGTTCTATAGCGTGTTTTTCCAAGAGAGAGAGAGAACCTATTGCTTTAGAAGGGTAAGATGCTCTGGTGACATTGCATGTGATCTTGGAAGAATATTTGGGGGGAGTGTGTGTAAGCTCCAGGCAGTAACTATATTGGATAATTTGTAGTACCCACTTGTCTGAGGTGATTGAATTCCAGACAGGTAGGAATTGAGAGAGACGTCCCCGACAGATGTGGAATGATCGGGGGGTAACGGAAGGAAGTCACTGTGTTTGCGGGGGAAGTGCGTGTGGAGTTGCCTCTGCCTCTTCCCTTATTGTGGTTTCCTCTGAAACCACCTCTAAAATAACCTCTTGAAGAGGGGGATTGGTTGTTGACCTTGTAAGAGGAGGGGTTTTCGGTGCCTACATTTTTGGAACCACCCCTATAAAAAGGTGCGGCCGGAGAAAGGAACCCCTAGTGGCAGGCAATTGCAAAGCCCCCATGGACTTTGCGACCTCCGTGTTTTTTTTTATCTTCTCCAGTGAGGTATCAACCGTTGGGCCAAAGAGATGTTCTTTGTCGAATGGTTGGTTGAGGCTTGAATCCCGAGATTCGCAACCAAGCACGTCTGCGTAGGAGTACACTGGTGTTTACTGTACGAGCTGCTGTATCTGCTGCGTCCAGGGCACACCTGATTGAGTTATTAGTGATACGTTTACCTTCTTGGATAAGGTCATTAGCCTAAGTTTTGTGTTCGTCAGGTAAAAATTGCATGAGTTTTTCTAACTCATCGTAATAAGCCCCATCACAGCGAGCCAACAGAGCTTGAGCGTTGGCAATGCGCCAGTGATTAGCCGCTTGTGAAGCCACTCAATAGGCATCAATAAGCTTAGACACCTTATTAGGAGGAGGAGCCTCACCTGTGGTTTGTGAGTTAGCTCTCTTGCGAGTGTTGGATACCACCAGAGAGTCTAAAGGTAACTGACCTCTGATGTAAACAGGGTCGGTGGGTGAAGGTTTATATTTTTTCTCCACTCTAGGTGTAATTATTCTTGCCCTCACAGGATCTTTAAATATCTTGTCTGTGTGTTTCAACATACCTTTTAGCATAGGTAAGGTATGAGTGGCTCTCTGAGAGGAACTAAGTGTCTCAAAGCGGAAATTCTCTTCTGAAGGCTCTTTATGCAACTCCACCTCGTGATATTGAGCAGCCCTGTTAAGGAGTTCAATGTACCCAATATTATCGTCAGGTGGGGAGGGTCTAGACGGATACAAATCAGGGTCATTATCTGGGCTTGGGTCAGTATGATAATCCTCCCAAGGGTCAATGTTGTGTGGTCTATCTTGATCTTCATCCTCATACCAGTCATGCTGTGGGTCAGGTGTAAGTGGTGGTGGTGAATTTGATGGTGTAATAAGTAAATTGGGATCAGTGGGGGAAGGAGGAGGAATGCAAGGTGGAGAAGGGTTAGTGCCCACACTTTTGCTTTTGAGAGGAATGTGGTAGTCCTCTGGCTGGTCCCCTGGCTGGCCTATGTTCCATTTTTTGGAGGAGTGGCATGGATATGTCCTGTAGCAGGGTTGATGACAAGTTTTTTTCTGCTTCAGATCCGAAGGTGGGGCATCGGGTCGAGGCTCTTTAGATAGTATCTTTTTCTTTAGTTGTTTGTTTTGGCGCCGAAGGTTTTGGCTCCGAGCCTTTTTGCGTCGGTTTCGGCTCCGAGCCTTTCGGTGTCGAAGGTAGTCTTCGGCACTGGTGTAATTGTGACCGTCACATGTTTAGATTTGGGTTTTGGTGCTGATGGTGTTTTTTCGGCACCGGAGTGGTGCCGGCCCGAGCCGGAAGGCTTCTCTATGTTTCAGGAGCCGGGCCCGTGGGCGGGGCATCGGAAACCTTTTGTCGGTGCCGACCTTCGCCCGGAGGCAGAGGAGGGACCGGAGCCTTTGTCTTTGGTTGTTGAGGGGGCAAAGGGGTGTCTTTACTCACGGTACGTTGACCCGGAGTAACTTGCTCCTCTTCTTCCATGTCAGAGTCGACTTCAGTTCTTTCTCTTCGGCTCCTTGAGCTTGCTGTTCTGTGTCGGAATCTTCCCCGAAGATGTCCGGTGCGGAGCCGCTCTGGTGTTGCATCTCGTGTCGTCGAGCCCGACGGTCACGAAGTGTCGTTTACGATCGAAACGATCGGCAACCGCCGCAGTCGTTCTCGTTGTGTTCCGGGGACAGGCAGAGGTTGCACACTTCGTGCAAGTTGGTGCGTGGAAATTTAGCACGACACCCGGGAAAGAACTTGAAGGGAGTCCGTTCCATCGACTGCTAGTGCGGTTGGCGTGGGAAGGCCCGACAGCCCGCCACGAGTTTTCCAATCTTAGTTTTTGCCGAGGTGAGACGATACGTGACGAATGGAGAACCGCGTTCGATAACAATACCGTCGAGGTTAGTGGATTGCGCGCCGAAGGGAACCGAGAATCGGTGCCGAACCGGAGCACAGCAATACACATCTGAACCCGATGGCGGAAAAAAAACAATCTAACAATAGAGTTGATGCCCATGCACACTATCACCGAAAGGAGGAGTCACCTACCTCGTGACTGGAAAGACTTCTTCGAAGAAAAACAAAGTGCAAACATCCGGACCCAACACTAGATGGCGATCTATGCATGACATGATCTACAGCTCATACGCCTCGAACATGAAGTTATCGGTTTGCAGGCAAGTACAAGTTTGTGGGAGTTGGTATTCTGGGGTTAGAACCAGGGTTCCCCCAGGGTCAAGGATGCACTCTTGAAACACCCTCAGCGGCATTAGGGCAGCCGGGTGTAGATTGCTGAGGTCCAATGTTATCCAATAGGGGATAGGGGGCATCCAGTTGGTGGCTGCTCACAAGCAGGCCACAAGGTTGTGGGAGCAAAGCTCCTGGTGTTAGGCTCAGGGCAAAGGGGGATCCGAGTAGGCACCCAATGTCCAACTGTAGCGGCAGCTGGGTGCAGGGTGCTGTTTTGGCGTTGGGTGCCCCATTGATTTCAATGGGAATTCTCTGGTTGCAGCAAAGACTGCAGGCTCGGGGATGAGGTTCTTCTGGAGGTGACCACCAGTTGGAGAGGTAAGTTGGGATGACTCGGGGTGCTGAGACACCGTCGGTTGGGCCACCCAAGGCCGTGGGACGTCGGGTGCAGGGGTGTCTTTACGCGTCTGCTTTTCTTACCAGCTCCGGTCGCGGTCGGGGGGAGGGGATCCTACAGAAAGACTGCAGGTGTCGTTTGGAGATTCGAGGCAGGTCAGAGATCACCAGATCTCAGGTCAGGATTGCCGGGGAGACCTCCTCGAGGTGTTGGGCCACTCTAACTCAAGCCATCAGCATCGGGTGCAGAGTGGTGTAGACTCGTGATTTTGGCCAGAGTCTGTGGGTGAGCAAATCTGGTGCTCACGGGAGACAAAGTCTTGGGTTTGGAAATCAGGGCAGGTCCGTCGGGTTCTTGAGGGCTGCAGGACACACCTGGATTTCGCTGGAGCAGGTTTGAGGTGTGGACAGGCCAGCAGGGCTGGGGCAACGTCAGTGGGCGTCCTCCTCTTCTTAGTTCAGCACGGCTTCTTCGGTCCATCTTCTCTTCTTCTGGTCGGTTCTTGTCTGAGGAGGCAAGGTTTGGGGTTGCCCCTAAATACTAGATTTAGGGGCGTTGCAGGTAAGTAAAGATTGGGACCAATGGATCCCTTCCTTGGGGTGGGTACACCCCCTATTATGCCACCTTCCAATGGGAGGGTGGCATATGCCTCTCTAAGGTTGGCTGGGTCCCCCCATCTGCAAGATGGCTGGGACAGAGTTGTGCTTCACCTCGCCTCCCACACCTGAGGGGTGGGGATGGCAAAGGTGGGCACACCTCCCTTCCTCACTTGGTTTTTCCACCGATTCTCCCGCCCAAAGTGGGGGTCAGAACCGGTGGGGGCCAGTTGCTGGAAGCAGCAAAGGGCTGGGGTAGCTCACAAAGGCGGCAAGCCTTTAAAGCTTCCCCTTCATGGACCCTGCCCATCCTGGGGGAGAAGGCTTGGCACCTCGTCCCAGGATGTGCATTGCTTCAGACCCCCGAGGGCAGCAGGCTCTCGACCCAGGGGTCCAGAAACATGTCTGGTGGTGGCAGCTGGCGACCAGCCACTCAGCCAGGACACTAGAGTTAGGTCGTTTTTCAGGGGGCATCTCTAAGATGCCTTCTGAGTGCATTTTTCATTAAATCCCACACTGGCATCTGTGTGGGTTTAATGTGCTGAGAAGTTTGATACCAAACTTCTCAGTTTTCAGTAAAGCCATTATGGTGCTGTGGAGTTCGTAATGACAAACTCCCAGCACCATATACTCTTAATGGCATTACTGAACTTACAATGTCCAAGAATTGGCTTAGACACTGTAGGGGTACAGGGCTCATGCACCTGTACCCTCACCACTGGTATAGTGCACCCAGCTAGAGGGCTGCCTTACCTATGCCAGGGCAGTGTTATGTAGGCATGGCACACAGGGATGTGCGCCATGTCGACTTCACTTTGTTCTGCACCAAAACACGCAGCCTGCAATGTCAGTGTGTGTGTAAAGGTACAGGGCCTCTAAGGGTGGCACAATAAGTGCTGCAGTCCTTAGTGGCCTTCCCTGGCCACAGTGCCCTTGGTACCTAAGGTACCATTTACAAGGGACTGACATGTGGCCAAAGAGTGCCAATTGGGTTTTGTCTTAATGCAGTTTTAGGGAAAGAACATAGGCCCTGGGTACCTGGTTGGCAGGAACCCAGGGCACACTCAAAGTACATCAACAGTTTGGCAAAAAGTGGGGGCAACCACGCAAAAAGAGGGCACTTTCTTACAGTCATTAATAAAATGAGGGGTGAGCAAGCCATCCACATGACCTTTCCCAGTAACCTGGGATGCACACTCCTCTGGCACAGGATCAGATTCAGAACCAAAGAGAAAATGGAGCCTCTGCTGATAGAGTCAGATTGCATGAAAGCTGGTTGCACTTTTGTAATTTTACAGCACAACATTGGTCATGCTTGGGCTGATGTCAGTTCAAGCTCCAACATGGGCACTAGATCACCAACTGGTGCCAGTGGAGTTGGTAGCAGCAGCAGGTAGCAGCATAGACCTTGGGGCTGGACTGGAAGTCTGTACTTGAGGCGGTACAACCCAGATAAAGGTGAGCCGGAGGGAGCCAGAAGCACACTAAAGTTTAGCAGCATGGGCTCTTTAAACCAAGATCTGACGCAAGGGCTGACCATGGCCTGGGGAACTCCGGGGGTGTCAGGAATCTGTTCCCTGGCTGGTGACCTTCAGTGAGTGAGACTTAAATCTAGACACTTGTCTTCAAAGTCAGAGTGGTGGGATGGGGTAGAGTCCCCTTCGGAAGTAGAGCAGTTGCAGAAACCGTCTCTTAACCATGACTGAGTAGGAGCGGGACTTCCATGAAGGTCTTTAGGTGCATTAGGAAGCATTTATCAGACAACTTTAGAGTCGTGTTCAGAGCCCAGGCACCAAAGGCGCACCTTGTGCGGGTACGTGAATGACATTGGTATCCTGCAGTCATGACACCGCTTGAATTGTCATAGTCAGTGGGGAAATCGTTCCCCAGCACACTGTTCGAGTTGTTTTTAAGATACTTCAGAAGACCAACAAGGTGGGAGTGGAACTCTGGATCTGTATTGGAAGGCGCAGAAAGCAACTGATGGCAGGACACAGGGAAGGAGCTTACATGCTACTCTGCTCTGTTACTTACAGGACGGTATGAACTCCGCGCCATCCATCAGTGTACAGGAGCAAAGATACAAAATTCTCCAATTTGAGTCTGGCACCTAGGGATAGTCTCAGGTGAGATATTTGGGTTAGAAGTATCCGGAATTGCCTTCACTGCTACTGAACAGGGGTTACCGGAGGTTCCCAGCCTTAAAAAGGGAGACTTTCAAGCACGTTAATCTATCAGAAATCCAATGCTGAAGAAACATGTTACTTACCTGTAACTATGGTTCTCCAAGCTGGTTATCACTCAGATTTACATGCTTAAATTATTCTCAGTAGTCTGGCTTGGAATCCCTGTAGCTCAAAACAGCAATAAACACTGTAAAAATGCCCAACGGCCCAAGAACCTTTCATTGAGAAGCACCCAAATTTTAGACAATCAAGTGAATGCGCCAGCACTTATTACAATAGCTCACATTTTCAAAGCACTGGTGAAAGGGAGTAACCAGTAAGCATCTTACCAGAAGATTGGGGGCAGTGGGGGCAATCCCATGTGAATCTATGCAAGATGCCAGGGAAGGAAAATGTTACATTAGGCTGTAAGAATCAGTTTGAGGCATGTAGTGCTGTAGATTCAAATGGTGTGCATACTCCTGCTATCTAGTGTTGGGTCTGGATGGGTGCAAGTTGTTTTTCTCCAAAGAATTATTTTTGAGTCATGAGGTAGTGTGACTTCACCTCTTGCTGGTAATGCGCATGGTGATCGGCTCCATTGTTAGATGGTTTTCCACATGGCTGGTGAGGCTGGAGCAAAGCAATACAGGAGAAAGGAAAAAGAAGACCATGAAAGAGGCAAGAAAGAAAGATAACTCCACCAGCAATAGGCCTCCTGGGAGGTGGGTGGGCACATGTGAATCTACACCACTGCATGCCTCGAACAGATGCTTACAGGGTAAGCAACATTTTCCATTTGAGGCATGTGTGACTGTTGATGCACATGCTGTGCATAGACTAAAGCAGTACTCATATGTGGTGGATGTTGCCTAAGACTGAAAAAGGGTACGGAGTACAAAACAAACATTGGCTTGTTGGCATGCTAGTGTGTCCACCCAATAGTATTTAGTGGAAGTGTGTGATGTAGACCAAGTAGCTGCTTTGCAAATATCAGCTATGGGGATGTTTCCCTGGAAAGCCATAGATGCCCCTTTTTCCCAGTTTTCCTAGTAGAATGGGGCTCTTCGAGGAACAGGTAAAACTCTTAGCTTTTGTATAACATGTCTGGATACATTTAACTATATGGCTATGCCTGACTGATAAGGCTTTTCCTTTATGTGGTTCGGAAAAAGCAACACAGTTGTTGAGTCCTTCTGAAGGGTTTTGTCCTATCAACATAATACATTAGGGCTTGCTTAACATCCAAGGTATGAAGGGTCTGTTCTTCAACTGAGTCAGGTGTGGAAGGAAAACTGGAGCTCTATAGAATGATTAAGGTGGAATGGAGAGACCCCATTGGTAAGACATTTAGGGTTAGAGCGAAGGGCAAGCCTACCCTTATGAACGTCAAAGCAGGGTTCTTCCAGTGTTAAAGTTTTGAGCTCCCCGACACATCTGAGTGAGGGGAAAGCCACAAGAAACGACATCTTCCAAGAAAAGAATTGAAGGGGGCATGAATGGAGTGTCTCAAATGGAGGACCCATGAGTCTTGTAAGGACGATACTGAAATTCTACACAGGCGCCGGGGGGAGAGGGGGGTGTGGGGCAGAGAGACACCTGTGGAGGAATGACCCACTTGAGGCCTTCCATAAAAACCTTATTGACTGGAATCCTAAAGAGGGAAACTTATTGTCTATTTTGGAGATAAGCAGCTGCAGCAGTTAAGTGGAGGTGAAGGTTAGTCCATAGTTTGCAGGTGTAGTAGGTAGCAGACAATGTCCTAGACGCTAGCAGCCAAAGGGTCAATGTGTTTTGAGAGGCAGTAACAGATAAACCTTTTCCATTTAGCTGCGTAACAGGCACAAGTAGGCCTGCGTGCCTCCTTGAGTAAATTCAGATTGAGGCAACAACTCTACGACTTCAGGAGCCAGATCGCAAGGTTGATACTTCTGGGGTCAGGGTGCCAGATTTCTCCATGGTTCTGGGTGAGAAGATGCAAGTAGCTGAGGTTATAGAAGAGGGCGGTAGCCTTGTCATGCCGCTTCCTCTGCTTGAGTGGTGGTGGAGGTTCGAGACTCCTCGAAGCTGAGCTGTCCCTTGGATGTGTGCATGGAGGGCGTCTGTGGCTGGGCGAGGATCCCTCCTCTGTGGAGGTGGATCATGAAGTGCCAATGGCGGGCATCTAGTTCATCCTGCAGCTTCTGGAGTACAGGTTCCAAAATGTCGGTTTCAGGGCTGAGGGCTTCGGAGTCAGTGCAGGGGTTGTCAGCACCGAGTGGGCTTTCCACATCCAAGGCTTTGGCTCCGAGGTGGAGGCGGTTGGCACAGAGTGCTGCGGCTTCAGGATTTTCTTCTGCACCGAGCCGTGGCTGAAAGTGGGGCCCAAATCTGAAGTTCCGTACAGACCATGGTCTGAAGGCAGTGACAGCCTGGAAGCCGGTCTCTAAGCCTTGAGCGCAGCTGTCTAGCCCAGGGGGGTGGGTGGCGCTTGTCCGGAATGCGAGCAATGTTTAAGAGTAGCAGAGGAGGGACTGCACTCACGACCAGTTGAGCAGGCCGGAGGTCTTCGATCTCCAAGTCTGAGCCGAAACTTGCTTCAGGTGAGAAGGCCTCCTCCTCGACTGCCGACGGCTCCGGCTGATGCTTCCCCCCCTCCCCTCCGGGTTCTCAGTGCCAAAGAGGTCTGGGGTGTAGTCTCCACCTCGGCATGACATTTCCAGGTGACCAACCTGACGGTCTCAAAGAGTCTTTTGCGAAAGTAGGTGTCACCAGAGACCATGTCGTGTTTGAGCGAGCGACAGTGTTTGCAGACCTCATTTAGATTGTCCCAGGGGTATTTCGCATGACACCGAGTACAGTAATGGCAAAGGCGTTTGTTCCATCACAGGCGAGGTATGGCGATGGAGCGAAAGACTGGGGAAGTCTCAAAGGGAGACCCCTCCAGGGGTCAAATTCAGCCCAATGCCCATTCATTTGAAGCTGCGTGCATCGAGAGTGCGAGAAAGGGAAGCCACGATAGCAAAACAATACAGAAGGAAGGAAGAGGAACTGAACACCACAACAGCATCGATCCAGAGCTCAGTAACGCATCCTAACCGGACGGCGGAAAGAAAACGATCTAACAATTGAGCCGATAACCAGGCGGATTACCAATAAGAGGTGGAGTCACACTACCTTGTGAATTGAGAAGAATTCTTCAAAGAAAAACAACTTGTACATATACAGACCCAACACTATGTCAATGTCAAGAGTATGCACAGCATGTGGATCTACAGCCACACATGCCTCAAACCTATGGATACAGGAAACTTGCTTCTTCTCCAGCATTGGACCTTTCGTAGATTCACACTACTTCAAGTAGGCAGCTGCCGGAAGCAGACAGCTTATCAAAAGCAGTTGCATAGATCTGCTGTCTCAATGAGGAATCTGCTGCTGCATCTATATCCATTAAGTAGTGCGCGTGTTCTTCATATAGAAACCTAGTATAACCCGTGTAAGAGAACACAAGCATAGCAGGTTACTGTTGAGGAAATGCTCATAGTGAAGTGTGAAGTGACTTCCTCACAATTCTATTCACCTTTTTGTGACAGAAATTGCATGTGGACAGCCATCATGACAGACCTTGGTTAGCAAGAGGGCAACCTCTCCTAGGATGCCCAAAGGCCACATATCAGATCAGTGCTTTTTATGCGTTTACTCTTCTCCCAACATAACTCATGGCACCAAGTAAGTCTGAAGAAGGCAAGGTCTTTTCTGTATTCATGTTTGGGTTTGGTAAGAAGAAACAGGTCCCACCTGCTCTTTAAGGTGCAAGTTTGAGGGCACTTTTGGTTAAACTTGGAGTTTGTGACCACCAGGTCTTTTGAGAATTAGAGAAACAGTTTTTTGATCATCAAAGCTTCCAAACATCAACTATTCTGGAAAAGGTCTCTGTAAGAAGCAACATCTTTCGAGGACAGAAACTTAAAACAGTTTTGCGAACTGGCTCAGAGGACTCATAAGAGTTAAGAATGCCTTTAGCTCGTAAAGAACGGGTGGATGATTCTCTGGCGGAAAGCCATGGAACAAGCCTATAAGAATGAATTCTTCAGAAGAGACTGTCACGAAATAACTAAGTGCACCTTCACTGATGCATGTTTGAGGCCTGATTTGGCCAGATGTAGCAGGGATGGCAAAATCGGATCAGGTGGAAGAACAAGTTACTTACCTTCAGTAACTATGTATCTGGTAGAGACATTAGTTGCAGATTCCTTACCTTAGAATTTACCCCAGGTGTCAGTCTGGATCTGGAGAGGTTTCTTCAGCAGTACTCCTGCGTGTCGTTAGGTGGCATTGGTCGGCTCTGCGTCAGTCGTCGGCATCCTACACGACTTTCCACGCCAGAAGCGCAGAGCCATGAAAGACACAGACCACTGGTGCGTCAAAACTAGGGCCCTGTAAGGAGAGTCCCCATCCCTAGAAATCAGTTTGCAGAGCAGGAAGAATAGGTGGGGCAGTAAGGAATCTACAACTAATATACGTCTCTACCAGATACATCGTTATCAAAGTTAAGTAACTTGTTCATCTGATAGAGACTATGAGTTGTAGATTCCTTACCTTAGAATAGATACCCTGGAGGAGGGTCTGCTAACCATGATCATACCAGGAAATCCTGGAAGACCAAACTGGCAAAGTACCCATCCCTCTTGACGTGGCTGTCCAAGCAGTAGTGTCTGGAAAACGTGTGCAGGGATGCCCACGTTGCTGCCTGACAGACGTCAAGGACTGGGACTCCACGTGCCAAGGCCGTGGTTGCCGCTGTTGCTCTGGTGGAGTGAGCACGCAACCCCACAGGAGATTTCTTCTTCGCCAGAGCATAGCATATTTTGATGCAGAGGACAACCCATCTGGAGATGGTCTGTTTTTGAACAGCCCTACCTTTCTTGGCACCCACATAGCCAACGAAGAGTTGATCATCCACCCGTAAGTCTTTAGTGCGATCAAGATAAAAAGACAATGCACGTTTTGGGTTCAGACAGTGGAGTCTCTCCTCCTCCTTGGAGAGTTGCAGGGTGGATAATTTGTGGGCAAAGTGATAGATTGTCCTACATGAAAAGGCGTGACTACTTTACGAAGGAAAAAAGGTTTCATCTGAAGCACCACTTTATCCAGATAGACAGATAGGAAAGGGGGCTTGGAAGATAAAGCCTGCAGCTCGCTCACCCTGCAGCTCGCTCACCCTGAGATCAGAGGTGATTGCAACAAGGAAGGCAGTCTTGAGAGTCAGCAACCTGAAAGGGCAGTTATGAAGAGGCTCTAAGGGAGCACACATAAGAAAAGTGAGAACCAGATTTAAATACTATTGGGGCATTACAAAAGAAGACTCGGGGGGGGGGGGCGAGAGAGATGAGCAAGGCCCTTAAAGAATATATTAACAATAGGAGATTTGAATAAGGAAGGCTGATCTGGCAGCCAAAGAAAAGCAGAGATAGCTGCAAGATAGCCTTTAACAGTGCCCAAAGCAGATCCCTGCTGGGCCAAAGAAAGTATGTACAAAAGGACCTGGGAAAGAGGAGCAGAATGGGGGGGTCGGACTTTGCTGTGCACTATGCCATAAATTTGTTCCACCTACAGGCATATACCGTTTTAGTGGAGGGACGCCTCGTTGCCAAGATATCACAGACTTCGGGCGGAAGGACGAAAGTCATCAACTGCCACCGCTCAATCTCCACGCAAGAAGGTGGAGACTGGACAGGTTCGGGTAAAGAACCCTTCCCTGCTGGTGCGACAGAAGATCCTACCAAAGGGAAAGTCTGATGGACAGATCGTTGGCCATGCTCAGAAGGTCTGGGTACCAGACTCTTCGTGCCCAATCCAGAGCTACGAATGACTTGAGCCCGGTCGTGCTTGATCTTCTTGAGCACTCTGGGCATAAATGGAACAGGCGGAAAGATGTACAGGAGGGCGCAGCTCCACTCGTGACGAAAAGCATCGCCGAGCAAGCGCAGTCTTGGAAACTCCAACGCCCAATACTGCTGACATTGCGCGTTTTCTTCGAAGGCGAACATAACAGATCTAACCAAGGCTCTCCCCATCGCTGAAAGAGACCTTCGACCACCTCCGGATGGAGACGCCATTTGTGATCGACTAGGCACCGAAGGCTCAGTTTGTCCGCCCTGGCGTTCAGAGAGACCGCCAGGTGTTGAACCATCAGGGTATTGCCCTGAAATTCCAGTCATGTCCAGAGGCAGAGGGCCGCTTGACAAAGGGTCCATGACCCCACCCCACCATGTTTGTTTCAGTACCACATGGTGGTGGTGTTGCAGGTGTTCACCAACATCACTTTCCCCTTGAGAGAGGGAAGGAATGCCTTCTGTTCCAGTCTGATCACCCAGAGCTCCAAAAGATTGATATGGAGACCGGGCTCTGCCAGAGACCAGATGCCCCTGATATCCGCCTCTCCCAGATGGCCGCCCCATCCCAGAAGTGCTGCATCCGTTACATCTGGTTGAGGAAGGGAGAGTGATTTGCCTATGATCCAATCTTGGTGCGTTAGCCACCACTGCAGTTGGTGCACAGTTCACTCAGAGATCTGGACATAGTCAGAAAGATTCCAATCATGCTGCGCCCACTGGAACTTCAGGTCCCACTGCAGAGCCCGCATATGCCATCTGGCATGACCCACCAGCTGGATGCAGGAGGCCATGAGACCCAGCTGCCTCAGTCATTCTCACCGAAATACGGGATAGAGGCTGAAACATTGGTATCATAGTCCGAATCTGCACTGTCTCACGATCCGCCCCGATGAAAGGGAGCGTCTGAGAGGGAGTCAGGTGTGACTTCGGCATGTTGCTAGTGAACCCCAGTGAGTGCAGGAGGACTGCCGTAGTCTGGAGGTGAGAGACGAGAGCCTGGGGCGAGCCCACCTTCAACAGCCAGTCATCGAGATTTGGGACGGCTGGAACCCCTGATCTGCGCAGATGAGCTGCGACCACTGCATCTGTGAACACTCGTGAGGCACTGGTAAAGTCAAAGGGGAGCACGGTGAACTGGAATGCTTGTGGCGCACCGTGAACCGAAGGTTACGTCTGTGGGCAGGCAGGACATGGATATGGAAATAAGCGTACGGCAAGTCCAAAGCCACCATCCAGTCTCCTGGGTCGAATGCAGACAGAACTTTGGCAAGGGTGAGCATTTTAAACTTCTCCTTCGAAGGAAGGAGCTGAAGGCCCGGAGGTTTAGGATAAGACACAGGTCGTTGTCCTTTATGGGCACCAGAAAGTAGCAGTAATAGCAACCACTACCTACTTCTGGCACAAGGACACCTCTCTATGGCTCCCTTGGCCAAGAGAGCCAGAACGTATTTGCGGAGAAGTGCCAAATGACCCTCAGACATGTGATCGCAAGAGGCTGGCATGAAGGGAGGAGCAGTCTCGAAGGGTAGCGAGTATACCCTTCGGACTATTTGCAGAACCCACCTGTCCGATGTGATGGATTGTCAGCTGAGAAGGTGATGGCGAATCCTGCCTCTGACTGGCTGATGTGCCTGGAACATTGGACTAGGAAGGTGCGGAGGTGGTGGTGGTGGTGGGGGGCAGAAACGGTGGACTGGCCTGCGCACTGGCTACCTGACCCGCAAGGACGCTGGGTCCCATGTCCGCGGCCATGGACAGGCTGGACAGCTTGTGTGTACAGGTGGCTGGGCTGAGCAGGACATGTCTGGGCACTCCTTCCGTAGCCACGAAAGGGGCGAAAAGCAGACTGGGGTGGACGGGTGGCAGCCATGAGGCCTTGGGATCTGGGCGTAGCTCGAGAATCCTTAAAGCGTTCAAGCGTAGAGTCTGCTTTATCACCAAAGAGGCGACGACCATCAAAAGGCATGTCCATCAAGGTTGATTGGACAGCCCCTGAGAAACCAGAAGTCTTAAACCAAGCATACCATCTGAGGGCTACCGACGTGGTTATCGTTCTGCCCAGTGAGTCGGTGGTATACAGTCCACATCTTATGGTGAATTTGGCTGCATCTCTCCCATCCGCAACTACCTGGGAGAGAACGGCCCGGGCCTCCTCTAGCCACTGAGGCAGCACTTGCGCAACCGTATCCTAGATGGTATGGGAGTAGCGCCCATGAGGCAAGCGGTATTCATCAACCGCAATGCCAAGCTGGAAGAAGAGATCATCCTCTTCCCAAGATGGTCAATCTTCTTGGATTCCCTATCTGGGGGAGCAGAAGGGAATGCACCCTTGGAAGAGGATGCTTGGACCACCAAGATCTCAGGGGAGGGTTGTTAGGGCAGGGAGGTGGCGGCGGGCGACTGTAGTATCCACAGAAGCCCCTGTGCTGGGCTTTGATCAAGTGCCCAGAAGTACATCGGTAAGGGCTTCATTGAACAGCAAAAGGGGTTTAGATGTGGAAGCCGCAGTCTGAAGCACCTCTGTCAGAAGGTTAGTCCTGACTGCCAACTCACCACCACAGCCGAGGAAGCTCCCTCCTCCATAGCAACGGTAGGGGGAGAAAGCAAGCGAGTGTCGGGGGTGTCCAGACCACTGGCATCACCCAGGTCCATAGGCCAGCCCGGTTCTTCAAGCTAATCAGTTAAAGGGTCCAGCATCCCCTCCCAGTTCTCTTCATCACCTTCTGGCCCAAAATGAACGAAAGGAATTAACAGGGACAAAAGACCCTTCCGATGTCGGAATCGAGGTCGGTCTGGTTCGGTGTCCACTTGTGGGATAAGGATGGGGTTGGCGTCGACCGGGGGAACAGTCAACGCTGGGAACGTTGTCGTTGGGATCGACGTTGGGGAAGGTAAAGTGGGATCGACCGGTGTCAATCCGGATCCAGGCCTGGATCCATGGGGGCCCTCCGGAGTCAGGGCCGGAGCCGCCGGCATCGAAGGCCTAGGGTCCCCAAGCAACTCCGCAGGGCCCGAAGGCGCACCAGCAGTGCCGGGCAGCCCACAAATGAGGTACAGGTCTCATAGAATTTTTGGATTTGGACAGGAGACGCTCTGGCTCCCGGAAAAGCAGGGAGGCGCGTAGTCGTCTCAGAAGCAGGCGCCGGGGACGGAGCGTTCAAGCAATGACTCCCGGAAACCCCTGTCGCGCCGGGAGAAGTCGAATGATGCCCGTTCTTTGACTTATTGTGTTTCCCTTACTTACCCGAAGACGTCCCCGACGAATTCGAGTGCAACGAGGAGTGGGGCTCTGCGACCGTTCAGAGACTGTCCTCTCGAACAAGAGCGACACAGAGCAGAGTGCTGGGCCTCCAGCAGCTTTCGGACCGCTTCCACAAAGCCTTTGGGTTCCTGGCCCGGCACTGGGAGCACGAATTCGGGTTGTGGTCGAGCTCCAGACACCAAAGACACAGGAGGTGCGGATCAGTCACGAACATCGCCTGATGACAGGAGCCGCAAGGCTTGAAGCCAGTCCGATGTTGGGACAGCCCTTGACGCACCAGGAGTTCGGAACTTGAAAAATAAGTAGACAAAAGTAAAAAAAGACTAGCCAAAACTGGCTAAGGGGTAGCTCTCTCCAGATCTGCGATTAGGCTGGCGCGGTAAAAAGAAAGAACCAGCGTCAGGCTACATGGGCGGTGTCAATGTAGATCCCACAATGTCATTTCAGCGCCCATGATGCCGGATGCGTAGCCAACCGACACCACCTAATGACGCGCAGGGGTAGTCCTGAAGAAAAATCTCAGGATCCGGATGGACGCCCGAGGGAAATTCTAAGGTAAGGAATCTAACAGAAAAATTGAAACTCTTCCACTTAGTCTTGCATGTCTTAGAAGAAGAAAGTGCATGTACCTGCACCAAGACATTACTACAGTCTTTTGTAATATCCATATGCCCAAGTAATCAGGAGCTGTGAGGTTCAAAGCTTGCAGATAACTGTCTTTTCGGTCTGAAGAGAAGTTTCAGACAAAGGGTCCACAAACCCGCCCTGCTAGTTGCAGTACCACATGCTGGCAGTGTTGTCCGTGAACACCTGCACTAACCTCCCCTTGACAGAGGGAAGAAAAACCTACAATGCCAACCAAATCGCTCGAAGCTCCAACAAATTGATGTGGAGCCCCGACTCTGCCGGAGACCGGTGTCCCCTGATCTTCACCTCACCCAGATGGGCTCTGTAGGAAACTGCGAAATAAAGGGCAGTGGTTTGGAGTATAGGAATAATGGCGCCACTCAGGAAAATACCATCCAGATCAGTAAGATTGTTTTGTATTTATAACGGTGCTGAAAGGTGAGGAGCACCACCAGTCTCCCCAAGGTATCGGCCTGTGCCAATTGGTTAGACAAAGAAATATCCCCAGCACACGTAAGGAGTAATACAGAAAATTAAAATGCACGTTGTGAGCATAAAATATACACAAGTAAGTGGGTTCTTGTAGTTTTCTTTCTTTATTCTCTATTTCTTCAGACAGCCGACACGTGTTTACGTCGCAAACAGGGTAATAATCCCGCGACTTTATCAAGGCTGTACAAAAACAAACAAGAGCAAGCAATGTACCACCTTACAGAATAACAGGTGTACAACAATAGTATCACTCAATAATAAATACGAGTGTCCAAACAATAGATCTGTGCAAGCATGCACAAGGTGGAGATTGGGTGTGACTACCCGATAGGTTCCGAATAATCAAAAGGGTATCAACGTACCCAAAGTACCAAAAGGATGGAGGAGAAAAGTGTATTTACTGTTGACTATTGAAAGGCATCCAATAAATATGTGCCGTGCAGCCAGTGTATCCAAACACAGACGAACAATCGTGACTAGGAAATCACTATGCTAAATAAAATTGGATGTCGATACGTCGTGAATGAAAATGAAAAGACACCACCTTGTATCACCCAAGTGGTAGTGAGGAAGAAAGAACCACGATAAATACCTATGTTCCTGTTGTCGTCAATTCTGTGAAACAAATAACAAAAACGGCTAGAATCTACCTTCTAGTAAGTAGAGCCTATCCAGGCGACAGAAAAACCTTTACTAACTTGAAAACCTACTTATTTTGTGGTGATAATTCCAACCCACAAGTGGGGTTCAGTATCTCGCAACGTCTCACTTCGTAGTTCAACCGTCAGAGGGATCCAATTACGTCCCAAACTCCAAAGTATCAGTTCCTACAACAGATGATACCAAGACTTGATAACAAGAATGTTTCTCACTGTAAGCATATGGTGAATGACATATTCGCGCTATATTCCTTCAAGCGTTGTTAGCTCTAGATAACGTATTAAAACTATCATTAACACATATGTGTTCCATATGTTCATGACGTTAGTGAACCCCCTTATCTATAAGAGTGCCTCATGCATAGACCATAACGCCTAAATTATCTCCTATATCAAACGTAAATGTTATAATATGCCGCAATCTTATCTCTAGTCGGTATTCCTGTAATCTAACACGCTGTGTAACAGCAGACTTCTATTTCCTTATTACTTGCCCCAGCGGTGTAGCATAAACAATCTGCCATCCCCCTAAGGTCCACAGAAAGTGGAGAACCTGTTAACTTCCTCGCATAACTCCACCACTCCTTACCGGTTTCTTGTGTATTAAATCTCAAGACGTCGCTCAACGTGCCATTCCGAGTACAGGACACGAGTCTAATGCCGGGTGAGCCCGTGAATATAAAGGCTACCGTCAGAACGCCTCAGACATAAACAAAGGACTCCAATTCTGTCAGCCTCCAATACGGTCATCAAAACAGAAAACAGACTCGCCCCATAACCTCTTATGTGGCGGCCATCTTGGAATTGCTAGAGTGTATCAAACACATAGGTAAAGAATCTCTTACAGAAAAAAGGCCCCTCTCCTCAATATGAAAGAAAGCCTAAATAATTGACAATAGTCAAAATCATAGAAACCATCGTGGTTCTGGCATGGGAAAAGGGTTAAAATTAAGAAAGGTCCTCTAATGGGCTGAAAATCGAGATGACGGTGTACATCTCTAACTATTATTAGCTGAGGTAAATCAGAGAGAGCATATAGAGGAAATAGTGCACATATCCGTAATGTTCTCAGTGTGAATAGTCTCGTGAGTATCAAATATTTGAGTGTCATTACCAGTAGACTACATTCATAATCATCCATCTCTCATGGTGAAAATTATTAATCATAAAGGTATTAGATTTTGCGGTGTAAAACACCAGATTACAGTTTGTTTTAAAAGAAGTGTTTTCTCCGGAGCCAGTTTATGCAAAATGCAATACACACTAGGAATGCATGTGTAGTATCATGTAAAGATCACTAGGTACGTGACAGGTAAACATCATTTTCTGTACATCTTCATTGCGACATCAGTAGTCGTGCACATAGTGTGGCAACTCTGCGCACTCATTTACCCAAGAAGTAATGCAGTTCATGGTCCAAATTAAGCCCTAGTTCAGTACTGCACAATCTAAGAATCCAGAGTGCTTCCCGTCTGCGAAGGGCCAGCTCTCTGTTGCCCCCCCTTGGATGTCTGTAGGTCTGTTCTATACCAAAAAACTCAAATTGTTTGTGTGTCGTCTGAACAGGGCATTGTGTTATATGTGCGGCAATGGGATATCTGACGTCACCTTGCTTCACTGCTCTTATATGTTCTCCCATTCTTTCACGTAGTGTCCTGATCGTGCTGCCGACATATCTTCTTTTACACCTACACTCTATTATGTAGACAACAAATTTGGTTAAGCAATTGATATTCGATTCTATCCTGTATGTCTCGTTCCCAGGGCCCTGGAATTCTGTTTTGTGGTTGCATGCCCACTTGCAGGCACTGCAGTTATTGCATCCATGGAATCCCTTTGTCCGTTGTGTCAACCAAGTCTCCTTTCTCTCTAACTTCGGGTAGCTCGGGCTCAACATATTCCTTAAAGTTACCCCTCGTCTGTATGTGATGGTCGGTCTGTCCGTGATGTGGTCATTGAGAGATCTGTCTGCCCTGAGCAAATGCCAGTGTCTCTTAAGGCTACGCATCAATATGCCTGACCAGTTGTTAAATCCAGTTATCACTCGTACTCTATCCCCCTTGTTTGTACGCGCTGTGCGTTCTCTGAGTGTATCCTGTCTCCTGACCCTGTGTATCCTTTGTTCAGCTTTCTTAAGTATGTGACTATTGTAGCCTCTGTTCTGAAAGCGGGACATCATACTCTTTTTGCATTCTTCAAATTCTGGGTCAAAACTACAATTCCGTCTTAACCTGACTAGTTCACCATAGGGAATCGACCTGATCTGGTGGAAAGGATGTGCACTAGACGCATGTAAGACCGCGTTGCAAGCTGTTTTTTTACGAAAAAGCCTACTGTGTATTGTATTGTCTCTGATGTATAGTTCAACATCTAAAAATGCAATCCTGCTTGTGCTATGCTCAAATGTGAATTTGATATTTAGATCATTGTCATTCAGGTAATCAAAAAATCCCGTCAGTTTATGTGAGGAGCCAGTCCAGATCATCAGGCAATCATCTATATATCTGCCCCAATACAAGATGGAATCGTTCCATTGTGACCCCATGTGACCCCAGATCCTCATCTCCTCGAACCAACCCATATAGAGGTTCGCGTACGAGGGAGAAAATCTGGAGCCCATGGCCACTCCTTGCTTCTGTCTGTACCATTTTTCTTTGTGAAGGAAAATATTATTGTCAAGTATTAGCTCAATCATTTCCATCAGCATTTCAGTATGACTCCATGCACTTGCTGATCTAGTATTCAAAGTCTTCCTGATTGCCACCAGGCCAGAGTCTCGCCTGATGCTAGTGTACAGGGCAGTCACATCAAGAGTCACCAGAGTCATGTTTTCATCCCAATTGAGATCCGCCATGATACCTAGGACATGTTTCGTGTCGCGTATATATGACGGCAGGTTCTTGACCATGGGTTGCAAGAAAGTGTCTACATATTCTGAGATTCTCTCAGTCGGACCCTCATTCCCAGATATTATGGGTCTGCCTGGTGGGAAAGGCAAGTCTTTGTGTATTTTCGGTAGTGTATATATACAGGGGTATCTTGGTCTATCAACTCTCATGTATGTTAATTCATTATCATCAAGTAACCCCTGCCCATGCCACTGTCTCAGATGTCTGTTGATATGGTCTGTGAGCGCCCAAGTCGGATTGTTAGTGAGAGGCTCATAACATTGTTGGTCGCTGAGTTGTGATAGGATGTCATTATCATAGTCGCTACTGCGCATCACAACAATGTTACCCCCTTTGTCAGCTTCTTTAATCGTGACATCCTTGTCACTCATAAGATCTCTCAAGGCCCTGCGTTCACCCTGTGTTAGATTGTCTCTCTTGGCCCTGGCCCGTGTCTTCTTGTTGTCAGTTTGTCTGTCAAGGTCTGCAATCACTAGTTTGTGAAATATGTCTATATTATTCCCCGAAAATAGTGGTGGGGTCCATTTCGATTTTGCTTTCAATTCACTTGTGATGCTAAAGTCACTTGATACATTTAGATCACGCATAACCATTTCTGCAGTCACCACTTCATCCTCACAGTCAGTAAGGGACAGTAAGTGTGTTCACTTGAAGCAAAAACCCCATGGTTTGGTGGCAGATTTTTATTTACACACCCTAACATTTCAAAGTGTTTCTTAATTTTTAGCTTTCTTACAAATTTATACAAATCTATTTTTGCTTCACATACGTTGCCATTGCTATTCGGACAAAAGCTCATACCTTTCGTTAGAACAGACAATGTATCATCCGAAAGACATTTATCTGACAAATTGACAACATTAACAATATCCACTGTATTCATTTCTTGTGGTTCCAGGATCGGGTCCTCACACCTGGGCGGTCGTTTCCCTGCGCTACCTCTCTTTCCCCTCCTGATTTTTCTGAAGGTACGGGTCGTCTTTTCTCCCGGTTCCCTCGTTTTATTCTTTGGACCTCTGTTAAAAAACCGCTCCCATTGTTAGAAACATTATTGATTACCTCTCCTCTATCCGATTCACTGCCACTGGTCTGTGCTATGTCCAAAGAAGTCGAGCTAGAACTCATTGATTTGCCATCACTGGCAACTGACTGGCTCCCTTTGGGAACTAGGTGATCGTATTTTTGGGCGAACGTGAAGATTCTGCCACACGAATAATCACGTTCGTCCCTTTTTAATTTCCTGGTCTTACGTTGTTTGATGTCTGCCAGGTGACGTTGTAGAACATCATTGAGGATAACATAATTTTTCTCCGTAGCCTCAGTTAAGTTAAGTTGTGTAATTTCTAATTCTAAGAGATCAATATCCTTTTGAAATTGGGAAACTTTCCTCTCACAGTTCTCTATTAGGATTCCCATTAGTTTATTAGAATTCTCAGTCAGTTCCCTTTCCCAAGCAATTAAAAGGTCGGCCTCCAGGTCGTCATACGTAGGTATGATCTGTGACCGCAGTCCCCTGGGAATGCGTTTGACTCGAATGTACTGTTTAAGAGTGGCGGCGTCCCACCATCTAGACATCTCGGGATTATTACCCTGTTTGCGACGAAACACGTGTCGGCTGTCTGAAGAAATAGAGAATAAAGAAAGAAAACTACAAGAACCCACTTACTTGTGTATATTTTATGCTCACAACGTGCATTTTAATTTTCTGTATTACTCCTTACGTGTGCTGGGGATATTTCTTTGTCTGTAGGAAACTGGCTCTATATATACACACTACACCAAAATGAGGTATAGGGTGTATAGAGTCCAGGTACCCCAGAGGTAGGCAGATGTTAAAGTTAGATAGAACCTTACTCTCTATTTGTGTTAGAGTGGTCGAGCAGTAAGGCAGTATCAGAGGACAGTGTTAAGCATTTGATGTACACAGTCAGCAAATGAATTCACACACAATAACTGAACTCTAGGCCAATTGTGTTTGTATAAAAATATATAATGTTTTATTTTTAGAACCAAGCAAGCCTGGCACAGGTAAGCATTAAATACTTTTCAGTAATAAGTTACTGGATATAGAACAGTTTGAAAATGCAATAGAAATTGTACTTGGTTTGATTTACAGGGGATGCAGTAGGATGCAACACTTAGCAAATACAGTACATTGAAATGAATAGGCTTTTTCAGTAAATTACAGGTAAGTTACTTTTTACGTGACTTTTCTAACTCCGTGCTGGATACCTAGATTCAGCACTGGGACATTTCCTGCAAACAGGTAAGTAAATACGTTTTGGTTATTTGTGCGATTTTTAAAGAATATTTTTAGATTTCAAAAGTCCACACTTGGAAACTTTTTGGAAGACAATTGTCAATGTTATCCTATGGAGGAAAAACAGGTTAACGGTTCACAGGTAAGTAATCGACTGTGGGAGTTAAGGTTCTGGGGTTAGACTCCGGGGTCCCCCAGGGTCAGTGATGCACTTTTGTTTCACCCTCAGCGGCACTAGGGCGGCCAGGTGCAGAGTGTTGAGGCCCAATGTTATCCAATGGGGGATAGGGGGCCTCTGGTTTGTGGCTGCTGGCAAGCAGGCCACTGGGTTGTGGGAGCAAAGCTCCTAGGGTTAAGGTCAGGGCAAATGGGGAAACAAAGTAGCACAAAAGGTGCACCCTCAGCAGCACTGGGGCGGCCGGGTGCAGAGTGCTGTGTCGACATTGGGCACCCTGTTTTCTATGGAGAACCTCCCGTTTGCAAAAGCACTGCAGGCAGGGAGACTAAGGACTTCTGGGTGTGACCACCACTTGGAGAGGTAAGTTGAAAAGTTAAGGGTTGGTTAGGCACCGTCGGTTTGGGCACACAAGGCCGTGGGGCGCCGGGTGCAGGGGTGCCTTTTGGGGTCGGATCTTCTTACCAGCTCCTGGTCGCGGTTAGGGGGGCCTTCTGGATTTAGGCTGCAGGCGTCGGCTGGAGGCAGGTCAGGGGTCGCCGGATCTCGGGTCAATCGCCGGGGTGACCTCCTCGTGGTGTTTTTCCACTCGAGCTCAGGCCGGGTTCGGCGGGTGCAGAGTGGGCTGGATTCGTGGTCTCTGGCTGCTGCCAGAAGTTGCAGTTGAACAAATCCGGTGTTCACGGGAGAAGCAGTCTTTGGAAGTGAAGGCAGGTCCTCCGGGGTTTTTGAGTTTGCTGGCTGCAGGACACACCGGGATTTCACAGGAGCAGGTTCGAGGGGAGACAGGCAGGTAGGGCTGGGGCCAAGTCAGTGGGCGTCTTCCTCTTGTTAGCTGGCTGCACGGTCCTTCTTTTCTTCTTGTTTCAGGCTGGATCTGAGGAAGCAAGGTTCAGGGTACCCCCTAAATACTAAATTTAGGGGCGTTACAGGTAGGTAAAGGGCAGGGACCAATGGGTCCCTTCCCTGGGGTGGGTACACCCCCTATTCTGCCACTCTCCAGTGGGAGGGGGGCAGGAGCCTGTCCCTGGTTGGCTGGGTCCCCCCGATCCTCAAGATGGCGGGGACTCGAGGTTGTGCTTCACCTCGCCTCCCCCACCTGAGGGGTTGAGTTGGCAGAGGTGGGCACACCTCTCTTCCTCACTTGTTTTTCCCGCCGGTTCCCCCGCCCAAAGTGGGGGGTAGAACCAGTGGGGACCAGTTGCTGAAAGCAGCAAGTGGTCTGGGGAAGCTCACAAAGGCAGCATGCCTTTGAAGCTTCCCCTTCGTGAACCCGGCCCATCCTGGGGGAGGAGACTTGGCACCTCGTCCCAGGATGTGCATTGTTTCAGGCCCCCGAGAGCAGCAGGCTCTCGACCCAGGGGTCCAGAAACAGGTCTGTTGATGGCAGCCTAAGCAGCCACTCAGTCGGGACACTAGAGGTGGGTTAGTTTTCATGGGGCATCTCGGGAGATGCCCTCTGTGTGCATTTTTCATTAAATCTCACACTGGCATCAGTGTGGGTTTAATGTGCTGAGAAGTTTGATACCAAACTACCCAGTTTTTAGTGTAGCCGTTATGGTGCTGTGGAGTTCGTAATGACAAACTCCCAGCACCATATACTCTTAATGGCAGCACTACACTTACAATGCCCAAGAATGGACTTGAGCACTGTAGGGGCACAGGGCTCATGCCCTTGTGCCCTCACCACTGGCATAGTGCACCCAGCTGGAGGGGTGGCTGATTCTAGGCCAGGGCAGTGGTTTGTTAGGCATGGCACACAGGGCTGTGTGCCATGTCGACTCTTCACTTTGTTCTGCACCAAGAGACACAGCCTGCAAAGGCAGGGTGTGTGAGAAAAGGTTCAGGGCCCCTAAGGGTGGCACAATAAGTGCTGCAGCCCTTAGGGGCCTTCCCTGGTCACAGTAGCCTGGGTACCTATGGTACCATTTACCAGGGGCTGACCTGTGGCCAGGGATGCCAATTGAGTTTGTTTTGGGGAAAGAACACAGGCCCTGGGAACCCGATTGGCAGGGACCCAGGGCACACCAAGAAAAAGTGCATCAGTAGCCAGGCAAAAAGTGGGGGGGTTACTGCAACAGAAACCCACTTTCCTACACAAGCCCCCGCCCCCCAGCCCAAAGGCCAGGAGACTGCCAAAGCTGGGAGAGTCTTCCTAGTCTTTCAGGCGAGGAAGAGTAGAGGAAGTGGTTTGAAAGTTGCAGGGCCTACTCTGCCTTACATCCTTCTGTCCAGGTCAGTCCCTTTGGGGAGCTGGCCTACCTCAACAGTTTCAGGACCTAATTCCCAATGCTCCTTTCCTAGCTCTTTAGTGTCTTTGCCCCATCTTTTTAGTTTGGGTTCAGAGGTGCCCACCTCTGTAAATTCTAACTTAGCCAGGGCAAAGCCCAGCTTACCCACAGCTTGAGCAACGCCTCCATGACCAATAGGGTCAGGGGGCCTAACTTGCTACTTGGCAGGGGGCTAGGCCACCATGCCACGGACAGTGCTGCCATGAAGGCTAACACCCAGCAGAGGCTACTGACAGCTGTCAGTGCCCAGAACCACACCTTTAGCTCCTCACTGGTAAGTGAAGGGGCTACCTTACAGGCTTCTTGGGGTTCCGGTTGTCTGTCTGCTGTTTTAGGGTGGGGGGTCACTACACTTGGCAGTGAACACCCCTCCTCCACCCTCTGTTCTGCCAGCTGAGGAGCCACCAACTCAGGCTGGACAGTTGCCCGACTAGTCAGGTCTTTTTGTTGGCTAGGGGGGACTTTACCAGTGCCACTTTTGGAGTTCTCCCTTACTGGGATAGAATTTCCCTGGCCCACTGGAACTGTGGCTAACAGTTGCCCACCTTTCCTACACAGTTTCTTCTTTTTCTTTTGGGGCTTAGCTGAACTAACTGCAGGTTGAGCCCCCCCCCCCCCCCAGGTCTCTTGGGTGAGGTCTGGCATTGGACCAGTACCTCTCTTTGGCTCAGACCAACCTCTGGGTGGTCATTCCCAAGGAGACAATCAAGTGGGAGGTCTTTACTGACTACCACCTTTCTCCATTTAAGGGTCCCAGCTACTTCTAGGAGCACTACAGCCACAGGCCTAACAGTGCCCCCCCCCCCCCCCGG
The DNA here is from genome assembly GCA_963921515.1 of Calotriton arnoldi. Lineage (NCBI taxonomy): Eukaryota > Metazoa > Chordata > Amphibia > Caudata > Salamandridae > Calotriton > Calotriton arnoldi. Next base: position 369,144 of record CAWUFW010002961.1, on the reverse strand, counting down.
GACAGTCCTTACTCTTTTTGTTTCCCCTGGGACATACTGGTTTGAGAGAACCAACCTGTCATGCACCACAGTGTGACTGGCACAGGTATCCCTCAGAGCAGTGGCTGGGATTCCATTCACCAGTAGGTGGTGGAAGTGCCTACTCCCCTCTGGAACTTCCAGCTTACCTCTTGGGCCCATTTTCCAGTTGAAGGCTAGGAGGACTTCCTCATCTGAGGACCCCTCCTCCAAAGCTACACTGGCAACCCCTGGAGCTACCCTAATCACCCCTGGAGCTGTACTAGGGTATTTGTTTTTAGGACAGCTAGGGTCCTTGGTGTGGTGTCCTGCCTTTTGACAGTTGTGACACCATACTCTGTTGGGATCCCAATTCTTACCTTCGTACCCTGTTTTAGTTTGTGAGGGGTCTTTGAGCCCACCCTCCTGGACAGGTTTTTGGGGGGCTACCTGGGACTCCTTACTTTTATCTTTAAGGGGTTCAATGTCTTTCCTCTGGGGAGGCTTTGCAACCCCTTTCTTTTGGTCAACCCCAGTGGACGTCCTAGTTACCCTTGTTTTGACCCAGTGGTCTGCCTTCTTTCCCAATTCTTGGGGAGAAAGTGGACCTAGGTCTACCAGGTACTGATGCAACTTTTCATCAATGCAATTACTTAATGTGTTCCTTCATAAACGGGTTGTAAATTCCATTAAAGTCATGCACATTGTTTCCAGTTAACCAACCACCTAGTGTCTTTACCGAGTAGTCTACAAAATCAATCCAGGACTGGTTTTGTGAGCCCCCCTGAATCTAATTCTGTACTCCTCAGTTGTGAGTCCAAATCCCTCAATCAGAGTTCTCTTCATGAGGTCATAGGACCCAGCATCTGCCCCAGAAAGGGTCAGGAGTCTGTCTCTGAAGTTACCAGAGAACAGTTCCCAAAGGAGTGCCCCCCAGAAAGTCTTCTTCACCCTTCTTGCTTCACAATCCCTCTCAAAAGCTGTGAACCACTTGGTGATATCATCACCCTCCTCATATTTAGGGACAATCCCTTTGGGGATTTTAGGATCATAAGATTGCTCTTCATCCTTATTATTTTGATTGCTGCCACCATTGATGGGTGCTAATCTCATCTCCTTTCTTTCTCTAGAGCCAGGAGTCTGGTCTCTAGGTCGTGTCTTTTGGCCAGCCTTGCTAAAAGGCTGTCCTCCTCATTGAGGCCATCCTCAATGTCCTCATTGGTATCTGATCCACCTGTGTGAGATCTAGGTACTGAGAGGTTGATTCTTGGAGTCAAGGGTACTGGAACCCTTTTCTCCCTCGGAAGTGGAGGAGGTTGATCTACCTGGTCATTCCTGTCCACTTCCTTCCCATCTGATTGGTCATCACCATTCTCAGAAGGGTGGGCCTTTGCATACTCCGCCAACAGCTCCTGGAGCTTTTGTTTGGTTGGATGTGGGCCCATTGCTATGTTTTTAAGTTTACATAAGGACCTTACTTCCTTGAAAGACAAGTGAAGGTAAGGGGTGAGGTCGAGCTCCTCAACCATGTCCTGTATGTCATCATGGTTATTTTCACTAATAGTTGGGTTCTTTTCTTGAGACATTCTAACAAAAAGTTCTAACCCCACTACCCTTGACTATAGTTACTTTTTATTTTCTAAAATTCTAAAGGGACTTAAGCAAGACCCTAACAAGACTTAGTATTTTGGTAAAAATGCCAAATTTGAAACAAATCAGAATTCTAAAAGGCAATTTAAGAGTTCTGTCGTGTGATCAGGTGGTAACCAAGTAGTCCAACAAATGCAAGTTGTATATCCCACCGCTGATAAACCAATGCAGGAAACTGGCTCTATATATACTACACCAAAATGAGGTATAGTGTGTATAGAGTCCAGGTACCCCAGAGGTAGGCAGAGGTTAAAGTTAGATAGAACCTTACTCTCCATTTGTGGTAGAGTGGTCGAGCAGTAAGGCAGTATCAGAGGACAGTGCTAAGCATTTGATGTACACACACTCAGCAAATGAATTCACACACTCAAGAACTGAACTCTAGGCCAATTGTTTTGTATAAAAAAAATATACTGTTTATTTTTAGAACCAAGCAAGCCTGGCACAGGTAAGCATTAAATACTTTTCAGTAATAAGTTACTGGATATAGAACAATTTGAAAATGCAATAGAAATTGTACTTGGTTTGATTTACAGGGGATGCAGTAGGATGAAACACTTAGCAAATACAGTACATTGAAATGAATAGGCTTTTTCAGTTAATTACAGGTAAGTTACTTTTTACGTGACTTTTCTAACTCAGTGCTGGATACCTAGAATCAGCACTGGGACATTTCCTGCAAACAGGTAAGTAAATACGTTTTGGTTATTTGTGCGATTTTTAAAGAATATTTTTAGATTTCAAAAGTCCACACTTGGAAACTTTTTGGAAGAAAATTGTCAATGTTATCCTATGGAGGAAAAACAGGTCAACGGTTCACAGGTAAGTAATCGACTGTGGGAGTTAAGGTTCTGGGGTTAGACTCAGGGGTCCCCCAGGGTCAGTGATGCACTTTTGTTTCACCCTCAGCGGCACTAGGGCGGCCGGGTGCAGAGGGTTGAGGCCCAATGTTATCCAATGGGGGATAGGGGGCCTCCGGTTGGTGGCTGCTGGCAAGCAGGCCACTGGGTTGTGGGAGCAAAGCTCCTAGGGTTAAGGTCAGGGCAAATGGGGAAACAAAGTAGCACAAAAAGGTGCACCCTCAGCGGCACTGGGGCGGCCGTGTGCAGAGTGCTGTTTCGACGACGGGCGCCCTGTTTTCTATGGAGAACCTCCGGTTTGCAAAAGCACTGCAGGCAGGGAGACGAAGGACTTCTGGGTGCGACCACCACTTGGAGAGGTAAGTTGGGAAGTTAAGGGTTGGTTAGGCACCATCGGTTTGGGCACACAAGGCCGTGGGGCGTTGGGTGCAGGGGTGCCTTTTAGGGTCAGATCTTCTTACCAGCTCCTGGTCGCGGTTAGGGGGGGCCTTCTGGATTTAGGCTGCAGGCGTTGGCTGGAGGCTTGAGGCAGGTCAGGGGTCGCCGGATCTCGGGTCAGGATCGCCGGGGTGACCTCCTCGTGGTGTTTTTCCACTCGAGTTCGGGCCGGGTTCGGCGGGTGCAGTGTGGGCTGGATTCGCTGTCTCTGGCTGCTGCCAGAAGTTGCAGTTGAACAAATCTGGTGTTCAAGGGAGAAGCAGTCTTTGGAAGTGAAGGCAGGCAGGTCCTCCAGGGTTTTTGAGTTTGCTGGCTGCAGGACACTCCGGGATTTCGCAGGAGCAGGTTCGAGGGGAGACAGGTCGGTAGGGCTGGGGCCAAGTCAGTGGGCGTCTTCCTCCTGTTAGCTGGCTGCACGGCTGTTCGGTCCTTCTTTTCTTCTTGTTGTCAAGCTGGATCTGAGGAAGCAAGTTCAGGGTGCCCCCTAAATACTAAATTTAGGGGCGTTACAGGTAGGTAAAGGGCAGGGACCAATGGGTCCCTTCCCTTGGGTGGGTACACCCCCTATTCTGCCACTTGCCAGTGGGAGGGGGGGCAGGAGCCTGTCCCTGGTTGGCTGGGTCCCCCCATCCTCAAGATGGCGGGGACTCTAGGTTGTGCTTCACCTCGCCTCCCCCACCTGAGGGGTGGAGTTGGCAGAGGTGGGCACACCTCTCTTCCTCACTTGTGTTTCCCGCAGGTTCTCCCGCCCAAAGTGGGAGGTAGAACCAGTGGGGACCAGTTGCTGAAAGCAGCAAGTGGTCTGGGGAAGCTCACAAAGGCGGCATGCCTTTGAAGCTTCCCCTTCGTGAACCCTGCCCATCCTGGGGGAGGAGACTTGGCACCTCGTCCCAGGATGTGCATTGTTTCAGGCCCCCCCCCCCCCCCCGAGAGCAGCAGGCTCTCGACCCAGGGGTCCAGAAACATGTCTGTTGATGGCAGCCTAAGCAGCCACTCAGTCGGGACACTAGAGGTGGGTTAGTTTTCAGGGGGCATCTCCGAGATGCCCTCTGTGTGCATTTGTCATTAAATCCCACACTGGCATCAGTGTGGGTTTAATGTGCTGAGAAGTTTGATACCAAACTTCCCAGTTTTCAGTGTAGCCATTATGGTGCTGTGGAGTTCGTAATGACAAACTCCCAGCACCATATACTCTTAATGGCAACACTGCACTTACAATGCCCAAGAATGGACTTGGGCACTGTAGGGGCACAGGGCTCATGCCCTTGTGCCCTCACCACTGGCATAGTGCACCCAGCTGGAGGGGTGGCCGATTCTAGGCCAGGGCAGTGGTTTGTTAGGCATGGCACACAGGGCTGTGTGCCATGTCGACTCTTCACTTTGTTCTGCACCAAGACACGCAGCGTGCAAAGGCAGGGTGTGTGAGAAAAGGTGCAGGGCCCCCAAGGGTGGCACAATAAGTGCTGCAGCCCTTAGGAGCCTTCCCTGGTCACAGTGCCCTGGGTACCTATGGTACCATTTACCAGGGGCCCACCTGTGGCCAGGGATGCCAATTGGGTTTGTTTTGGGGAAAGAACACAGGCCTTGGGAACCTGATTGGCAGGGACCCAGGGCACACCAAGAAAAAGTGCATCAGTAGCCAGGCAAAAAGTTGGGGGGTTACCGCAACAGAAACCCACTTTCCTACAGGCTCCACATCCCAGAAGTGATGCATCTGTCACGACTGTGTGCTCTGGTTGGGGAAGGGAGAGGGGTCTGCCGCTGACCCAGCCGCGGTTCGTCAGCCACGACTGCAGATACCTCGCAGTTCCATTCAGAGTTCTGGACCATGTCGGTTAGATTTCCCCAATGCTGTGCCCACTGGAACTTCAGGTCCCACTGCAGAGCCCACACACGCCACCTCACATTCTTTACCAACAGGATGCAGGAGGCCAAGAGGCCCAACAAGCCAGAGTCAGTCTCAACGAAATCCAGGATAGAGGCTGAAACATCAGCATCATAACCTGAATATCCAGGACTCTCAGCTCGGGAGGATAGGCCCAAAACTGCACGGTGTCCAGAACAGCCCCGATGAAAGGGAACATCTGAGGAGTAGTCAGGTGTGAGAAAGGAAAGGCAGAGAATAGCCCTACTGAATGATCTGAAAGACCCACTGATCCGATGTATGGACCTCTAGCGGGGGAGATGATGATGGATTCTCCCACCAGCTGGAGTGGTATGGTCTTGCAGAGTCAGACTAGGAGTGCTTGGAGTCTGTCGAGGGCAGGGTGGCAGACTACTTCTGGCTTCCATTCCTTGGTCGGAATGAACCGCGTCCATGTCCTCGCCCAACTTGGGAAGTCTGTCCAGGACGGTGGCTGGGATAGGGCTGATGAGGCTGGAAGCCCCTTCCGTTGCCACGTAAGCTAGACTGGCCACGAGGTGTAGAAGAGAGGCCCAAGGATCTGGCCGTAGCTCGAGAGTCCTTCAACCTCACTAGGGCAGAGTCTGCCTTCTCACCAAAAAGAAGGGTTCCATCAAATGGCATGTCCATCACATTTGCCTGGACATCGCCAGAGAAGCCAGTTGTCCCAACCCAGGCGTGACACCTCAAGGCCACTGTTGACGAAATCGCTCTGCCCAGCGAATCTGTTGTGTCAAGGCCACACCTTGTGGCGAATTTTGCTGCATCTCTCCCGTCCGTAACCACCCAAGAGAGCACAGCCCGAGGCTCATCTGGGACTTGTGGCAGCACTTGCGCAACTGTCTCTCAAAGGGAGTGGGAGAAACTGCCAAATAAGCATGTGGTATTCACCGACTGCAATGCCAGGCTGGAGAAAGAAAATGTCTTACCAAATGAATCCAGCCTCTTGGATTCCCTATCCGGAGGGGTGGAAGGGAACGCGCCTTGTGATGTAGAGGCCTGCACCACCAAACTTTCTGGGGTGGGATGTTGGCGGAGGTACTTTGTGTCGCCCGGAGATGGGTGATGGCGGCGTGCAATTATCCTATTCACAGGAGCCCCTGTGTTAGGCTTGGACCACGTGCCTAGAAGGACATCAGTTAGTGCTTCATTAAAGAGCAAAAGAGGTTCTGAGGTGGAAGCCCCAGGGTGAAGCACTTCAGTCAAGAGATTAGTCCTGACCACAGAGGGCAACTCCAGTCCAAGGACCTCAGCTGCCCTCTTTCCCCCCTCCTCCGTAGCCACAGTTGGCAGAGACAGCATGCCAGTATCTGGAGAAGTATCCAGTCCACTGGTTTCCCCAAGTTCCCCATACCAGTCCAACTGCTCTGCAGAGTCATGCTGGTGTTCCAAAGGGTCCATAGACCCCTCCCATTCTTCACAACTTAACACACCCACAAAGTGTTCAGGTGACAACATAGAACCCTTGGGTTCTATCAATGCTGGAATTGGTGTCGAGCGACGTTGTTCTGACTCAGTGTCGTCGGGGATAAGGATGGGGCTGGTACCGCCGATGGGCACAGACTACGGGTCCGATGCTGGGGGACGTCGTGGTGGCACGACCGGCGTCGAACCAGATCCATGGTCAGATCTATAAGGCCCTACCGGCGGCGTGGCCAACGCGTCTAATCCGACGGGGCCCCTTCCGACCCCGCGGGGCCCGAGGGCTCACCAGAGTGGTTGGCCCGCTCAAATATGCAGCGCATGGCCTAGTAGAATTCTTTGATTTGATCAGGGGTTGCCCCGGCTCCCGGAAAGGGAGGGAGGCACAAAGTCGACCCTGACTCCGGGCCCGCAGAACAGTGCCAGGAGCTTCGGTGCTCCTTACCTCCTTCATAGACAGATGACAGCTGAGGTGAAGATGAAGTCTGGTTGGACGACTTCTTCTTGTGCCTCTTCCCAGAGTGTCCCAAAAACCTCGAGTGGGACGAAGTGGACTTTGGGCTCTGGGAGCGGTCCCGCGACCTCCTCTTCCTCAATCGGGACCATGACCTCTGCGGAGTCTCGCTGGATGGTATCGATTACCAGGTCGCAAGGAGCTTCAAAGCTTCCTCCCGCAAGGTCTTCGGATTCATAGCCTGACAGTTTCAGCACGACTTCGGATCGTGGTCGCGCTCGAGACACCAGAGACAGACGAGGCGGGGGAGGGGCGATAACAGACATGCAGGGATAGGCCCCGCACATCTTCCGCAAAGACATACTCGCACAAAATAGAAAAAAATTTAATTTGACAAAAAGTAGAGAAAACGCCTATCAAAAAGCGACAGAGGGGTAGGTCTTCCCAGATTGCCGCTTAACTGGCGTGAAAGAAAAGAACGGACGTCCGCACACATGGGAGGCGCCTATATAGGGACAGCAACGTCATAACCGACGCTACTGATGCCGTCACGCAGAGCAGAATGGAGCCACCCGACGGCGCACGCAAGGGGTATTGACCAGCAAAAGTTTCTGGATCCAGCCTGATGCCGGGGAAATTCAAAGGTAAGGAATCTGCAGCTAGAAGTCTATCAGATCAGGCAACCGCAGAAAAGCACATATTGCATAAAGATATCCCTTAGCAGTGCCCAGAGCAGAGCAATGCTAGGCAAGGGAAAGAACAAACAGGAGGACCTGAGAGAGGGGAGCAGAAAGTGTGTCAACTTGTTTCTCTGCACACCATGCCACACATTTTGCCCAACCGCAGGCGTTATTTGTAGGAAGCTGGCTCTATATATACACACTATACCAAAATGAGGTATAGTGTGCACAGAGTCCAGTGGAACCCCAAAGGTAGGCAGAGGTAAAAGTAGATGGCACCTCACGCTCCATTTGTGGTAGTGTGGGCGAGCAGTAAGGCTTTATCAGAGGGTAGTGTTAAGCATTTGTTGTACCCACTCAATCAGCAGATGATGTCACACACTCAAAGACTGAACTCAGACCAATTTTGTTTGCATAAAAATATTGTTAAGTTATTTTATTTCTAGAACCAAGCCAAGCCTGGCACGTTTAAGTGAAATAAATGCTTTGCAAAATAGTATGCAGTGTTTACAACGGAATAAAAGTTCAAATGCAGTGGTTTGAAATACAGGTAAGTCAAGGTATTGAAATTACTGTACAGATTACTTTTTATTTACTTTTCAGATTACTTTTTCTACTCTTTGTAATATGCCTAGATATCACACTGGACATTTCCTAGAGAAAAGGTAAGTAAAATCAGTTTTGCACAATTGTTATTTTTCAGGTTTCCATACAAATCAACTCCACAGAACATTTTTCAGAGAAAAACTGTCAATGGGTTCCTATGAAGAGAAGTGAAGTTAACAGTTACCAGGTAAGGATGCGGTCTTTGGGGTGGAGTTTCTGGGGTTAGAACAAGGGTTCCCCCAGGGTCAAGGATGCACTCCCATCACACCCTCAGCGGCACTAGGGAGGCAGGGTGCTGAGGCCCAATGTTATTCAATGGGGGATAGGGGGCCTCCGGTTGGTGGCTGCTTACGAGGAGGGCACTGGGTTGTGGGAGCAAAGCTCCTGGTGCTCAGGGCAAAGGGGCATCAGAGTTGGCACCCAAAGTACACCCGCAGGGGCAGCTGGGTGCTGTTTTGGCTTCGGGAGCCCTGTTGATTGCAATGGGGATTCTCCGGTTTCAACAAAGACTGCAGGCTCGGGACGAAGATCTTCTGGAGGTGACCACCGGTTGGAAAGGTAAGTTGGGATGCCTGGGGATGCTGGGACACCATCGGTTGGGCCACCCAAGGCCGTGGGGCTTCGGGTGCAGGGGTGTCTTTAGGCGTTTGGTTTCTCTTACCAGCGCCGGTCCCGGTCGGGGGGGATCCTCCAGAAAGAGGCTGCAGGCTTCGCTGGGAGATTCGAGGTTGGTCCGAGATCACCAGATCTCGGGTCAGAATTGCCAGAGGGACCTCCTCGTGGTGTTGGGCCAGTCAAACTTGGGCAGAGTGCGACGGGTGCAGACTCGCGGATTTGGCCAGAGCTTGAGTCTGTGGGTGAACAAATCCGGTGTTCACGGGAAACAAAGTATTTCCTTTGGAAGGCAGGGCACGTCCTAGAGGTTCTTGAGGTTGCTGGCTGCAGGACACCGGAGTTTCACTTCTGCAGGTTCGAGGTGGGGACAGGCCAGTAGGGCTGGGGCCAAGTCAGTAGGCGTCCTACTCTTAGCTTCGGCACAGCTGTTCGGTCCTTCTTTTTGGTCGATGCTTGTCTGAGGAGGCAAGGATCAGGGGTGCACCTAAATACTAGATTTAGGGGCATTACAGATAAGTAAAAGGTTGGGACCAATGGGTCCCGTTCTTGGGGTGGGTACACCCCCCTATTATGCCACCCTCCAGTGGGAGGGGGCATATGCCTCAATCTGGTTGGCTGCCCCCCCCCCCCCCTCTGCAAGATGGCAGGGACTGAGTTGTGCTTCACCTCGCCTCCCCCACCTGAGGGGTGGGGTTGGCAAAGGTGGGCACACCTCCCTTCCTGACTTTGTATTCCCGCCGGTTCTCCCGCTTAAAGTGGGGGTCAGAACCGGTGGGGACCAGTTGCTGGAAGCAGCAAAAGGCCTGGGGAAGCTCACAAAGGCGGCAAGCCTTTGAAGCTTCCCCTTCGTGGACCCTGCCCATCCTGGGGGAGGAGGCTTGGCACCTCGTACCAGGATGTGCATGGTTTCAGACCCCCGAGGGCAGCAGGCTCTCGACCCAGGGGTCCAGAAACAAGTCTGGTGGTGGCAGCTGGGGAGCAACCACTCAGCCTGGACACTAGTGTTAGGTCATTTTTCAGGGGGCATCTCTAATATGCCCTCTGTGTGCATTTTTCATTAAATCCCACACTGGCATCAGATTGGGTTTAATGTGATGAGACGTTGGATACCAAACTTCTCAGTTTTCAGTAAAGCCATTATGGTACTGTGGAGTTCGTAATGACAAACTCCCAGCACCATATACTCTTAATGGCATTACTGCACTTCCAATGTCTAAGAATTGGCTTAGACACTGTAGAGGTACAGGGCTCATGCACCCTTACCACTGGTACCCAGCTAGAGGGGTGGCTGATCTATGCCAGAGCAGTGGGTTGTAGGCATGGCACACAGGGATGTGTGCCATGTCGACTCTTCACTTTGTTCTGCACCAAAACACGCAGCCTGCAAAGGCAGTGTGAGAGTGTAAATGTACAGGGCCTCTAAGGGTGGCACAATAAGTGCTGCAGCCCTTAGAGGCCTTCCTTGGTCACAGTGTCCTGGGTACTTATGGTACCATTTACCAGGGGCTGACCTGTGGCCAGAGAGTGCCAATTGGGTTTGGTCTTCAATGCAGTTTTAGGGAAAGAACATAGGCCCTGGGTACCCGATTGGCAGGAGCCTAGGGCACACACAGTTAAAGTACATCAGCAGTTCAGCGAAAAGGGGGGGGCAACCATGCAGAAAGAGGGCACTTTCTCACATTACTGCCTTAATTGCAGCTGGCTCTTTAAAAGCCTCGCTGCCCTAGTCGAACATGCTTGGGAGCATTGGGAAGAACTGGTTTCTTTTTTGCCCCGGAAACAGTATCTCCAGGAGGAAGCATGCTTCAGATTGTTCATCCTCCAGTTGTACTCCATAGGTACCTGGGTCAGTCTTTACTACTCCGTTGTATGCAGCGATGTAGACTGATGATGATGGTTTTGATGGCTAAGACTCCACCCCTTCGCTTGGTGGGTCTGTATAGAGTGCTTGCCAGTCATCTGTTGCTTTCCCTACGTGCGAGGCCGTCTTGATTTTCCGTCTCCAGGTTAAAGAACCTGTCATCTAGCTCTTCTTGTAGCGGGCTGCTCCAGCTCCTCTGTTTCCTCAACTTCCACCTGCCTCTTCAGTGGAATTCTGTAGCCCTGCAGTGAGTCATTGAATTCTCCCTTCTTTTTGATTTGGGCTTCAAGTTTGGCCTGGAGAAATGTTGTTTTCCTCTCTACTTTGAGCGATTTTTTTTGTAAGTCAAGCTCCGCTTTGTCTCTGTGTCGACGCCGATGCTGAAGAAGTTTGGCGTCAAGGTCTGGTGCTTCAGCAGTGTTTGGCGTCGACACCAAGTGACTCTTCAACATAGTCATGGCTCCCATCTTTGTAGACAGCGAAAGGCAGACTTCTGCTGACTCCCTCCCATGTCTTTGAACGCCTGTCGAAGACGAAGTAAGTTTTCAGGGTTTGCCTGCATCAGTGTCCTTTTTTGGACTCATGTGACTCCTTGGGCTTCACCCTGTCCCCTGGCGTTGACTATTTTGGCGTTATTGCTGGTTTCTTCGAGATAGAGGCCTTTGGCTCAACTGTTTCTCGGCTCAGAGTGGTTACCTTTAGTCTGTGCTCCTCTCTCACCACTTTCTTGCCCTTCTTCCCCTTGGGCCTTCTTGGTTTCCAGGGTTCTTCATCGTTGCTTCATAGTCCCAGGTCTCTAAGGGACTCCTGCATTCTCTGTGGTGATGTCATTGCGTAAGGTGCCCCCCCCACTCCCCTGCTTCTACCTTGTCCCCATAGGTTTGGGCAAGAATTCTGCGCACACTGCACCTCTGGAGGAGGCAGAGGTTACGGACCTCATGTGTGTCTCCTGTGAGCATTTGTGGTGGCACGTGGGGCAGAATTTAAATGGGGTATGCTTTATGCCTTTCCTCATTCTGTGACCACGTGATTTTCTTAATTCGGTCTTCTCTTCTCTGAGTTTTTCGGCATATTCCCATTGCTCTCATTTTTCTATTGGTTACCGCCAAACCTGTTCCCTCGTCTGATTTCTGGAGGAAAAAAACTGATTTCTTCCTGCAATTCCTTCTTCCTCGATCCAGAGCTCACCTATAGGCTTACAGACCCAAAAGCGGAAAAAATAAATCTGAAGATGGCGAATGCGAAGGATTTACGGGGCGTACCCCGGATGTCACAGAAGGAGGGGTTTAAACCCAAATGGTAGACAATGCCCAGATTGGGAGGGTGGGGTGGAAGAAAGACTTCAGGGAGACTCTTCCTGACCCAACCACTAGATGGTGGAATAATGCACAGCATGTGAATCCAGAAAAGATTCACGCTGCAAAACCCCAAATTAACCTGTGCTCAACGATCTGGTAACTTAGAACAGAGCTTAACTTAGAGGCAATGAGTAAAGCATTTATGCAATACTTCAAACAGTAATAAAGTGAAAACAACACAAGACAAATCCCACAACAATTAAAAAAAATAGAGCAAAATTAAAAAAATAAATCCAGACCAAAACAAAAATCCAATCAGTAGAACCAGAGATATGCAATTTTAAAGAGATTGAAGTGAAAATAAAACCAAAAAGCACAAAGTGCCACTCATGGCCATCTGGCCATGCAACACCGGGAGAAAGGTAGAAGTTCTGGCTAAAAACTGAGTGCGGCTCGGATACAGGGACCAGGTTAGTCCAGTTGAAAAGTTGCCTTCAGAGTCCAGTGCAGTCACGTTTACGATGTAAGGGGGGGCGCAATGAGCAGAGAACAACCACGGACATTAGTAGTTGTATTGCGAAGATCCTCATGTCGTCGCGGGCGGTTGGGCCGGAGCTTTGCGATGGTGTACCTGTGAGCAGTTGATGCTATAGCACGAAGGGCCGGGTTGACAAAACCGAGTTGGCAGGCAGTGCGAGCAACAAGATTTGAGCCAACGGATCGATCGCAAAGAGCCCAAAAACTTCAATTCAGCTCCACTGAAGCCAATACCAAGGGTCCAGGACCTGTGGGGCACAACTTGGGGGCCGGGTTTACTCCAGCTGGATATGGGTGCTGGTTCAGGTGGTTGGGAGCCAATTAGGTCCCTGTGGCTCTGAATAGGAAATCAGACTAGACATTGGAGTCACTATGGGTGTCCCGAGTTCAGGTACTGGTCCAATCCTTCTGACTTAGGCAGGAGGGCAGCAGTCCTTCCTGGCAGAGCCACCACAAGTACAGAAGTCTACTGAAGAGCTGGTGTCTGAGGTCTAATATTTATATCAGGTACCTCCTTTGAAGTGGAAGAATCTCCACAGATTTCCTGCCTTCCCTGTCCTGGCACCAGACTAACTACAGGGGGTATGCAGGCCTTTGTGTAGAGGCAGGACACAGCCTACTCAAGTGTAAGTAGGGCTGCTCCCCCCCCAACCCACATTCTGCCACTGATGGCCCATCTAGGCACACCAAAGCTCTCTATAATGTGTGGGTATCTAAGAGAATTACACAAAGCCCAACTGTCAGCTACACCCAGTCATGTGACCTAAAAAGGCGTTCAACTGGAGGAGACCCAAGATGGGTCTGAGGCCTCTGTCGTCCTTTGGAAACCGGAAGTATTGTGAACAGCACTCACCACCCCGCCTTCCACCACCTTCAGAGTACAGCAACCCTCTCAATGGCACTTTGGGATAACATTACTACATCATGCATCAATATTGTGCAGTGCTCCTCCAAAAGGTGTTCTAAAGTAGAAGACATGGCAGGAAAGAAATGAAAGGTAGGGCATACCCCCTTTAAGCAATTTGCAAGACCCACCTATCTGATGTGACAGATCTCCAGCTGGAGATGAAATGCTGTATTCTGCCTCCTACCAGCCAGGTATGGGCCTGTGAAGGGAAACTAAAGCAGCTTGCCAGCCATTGCAATAGAGAGAGAAAATTAGGCAGTTGCAACACCCTTTTTTTGTAAGGGCTTGTTCAATGCTGTACTACAGGTTGGGAAGTCTGCTATGGTCTCTAAATTAATACCCTGAAGTAGCCTCGAATTGTCATGTATTGTGTGGAAATTGCTTAGCTGGTGACAACCACTCCAAGGGCACAGCTTTGGGGTGACTGCCTGTAAGTGTTCCCACAACTAATCGGCCTTTTCATCGAATAACCTGAAGCAAGTCAAAGGGTTTGTCCATGAAGGATGCTTGCACATCCTCGGAAAACCTGGTTGTTTTCATTCAGGTGGGCCACCGGAGCAGGAAGTTGGTGTCAATAGCTCTACCTATGCAATCAGTAGAATCCAGGTCAGCTCAGAGCACATACTTTGCAGCATCTCGACCATCATGTATCATTCGCGCTAAAGAGGTCCTCAGAACAGCCAACAATATCACGCTGGCCATATCCTATAACGTGTGGGTGTACCTTCCCAAACTGCATTAAAGGGGCTAAACAAGCTGAAGAAAACATTCGCTTTCTAAAGGCATCAATTCTTTTTGAGTCTGTCTTGAGGATTGGTCGAAGGGAATTGGGAGTGACCTTACTTGGCAATGCCTGAACTATTAGGCTTTCTAGTGCAGGATGTTTGGCTAGGTGGCACACCTGGTTACCGGGCACCCAGACTTCTAACCAAAGGCCGACTGACCGGAGAGCATAACCATGGCTTGGACCAAGTTACCATAAAGGGCATCAGTAAGGGTTTCACGGAATAGCAGGAACGGTTCAGATTAAGCCAGCCCTGGTTTGAAAAATCTTTGTCAACACATTTGTCTCAACAGTAGGCAATTGCAACTCTTGAGCTTCAACGGACCTCTGAACCATCAGTACAATCGGGGCACTCTTCCAGTGGTGGTCCAGATGGGAGTCCATCTCTGTTTCAGGAGATGAATCTAGCCCACTTGCATTCGAGAGGTCTAAATATAAGGCATCATCAGAATGAGGAGGCAGAGGAGGGAGTAAGTAGTCCCCAATCATTAGTGTCCCGAGGGACATTAGGTGCGTCCTTCATTGAATTAGAATGCGCTTCAAAGAGAGCCTCAAGCTTCTGATAGTACTAGCATCGTGACAGAGGTCTTGGAATAGAAGAGTAGCATAACAACTGGTTGCGCCTTTGCGCTCATATAACATGGGCCTTGAGCAGGTAGACGTTGGTTTGTGTTGTAAAATGGGACTGTCTTACAGTGCCCCCACACTTTTTTGCCCCTTTTTGCTACTAAGATGCTGTGGTAATTGATCTGAAAGTATGTTTGGTCCAGCTAACTAGGCCCAGCACCAGTGCTCTTTCCCTCAAATTGTAAATGCAAATTGATACACCCAATTGGCAAGGTACTTTTACACCCGTGAGGCCCTAGTACATGATACCAGTGGGACCCAAGGCAGGGATGTAAAAGGGGTACCAAAGCTGCAGCACTTATTGTGCCACCCTGAGTGACCAGAGTAAAGTCGAGGTCTGCCATTTGCACGAGCTGCCTGCGTGCTCGTGTTTGACCCTGCTCACACCATGTGTGACAGGGTCACCTCACTGCATTTAATATATGTCAGTCACCTCTAAAGTAGGCCTTCTACAGCCCAGAAGGAGGGTGCAGTATATTATATGTGTGGGAATACATGTGCAGGCATATATAGCCCTGTGGAAGCATTTAAACCATAATTCCACCTCAAGTGCCCGGCAGTCCATAAGATACCATGGGCTGGCATTAGGAGGTTTCCTATATGCCCAGCTCCGTGATGGCCCAGTCGATTTCTCTCTTGTTTGTTGTCAAACACTGTGCTTTTTAACTTCAGACAAAAAGGTAGTGTCGAGGTTTAACCAGCATGGATAGTGCCCACCTAGCTTAACCAGTGTTCTCGTGCCTTCGGCTGGCTTTTTCGGGTGTTTGCTGCCAAGACAGAGATCTGACCTCATGCTGGGAAGTGTGTGCCGTTCCCAGAGGTCAGAGACAAAGGACCTGTTTGAGCAGGAGGGGACATCTCCGCCCAAGCAGGATGGCTAGTGATTGCACCGGTGTGGCGGTGAACCTCAAAGGCTTCACTGGCACCACTGGACAAAGGAACTTGTCCCCCACTCGAGGACAAAGCCTGCCGCTGCCCCAGGCACTGTTTTTCGCGGGCAGGCTGGAAATAAGCTATGTAGAAAGGCATGCACCTCCACAAGGCGGACCACACCTCTACGGTGCTGCAGCAGAGGTGTACAGTCGAGGATGGCTCTGGCCATCTTGAATTTAGTCTTAAAAGCAGTTTCCGACTAGTTTTAGTGACTTACACCCACAGGATGTTGTTAGTACTGGGGCAGATTAGCAGCAGGACAGATGCCCATTGGCTACTAGTCCTCACGCCCACTAACACCCCCTAAATCCAGGATTTACGGGGCACCCCAGACATCAGAACCTCAGATTCAACGTGAAACAAGAAGAGACCTGTGTATGCACAAGAGTAGGACTGCACAAAGCGGAGGAGCAAATGATTGTATCAGTGACAGCCACCCTGCACCCACTGGACTACGACTCGCCCAAGATCAGAGACTAGTTCCAAAAGGAAGGTAAACCCCTCTGCAACCTAAAGACTTTGCAAGAACTCCCAAGGACTAAAGGTTCTAGTCCCCTGCAGTCTGTAGGACCAAACCACACTTACAAGACCAACTGAAGGACTGTCTGCTGGCCTCCTAAGTGTCTCTGTCTGAAGAAAAGTGGTCAGATGTCTTTAAAGAGCTGGACCTCGACCCTCAGCGAGGCTCAAGTGTCTACATTGCTCCCCTGGTCCTCTGTAAGGAGATTTCCCAAGTCACTGTTTGTCAGTGCCAAGGACTGTTTGTAGTCAGTCCGACTACTAACTGCTTTATTCAACAGTACAAGAGGAGAGATCAAGCTGCAAGCACAACCAACCACCCCAGTGGCTCTGTTGTAAAGATCCAGCATTTGTTTTCACCCGCTCTTGGCACGCCTTCCAGCACCCCTGCCGCGGATCCAGGTCATGGTCCAAGGATTCCAGAGACCTTAACTCCAAGTGGGTCCCGTTGAACTCACCCTCTAAAGTATCGATTGCATAAATGTGTTTTTTTTCCCCATTGACCGCAACGTTAAGGTTTTTCACATTGCAAAATATTGGTTTAAAATTGATAACTACGGTTATACCGTATGTATTGATTTCATTTTGGTGTCAAACTATATAAAAATCAGAGCTATTTTTATAAATTGGTGTAGGATTTCTCTGGAGTCGTGTCAATTACTTATCGTCCATGTTGGTAACGTGAAATGCTTAACACCTGTTCCTCCAAGTAGCCCGTTTGCTCTTTGCCACTCTACCAGGACTGAGAGATGGTGTACTGAGAGAGTACACGGGGTCCATCTGTGTGTATTGTGTTAGTATTACGTGGTAAGGCCCCCTTTGCAATACCACATAATACTTTCACCTTGCAACAGTTTGGGAATGGAAATTGGCACTGGGACCAGATCTTGAGCCCACAGTGTGCACCAGTATGGCCAGAACTAGCATCAGTGCAGGCTCATAGTGGGTCTCTAATGGGTAGACTGCATTGGGAGCGGAACAGATGGAAGTAGCCTGACTGGCACCCTGAGCTGCCCTGTAGAAGCAGGAATCACACTGCAGATCTGCAGCAGGGTCAAAATCGTCCCAGGAAATTGGGGGGGGGGGGGGGGTGGGGGGGTCGGGGTCACTGGAACGAATTGTTAGGCCAGGTCAGATTTGGGTGAAACTAGAGGGATGCAAGCTCTATCTTGACATCCTCAGCTTCTGGCTAGAGTTCAAGTTGCTGGACGAGGGAGGTCGAGTCCACTTTGGCACTCTTGGGCTTATGCCTGGACTTTGTGCCTTCCCAATTGAAGTTTTCCAAGAAGTCAGAGACCAGGAACAAGGCCAAAACTTGGAGCAGGATCTGTGCTTCAACCGTGACCTCTTATGTTCGGTGAAATAAAGCTGCACCTCTAATACCTGAACAGTCTTTCGGTGCCTAAGGGCACATTTGTTGCACGCCTTAAGATTAGAGGCAGAAGCCCCAGCTCCACAAACCCTTCATGCAGCTCTATGATCAACATCTGCTTCTATCAGTATCAGCACAGTGTGAATCTGGTTGTTTTCAGTTGGGACATAATTTCCTAGGCCACAGTTTTAGAAATCTGTAAGTCGTCGGAAGACCAGGTTGGAGCACAGAAACAAATCAAAAGACGTCAGCACACTGGACTCACTTATATGCAAGCTCCACACCATCCCTTCTGGGGTGGTACAAAGCCACAGGATGCCAAATACCAGCACACTGGAGCACTGCTACAAAAAAAAAAAAAAAAAAAAAAAATTTGCTGGATCCATGTGGGACTATTCTAAAGATGAGGAATATGTGGTTAGAAGTATCCATCAGAATTACAATACTCCAGTAAACAAACACCTGTTCCAATGTATGTGCACATAATTAAAAGCAAAGCTCCAGAATATTCATGGCTGGTGCTGGGTTCTATACTTCTGAACAAGGAATCCAAGATTCCAATTTCACACGTACGAACATAGGGTTTTAGGGTTGAGAGGTGGAGTATTTTAGTGGAATAGCCAGGAGGGGCAGATGAAGCAAGGTGAGCATTGAAGATCCCAAAAAGCAAACTGAATAAGCACTAAGCTCAGGCATGCACATTCAAGTGCACAGCACATCTGCAACAGACACTTATATTTGACACATTCCAAGAAGAGGGAACAAGTCCAGACCCCAAGGCACCAAATCCAGAGGCAAACAGCATCATTCCACTAGTCTAGACAACAAAATCTAATCAGGTCATAATTATGGTGTGGTCCACCCAAGGCGCAGCGATCACCAAGCAGGTAGTGCATGGTCTTTGGAGCAAAAGCATCCACATAACTTAAAAGGTGTAGGGAGCCTATCCTCTCTCATCTATGCCACAAAGTGATGGAGGGAAGCTTATGACACTTTCACTTAAGTCATTTGAGCGAGTAGATAGATGTGCATAGGGGCCCATCCAGCAAATCTTATACTATAATCAGAGCATTTGAGGGGTGGGATAGGGGAGTCAACCACACTGATCCAAAAACAAGACTGTGCCTATAGCCTTCTACTGGACTTTAATGAGAGAAATCATACCCAACTGCAATTTCTGCAACTTCCTAAATACAGTAGAGAAGGCTGGGACAGAACGGGACAAAGGTCAGATTAAACATCTACCACAAAATGGCAGCACTGGCTTCAAATCACATTGCATTACAAATAGCTGAAAAGTTAAACATAATATACCTTCTGAACCGAACTTTGGTGAAGGTCACCATGCATTCCACTAGAGAAGTACGAAGAAGAGCTTCCAGAGTAGAACGGAGGCTGCAGCAATCCTAAACTGTTTCTGTCACTAAACGGGGATGACGGAGACATCTTAAAGAAAAAAAAACAAGCAACAAATTGGGGTCAAAGATTGATTAGGATCTTCTTCTATGACCGTAAAAAATAAATGAAAGGAATGGGCAAGGAACAAACCTTCCTGGCAGTCTCAAGTTGAAGAATGCACGTTTTATCTCATGGAACAATTAGGTACAACGTATTACATAGTGTTTGGGAAGGGGTGGGGGAAGAAATCAGAGGAGGTATACCACTATACAGAATTTTCTGGCTACAAGCTTACATTTGTGACCCAAGCCGAAATTAGCAAAAGGTAAACTGGCCCAGGCAAGCAATTGTAAAATGTTCACTACTTTTGTCAACAGGGTCTACGTGAGGTCAACATTAAGAAGTCGTAGAGCAAGGCTCCAAAATTTGCCCAAGTCATAAAGCTAATATACAAGTGCCACCAGAGAGGACCAGGCACCGATAATCATTAGATTACTGAAGTGTTAACTTTTCCTGCTCCAAATGCCAAGTAAACATGTTCTTTTCATTGTTTATTTCAAGAGCAACCATTTCAGGAGAGATTGCCTTGCTCTAGTGCATGCTAGGTGGCTTGAAATTTTAAGGAGTTTCCCTGCTCATTGCAGTGCCATGCATATAGACAAGACGTCTTGCATGTCATGAGTCAGTCACTGGGTTTTTCAACCAACAGAACCTGGTCCCACATCATGCCCAAGTCAGAAACACCCAATTACTGCCTTTCCACCTGACCTATCAACCTTCATTCAAGAGAATGAAACATTGAGGCAGGCTGCCGGGAGTACAGGAAGTTAGACTATGGCATGCCCTCAATCAGTTCTTGAAAACAAAAACAAACTTCACGCATTAAGAACTCTTGAAGGCTGAACATTCACACTTTCTTACTAACTGAATTTTTCAAATGTAAAGGGCCAACATAATAAAATGCCTCTTTTTGCATGCCCCCCCCAAAGGTTTGACTGCTGCTGCTTTTTGATTCTGAAGGCACTCAGGCCTGCCAAACAGACCTCAGTGCCAGTGCACTGACCCGAAAAAGTGTATGTCGCATTGGCTAACACCTAACTGGCAAAGCCCCAATTTACCTGCAAGTCCCTAGTATATGGTAGCCAGGGCATGTAAGTTAGAGAGTCACGCCCACAGATTGCAGCACTGGTTGTGCCACCCTGGGGATGGCAGAAGTAAAGAGAGTTCCATAGCCTGTCATTGCAGACTGGAAGAGCAGCTTTAAAACTGCTAGCCTGACTTTTCCATTCAAACCAATGGAAAAGCCAAGTCACCCCCTGCACAATGTGCAAGTCACCCCTATGGCAGGCCTATATAGCCCTTAAGCAAGGTGCTGCACATTGCATGGGCAGAACATGTATTTCACATGTTTTTGACAGTAGAAACGTGAAACTGTTGTTTTTACTGTGGGAAGTCTTGGTCACCCAAATGGAGAGTACAAAGTTACACGCCGACTCCTCAGCTACTCTAACTTTGGAATTGTGTGACCAAAGTGGATACTCCAAGGCATAAAACAACTCGTTACATTAAGCCCAACTTGATTCTCAAGTCGAAATTAATGTACCAAGTTGTGGTGTACAACTTTTACAAAGTTGCTACTTTGTTGCTTTTAATCCTCTGCGCCCTTACCGGTTGCACATGGGGTCCTGCCTCCGAGACTGCTTTCTGCCCTTCTAGGAGACATCCTAACGACTCCCAGGAAAGAATTGTAGGAAACTGGCTCCTTACAGGATATACCACTAGGTGGTTATATCGTGCAAGGAGTCCAGCTATTCACCCAGAAGTTTAAAGGGCTCAATGTAAACTCAAAGTGCTCCGTTTGCGGTACCTGGTGTGCCCCTCCCCCCCACCTTTCGCCAACTCCACTCCTAAGGGGGAAGACGCTAGATGAAGCACATCTTTCAGTCCCCACCATCTTGAAGATGGGAGCACCCTCCAATCAGTGATAAGACTATGCCCCCTCACACAGGAGGGTGGCATAATTGAGACTGTAGTCACCCCAGGTAAGGTGACCATTGGCCCTAAAAAGCCACTAATTTAGTATTTAGGCGGCTCACTCAGACCTAGAAACTAGTTTCTGCTGACCTAAGAAGGACAAAGAAGACACTGTGCAGCGAAGCCTGAAGACGCCTACCGACTTGGCCCCAGCCCTACCGGCCTGTATCCAGCTTCAAAGACCCTGCAAAAGAAGACAACGCATGTCCTGCAGCCAGCGACTTCCAGAATCCGTGGAAGACTGCCTGCTCTTCGGCAAAGACCAGAGACTCCAGAGGACAGCAGATCTGTCCCCCAAGAAACCTACACAAAAGACTTCAGCACCCTCCTGATAAACAAGTCCTACCCACTCTGCACCTGACGCAACTTTTGAAAGTCTTAAGTGTTTTTCCTGGAAAACGTACAGACCTTACTGAGAAGATCTTGGTCTTAAAATAAAACTTAAAGCTTATTTTTATAAAATTGGTGTGGATCTCTATTTTGAGTTGTGCATCAGTTCTTGGTCAGTGTGTGTAGAATAAATGTCTTACACGTCTGTGTTAGGCCTAAGGCTGCTCACCCATACTACACTAATAGAGCACTTTGGGTTTTACATTGAGCCCTGCACACTTCTGGGGGGAATCTGAACTCTGTGCACGGTGTAATCACCCAATGGTATACCATATACAGAGCCAGCTTCATACATTGGTGGCAGCGGTGAGATATAAGACTTTGACATTTGTTGTACCACTTGATCAATAAGTGATTTCACAAAAGGAAATTCAAAATTGTCTTTAGCTAAAAAAATTCTTCAATTTGTTAAGTTTTCCAAATTTATTTAAACTAGTGTTAGGGCCTTGGTTAAGTCCCCCACTGTTTAGAAATTAAAACTCTGTAAAGTAGTAGGCCTTAGTAGTCCTTTTGCATTTTTTGTAAGCATTTAATAAGACCCCAACTACTTTAAAAAAAAAAAAATTTTAAAAAAAAAAAGACATACTCCAGGGACCAGCCAGGAGCTCAACCTGTCCCCCTATGCACATCTGAGAGTTACCCAGCTCAAATAGCTGTGAAGAGCATGGAAAATTGCCATGCGCTCCAAGACCACAAAAGCCCATCTCCAGCAGTCGCTGGCAGAAAATGATAAGGCCATGGCCAACCAAACTTACCCCAATGGGGAAGGGGATAATGATTACCAAGTGGTGTGGAAGAGGAGGACTCTGACTCCATCACTACCCCCTCAGATAGCAACACCACAGGTGTGAGTGATCCCAGTAGTATCCCAGATGAGTGAGCGAATGAAGATGCAGATCTTCAGAGACTGGACAAGAGGATATCCTTAGAGCCTAAACTCCTGGCCATAGAAAAGGAGAGTTGAGATGCGCCTAGGACCCATCTCGGATGACAGAAAAATAATAAATGGGGAGGCAGAATCTTTTGACTCTAAAATCCCCGAAGGGATTGTCCCTAAAGTCTTTGAGCGTGAATATATCACTAAGTGGTTCATTGCATTTGAGAGAGCCTGTCTTGGTAGACAGGTCCACAGGAAGCTGTGGAGTGCTATCCTGTTGGAAATGTTCTCAGGGAAGTGAAGGGATAGACTCCTGACACTCAATGAGAAAGAGGTTACATCCTATGACCTCATGAGGGCTTTGAATACAGTACTGAAGAGTAAAGGATGAGATTCAGAGAGGCTCGTAAAACCCATAACCAGACCTGGGCAGACTTTGTAGACTACTCAGTGAAAACAATAGGTTAGTTAGATGGTTACAATGTACATGACTTTGAAGGGTTGTATAATTTGATAATGAAGAAGCACCTTTTGAGTAATTGTCACCAATAGAAACATCAATTCCTGGTAGACCTAGGTCCATTTTCTCCTCAAGAATTGGGGAAGAAGGCAGACCACTGGGTCAAGACAAGGATCACGAAAACTACCACTGGTGGGGGAGACCAAAAGAAAGAGGCTATCCTTTAGGCAGAAGGGCTGGCACTGGGGACAGGAAAGGGTAAACCAGTAGTTAAACCTGTTTTCCAGGGGTGTGTAGCCCCTTGGTAGCCACACCTCTGGGTTGGGCTAGGAAGCTCAGCACGCCAAGGGGATTCGCGCCATGTTGGAAGTGGGCAGAATGTTGCATCTTGGGATAGCCAGATGCCACACTTTGGAGGAAGTGGTCATCAGGTGGGAGGGAACATGGGAGCCCATCGGCTACCAACCGAAGTACTGCCCTGATGCACCAAGTTCCCGGCAAAGAAAGGCTGCACCGACGTGGACTGCACCTGGTAGCTAGCAAAGAGGGACTGTGCCTGACGCATCCTGCTCAGGGAGAAGTCTTCTCCAGAACCCAGCCAAAGCCAAGAGACTGGACAGCACAGGGACACAATCTTAGCAGGTTCTCCAGCTGCTGAGTGGTAGCTCAGAGATTCCCGGATCGTCACTCCTCACTGTTGTGCAGCACCAGGGACCAGGACCAAGCCCAAACACTCCGAATTTGCACCCAAGCCGGGAGAGCTGCCCGAGTAACTTGGTTACCCAGAAGGTAAGCTACAGTCCTCAGAAAGATTTCAACTATGACCGCGACACCGGACTGGTAGTACAGTGGCGACTTTACTTCGGGCAGACTGGAAGGGACCACATGGGACGTTGACCCCTGTGTCCAGGACCCCCTCATCACATGTGCGGACTGAGGAGTCCCTGCAGGAAGAACCCCTGACGTCCCAGTCGCATCCACAGCATTCTTGAGCAGCTTCAAGCATCCTGTATCCTCAGCATCAGGACCACTCAAATACGAATCCATTGAACGAGGATAAAGTGACTGGAACTGCTGAAAGATTGCTTCTTCTGAAGAGGCAACTGATTGAGGGCCTTGCTGGAGCCCCTGATGGAGCTGGTCACCCCAAGTAACTAACCAACGCATTACAACTTGCCCAAGTTTGTGCTCAAAATGTTTGTGTGTCAAATTTGTTTAATTTGACAATGTTTGTTTGTGGTTGAATGAAATTCTTTGATTTACTGTGCCTTGGAAAGGCTATATCCCCGGAACCCTCAGACGGACCTTTTATGATTTGGTGTCTAAAAATACCTAAAATAGTCTATTTTTATAAATCGGAGTTCGATTTCTTTAGTTTTTAGTCCATTTCTTCAATTGTTTTGGTGCAATTTAAATGCTTTACATGTATTCCTTTGTGTAAGACTTAATGCTCAGCTACCCAGGATTAAGCTGAAGTTTTGACAAAGGAAACCTACTGGTTCTAAAGGGGTTGGTAAGTGTATTACATAGTGAAGTCGCACAACCACATAATTTAATACACCCTTTTTCTGCCCAGCCACAATCAAATTACATTGGATAAGGGCCATTTCCACATGCATCTGTATATTGGCAGCTCTTCTACTGCTCTGAAGTAACCTTACACACAAGCACCAAACTCACAAATAATTAACCCAGAGGCTCCGATCACCAAAAGATGTGTCATACAAAAGCAGAAGTGCTTGCACAATCCAGACTGATATGGTGGTTCATTTACATTAGTTACAAGCAGTGTTCTCCATGGGTTAAATTAGAGTTGCAAATGAAAGGCACAAAACAGGGTGAAAAATCTCTTACCAAGAATAATACGGTAGCAGTAAGTGGAAAGCTAAGTTGAAGCAGGATTTTTAGCATACTCAGGAGCATGGAAGAAGGGACTCATTTATGCAGCAAGTCTGTTGTTCAATACTACACTTCAATTGCTCAAATGCACTCAAATTGAGAAAAAGGCATATTCTCAAAATATTCTAGACCATAAACTGCGGGTAGATCTTAGCTTCCTTCCATCGTTCTAAACACCACAATACTTCATACATCCAACACAAAGATTTTAGAAGCACATACCTTCGGTCTGTGTGTAAAGCTGCCCATTGTTTGCCCAGGAACATCTCTGTTCTGTGGATATATACGTGGCTGCGACAAGTCCTGCTGAAACAAGGAACTCAATGTCAATCTGTCAAGGGACCTACATACCTACATGTAATATTTCATAACGGACTGTGGCAGAACAAGGGCTGATGTATTTAAATTCACACAGAATTTAAAATTTAAAAGTACTCTGCTCAATAAATATAATAGTAAAGAAAACAAAACTGTCAGTACTAATGTGCAAATATCACATGTAACAAATTTCGAAACATTAACGTTACAGTGTCATTCTACTCATATGGTTACAATTGAGGAGATTCAGGGGCCTCCACTGAATATTGGGAGCTCCTTCAGGCAGTCTTGGCCCAAAAGCTGCCCCATGATAACCTGGAAATATTTCATCAACTAGTGGTATCAGATTTTAAAAGACTGTCAAAGGAGGTAAAGGAAGAACAATAAAAAGGTTTTTACAGGACCTCAAACGCATGTTGTAAAATAGTCTATTCAAACACTACATAAATGATCAGGATATAATAATTGAACAGTCAGTCAAGGGTGGTAATATTGTGTTGTGTTCCAGCAACATGTGTGTGGAAGAAGATACTTGACAACTTAGTAAGTGTTATAACTGACTACAATAGGGAACTAACATTCAATGGTTAATTACCTTAGCAAATAAAGTATTGGTGAGATAGAAGTTTAATAAAAACAGAAGCATATCAATCCCCCAAAAAACACAACCCTATAATACTAACCCAGTATTTGATCTCAAAAGTACCAAACAAGTCATTACCGGTTAGGCCCATAATCACAGTCCCCCAAAAAATAGTTGAACATACTTCCACATACATAAATTTTCCTGTTGCCACATATGCAAGCACTTCTGTCATGTTGACAATAGCAAAGACTGTATACAATTCATTGCAAACCGAAGTAGATATAACAAACAAGTTACTTACCTTCGGTAACTCTTTCTTGTGGATACTCAACAGATTAATTCACCTTAAAATACTCCACAGGTGGCAGACTGGATCCAGAAAAGCTTCTGCAAGGGTGCTCCTGGGCACCGCTAGATGGCCCCATGTGACTGCGTTGTCTCCGTACCACCTGCGAAGTGACAGCACACAGCCACATACAAACAGCAAACCTTTGCTGTGTGGTCAGTTTCCTCTATTTCCCTTTCCGTTCAGTTCATAATCTTTATTTCGATCACACAGATCATAAAAGCCATTTCCCTTTTCACTTCTCCAGAAGCAGAGCATGAACAACTGTTGGTGCCAGTGTGCTGAATACAATTTGGGGTGTTTTAAAATTTTAAAACCAGGCCACTTCATATAACAGGGAGGTGAGAGGGCAGTGGCCAATCAGCGGTTAGAGTATCCATCAGAATAAGCGTTATCAAAGGTAAGTACCTTGTCCTTCTGAGGAATACTTCTAACTGAAGATTCCTCAACTTAATACAGATACCAAAGCAGTACCTCACAATGCAGAGGGCCTGTGAAGTCTACTTAAAACAAAAAAGTACTACAGAATTAGTGAGCAAAATGCTCTTCCCGTCAGTAGTGCTGCATGAATGGCGGGCGCTGGATCGTGTACTGCCTCCGCTGAGATGAACAAGTTACTTTCCTTCTGTAATGCCTTATCTGGGAGAGACTATCTGGCCACAGATTCACTACCTTAGAATATTCCTGAGGTGTCGGACTGGATCCAGAAATCTAAAGTAGTACCTCTGCAGGCCAGTAGGTGGCAAACCATACCTATATAGGTGCAACCCCAGTGTGCTGACTTTGCAACTTTTTCTGTGCCAGAAGCACAGAGTCACATCAAAGCTGCAAGACCAGTGTGCAGAATTTAAGGGTCTACAAGGACCTCTTTTAGGTGGAAAAGTCCAGTTCGCAGAACGGGGAGGATCAGTAAGGAATATGTGGCTAATTGACTACCAGATAAGGCATAACTGAAGGTAGGAAACTTGTTAATCTGATACAGACTTTCAGCAACAGATTCCTTAACTTAGAATAGATATCTAAGCAATACCTCCCCGGAGGTGCGCTTGCAAACTGGCTCAGACCAAATAGTCCTGGAGGACCAAATGGGCAAAGGGCCAGTTACAACAGACCTGACTCTCAAGGCAGTAGTGTATAGTAGAAGTGTTCAAGGATGCCGACGTAGCAGTCTGACAGATGTCCAAGACAGGAATTCCCTGGGCCAACACAGTCGACAGCATGGTTATGGAGGACTAGTTCATCTAGGAAAAGATTGGTGTATGGAGGGTGAACAGAAAGAGCCTGTAGCTCACCGACTCTCCTGGCTGAGCTGATGGCCAGGAAGAAGACTATCTTGATCATCAGAAGTCTGAGGGAGCAGTTGTGAATTGGTTTAAACAGGCAATACATCAAAAAGTTAAAACTAAAATTAAGGTCCCACTGGGGCATAACGAAAAATTTGGGAGGAAACGTGCCGAAGACCTTTCAAACAAAAACTTGTCACAACGGGTGACCAAAACAAAGAGGGTTGATCCGGGCACCAAGCCGCAAACCTGTCCCAGCGGCACGCATATACAGTCTTTGTTGATGGACGCCTGGCTGCCAAAATGACATCGCTACTCAGTCTCCATGCATGAAGTTGGAGTGTTCGCAGGTTTGGATGGAGGACCTTGCCCTGTTGCTGCAACACGAGATCCTCCCAAATGGCAGGCAAACTGATCAGAAGACAGATGCTTATGCCCAGAAGGTCTGGACACCACACCGACTAAGATGACTTGGGCCTGGTTCATCCTGATCTTGAGAACTTTGGGCAGGAGTAGTAGCGGCAGAAAGGCATAGATAAGTCCGGAGTTCGTCTAATCGGAACGAATTTTCGAGCTACAGCCACTTTGGAAACTCGAACGTGCAGAAGTGCCGACATAGCACGTTCTCTGCAGTGACGAACAGATCTGGCCAAGGTTCTCCCCAGTCCAAAAAGAGACCTTGAGCCACCTCAGGGTGCAGATGCCATTCATGGTCCGCGAGGCATCGATGGTGGAGTTAGTCTACCTTGGCGTTTAGAGATCCCACAAGGTGCTGCACAGCCAGGAAAATGTCCTGACGTTCTAGCCATGTCCAGATGCCCTCGATTTCCTAGCACAGGGAGCACGAATTCACCCGGCCATGTTTGTTGCAGTAATCCTTGGCAGTGATGTTGTCAGTCAACACCAGACACCCTTTACATTTATGGCAGGGAAGAAGGCTTTCAATGCCAAGCAAATCTCTTTACTTCAACAGCTGTCACTACTGTGAGCTCTGGGTGGGGGGGAAAAGAAGAGTGATCTGACCGTGACCCAATCGCAGTTTGAAAGCCACCACTGCGTATCATTCACAATTCCCTCTGATATCTGGACCAGGGCAGAAAGATTCCCCATATGCTACACCCACTGGGACTTCAGGTCCCACTGCAGAGCCCGCATATGCCATTGAGCATGCTACAACAGCAGGAAGCTGAACTTTAGACCCAGCAGTCTCACCGAAATACAGGACTGAGGTCGAAACATCAGGATCATAGCCTTAATGTCGTGGACTCTCCTCTTTGGAGCACAGAAGCAGAACTGCACTATGTCCAGAATGGCTGAAATGAGAGAGCATCTGAGAGCTAGTCCGGTTGACTTTGGTATGATGATAGTGAACTTCAGCAGGTGCAGAAGGTTTGCCTTAGTCTGGTGGTGGTCGACTGCCTGGGGCGAGCTTGCCTCCAACAGTCAGTCAGAGGTAGAGGGAAGACTGGGACCTTTGACCTCCGCAGATGTGCTGCAACCACCACCATCAATTTCGTTAAGACTCGAGCCTAAGCTCTTTATTTCCTTTTTTGGGATGGGCTTAGGACCCATACAGGCTGGCCAGATGGAATCTATTTCCTTGGGGGATTTATTGCCAAGGAGCATGAGCTCCGTTTTGTCGCCATTCAATTTAAGATGAGACGACGTCATCCATCTGGCCACTTCTTCAAGGCAAGACAGCAGGCAGGAGGAGGCTCCATCTGCGTGGTTCAGTGAGATCACTAATTGCGTATCGTCCGCATAATTGACGAGTTGCACTCCAAAGGGAAGAACACTATCAGCTAACGGGGCCATGTACACGTTAAAAAGGGAGGGGCTCAGGGACGAGCCCTGGGGCACTCCACTATAACGTTACTTTTCTTACTCGGTGCTGGATGCCTAGATTCAGCACTGGGACATTTCCTGAAAACAGTTGAGAAAATGTGTTTGTTATTTGTGTGATTTTTAAGGAATATTCTTAGTTTTCAAAAGTCGACACTGACACTTTCTCCCAAAAAGTTTCTATGTTACTCTATGAGGAAAAACAGGTTATCGGTTTCGAGGTAAGTAATCGGTCTTTTGAGTTAGGGTTCTGGGGTTAGACTCAGGGGTCTCCCAGGGTCAGTGATGCACTGTTGTTGCACCCTCAGCGGCACTAGGGCAGCCGGGTGCAGAGTGTTGAGGCCCAATGTTATCCTTTGGAGGATAGGGGGACTCCGGTTGGTGGCTGCTGGCAAGCAGGCCACGGGGTTGTGGGAGCAAAGCTCCTAGGGTTAAGCTCAGGGCAAGTTAGGGACCAAGCTAGCACAAAAGGGGCACCCTCAGCGGCACTAGGGCGGCCGGGTGCAGGGTGCTGTTTTGAGGTCGGTGCCCTGTTGATTTCAATGGAGATTCTCCGGGACAAAGAAACACTGCAGGCTCAGGGACGAGGATCGTCCAGGAGTGACCACCACTTCGAGGGGTAAGTTGGGATGTTGAGGGTTGGTTAGACACCGCTGGGTTGGGCACACAAGGCCGTGGGGCGTCGGGTGCAGGGGTGTCTTGGGACATCGGATTTTCTTACCCACTCTGGTCGCGGTAGGGGGGCTCCTCTGGATTGAGGCTGCAGGCGTCGTCAGGAGGCTTGAGGCAGGTCAGGGGTCGCCGGATCTCGGGTCAGGATCGCGGGGGGGGATCTCCTCGGGGTATTTGCCCAATCAAGTTCGGGCCGGATTCGGCGGGTGCAGAGTGTGCGGGATTCGCGGTTCCTGGCTGGCACCAGAAGCTGCAGTTCAAACACGTCCGGTGTTCACGGGAGAAACAGCTTGGAAAGTGAAGGCAGGCAGGTCCTCCGGGGTTTTTGAGGTTGCTGGCCGCTGGACACGCCGGGGTTTTGCAGGAGCATGTTCGAGGGGAGACAGGCCTGTAGGGCTGGGGCCAAGTCAGTGGGCGTCGTCCTCTGGTTAGCTCTGCACGGCTTCTCGTCCTTCTTTTTCTTGTAGTTGCTGGATCTTAGGAAGGAAGGTTCAGGGTGCCCCTATACTAAATTTAGGGGCGTTACAGGTAGGTAAAGGGCAGGGACCAATGGGTCCCTTCCCTGGGGTGGGTACACCCCCTATTCTGCCACTCTCCAGTGGGAGGGGGGCAGGAGCCTGTCCCTGGTTGGCTGGGTCCCCCCATCCTCAAGATGGCGGGGACTCGAGGTTGTGCTTCACTTCCCCCACCTTAGGGGTGGAGTTGGCAGAGGTGGGCACACCTCTCTTCCTCACTTGTTTTTCCCACCGGTTCTCCCGCCCAAAGTGGGGGGTAGAACCAGTGGGGACCAGTTGCTGAAAGCAGCAAGTGGTCTGGAGAGGCTCACAAAGGCAGCATGCCTTTGAAGCTTCTCCTTCGTGAACCCTGCCCATCCTGGGGGAGGAGGCTTGGCACCACGTCCCAGGATGTGCATTGTTTCAGGCCCCAGAGAGCAGCAAGCTCTCGACCCAGGGGTCCAGAAACATGTCTGGTGGTGGCAGCAACTCAGTCAGGTCACTGGAGGTTGGTCGAGTTTCAGGGGGCATCTCTAAAATGCCCTCTGTGGTGCATTTTACATTAAATCCCACACTGGCATCAGTGTGGGTTTAATGTGCTGAGAAGTTCGATACCAAACTTCCCAGTCTTCAGTGTAGCCATTATGGTGCTGTGGAGTTCGTAATGACAAACTCCCAGCACCATATACTCTTAATGGCAGCACTGCACTTACAGTGCCCAGGAATGGACCTGGGTACTGTAGGGGTACAGGGCTCATGCACCTGTACCCTCACAACTGGCATAGGGCACCCAGCTAGAGGGGTGATTGATGTATGCCAGGGCAGTGGTTTGTGGGCATGGCACACAGGGATGTGTGCCATGTCGACTCTTCACTTTGTTCTGCACCAAGACACGCAGACTGCAAAGGCAGTGTGCGAGTGTCAGGGTACAGGGCCTCTAAGGGTGGCACAATAAGTGCTGCAGCCCTTAGAGGCCTTCTCTGGTCACAGTGCCCTGGGTACCTATGGTACCATTTACCAGGGGCTGACATGTGGCCAGAGATGCCAATTGGGTTTAGGCTTCAATGCAGGTTTAGGGAAGGAACATAGGCCCTGGGTACCCGATTAGCAGGAGCCCAGGGCACACTCAGTCAAAGAACATCAGCAATTCAGCAAACAGTGGGGGCATACCATGCAAGAAAGAGGGCACTTTCTCACAGAGAGAGAGGGCAGATTTTTGGTGTTTGAGAGACTTACCCGATGATGATTTAGACCACAAGGACGACCAACGGGAACGACTCCAAGCGCAGGCCAGGGACCTTAATCGGTGAAGAATCGTCTGAAGTCAGACTGCCAGAAACTTCATCTCCCGCTCCCCAATTGCTTTGGTATTCATGGTGTCAGTCAGGACAGGTCTGGAGTCGCTGTCAGACTCCAGGCACCACATGCAAAACCAAATGTCAGTCACTGATATTTGTCGGTGACAAGCTCCACAAGGTTTAAACCTGTAGGTTTTTTAGGGGACATCCCTAAAGCACACTGGTAACAAAGGTGATCAAAAGAGTCAACAAAACATAAAAAAAGTGGTCAAAAGTGACCAAGGCAGCTGTCGCAGATCCATGCTGATGGCACGGAAAGAAAAGAACTGAAGTTATCGCGCTGGAGTGGTGCATAAATAGGAACTGGGCACGTCATACCGACCCGTTCGATGCCACCTCCCAGCAGGCTGAGGTACTGCTCAAGATTTTCCAGATCCAGTCACACATGGGAAATATTCTCAGGTAAGCAATCTGCAGCTTGAAGTCTCTATCAGATCTGGATGACATCTATTAGATTTCATTGATATTTGGCCCACTGGAACATCGGATTCTATTGCAGAGCCTGCATGCGCCACCTGAATCCAGGGGATTTTTTTTTTTTTCCCTTTCTCAAAAACCACATCAGCAACTGTTGAAATTACATGCAATGTTAGGGAGTACTTTGGGCAAATATCCTCCTACAACTTTCAGGCAACCAAATCTTTCAGAGATAAGCACACAACCAGCCACTATTATGAGACAGCTGAGGATGTCTTATGGTTAAGACAATCAAAGGACTTTAAAAAAAAAAAAAAAAAAAGTCACAAATGCAAAGATGGCAAATTGTTAGTTAATAGTATAACATATTCCAGCCCATTGTCAGCAACCCAGACAAAGATTACCAAAAGGTTGAATTGCAATACTGAAAATGCAGTTTATGGTCTAACACGATCCTGTCAGAGGAGATCTTTTGTGCACTGGTAATGTAGTGGTAGCTTCAGAATATTTGAACATATTCATGAAACAAAAAATGTGGATCTAAATTACCCAGTAGCTCAGTGTCCAGGAAATGCACTAACAAGAGAAATCATGCACCTGATTTTGAATAAGGTTAAAGAATGGGCAATGGGCTGCTAGCACTGAGAAGATGAGAATCAGGATGTACTGAGCTTACATCTGTTGAACCAAATGGTTTAAATTTAAGTGAGCAGCTCTCTTCACACTGCAGTGATTTGTCAAGGGTTTAAAAACCGTAACTGACATGAGTCTGATCTCGCTCTCCCCGATACTCAGACTAGAAGATGTTATTTTTATGTTTTTCACTAGGCGGTGGGGCTGGGGGAGTTCAAGGTTGATCCAACAGGAAGAGGTCAGAGGATACCCCAGTGTAATAAACCAAGAGGTTATCTACTAATGGATTAAAAGCATATGGTCCACCAGGACATGATTGCATTACTATTTATTGCCAAAACAATATATATCTCTGCTGCATCTCCAAAAACAAAATGGTTCCTTACCTGTAGCAGTAGTTCTGCAGCTTGAAGAATTTTCTGGATTGACATACTGTGCATTATTCCGTCATCTAGTGCTGGGTTTGGAATGGTCTATTGTCTTTTTTGCAGTGAGCTTCGGTGACCATTTGGTGTTATGCCCTTCCTTGCATGAAGTTAGACATACGTCCTGGAAGCCAGACGGCATGGTTGCCATCTTCATATTCTTTTTCCCCTTGGGCGACGCTCCCTTAGTATGGCTCTCTCATCTTCTATAGAAAGAAGCTTTAATAACTGGTTTTAAAGAGGGACGTGTGTTCGCTATTTTGCATGTATGGTCCGACTACAGTGTAGTGTTGTAGATTCTCCTGCTTTGCATACTCCTGCCAACCAGTGTTGGGCCAAGATGTTAGAAACGCGTCTATCTTCAAAGAAATCTGAGTCACAAGACCTGCACCGGGACACCAACTCCACCGCAGATTGTTTTTCGCTTAGCAGGCAAGCACAGAAAGTGGAGTGTCAAAGACAAGTATGAGCTTTGCACTGTAAATGGACAGAGTGGGGAAAATATCTGTGCAATCATAGCTGGCTTCCAAAGAACTGGTTGGGTGTGTCTAAATCTGCAGGACTATATGCCACAAAAAGTTGCTACAGGGTAACATTTTCCATTTGTAGCATGTGGTGCTGTAGATGAACATGCTCTGCTCAGACAGCAAAACAGTTTTTCTCCAAAGCAGTGGTTAGCGAGCAGATGATGCAAATGTTTGGAACCAAGTCCTTAGGAAAGATTGGACAACTAAAGCCTGTTGATGGGCTAGAATATAAACACAGCAGTGCTTGAAGAATGGGTGTGAACTTGAATAAATGGAAGTCTTGCAGATATCCGCTAAAGGAATATTAGGCAGAAAAGCCAAAGTAGCATCATTTTGGCCTGCGGAGTGTCCGCTTAGCCTTTTGGTCTTAGCACAGCAAATTTGAACATACTTGACAATCCATCTCGTAATGCCAGATTTAGAGATGGGGTGGCTCCTGTAGGGTTTGGCAAAGGCAGGAGAAGTTTAATGGATTTCTGAAAATACTTAGTTCTATCAATGGAATACATGAACACCTTTTTACATCTACTGCATAAAGAGCCTTTTCCACTACATATTCTGGCTGTGGTAAGAAGACTGGCAGCTCAATGCTTTGTTTAATGTGGAAAGGCGAGACAGCCTTTTGCAGAAACTTGGGGTTGATTTAACAGACTACCCTATACTTGTGAAGCTGGATGAACAGTTGTATTGAAAGAGCTTGCTAACACTTCAGAGAGAATACTGCTAACAGATAAAACACCTTTCAAGACAGGAACTGTAGGCCACAGGAGTGTAGTTCAAAGGGGGTTTAATAGATGGACCCAAGAGTCTTGTGAGAACCACATTCAGGGTCGACACATAGGCAGGGGGCGTTCTGAAAGAATTGCCCTTTTGACGCCTTCCATGAAAGCCTTAATGAACAGGACAGTGATGAGTGTTGCCTACTTTGCAGTCTGCGCTACAGCTGCAAATAGGAGTAGGCATATGGAAGTGTAAGCAAGGCATGCCTTGCATAGATATAATAGGCAGCAGCAAATCTCAAGTATGGAGACCTTAAAGAGTCTAACGGTTGGAGATACAGCGATGCCCTGATCTCTTCCATTTAGCTCAGTAACAGGAGCAAGAAATTGGGTTTGCGTGCCTCCTACAGGATGAACATACCCTCCTCTGGAAGCCTGAGGTAGACAAACTCTAGACATCTCGGGTACCAGATAGTTAGGTTCAGTTGTCTGAACTGGCCTGATGAGCTAACGGACATCTCCAGGAGCATGTAGTACCAAGGATGTCTTACCCAGGTCAGTGCTACTAGGATGACTGTCATGGACACCTACCTCATTTTTATAAACAACCTGAGAGGAAAACACGTAGGCAAATACTCCTGCCCAATTCTCCATAGCGCACTGCCAAAAGACTATGGGTGTGATCAATAGAAGGCAACACTTTCGTATTTTATGTATTTTGGGCTGGAAAACAGGTTGATGGCCAGGATTCCCCACCACTGATAGTACCTGTGGAGGACTTGTGTGTGGAGCTCACACTTGTGGACATGTGTCATGCTGAGGATGCCTGTAAAGTCGTTCTCCATCCCAGGCAAATGCTGAGCCAACCGATAAATGCTGCTGTGGTTTGCCCAGTGCAGAAGGGGCATATGAGAGAGGAAAGGGGGGGGGGGGGGAGGGAGGGGTGGAGTTTCCTCCTTCTGAATGTACTACATAGCTGTCATTTAATCAGTCTTTAGGAGAAGTGTCTTGTTTTGAATGAGTCCAAACAAAAGCTCTCCGGGCAACACAGATGGTCAGCAGCAACAGATCCAGGTTCTTGATGTGCTGTCCCTGGTACTGAGTGGTCCAGGTGCCTTGCACTGTCACAGTCATAGGAGGAGAGCACCCCACCCACGAGAAACTGGTCAGTACCAACAGTCAACAGCAGAAGAGGGTATAGAAATGCCTGCTGAGTAACAGGTTGTTGCTGTTCTACCATAGAAGACTGAAGAACCCTGGCCTTATGAACACATGATCTTCCCGGTGCCCTTCTGCTTGTGACCACTGCCTTGTGAGCCACTATTGCAGTGGTTGCATGTGCAATCTGGGGTGCGGCAGTATGGTGATGCACAAGTCCATCATGTCCATCACAGTCTTTACAATTAGGATGTTGTGTCTGAAAAAAGCTGCTGCACCATCAGCTGTTTGAATGACATGAACCTCCGTTTGTGGGGTTATGCCTTCCTTAGGACATTTTAATACAGAGAACAAGAAGGGCTCGATCTACTGAGGGTCTGTGGAGGCTGGAGATGAGTTGACACTGATGGAACCGTAAACTGTAAAGCTGAGACACTGGTGTCTGAGTGTGTGCCAGGCATTGTAGCCTGCAGCTACTCTTGATCAACTAGTTGTCCAGGTATGGAAAGACACAGGTGCATTAGGCACTTAATGAACTTCTTGAAGTCGCAGTAACTCCAAATGGGAACATATAGAACTAGTAATGCCGACTTACCATGAAGCAAAGGAATGGTTGTGTGCTGGATGGACAGGGATGTGAAAATAGGGGTCTTTCAGATCCTGCGCTGACATGATATCCCCTTGGCAGAGTAGCGGGAAGACTTCCGGCAGAGTGGCCATGTCAAAGCATTTGAAGAGGATGAATTTGTTCAACAGCGGGGGTCTAGAATCAGCTGGATGAAGTGGTCCTTTTTGTAGATGAGGAAGTAGAGGGAACGCACTGCTTAGCCTCTGTGGTGCATGAACACAGGTTCCATGGTTCCCTTGGCAATAAGTACCTGGACCCCCTTCCTCTAACTGCCGAAGACTGTCTGGGCTGAAGATGTGGTGAAGGGAGGGAGGTTTTATGACATGGCATGCAATATTTCTAATTCACCCCTACAGCACGCCTGACAGCCCTAAGGCAGGGTGCTGAACATTACACGTGAGGGCATACCTGCATGAGCAGATATGCCCCTTTGCTGGTCAGTCCTATTACTGCTAGTACAAGTGACCAGGGAAGCCATCTTAAGACACGAGCCAGACACTGGTGAAAACGAGTTCCCCAGCTACATGATTCCTTGACCGAAAATAGGGATGTTGGGTATCAAACATCTCATATTGGTAAACCCACACTGATGCCTGTGTTGGATTTACCAATACAAGAATCCAGAGGGCAACTTTGAGGTGCCCACAGAAAACCTGGTGTCTTTGCCGACTGATTCCTGCCAGCCTGACACCCGAGACACTGTTCTGGCCTCCTAGTGTGAGAGCATTTTTCTTTAAGGAGACCTGAACAAAAGCCTGTCTGGGAAGAGGGTGTAACACCCCCTCCCACAGGACGACCTGCTGGTTACCCCTCCATGGGCCAGCAAGCTTCAAAAAGCTGCCGCCTTTGGAATACGAATCTGGCTCCCCTCACCGGAGATGAAGCCGCCCCCCTTTGTCCAGGACCCCCTTGGTACCTTGACAGGTGGGAAAATTAGCAAGTCAGGTAGGCGTGCCACCTCCAGGCTAGTACCACCCCTCAGGTGGGCTACAGTGAGGTGGACACAATTTTTTCAGAAGTAGCCTTTTGTGACGGCATACTTAGGAATTCTGGGACACTTATGCCCACTCCCACAGGAAGTAGTCATATAGGAGGCATAGTGACCCCTAAGGGTCAGTAGCCCATTGGCTACTACCCTATACTCCCCCAACGCACCCTGGTACCAGAGAAGCAGATCTTGACGACCTAAGAAGAGAGAGGACACCGAAGAGCAGCAAAGGCCGAGTAAAGAGATGTGAGAAAGTGCCCTCTCTGCATGGTTGCCCCCACTTTTTGCTGAATTGCTGATGTGCTTTGACTGCGTGTGCTCCGGGCTCCTGCTAATCAGGTACCCAGGGCCTATGTTCTTTCCCTAAAACTGCATTGAAGCCTAAGCCCAATTGGCTTCTCTGGCCACAGGTCAGCCCCTGGTAAATGGTACCACAGGTACCCAGGGCACTGTGACCAGAGAACGCCTCTAAGGGCTGCAGCACTTATTGTGCCACCCTTAGAGGTCCTGTACCCTGACACTCGCACACTGCCTTTGCAGGCGTGTCTTGGTGCAGAACAAAGTGAAGAGTCGACATGGCACACATCCCTGTGTGCCATGCCTACAACACACTGCCCTGGCATAGATCAGTCACCCCTCTAGCTGGGAGCACTATACCAGTGGTGAGGGTACAGGTGCATGAGCCCTGTACCCCTACAGTGTCTAAGTCCATTCTTAGACATTGTAAGTGCAGTGCTGCCATTAAGAGTATATGGTGCTGGGAGTTTGTCATTACGAACTCCACAGTACCATAATGGCTACACTGAAAACTGAGAAGTTTGGTATCAAACTTCTCAGCACATTAAACCCACACTGATGCCAGTGTGGGATTTAATGAAAAATGCACACAGAGGGCATCTTAGAGATGCCCCCTGAAAACTAACCTACCACTAGTGTCCAGGCTGAGTGACTGCTTTCAGCTGCCACTACCAGACATGTTTCTGGACCCCTGGGCCGAGAGCCTGCTGCTCTCTGGGGCCTGAAACAATGCACATCCTGGGACGAGGTGACAAGCCTCCTCCCCCACGATGGGCAGGGTTCACGAAGGGGAAGCTTCAAAGGCTTGCCGCCTTAGTGAGCTTCCCCAGGCCACTTGCTGCTCTCAGCAACTGGTCCCCACTGGTTCTGACCCCCACTTTGGGTGGGAGAACCGGCGGGAAAAACAAGTGAGGAAGAGAGGTGTGCCCACCTCTGCCAACTCCACCCCTCAGGTGGGGGAGGCGAGGTGAAGCACAACTCTCAGTCCACGCCATCTTGAAGATGGGGGGACTCAGCCAACCAGGGACAGGCTCATGCCCCCCCTCCCACTGGAGGGTGGCATAATAGGGGGTGTACCCACCCCAGGGAAGGGACCCATTGGTCCCTGCCTTTTACCTACCTGTAACGCCCCTAAATCTAGTATTTAGGGGCACCCCTGAACCTTGCTTCCTCAGACAAGAACCTGCAACAAGAAAAGAAGAAGGACCAAACAGCCGTGCCAAAGCTAACAAGAGGAAGACGCCCACTGACTTGGCCCAAGCCCTACCGGCCTGTCTCCACCTCGAACTTGCTCCTGCGAAATCCCGGTGTGTCCTTCAGCCAGCAACCTCGAAAACCCCGGAGGACCCGACTGCCCGCAAGCACAAAGACTTTGTCTCCCTTGAACGCCGGATTTGTTCACCTGCAACCTCTGGCTCCGGCCTGACACCGCGAATCCGCCCCACTCTGCACCCGCCGTCCCCAGCCCGAGCGGGCAAACACCACGAGGTCACCCCAGCGATCCTGACCCAAGATCCAGCGATCCCCGACCTGCCTCAAGCCTCCAGCCGACGCCTGCGGCCTAAATCCAGAAGGTCCCCCTAATCGCGACCAGGAGCTGGTAAGAAGATCCGACCCCAAAAGGCACCTCTGCACCCGACGCCCCACGGCCTTGTGTGCCCAAACCAACGGTGCCTAACCAACCCCTAACTTCCCAACTTACCTCTCGAAGTGGTGGTCGCACCCAGAAGACCTTAGTCCCCGAACCTGCAGTGCCTTTGCAAACCGGAGGTTACCCATTGAAACCAACAGGGCACCAGACGTCAAAACCGCACCCTGCACCCAGCCGCCCTAGTGCCGCTGAGGGTGCACCTTTGGTACCAATTTGTCCTGAGCTAAAGTCCAGGAGCTTTGCTCCCACAACCCAGTGGCCTGCTTGCCAGCAGCCACCCACCGGAGGCCCCCTACCCCCCATTGGATAACATTGGGCCTCAGCACTCTGCACCCGGCCGCCTTAGTGCCGCTGAGGGTGTAGCGAGTGCATCCTTGACCCTGGGGGAACCCTTGTTCTTACCCCAGAAGCTCAACTCCAAAGACCGATTACTTACCTGGTAACCGTTAACTTAATTTCTCTCCATAGGAATCCATTGACTATTTTTCTCTGAAAAATGTTCCAAGTGTGGAGTTGATTTGTATGGAAACCAGAAAAATAACAATTGTGCAAAACTGATTTTACTTACCTTTTTCTCTAGGAAATGGCCCAGTGTGATATCCAGGCATATCACACTGAGTACTTTGAGATTACTTTTTAGATTACTTTTTCTAATCTCAAAAGTAACGTAAAAGTAACTTACCTGTAATTTTCATTGCAAAGTCGATACAAAGTAAAGTATATGTACAGCATTTCACAGTATTGCATTCCAAGTAATTCAAACTGTAACCATTTCAAAGTACATTTACAACTGCATTTCAAACTGTATATTTACTGCAAAGTATTTATCAACTTACCTGTGCCAGGCTTGCTTGGTTCTAGAAAATAAAATAACTAAAAGAATATTTTTATACAAAACCAATTGGTCTGAAGTTCAGTCTTTGAGTGTGTTAAATCATTTCCTGATTGAGTGGGTACAACAAATGCTTAACACTGTCCTCTGATACTGCCTTACTGCTCGACCACACTACCACAAATAGAGAGTAAGGTTCTATCAAACTTTACCTCTGCCTACCTTTGGGGTTCCACTGGACTCTGTGCACACTATACTGCACTTTGGTATAGTATATACAGAGTCAGCTTCCTACAAGAGAAGAACAACCTGACCTGGTACCAACCCTGCCAGCCTGTCTGCCTTCCTTGGCGAAAACGGCACAAACGTCGACTCATCCTGCAGCTGTGACTGCAGAAACTTAGGAGGACTGCCTGCCTTCAAAAAAGACTCAAGACCTCCCGTGAACAGCAGACCTGCTCTAAAGAAGCTCTAAAAGGGACGACTGAGGCTTACAGAACCACCAAAACCTGACTCCCTAAGCCACCACTGCATCAGTCGCCTCTGGCCCGAGTTAAAGTGGGCCACTGGTGCCAACAAGGTTCCCCAGCCCTCCAGGGCTCGAATCCATAGTGGTTTTACCCCTCCTGCACTCCAACATTGCCTGCAGCCTCTAAACGCAGGCCCCCTCAACCGCGACTGCTCTGGTAAGGAAAATCCGACGCCTAAAGGACACCCCTGCACCCTGGAGAAGTGGACCAAAGGTGTCTCACCCCCCCCTCCCCACGCCAACCCCCCAACCTCCCCCAGTCCCAGAGCATTGCAAGGCCTGAGCCCACTTGCTAGTTCAGCCTGACTGGCTTCCTAGCCAGAGCCTGCAACCTCTTTTTACAGTGAATGATCCCCATTAAAACACGTTGGGCTCCCGACTCTAATTTGCACCCTGCCTCCCTCGTGCCACTGTTGGTGCTGCCTTGGACCACACCCACCACTCACCTAGACTCCTGGAGATTGGTCCTGTAAGTCGATGTACTGTACAGGTTTGCAGAACTTGTTCTTCCTTCCATAGGATAACATTGCAGAACTCATAAATTGCTCTGTGTTCAATTTTAAAGTGAAAAGAATTTATATTTAAAAACGTACTTGCCTGAACTATTTGTTAGATGCCAAATCATATATAAAGATACTTGGTATTTTTCATAAATTGGTGTGAATCTCCTTCTTGAGGTGTGTTATAATTTATCATTGTGTGTATTTTGCAAATGTTTTCCACTCCTCTGTGTTAAGCCTAAGGCTGCTCGATCACACTACCCCCTAATAGAGCCCTTTAGGATTGCAAAGCAAGCCCCCTTCCACTCATAAAGGAACCCCTGAACTCTTTATACAGTATATCAACTTATCACAGTCACAGATCTGGGTTGAATCCGATTTGCATATAGCTGTGTCTGAACTGGGGTGGCGAAGTGAGCTAAAGAACGATGGTGGATTCAACCCAGATCTGTGACTGGGGGGTGAGTGTCTGAAAAGTTTAAGCGCTCCGTCCATCATCTCCTTGTGTTTGCTTTGTTCGCCTCTAGTAGAATGAGCTCCGATACCTTCAGGAGGCTCCTTCTTGGCCAGGGCGTAGCATACCTTGATACACAAGATGATCCACCTGGACAGCATCCTCTTGTGGACGGCTTTGCCCTTCATCTTCCCTACAAAGCCAACGAAGAGCTGGTCGTCCAACCTCGATTACCTGGTTCTGTCTAGATAGAAGCTGACCGCCCACCGAGGGTCCAGGAGGTGAAGTCTCTCCTCTTTCTTGGAAGGGTGATGGGGGGGGGGGGGATAGAAGGTAGGCAATGTGATACTGTCCCAGGTGGAAAGGAGCAACCACCTTAGGCAGGAAAGCAGCCCTGGTCCTAAGAACCATCTTGTCTGCATGGATAGTAGTAAAAGGAGGCTTAGAACTAAGAGCCCGCAGCTCACCCTCCTGGCCAAGTTGATAGCCACCAGAAAAATAGTCTTAAAAGAAAGCAGCCTGTAAGAAACTGGCTCTATATATACTGCACCAAAGTGAGGTACAGTGTGTATAGGGTCCAAGGGTCTGCAGAGGTTTGGCAGAGGTTAAAGTTAGATACAACCTTACTCTCTAAAGTGGTAGCTTGGTCGAGCAGTAAGGCAGTATCAGAGGACAGTGTAAAGCATTTGTTGTACACACTCAGTCAGCAAATGAAACCACACACTCAAGAACTGAACTCTAGGCCAATTGTTTTGTATACAAAATATACTGTTTTATTTTAGAACCACAGGTTTGCATAAAAATACTTTCTCAAGATAAGATGCTGTTTGTTGAATACTTTCAATGAACAATAGACTTTAAATGCAATATAGTACAGGGGTTGCAATAGGCAACACAATACTTGGTATACTATAACATTGAGCTCAATGGGATTTTCAAGTAAACTGCAATAGAATTACTTTACGAATGTTTTTCTTACTCAGGGCTGGATCCTGGATTCAGCCCTGGTGCATTTCCTGTAAACAGTTGAAAGAAATCGTTTTTGTTACACAGGCGATATTTAAGGAATATTTGTATGTTGCAAAAATCGACACTTAGAAGAATTTCTAGTAAA
Organism: Calotriton arnoldi; assembly: GCA_963921515.1. Taxonomy (NCBI): domain Eukaryota; kingdom Metazoa; phylum Chordata; class Amphibia; order Caudata; family Salamandridae; genus Calotriton; species Calotriton arnoldi. The sequence goes on along the minus strand of CAWUFW010002961.1, from coordinate 326,852 downwards.
AACCAGGCAATGTTATCCTATGGAGGAAAATCAAGTTACTGGAAAATCACAGTTGTAATCGCTTTTTCTAGTCAGTGCTGGGTACCTAAATCCAGCACTGGGATCTCTCCTGAGAACAGGTGAATAATTTCGATTTTGGTATTCGGACGATTTTTAGTGAATATTTCGAAGTTCCAAAACTCGACACTTAGAATTTCCAAGTGAAAACCAGGCAATGTTATCCTATGGAGAAAATGCAAGTTATCGGCTTTCAGGTAAGTACTCAGCTGGCAGAGTTAAGGTTCTGGGGCAAGACTCCGGGGTCTCCCAGGTTCAGGTTTGTACTGTTACACCCTCAGCGGCACAGGGGCGGCCGGGTGCAGAGAGAGGAGGCCCAACGTTAGCCTATGGCGGAAGGGGGGCCTTTGGTTGGTGGCTGCTGGCAGGCAGGCCACTCGGCTGTGGGAGCAAAGCTCCTGGTCACTTCCTCAGGGCAAGTGGGGAAGTCAAACAGGGTAGTTGGTGCACCCTCAGCGGCGGCCTGGTGCAGAGGGCTTTTGGGCCGACGGGCGCCCATTGGATTTCAATGGGAAAGCTGCAAGACGAACAAAGGCTGCAAACTCGGCGACGGTGATTCTTCAGGTGCAACCACCACTTCGAGAGGTAAGTTGGGATGCTGTAGGACGGGTAGACACCCAGGAGTTGGGCACAGGGGGCCGTGGGGCGCCGGGTGCAGGGGTATCTTTAGGCGTCGGGAAATCTTACCCTCTGCTGGTCGCGGTTGGAGGGGTCCCTGGTGTTGAGGCTGCAGGCGTCGTCAGGAGCGTCGAGGTGGGTCCTTGGGTGCTGGATTCTTGGTCACAGTCGCCGGGGGGACGTCCTCGTGGTCTTTGTCCACTTTGGCTCAGGCCGGGCTTGGCGGGTGCAGAGTGGGCAGGATCCGCGGTCTCAGGCCGGGGCCTGGGGTTACAGATGTTTGAGCAGAACCACTGCTCGTGGGAGTCCCAGTCTTTTAGTTGAGCAAGGCAGTCAGGTCCTCCGGGGTTTTCGAGGTTGCTGACCACTGAAGAGGCCGGGGTTTAGCAGGAGCAGGTTCAAGGTTCGACAGGCCGGTAGGGCTGGGGCCTAAGTCAGTTGGTGTCGTCCTCTTGTTAGCAGCTGCACGGCTGGTCTTCTTTCTTCTTGTTGTTTCGGAATCGGGATCTGCCTTCCTGGTTCAGGGCTGCCCCCTAAATACTGTATTTAGGGGGCGTTGTTGTAATTTGGCAGCATTTAAGTTAAGCATTAGCTGAAGACAGCCTGTATTTAGAGGCTAAATTGTCCGCTTTGTGGAATCCATTTTGTATTTCTGTCAGCCATTTTGGCTGCCATGTGCTACCATGTGCTACCATGTGCTCGCCATGTGCTCTGTCCTACCTTCCTGTCAACTGCTCTTGAAATCTGCCTAGAGACAAGTTATATTTAGTTCCTCTTGCTTTGCACATGCTCAGTTGAGCTTGCAGCTGTTCCGAGTTTATAAATGTCAGGATGTGTCTACTAAAAGTAGAAACTGTTAGCTCCACCCACTTGTCGACTGTGCATTCTCTGTATGACCTTATATGTAACTAAAACCAGCATTTGTGTTAGTACCGCCTTCATTTGAGCCCCTGTGTGGGTATAAAAGGACCAGGATCCTTCCATTCAGTGTGCTACTTCATGCATTACTGAAGGGTGATGTGCGAATGTTAGCTCCACCTCATGAGGTTTAATAAACTCTGTCTTTTATATTTCAGTTTCTGTGCCAACTTCTTCCTAAGTGTCTGAGGACTCTGTGCAGAGAAGGGTGAACCCCTAAGCACTGGTAGGCCTTGCTGAGGCTACTACAACAAATTGGCGCTTCCAACGTGGGACTCATCAGCGACTCGGATGCCCGAAGGACTGGTCGCGACAAAGGATTGGAATCTCGCTTTTGGACGCGATCGCTGCCTGAGGAGACCTGAGTCTTGGCACCCACGGCGTTTTTCCTTTCTTTCTGATCTGACCATCCCAGCGGCGCCGGTCCTTGACTGAGATCTCTTCTGTTGATTCGCCGTGCAGTGACCATTTGGTCGATTTGAGAACTTGGCAGTTGGAACCTGGACACCATTTGATTGGTAAGAGCCGTTTTGCGGCACTTGCTGTTGGTTTGATGCCTTTGATTGGTAAGGTAGTTTTAGTAACACTTACTGTGGCTTTGTTTGTATGATTGGCCAATTTTGGAATCTGTTTTGTAATTATATATCTATTGCAATACATATAGGCAGGTAATGAGGAGAATTTTCTCTATTTAAAATTGTTTGAACAGCGCAACGTACGAAAAGTACCTTAAGCGCTACTTTATAATACTGCATCTTTTGCACTATTTTTTGGCATGCCTGTTTTCAGCACACTTCGTAGGATGTGTTGCTTTTGTAGTGGTACCAATTTGAGACTTGACAAAGCACAACCAGCCCCCCCGGAGGGGACGCCTAATAGGGATATGTATATTAAGTATGGTATTTCTTCTATAATGTACTGCACGTTATGGAACAAATATACTAGTAAAGATCCTGAGTTGCGTTCGCCTATGTATGGGTCATTTGATTTGCGAAAGATTCAGTATGTGGAACAATGTATGTTTAAACACAAGACTAGGCAAGATATGTTTGATTGTGTGCGAATGTGGGAGAAAGAAGTGCGTGAGCGAATGAAGCGTGAACAAGCCTTGATTGACAAAGAACAGCGAAAGACCATTTATGCGAAAGCATTAGAGTTAAAAAACAAGGAGATGAGAGAAATTAAAGAGAGGGAAGATAGGGAACGCCATTTACAGGTAACTGGCCAATATGCTGTTAGGCAGCCCCTTTATCCTATCCTTAATAAACCGCAAGATGATTTCTTGTTATTAGATCGTTCTCCACCTCCGTATATTTTTTCTTCTGCTCCTCATGAGTCAGATGAGGACTCTTTTTCAGACCAGGACAAAGCTCGAGAAACTCGCTCCATGCTATCTGCTGAGCGTGCATCTGACATTAGATCTACTGCGCGTAAAGCCGTTCGTAGTACTACCACTGCTTCTGAACTTTTAGATAGTATAAAAGGATGGCAGGAAAGGGAGCAAATATATTTTACCGATACATTTGCTGCAGAGGTTATTGAACAATTTAGGAAGTATTCGGTAGAAATGGAGCCCGATGATGTAGCAACTGATTGTAAACAATTACGTGACGGTCTTTTTGTCTTCTCCCAGGTGGCTGACACGATCAGACGCTTGGTTAAACTGCGTGTTGAAGCAGCCCGTTTGCGAGAGGAGAAAAAGGCAGCAGAAACAGCTGCACTAGCATCTCAGATCAGCATGGCACAAACTTCTACTCCTGAAACAGATAAGAATGCTGTAATTCATGTGAAACCCATGCGGGAAGCCGCACCTTTATATGTTCCTCCTAAAGGAACGGGTACAGAGGATGATAAGACTTCTCTTAATGCGAAAGGGTACTTTATTTATAATTGGGTTTACACTCCTTGGAATAGAGCAGATGTTATGGCCCTTAAAAATGCATTGCCTGACCCGCGAAAGAATCCAGCAGCCTTTTATGAGGAAGTTGAGGGTGCAATCAGCTCTTGTACTATGACTCTGTCTGATATTGATTTGTTTTTTGGATTAATATTACCGCCTGATATGTGGAGAACTGTGCGTAAAATAGATGATAATGCGACATTTGGAGCATTGTGGAAAGATTTAGAGCGGTTAGATGAAGATAGAGAACCTGCACAGAAACCGTGTCAGTTAATTTTAAATCTTCCGGCAGCTATATTAGTTAAGTTAAAGACGATCATTCCCCCTAAGAAGATAGATTGGACAGTGCTAGCGTCTTGCAAGCAAAAGGTAGATGAATCAGTTTCTGACTTCTTCACACGCTTTGAAGAAGCATTTCACGATTTTAGTGGCCAGTCATTGACAGATGACACGGGTAGGCATCTGTTTGTCGATAAATATGTCGCAAACCTTTTGCCAGGAATAGCTAGTCGCTTAAAGGCCAGTGAGAGCTCATGGACTACATCTTCTCCGGTTTCCCTTTTAACTATGGCCCAGTATTATGAGCGGCAAGAATTAGAAGCCAAAGGTAATGAGGACAAAAAGTCTAAAGAGTTGAAAACAAAGGTTATGTTGGCTCAAGCTTATGGTCCGCCTTCTAGAGGTAATGATAGAGGTGGACGTGGATCTTATGGTTCGTCCTTTCCTTCCTCTGCTTGTTCGAATTTGTCTGTTGATCAGTGTGCGTACTGCAAAAAATTTGGACATTGGCTTTCTGATTGTCCAGTGCTGCGTGCTCAGCAGAATCTACGTGGTCGGGGACAAATGAGAAATCGTTCAGGATATCAAGGGCCTAGAGGAAGCGCGAATGATCGTGCTCGGTTTGATGCTAATACACGTGGGCAGAATGGGTTTAACACTTTTGATAGAAGGAACCAATATCAAATGTCTGACTATGTGCCTTCTGATTTTCAAGATTCTGCTTATGCATAGGATTGCCTAGGACGGGGTAAGGAATCAGTTGAAGTTCCAGTAGATCAGAGGGGTCCCTATGTTACAGCACATGTTTTGGGTTCTACTGATCAGTTTCTGGTTGATACAGGAGCTACTCGTAGCGCCTTGTCTAAACAATTGGTTCCAAGGGCTCCCCTGTCTGGCTTAACCATTACATCGATAGGTTTCGATGGAACACCTTCCCTTAGCCCATTGTCACAACCACTTGCATTTGATATTGATAAGTTTACTGCTCCATGTCCGTTTTTGCTTTCTCCAAACACACCAGACAATATTGTGGGTCTTGATATGCTTAAATATTTTAGGGCTACGATACGGTGTTCTCCGGAAGGAGTACGGGTTATTTTGAATGACAACTACCCTATGATTGAGAGATCTTGTATTGTTAAAGAGGACATTGCACTAGCCTCACTCCCTAGTACTTTGTGGGCTACTTCGGATACTGATGTAGGGCAAATGGTTATTCCACCAGTACATATTAGTGTCAAGGAGGGCGCTTTATTGCCAAGACTGCCTCAGTATAAAATTTCTCGAGGAGAAGAAGCACTCACACGTATTGTACATGATTTAATTAAGGTGGGGGTTGTGGAAGAAGTTCCTTGCAATATTTGCAATAGTCCGATTCTTCCCATTTTGAAAAAAGATACTGACACTAGGATTTATAGATTTATTATCGATTTGAGAGAAGTCAACAAGATTGTAGTACCACAGTACCCTGTAGCCTCTGACATAACGACATTGCTTACCCTGGTCCCTCCAACAGCAACTACATTTTCTGTAATTGATCTGAAGAACGCTTTCTTCTCGATTCCTATTCATCCTGATAGCCGATATTTGTTCGGTTTCACTTTGAATAATAGATCATACAGATTTTGTAGAGTTCCTCAAGGCTATACTGAGAGTCCTAGTATTTACAGTCAAGCATTGAAGAGACAGCTTGATTCCTTTACCTTGCCTAAAGGAGTGGCTCTCATACAATATGTCGATGACATCTTGTTGGCAGCCGATACACCTGAGCAGTGTGAGAAATGCACTTTGTCTTTGCTTTCTTTTCTTGCTACACACCACCATAAAGTATCACGAAAGAAATTGCAATATTGTAGACCGAAGGTGACCTATTTAGGACACCTTCTGTCTAAGGAGGGCCGTGCACTGACACCAGATCGCATTCAAGCAATTTTAGACACCCCAGTACCTTCCACGCAGAAAGATGTCCGTGCATTCATTGGTCTGACTTCGTTTTGCAGACAATGGATATTGGGTTTTTCACACATTGTTAAACCCTTGCTAGCACTTTTGACTAAAAACACACCGATCCCCCTTCCATGGACAGATGAATGTCAAAATGCTTTTTGTCAGTTGAGACAAGCTCTTTGCTCTGCACCAGTGTTAGGCACACCAGATTACACGAAGGCTTTTACACTCTATGTACATGAGAAAGAAGGATGTGCATTGTCAGTTTTAGTACAGACACACGGGGACAAACAGCGTCCTTGTGCATACCTTTCTGCAGTTCTTGACCCGGTTGCTCGTGCATTGCCTGGGTGTTTCCGTTCAGTTGCAGCGACGGCTGTGTCCATACGTCAGAGTGCAGGGATAGTTTTGTCACACAAACTGTTGGTGCTAGTACCCCATGCAGTAGATGCCCTTTTGAATCAGACTAAGACTCAGCACTTAACTAGTGCTCGTTTGACAGGATACGAATTGACACTGCTAGCACCTCATATTACCTTGAAAAGATGTGCGACACTGAACCCAGCCACTTTGTTGCCATATCCTGCGACTCAGTCTCAGTCAAAGGAGCCTCACGATTGTATATTCCTTACTGAGGAACAGACAAAGGGTCGCATCGATTTGCAAGATACGCCCCTTCCAGATGTAGATGGGGAACTGTGGGTTGATGGGTCCTGTTTGAAGTTACCAGATGGCACGACTTCAGCTGCTTATGCAATTACCACGCTTGAGACAGTAGTGGAAACAGCTCGCATACCTCAGAAGTCAGCTCAAGCAGCTGAACTAATAGCTTTGACACGAGCGTGTGAGCTTAGCACTGACTTGTGTGTGAACATTTACACGGTTAGTCGCTATGCTTTTGGAGTGGTTCATGATTTTGGCCTACTCTGGAAGGAAAGAGGCTTTCTTACATCCCATGGGATGCAGATAATGCACGGAGAGTTAGTGCATAATCTCTTGACTGCACTTACATACCCAAAGAAAGTTGCTATTATGAAGTGTAGCGCACACAAGAAAGTGACTGACAAAATAGGACAAGGCAATGCCTTTGCAGACCGCGTAGCCCGTGAGACTGCGATGCAGCGAAGCACTACACCCATGTACGTAGTGAAATCACAAGCTGAGCGTTGGCATGATGCTAGAGAGGAAGTATTGGATATACAGAGATCTGCTTCTGTGGAAGAGCTTGAGCAATGGTCTAAAGAAGGAATATTAGATGATGAGGGTTGTTGGCGTAACAAAGACATGAATAAATGGAAATTGCCTGCGGCCTATTTACAACCTATGGTTCAAATGGCACATGGGCTGGCACATGTTGGAGCTCTAGCAATAACTAAATTGCTTACACAAGTTTGGGAGCATCCTGAAATTGCTAGCACAGCCAAAAGGGTAGTACAGTCCTGTTTGATCTGTTGGCAGTATAATCCTGGAAAAGGGACACGAACTCCTACAGGAGGGTTTGCTACACCAACTGCACCTTTTGAAGTTTTGCAGATGGATTACATCCAACTCGAACGCTGCAATAATCTGAAATATGTCCTAGTGGTGGTATGTGCCTTTAGCAAATGGATAGAGGCATACCCTACGAAGGATAATACTGCTCTCACCACAGCAAAGGTGCTTCTAAAGGAGTTTTTCCCTAGATACGGTGTTTGTAAACTTTTGTGGAGTGACAATGGACCTCATTTTATTGGGCAAGTTGTTGAGCATGTCCTGAAAGCATTAGGGATCAAACAGAAATTCCATACAGTTTTCCACCCGCAATCAGCAGGATTGGTGGAAAGGTATAACGCTACTCTAAAAACAAAGTTGGCGAAAATACTGGCTTCCACGTCTCTAAAGTGGCCAGATGCCCTACCTTTGGCATTGTTGCCCATAAGATCGGTGCCACATTCACGATCAGGTCTTACCCCCTATGAGGTGGTGTTTGGGAGACCAATGAACATTTGGGGAATTCCTAAGCCACGCCCCATACATGATGTTCCTTGTGTTCTGATGAATGATTATTTGGCACAGTTAACTGACAGTTTGATTTCTATTCATCAACAGGTTCGAGAAGCTCTTCCTGACAGATCTACAGGTGAGGCCCACGAACTCCGTCCTGGTGACCATGTAATGGTCAAGGTCTTTGACAGATCGAACAGCTTGGAGCCAAGGTGGCGAGGACCAGAGCAGGTGCTCCTTGCGACAAGGACAGCAGTTCGAGTGACAAACAGAAAGAATTGGATCCACAGCACACCCTGCAAACGTGTGTCGCCTGCCTTGGTGGAACCTGCTGTGTTGACCGACCATCGAGAGATTCTGGAGACGGAGAAAGGCCAAGCTATCTCACCTGACGAATCTGCGGAAGTCTTCCCGGACCACACGATCACTGGAGTATCCAGATATCAATTGAGACCGAGGAAAGGATCTGCAGTTTTGAAAAAGACTGGTTGAGCTACCACCCTGGGTTAGTGAAACGGAGAGCCATTGTGGCAAGGGGAGGGGGATCAGCCCTGTATTAGTGTAGTGACACCCGCTTTGGCCCATGGTGAAGAAATCAGCGGCTGCCCAGGGAGAAGAGCTCCAACGACTGTTTTCAACAAGTTTTCAGAAAAATCAATCATTACTGCTGCTAAAATGACTAACAAAAGAGTCATTTGTGCTGTAGGGTTTGTTGTTGCTATGGTGGCTATGGCAGCAATTACGTGGTACATCGAGAAGGTGGCTCCTGTTCGACAGCTTTTTGTTGCCACTACGCCAGTACCCGTGGAACACCACTACTTTACTCTTCCTTACCATGAGCAAAAGCATCGACAATCTTACCTGAACAATACTTTTATCCAGATGTTGCACCATACTCACAATGCTACGAATACTACCAACTGTTGGGTGTGTGGGATGATACCTGCACATCAAAAGAAAGGAGGAACACCTTTTATTCCTCTTCCATTTTCTCACAATGGTTCTTGTCAAGCTTGGTATGCGCTCTTGTTTGCATATGGAAAGCCTTCAGTAGGTGGGATTATTTTTCAACTTAATAAAGTGTGTTATCAAAATAAAGAAGGTTATCCACAAGCCAAAGGGACTAAATGGGAATGGGAAGAGTATCAACCGGACAATATTTCAACACCATATGTTTTCACAAATGTGAGAATAATAAAGAACATTGGACCTTTTGTGATTTCTGTGACAAAAGCTAAAGCAGATTTGTGTATTTGTAGTGTTGGAAGAATTCCAGTGGGGAGGAGCGAGTGTACTGTAATCCTGACCATTGAAGGTGCCAATAAGAGCACTTTCACAGCCTCGCATAACACGTATTTTGTGTGCGGAAATAACGGATATCAATTACCTGTTGGGTGGTCAGGAATCTGTTATGTATCTTTTCTGTTGCCCCCTGTGTTTCTGGCACCTGCATTGTATCACCGTGATTTTAAACTGTACAATGACATTTCCACAAACAGAAATAAGAGGACAATAAGTATGGATGAAGTTGACCAAACCGACACTACCCTACAACAATATGTTGATTTCAACTTGGGCTTATTTTTCTTTGTGGGTGCTGCATTAAATAGCAGGAAAATCCGACGACTGACTCGTGTTGTGGAAGCTGTTACTAATCAGACAGCTATGGCACTTGGGAACATTACAGAAGAACTACAGATTGCAAGGATTGTAGCACTCCAGAATAGGATGGTGCTAGACGTGATTTTGGCTGATCGAGGTGGTGCATGTCGCATCATCGGTAGCAGCTGTTGTGTATTCATACCAGATCACTCACCTTCAGTATATGACGCAATATCAAAATTGCATAAGATTGCTGCAGAAATTCATCCAGAGACTGGAACTTGGACTCTTGCTGGATGGTTTTGGACTCTTGTTTCTGCTTGGGGCTGGAAGCTACTAACTATCCTGTGTGTAATTGTAATATTTTTTACATGCTGCGTATGTATCCAATGTGGTCCAATGCTTTGCTCCATTTGCATCTCTGCTTGTATACCTGCCAGAGGGAACATTGCTGAAACAAAGGCCCAACAAATGTTAAATAAAGAGGTGGCCGAAATAATGTTAATAGATGTACGGGATGAATATCTAGATTACCCCAGATAAACGAATGTCTTCAGCCAATGCTGAAAGGGCAGTCTGTTGTAATTTGGCAGCATTTAAGTTAAGCATTAGCTGAAGACAGCCTGTATTTAGAGGCTAAATTGTCCGCTTTGTGGAATCCATTTTGTATTTCTGTCAGCCATTTTGGCTGCCATGTGCTACCATGTGCTCGCCATGTGCTCTGTCCTACCTTCCTGTCAACTGCTCTTGAAATCTGCCTAGAGACAAGTTATATTTAGTTCCTCTTGCTTTGCACATGCTCAGTTGAGCTTGCAGCTGTTCCGAGTTTATAAATGTCAGGATGTGTCTACTAAAAGTAGAAACTGTTAGCTCCACCCACTTGTCGACTGTGCATTCTCTGTATGACCTTATATGTAACTAAAACCAGCATTTGTGTTAGTACCGCCTTCATTTGAGCCCCTGTGTGGGTATAAAAGGACCAGGATCCTTCCATTCAGTGTGCTACTTCATGCATTACTGAAGGGTGATGTGCGAATGTTAGCTCCACCTCATGAGGTTTAATAAACTCTGTCTTTTATATTTCAGTTTCTGTGCCAACTTCTTCCTAAGTGTCTGAGGACTCTGTGCAGAGAAGGGTGAACCCCTAAGCACTGGTAGGCCTTGCTGAGGCTACTACAACAGCGTTTTAGGGGTCTTGAGGTCAGTAGCCAATGGGCTACTGACCTTAGGGTGACTACACCCTTAGTGTGCTCACCCCACGTGGGGGAGTGAGCACAATCCCTAGCCCTGATTGGGGAGTGCCTGCCATCTGCAAGATGGCGAGCACTGGAGAGTGGGCTTCACCTCGCCTCCCCCACCTGAGGGGTGGAGTTGGCAGAGGTGGGCACACCTCCTGGGCTGGCTAGTTTTTCCCGCCTGTCTTCCCGCCGAAAGGGAGGGGAGACAGGAAGGGGGCCTGCTCCTGATAGCAGGAGAGGCTGGGGGGGGGTCGCATTACAAAGGCTGCCAGGCCTTTGAAGCTCCCCTGCCACAGATGGCTCTTCCTGGCCTGGGGGAGGTGTGTACACCTCCGCCCAGAAAAGGCTTTGTTTCTGGGCTCAGGGAGCGTAGGCCACCACCCTAGGGGTCCAGAAATATGTCTCGTGGTGGCAGGCTGGTGTGTACCAGTCAGGGAACCCACCAGAGGCTGGTCGTTTTTCAGGGGGCATCTCAAAGATGCCCTCTGTACGCATTTTTCATTAAATCCCACACTGGCATCAGTGTGGGTTTAATGTGCTGAGAAGTTTGATACCAAACTTCTCAGTTTTCAGTGCAGCCATTATGGTGCTGTGGAGTTTGCAATGAAAAACTCCCAGCACCATATACTCTTAATGGCAGCACTGCACTTACAAAGTCCAAGCATGGACTTAGACACTGTAGGGGTACAGGGCTCATGCACCTGTACCCTCACCACTGGTATAGTGCACCCAGCTAGAGGGGTGACTGACCTATGCCAGGGCAGTGGGTTGTAGGCATGGCCCACAGAGGTATGTGCCATGTCAACTCTTCACTTTGTTCTGCACCAAAACACGCAGCCTGCAAAGGCAGTGTGTGTGTGTGTGTAAAGGTACAGGGCCTCTAAGGGTGGCACAATAAGTGCTGCAGCCCTTAGAGGTCTTCCCTGGTCACAGTGCCCTGGGTACCTGTGGTACCATTTACCAGGGGCTGACCTGTGGCCAGGGATGCCAATTGGGTACAGTTTTGGGGAAAGAACACAGGCCCTGGGAACCTTATTGGCAGGGACCCAGGGCACATCAAGTCAAAGTGCATCAGTTGTCTGGCAAAAAGTGAGGGGGTTACTGCAACAGAAACCCACTTCCTTACACAAGCCCCCCCCCAGCCCAAATGCCAGGAGACTCAGCTAAAGCTGGGAGAGTCTTCCTAGTCTTTCAGGCGAGGAAGAGCAGAGGAAGTGGTTTGGGAGTTGCAGGGCCTACTCTGCCTTACATCCTTCTGTCCAGGTCAGCCCCTTTAGGGAGCTGGCCTATCAACAGTTGCAGGACCTAATTCCCAATGCTCCTTTCCTATCTCTTTAGTGCCTTCACCCCATCTTTTTAGTTTGGGTTCAGAGGTGCCTACCTCTGCAATTTCTAACTTAGCTAGGGCAAAGCCCAGCTTACCCACAGAGGTTACCCACAGCTTGAGCAACCCCACCATGACCAATAAGGTCAGGGGGCCTAACTTGCTACTTGGCAGGGGGCTAGGCCACCATGCCACGGACAGTGCTGCCATGAAGGCTAACACCCAGCAGAGGCTACTGACAGCTGTCAGTGCCCAGAACCACACCTTTAGCTCCTCACTGGTAGGTGAAGGGGCTACCTTACAGGCTTCTTTGGAGTCTGGTTGCCTGCCTGCTGTTTTAGGGTGGGGGGTCACTACACTTGGTAGGGAACACCCTTTTTCCCCCCCTCTGTTCTGCCAGCTGAGGAGCCACCAACTCAGGCTGGACAATTGCCTGACTAGTCAGGGCTTTTTGTTGGCTAGGGGGACTTCACCAGTGCCAATTTTGGAGTTCTCCCTTACTGGGATGGAATCTCCCTGGTCCACTGGAACTGTGGCTAACAGTTGCCCACCTTTCCTACACTGTTTCTTCTTTTTCTTTTGGGGCTTAGCTGCACTAGCTGCAGGTTGAGCCCCCCCAGGTTTCTTGGGTGAGGTCTGGCATTGGACCAGTACCTCTTTGGCTCAGACCAACCTCTGGGTGGTCATTCCCAAGGAGACAATCAAGGGGGAGGTCTTTACTGACTACCACCTTTCTCCATCTAAGGGACCCAGCTACTTCTAGGGGCACTACAGCCAAAGGCCTAACAGTGACACCCCCTGGGACAGTCCTTACTCTTTTTGTTTCCCCTGGGACATACTGGTTTGAGAGAACCAACCTGTCATGCACCACAGTGTGACTGGCACAGGTATCTCTCAGGGTAAGGGCTGGGATTCCATTCATCAGTAGGTGGTGGAAGTGTCTACTCCCCTCTGAAATCTCCAGCTTACCTTGTGGCCCCATTTTCCAGTTGAAGGCTATGAGGGCTTCCTCATCTGAGGACCCTTCCTCCAAAGCTACACTGGCAACCCCTGGAGCTACACTAGTCACCCCTGGAGATGTGCTAGGGACTTTGTTTTTAGGACAGCTAGGGTCCTTGGTGTGGTGTCCTGCCTTTTGGCAGGTGTGACATCATACTCTGTTGGGATCCCAATTCTTACCTTGGTACCCTGTCTTAGTTTGTGAGGTGTCTCTGGGCCCACCCTCCTTGACAGGTTTTTGGGGGCTACCTGGGACTCCTTACTTTTATCTTTAAGGGGTTCAATGTCTTTCTTCTAGGGAGGCTTTGTAACCCCTTTCTTTTGGTCACTCCCAGTGGACGTCCTAGTGACCCTTGTTTTGACCCAGTGGTCTGCCTTCTTTCCCAATTCTTGGGGAGAAAGTGGACCTAGGTCTACCAGGTACTGATGCAACTTTTCATCAATGCAATTTCTTAATGTGTTCCTTCATAAACAGGTTGTAAATTCCATTAAAGTCATGCACATTGTTTCCAGTTAACCAGCCACCTAGTGTTTTTACTGAGTAGTCTACAAAATCAATCCAGGACTGGTTTTGTGAGCCCCCCTGAATCTAATTCTGTACTCAGTTGTGAGCCCAAATCCCTCAATCAGAGTTCTCTTCATGAGGTCATAAGACCCAGCATCTGCCCCAGAAAGGGTCAGGAGTCTGTCTCTGCAGTTACCAGAGAACAGTTCCCGAAGGAGTGCCCCCCAGAAAGTCGTCTTCACCCTTCTGGCTTCACAAGTCCTCTCAAAGGCTGTGAACCACTTGGTGATATCATCACCCTCCTCATATTTAGGGACAATCCCTTTGGGGATTTTAGGGTCATAAGATTGCTCTTCATCCTTATTTTGATTGCTGCCACCATTGATGGGTGCTAAACCCATCTCCTTTCTTTCCTTCTCTAGAGCCAGCAGTCTGGACTCTAGATCCAGCCTTTTGGCCAACCTTGCTAAAAGGTTGTCCTCCTCACTGAGGCTGTCCTCATTGTCCTCCCTGGGACCTGAACCACCTGTGTGGCCTCTAGGTCCCAAGAGGTTAACTCTTGGAAATAAGGGTGCAGGGACCCTTTCTTCCCTATGAAGTGGGGGAGGTGGGTTCCTATCTCCATCCTCCTCACTCCTTTCCTCCTCTGCTTGGTAATCACCATTTTCAGAGGGGTGGGCCTTTGAATACTCAGCCAATAGCTCCTGGAGCTTTTGTTTGGTTGGATGAGGGCCCATTGCTATGTTTTTGAGTTTACACAAGGACCTTACTTCCTTGAAAGACAAGTGAAGATAAGGGGTGAGGTTGAGCTCCTCAACCATGTCCTGTATGTCATTATTATCTTCACTAATAGCTGGGTTCTGTTCTTGAGACATTCTAACAAAAAGTTCTAATCCCTCTACCCTTGACTATAGTGACTTTTTATTTTCTAAAATTCTAAAGGGACTTAAGCAAGGCCCTAACAAGACTTTTAGTAGTTTGGAAAAAATGCCAATTTAAAAAAAAAAAACAGAATTCTAAAGGCAATTTAAGAGTTCTGTCGTGTGATCAGATGGTAACCAAGTAGTCCAACAAATGCAAGTTTGTATCCCACCGCTGATCCACCAATGTAAGAAACTGGCTCTATATATACTGCACCAAAGTGAGGTACAGTGTGTATAGGGTCCAAGGGTCTCCAGAGGTTTGGCAGAGGTTAAAGTTAGATACAACCTTACTCTCTAAAGTGGTAGCTTGGTCGTGCAGTAAGGCAGTATCAGAGGACAGCGTAAAGCATTTGATGTACACACTCAGTCAGCAAATGAAACTACACACTCAAGAACTGAATTCTAGGCCAATTGTTTTGTATAAAAAAATATACTGTTTTATTTTAGAACCACAGGTTTGCATAAAAATACTTTCTCAAGATAAGATGCTGTTTGTTGAATACTTTCAATGAACAATAGACTTTAAATGCAATATAGTACAGGGGTTGCAATAGGCAACACAATACTTGGTATACTATAACATTGAGCTCAATGGGATTTTCAAGTAAACTGCAATAGAATTACTTTACGAACGTTTTTCTTACTCAGGGCTGGATCCTGGATTCAGCCCTGGTGCATTTCCTGTAAACAGTTGAAAGAAATCGTTTTTGTTACACAGGCGATATTTAAGGAATATTTGTATGTTGCAAAAATCGACACTTAGAAGAATTTCCAAGTGAAAACCAGTCAATGTTACCCTATGGAGAAAATGCAAGTTATCGGCTTTCAGGTAAGTACTCGGCTGGCAGAGTTAAGGTTCTGGGGCAAGACTCAGGGGTCTCCCAGGTTCAGGTTTGTACTGTTACACCCTCAGCGGCACAGGGGCGGCCGGGTGCAGAGAGAGGAGGCCCAACGTTAGCCTATGGCGGACGGGGGGCCTTTGGTTGGTGGCTGCTGGCAGGCAGGCCACTCGGCTGTGGGAGCAAAGCTCCTGGTCACTTACTCGGGGCAAGTGGGGAAGTCGAACAGGGTAGTTGGTGCACCCTCAGCAGCACTGGGGCGGCCTGGTGCAGAGGGCTTTTGGGCCGACGGGCGCCCAATGGATTTCAATGGGAAAGCTGCAAGACGTACAAAGGCTGCAAACTCGGCGACGGTGATTCTTCAGGTGCGACCACCACTTCGAGAGGTAAGTTGGGATGCTGTAGGAGGGGTAGACACCCAGGAGTTGGGCACAGGGGGCCGTGGGGCGCCGGGTGCAGGGGTATCTTTAGGCGTCGGGAAATCTTACCCTCTGCTGGTCGCGGTTGGAGGGGTCCCTGGTGTTGAGGCTGCAGGCGTCGTCAGGAGCGTCGAGGTGGGTCCTTGGGTGCTGGATTCTTGGTCACAGTCACCGGGGGGATGTCCTCGTGGTCTTTGTCCACTTTGGCTCGGGCCGGGCTCGGCTGGTGCAGAGTGGGCAGGATCCGCGGTCTCAGGCCGGGGCCTGGGGTTACAGATGTTTGAGCAGAACCACTGCTCGTGGGAGTCCCAGTCTTTTAGTTGAGCAAGGCAGTAAGGTCCTCCGGGGTTTTCGAGGTTGCTGACCACTGAAGAGGCCGGGGTTTAGCAGGAGCAGGTTCGAGGTTCGACAGGCCGGTAGGGCTGGGGCCAAGTCAGTTGGTGTTGTCCTCTTGTTAGCAGCTGCACGGCTGGTCTTCTTTCTTCTTGTTGTTTCGGAATCGGGATCTGCCTTCCTGGTTCAGGGCTGCCCCCCAAATACTGTATTTAGGGGGCGTTTTAGGGGTCTTGAGGTCAGTAGCCAATGGGCTACTGACCTTAGGGTGACTACACCCTTGGTGTGCTCACCCCACGTGGGGGCGTGAGCACAATCCCTAGCCCTGATTGGGGAGTGCCTGCCATCTGCAAGATGGCGAGCCCTGGAGAGTGGGCTTCACCTCGCCTCCCCCACCTGAGGGGTGGAGTTGGCAGAGGTGGGCACACCTCCTGGGCTGGCTAGTTTTTCCCGCCAGTCTTCCTGCCGAAAGGGAGGGGAGACAGGAAGGGGGCCTGCTCCTGGTAGCAGGAGAGGCTGGGGGGGGGGGTCGCATTACAAAGGCTGCCAGGCCTTTGAAGCTCCCCTGCCACAGATGGCTCTTCCTGGCCTGGGGGAGGTGTGTACACCTCTGCCCAGAAAAGGCTTTGTTTCTGGGCTCAGGGAGCGTAGGCTCCCACCCTAGGGGTCCAGAAACATGTCTCGTGGTGGCAGGCTGGTGTGTACCAGTCAGGGAACCCACCAGAGGCTGGTCGTTTTTCAGGGGGCATCTCAAGGATGCACTCTGTGTGCATTTTTCATTAAATCCCACACTGGCATCAGTGTGGGTTTAATGTGCTGAGAAGTTTGATCCCAAACTTCTCAGTTTTCAGTGCAGCCATTATGGTGCTGTGGAGTTCGTAATGACAAACTCCCAGCACCATATACTCTTAACGGCAGCACTGCACTTACAATGTCTAAGAATGGACTTACACTGTAGGGGTACAGGGCTCATGCACCTGTACCCTCACCACTGGTATAGTGCACCCAGCTAGAGGGGTGACTGACCTATGCCAGGGCAGTGGGTTGTAGGCATGGCCCACAGAGGTGTGTGCCATGTCGACTCTTCACTTTGTTCTGCCCCAAACACGCAGCCTGCAAAGGCAGTGTGTGTGTGTGTGTGTGTAAAGGTACAGGGCCTCTAAGGGGGGCACAATAAGTGCTGCAGCCCTTAGAGGTCTTCCCTGGTCACAGTGCCCTGGGTACCTGTGGTACCATTTACCAGGGGCTGACCTGTGGCCGAAGATGCCAATTAGGTACAGTTTTGGGGAAAGAACACAGGCCCTGGGAACCTGATTGGCCGGGACCCAGGGCACATCAAGTCAAAGTGCATCAGTGGTCTGGCAAAAAGTGAGGGGGTTACTGCAACAGAAACCCACTTCCTTACACAGCCTCAAAGGGCAACTATGAAGAGGCTCAAAAGGAGACCTCATTAGAAATGTGAGAACTAAATTCAAATCCAACTGAGGCATTATGAAGGGAGTGGGAGGAAACCTATTGGTGAGCCCCTTAATGAACCTCATAACAATGGGGGACTGGAGTAAAGACGGCTGGTCAGGCAAACAAAGGAAGGCTGACAAGTTGCCCTTAACCGTCGCCACAGCACAACCTTGCTGGGCCAAGGAAAGTGAAAAACTAAGTACATCAGATAAATGGGCCTTCAAAGGATCAATGGACCTCTCTCCACACCGAATATGTGACGTTACAACGCGACGATTTACATCGCTGTACGTTACATCGCAGTTATTACAACGCAAGTCGTTACAACGACTTGCGCTGGAGGGCGCTGGACTTAGGAATAGTATGATTTACTATTCCAACTCCAGCCTACGTAACAGTAGGGAAGGTGTTGGAATAGTAAATCATACTATTCCTTAGTGTATAGCACCATCCAGCGCAAGTCGTTGTAACGACTTGCGTTGTATTCACCGCGATGTAAACGTACCGCGGTGTAAAGACCGCATTGTAAAGGTCGTTCGCCCTCCACACCACTTCACAAACCTGGCCCATCTAGAGGAATAGACAGATTTGGTGGAATGTCTCCTGGACGATAAAATAACATCCACTACAACCGGTGGGAGAGAGAAAGAGCTCAGGTTGCCCCGTTCAATCTCCAGGCATGAAGGTGTAGGCTCTGGAGGTGGGGGTGTAGAACCTGCCCCTGCGAGAGGAGGTCTGCCCTGAGAGGGAGACGGAGCGATGAGCAGTGAAGAAGATCTGTGTACCACACCATTCTTGGCCAATCCGGGGCAATCAATATAACTTGGGCCTGGTCTTTGCCAATCTTCAGATCCCGAGGAATCAAGGGTATGGGAGGAAACACGTAAAAAAGTGGAAAGCTCCAATCCAGTTGGAAAGCGCCCCCCAATGCTCCCTGCAGCGGACACTGAAGACTGCATAACAACGGGCAGTGCTCGTTCTCGTGAGTGGCAAATAGGTCCACCATAGGAGACCCCCCACAACCTGAAGATGCAGCGAATCACCTCCTGGTTAAGCCTCCACTCGTGATTGGCCGAGTACTGGTGATGGACTGTCCGAGCGCACGTTCAACACTCCGGCCAGATGATTTGCAACAACGCAAATCTGGTGCGCCTGAATCCAGGACCAGAGCTGCAGAGCCCCTCTGCAAAGACGATACGACCTACCCCTCCCTGTTGGTTGATATACCACACCGCGGTAGTATTGTCAGTCAGGAAGGAAGGCCTTGAGAGCCAAACATATTGCCCGCAATTCCAGAAGGATGATGTGGAGCAACCTTTCGTCTGAAGACCAAAGACCCTTGACCCCCAGATGTGCTCCCCACCCTAGAGTGGAGGCATCCGTGATCACTGTGGCCACCGGTGGAGGAGGCCGAAAAGGCTTCCCTTGAGACAGGTTGTCCGAAACACTCCACCAAGACAACCCCACTGCAGTGTCTCTGGAGATTCTGACCTTCTCCCAGAGATCTCCATTGTGCTGATACCACTGCCTGCGGAGACACCACTGGAGTGCCCTCATGCACCAGGTTGTATGGTTGACCAACAGTAGGCAGGAAGCGAACAGACCGAGCAGGCGTAGGACCTTCAGTACTGGAACAACCGCTCCATCGTGAAACAAAGGAATAATTTCCTGAATGTCGAGAATCCTCTGCGGAGGCAGGAAAACTCGATACACAGTAGTGTCCAGTACTGCCCCTATGAACAGGTTGCGCTGAGAGGGCATCAGGTGAGATTTGGGTACATTTATCGAGAAACCCAGGTCAAACAACAGCCTTGCTGTTACTTGCAGATCATGCAGCACCATCTCTGGTGACTGCCTTGAACAGCCAGTCGTCCAGATAGGGGAAAACTGGAATCCCTGACCTTCTGAGATGGGCTGCTTCCACTGCCATCACCTTTGTGAAGACCCGTGGTGCGGACGTAAGCCGTAAAGGGTAGACCGCAAACTGGTAGTGTTGAGACCCCACCGTAAAATGGAGATACTTTAGATGCGACTTCAGTATGGTGAGATGAAAATGGAGGAAGAGGTCAGTATCCATCACGCCTTGACGCGCATGCTGTCAATCACGGACGGCCTTTGGCGGGAGAATGCGCTTACTTAAACCAGCCCTCCCATACTTACCTGCACTGACGGAATCCCGGAAAGCAGGCCGTAACAGGTATGAGGAGCAGGCTGGTGACCTTGAAGTAGTAAGTAGGGCTCAGGGGTTTTGACTTTTCAGACCGTGGACGGAGGTCCCATTTTGACAGGGAACTCCCGTTAATAGGCGTCGTATCTCTCTCCCATCACACACCCAGTGTTGGACTACAGGTCCTGCCCCCTCACGGGATTCATGTTGCTCGCCGTGAAACCTTCACAGTAAGCATTTCTGTCTATGAATATAGACCAACCAATTGTTCTACGTTACGCATAGTACCACAGTAGCACATACAAACCGGCATTCGATACAAGCCACTTTCACCAGCGCCATTTGCCGTTTCACTACCGTTGCTTTTTCGGCATAGTGATCGGACACCGCGCTTACCAAGTCACATAAATGATGTGTTAATACGAGAGGCTTATCCTACTAAATGTTCGTTTGTGTGTCCTGTGTCATTTTCTTTATTTTTTCCACAGGTTTTGAGCAAATAACGGAGGACATACCCTTCCTATTTCGCACCTTAGTGAGTGCGACATCACCACTGGTCAAACTAATTACACCTGACCACCACTTTTTCACTCAACAAATAGGTCCTGAAGAAAGCCAGCAAACATAGCAGTCTGGCTGAAACATGTAGACCTGACCTTTTATAGATAGGATATTGGTGACATAACTGCACCTCCTTAGATATCTGCCTCGTTTTTAGCACTGACAAGGGCCAACCATTAAATTTCTTAAGTCTCAAGGGACCCATTGGACAGTTTTTAACCTCAATTCTCACTCACACACCACTTCACATTCACCACACAAATAACCAGTCTGCTGTAACCAGGCGTCGTAGCACACCCGGGGTGCACTCGGCACCTTGGGTGGGACCCGATGATGAAGCATGCCACCAACTAGGTTAGGGTCTTAAAAAAAAATAAAAAAATAAAATGTTTTTTGCCCTAGACATGGACGTCTAGCTTCTAGAACACAAGCTAGTTCTCATTCATATTCCTTACAGCCCTATAGACAGGAAGCACCACACCACCGGTGAGGGCATAGCTGCATAAGCAATATGACCCTACAGGGTCTGTGCCATTCACAGCCATTGTAAGTACAGTAAAGCCATTTTGAGCATGGGGGCTGGGAGTTTGTCATTATGAACTCCACAGCTCCAGAATGGCTCCACTGAAAACTGGAACGTTTGGTACCAAATTGCTCAGCACATTAAATCCACACTGATGCCAGTGTGGGATTTAATGTAAAATGCACCCAGAGGGCATCTTAGAGATGCCCCTGAAAAACGACACTCCCTGGTGTGGTTCCTGTCTGGCTACCAGCTATCTGCCATATGCCACCACCAGACAGGTTTCTGGAACCCCTGGGTAGAGTCTCTGCGTCCTGAAACAATGCCCAACTGGGCATAGGTGTCATGCCTCCTCCGCCAGGATGGGCAGGGTTCACGAAGGGGAAGGTTCAACGGCCTGCCGCCTTAGTTCGCTACCCCCAGCCTTTTGCTGCTATCAGCACTTGGCCCCCACCGGTTCTTCCTCCCACTTTGGGCGACCGAATCGGTGGGATAACCTAGCCAGGAAGGGAGGTGTGCCCACCTTTGCCAACCCCACCCCTCAGGTGGGGGAGGCGAAGTGAGGCACACATCAGTCCCCTTCATCTTGAAGATGAGGGGACTCACCCAATCAGGAAGAGTCCTATGTGCTCCCTCCCACTGGAGGGTGGAATAATATGGGGGTGTAGACACCCCAGGGAAGGAACCAATTGGTCCCGTCCTGCACACCCCTGTAACGCCAAATCTAGTATTTAGGGGCACCCTGAACCTTGCGTCTTCAGATAGGAGGACCTAAGAAGGAGGACCGAAGAGCCTTGCAGCAGTGGAGAATACAACGGACATGGCCCCAGCCCTACCGGCCTGTCTCCTCCTCCAGCAACTGGTGTGGCCTGCAACCAGCAACCTCAAGAACCCTGTAGGGCCTGTGCTGTCTTTGACAAAGACTCCTGTCTCCCATGGTCACCAGATTTGTCCAGCAAAGAAACCAGCCTCAGTCTCCGGGCAGATCCGAGA
Source organism: Calotriton arnoldi (assembly GCA_963921515.1). Taxonomy (NCBI): domain Eukaryota; kingdom Metazoa; phylum Chordata; class Amphibia; order Caudata; family Salamandridae; genus Calotriton; species Calotriton arnoldi. The sequence goes on along the minus strand of CAWUFW010002961.1, from coordinate 305,266 downwards.
CACTGCACCACTCTGTAATCGATGCCCCTGGCCCAGGTTTACCACTTACCCTGAGAAGTCTCCCCAGCGATCCGGACCTCGTCTGCACTGGTGGCAGACCTCTCAACGACTCCTTGACACCTGCAGCCTCTGTTCGAAGGGTCTCTCGTACCGCAACTGGACCCAGCTAAGGAAACCAGACACCAAAAGGCACCCCCTGCATCCTCTGCCGCCCCCGACTTTGGGGAGCCCAGCCGACACTGCCCAGGTGTTCCCCAGCTATCCAACTTACCTGTCCAGCCGTTGGTCGCCCTCGTCCAGCCTTCTGGTCCAAGCCTGCACTGTTTCTTCCCAAAATATATGCTCCATTGCTTTGCATGGAGAGCCTGATGGCTACTTTGAAACTGCAACCTGAACCCAGCCATGCGAGTGCTGCTGGAGGTGCGCTTCTGGTGCCTACTTGTGGCACCCTTTGTGCCCGTCTTTGATCCCCGGGTCTTGACCCAGAAACCAAAAGGTACCTACCTGTGACTACTGCTCTTCCAAGTACCCCTGTCTTCACAGCACTGCATTGGGCCCCAACCTTTCCTTTGACCTCTGCACCCGGCCGCCCCTGTGCCGCTGATGGTGCACCATCTCTACCTACCTGACCCCTGCCCAACGTAAGTGCTACCAGATCGAGACTGAACTACCATACCGAGTACTTACCTGTAAGACACTATCCTCGTTTTCCTCCACAGGAATCTATTGACCTGTAACATTACATTGCATATCTTTATCATTATCTAAAAACTGTAATTGATTACAGTTTTGAGAAAGCTTCCTGTAAATGTCAAAGTATTTACTGAATTTTCAAAATCATACTACATTCTTGAAAAGTATTGCCAGTCTTACAAACAGAATAACTTAGCTACACCAAGCGATTCTTGGTTCTAGTAATAAAAATAACAAAGTAACAATTTTTCATAAAAATATTTGGTCTGGGTTCAGTCTTTGAGTAAGTTACATCATTTTTTGCCTGTGTGCGCACAACAAACGCTTAACACTACCCTCTGAGAAGCCTAACTGCTCAGCACAGCTACCAGTAACTTGAGAGTGAGTTATTATCTACTGTATCCTCTGCTATACCTCAGGGGATGCCCTAGACTTTGTGCACACTATGCCTTACTTTGGCACTGTATATACAGAGCCAGCTTCCTCCAGTCCCCTAGAACCACCTTCTGCCTCTGAGCATCCTATTGGTAGTGCATCATGCCACTAGATATCTAGAAGCCATTCCCTTTAGGACAGTCACTGCCCCTGCAGTTGCTAGAGCCTTAATTGGTATTTTTACCAGAGTAGGTTCTCCTAAGGAGGTTATCTCAGATAGAGGCACAAACGTCATGTCTGCCTATCTGAAAACAAGGTGGAATGAGTGTGGGGTGGCTTATAAGTTCACCACACCATACCATCCGCAAGGTAATGGCCTTGTTGAAAGATTTAACAAGACCATGAAAGGCGTGATCATGGGTTTACCTGATAAACTCAAGAGAAGATGGGATATTCTTCTCCCGTGCCTGCTAGCCTACAGGGAGGTTCCCCAAAAAGGAGTAGGGTTCAGTCTTTTTGAACTGCTCTTTGGACACCCTGTCAGGGGTCCTTTGACCAGAAAAGGCTGGGAGAGACCTCTCAAGGAGCCCAAACAAGACATCCTAGATTATGTATTGAGGTTGAGGCAGCATTGACTGGTACGACTCCAGATATCCCGAAATTTGGGTCTTTGACTCTGCCACTAATCACATACGCAGACGACACTGTCCTAGTGGCCAGAACAGGCAGGGCCTTGCAACACATGATAACGGCTTATGCCTCCTTTATGACTTCCCTGGATTTAAGGGTTAACAAATCAAAATAGTTTATTTTAATAGCAAATCCCACAGGGCGTGAGAAAGCACCATCTTTCCACTTAAGGGCCTGCAAATTAGAGGTAGTCGATTCCTTCACTTACCTGGGAGTCATGTTTGATAAAGGTCACACCTGGGCCCATATGGTCAAAAATAGGGTGTTAGCGATGGAGAATAGCATGGCAGCCATTATTAAATTTGCCAAGAAATTGGTAACCAAACCTATAAAAGTCATAAGGAGTATCTATAAGGCTAAGACAGTCTCAGAAACTACCTATGGAGCAGGGGTGTGGGGCACGTCTCAAACGGAACAGTTGCAGATTACAGAGGATACATTTCTGAAGCGGCTGATCCCCCTCCCGGCATCATGCTCCAATTTCAATTGCCATGCGGAATTGGATTTCCCTTATATTAGTGACTTGGTAAGGTTAGCCCCTTTAGTCTTATGGCATTCAACTTGGAGGAAGAACACGCTATTTTTAACACAATATATTATAAAGGATTGCCTTGAGTTAAATAATATGCATAAAATAGGATGGCTGTATAATGCAAGGTCGACTCTGAGCACTTTGGGTCCGGATGATTTGTACAGAAACCCTAGTGAATGCCTCCAAATAACTAAGAAGATTTTAAAAGAATTTTATTTGGCTAAGTTGGTTCGAGAACGTACGGAAATAAACAAAGTCAAACCAACAGTGAGGATATATCGAAACCTACAACCCTAACAGAGGGCGACTACCGCTATCTAGAGGAAATTCAAAACTTGCAGCACAGATTCATCCTAGTAAGATTTTGTATGAATCCGTTTCCCCTGATGGTGGGTTATCCGGCAGAAAAACATAAGCTTTGTGACCTGACCACCTGCCCATGTGATGGAGTCTCGGAACAATCAGACCTCCATATCATCCTATTCTGTGAATTGTATAAAGTGGAAAGAGCTAGATGAATACTACCGGCCCCGAGACAATAAAACTTCAGACTATGTAGAGTAGCCCTTAGATTTCTTTAAAAAACTCGGTAACCCCTTTATTTGCTTTGTAATAGCCAACTTCCTTTGGGCTTGCATAAAGAAAAGGAATTTTGTTGCCATTTTCTAGTAATATTGAGATGTACTTGGAATTTTATGGATTTTAAACTATTATTTGATGAATTTTGTGTTTTTATTATGGATGTATTGTGCTTTTATGATCTTTGTTTTGATTAAGATTGAATAAAGCTTGATGATGATGATGTACTAGGCCTTCGCTTCAGAATGGCTGAATACATGAAAAAGGCAAACAAAAACTTGGGGGCCAGCCAGGAACTTGTAAAGCACTGGTATGACCAAAAGTCTTCCCTGGTGGAATACATATTTATTTTGTGTTCTCTGAATAGATGAAGTTGTAATATGGTATATTTCCACATTTAACTAATAAGTATGTACTCATACTTTGACTCCTGTTGCGTTTCAGTAAATTAAGCAGCCAAATATAACACAATACACCCACAGGTTAATACTGGCATTCAACTACAAATGTAGTGAGAGAAAGTGCCTCTTTTGCACGGTTAGCCCCAACACTTTTTGCCTGGTTTTGATGTGGTTTCAGATATAGTGCACAGGGTTCCTGCCAACCAGGTTCCCTGTGGACGAGCCTCTTCCCTAAAAACAAACCCCTAATTGGTACTTCTACCACCTGTAAGTACCTAGTAAATGGTACCCCGGCTACCTAGAGCCTGGGAGCTGAAGAGGATCCCTTGGGACCACCCTCACTGGGACCATGCCACTGCCCTTGCAGCTTGCATGCCCCTGTGAAGGTGAAAACGACAAAGTCGACATTCCACCCTGCCTGGATGCTATGCCAGCTAACACTGCCTAAAGGCATATGTAAGTCACCCTTCTAGCAGGCCTCGCATCCCTAAGGCAGTGAGCACTATACCACAGGTGAGGTCATATCTTCATGAGCAGATATGTCACTACATTTTTTGAGTCCATTTCCTAATATTTCAAGTGCCAGGGAAGCCATAGAGTACATGGGCTGGAAACTCGACAACTTGAGTTGCACAGCACCATGATGGCTTCACTGAATACCGGAGTGTTTGGTACCAAGCTACTCCTTCCAATAAATCTACACTGATGCCAGTGTGGGATTTATTGTACCATATACTCGGGGCACCTCAGAGGTGTCCCCTGAAAACCTACCAATCCTGGTGTGGTCTCTGACTGGTTGTAGGCAGCCAGGTACCACCAGACATGTTTCGGGACCCCTGGGAAGAGAGCCCCTTCTCTCTGGGACCAGAAACAATGCACATCCTGGGCAGATGTGTCATGCCTCCTCCCCCAGGATGGGCCAGTGCTCGAAGAGGGGCACTTCAAAGGTCTGCCGCCTTTGTAATGTGACCACCAGCCTGGTGCTAGCAGCAGATTGAGGCCCCTGGTTTACACCCCCACTTTGGGTGGGATAAATTAAAAATAGGTGTGCCCACCTGTGCCAACCCCACTCCCAAGTTGGGGGAGGCCAGGTGAAGCACATCTTTCAGTCCCCGCCATCTTTAAGATTGGGAGACCCCTCCAATCAGGGCTAGGTCTATGGCCCCCTCCCACAGGAGGGTGGCAGAATAGAGGGTGTAGTCACCCCAGGTAAGGTGCCTATTAACCCTACCTGCTACTCCCCTAAAACACCTCCTAAATTTAGTATTTAGAGGGCTCCCACAGACCTACAAACCAGATCTGCAACGACCTAAGAAGAAAGAAGACTACCCTGCAGAGAAGACTGAAGAGGACTACTACCTTGGCCCCAGCCCTATCGGGCCTGTCTCCAGCTTCCACAAACCTGCGATCTGTCTTGCAGCCAGCGACCTCTGAAACCCCTGGGAGGACTGCTGCCTTTGAAAAAGACTCCAATCTCCTATGGACAGTGAACCCGTCCTGAGGAAACCTACTCCGGATCCTGGCGAATCCACGTCTCCTGCTCACTCCGCACCCAAGGCCCACGGCCCGGTGTCGGAGTGGCTCACCTGTGCAGTGAAGTCTCCCCAGCGATCCAGACCTGGTGTCCAGCATTGGCCGACCACGCCTGATCTCCACTACGGCACCTGCAGTGTGAATTGAGAGGCTCCCCCTGACCGCGACCGGCTCCAGTAAGAAGACTCAGACGTCATAAGGCTCCCCTGCACCCGAAGCCCCTGGACCTTGATGAGCTGAACCAACTTTGCCCTGATGACCCCCCCCCCCCCTACATCTCTACTTTCCTCTGCGGTCATTGGTCTTCCTCTTGCCAGATGTCGAAATTGCACCCTGGACAAGGCCGCCCCTGTGCCACTAGTTGTGTATGTTTGATGCTGCTTTGTGCCCCCCCCTCCCACAGTGCTTAACCTAACCCACAAAGCTTGGTCCCTGCAACTGACCTACTTCCCTGCAAGCAGTGTGGCTCCAGGGACCCCCCGTCTCCATTGGAAAGCATTGGGTCGAACTCAGATTTGGACCTCGGCACCTGGCGGTGCAGTTTTGGTACTCACCTGACCTCTGGCCTTTGCTATTGGCTCAGAAGACTTATTGCAAGCGCAATACTTAACTGTTTAACCGCAAAACTGTTTCCCCATAGGATAACATTGAACTGTGCTGCAAATATCCAGTGTCGATTTTTCAAAGTGAAAAGTATTTTTAATTAAAAACATACTAACCCTATTACGAAGATCTTGGTCTTAAAATAAAGTACAAAGTATATTTTTCTAAAATTGGTCTAGATCCGAGTCGTGTGTCCATTATTGATCACCGTTGTGCAATAAATGTCTGACACTCCGCTGTGTTAGGCCCAAGGCTGCTCGCTCCACTACCACTAAGACACTTTTGTTTTTTCATTGAGCCCTTGTAGGAAACTGGCTCTATATATACTACACCAAAATGAGGTATAGTGTGTATAGAGTCCAGGTGACCCTAGAGGTAGGCAGAGGTTAAAGTTAGATAGAACCTTACTCTCTATTTGTGGGAGTGTGGTCGAGCAGCAAGGCAGTATCAGAGGACAGTGTTAAGCATTTGATGTACACAGTCAGCAAATGAATTCACACACTCAAGAACTGAACTCTAGGCCAATTGTTTTTGTATCAAAAAAATACGGTTTTATTTTAGAACCAAGCAAGCCTGGCACAGGTAAGCATTAAATACTTTACAGTAATTAGTGACTGAATGTCGAACAGTTTGTAAATGCATTAGAAATTGTACTTTGTTTGATTTACAGGGGATGCAGTAGGTTGCAACACTTAGCAAATACAGTGCATTGAAATGAATAGGCTTTTTCAGTAAATTTCAGGTAAGTTACTTTTTACGTTACTTTTCTTACTCAGTGCTGGATACCTGGATTCAGCACTGGGACATTTCCTGCAAACAGGTAAGTAATGTCGTTTTGGTTATTCGGGCGATTTTTAAAGAATCTTTAGATTTCAAAAGTCCACACTTAGAAACTTTTTCAGGAAAAACAGTCAATGTTATCCTATGGAGGAACAGTAGGTTATCGGTTCACAGGTAAGTAATCGACTGTGGGAGTTAAGGTTCTGGGGTTAGACTCAGGGGTCCCCCAGGGTCAGTGAAGCACTTTTGTTTCACCCTCAGCGGCACTAGGGCGGCCGGGTGCAGAGTGTTGAGGCCCAATGTTATCCTATGGAGGATAGGGGGCCTTCGGTTGGTGGCAGCTGACGAGCAGGCCACTTGGCTGTGGGAGCAAAGCTCCTGGACTTTAGCTCAGGGCAAATGGAGAAACAAGCCAGCACAAAAAGGTGCACCCTCAGCGGCGCTGGGGCGGCCGGGTGCAGAGTGCTGTTTTGGCATCGGGTGCCCTGTTGTTTTCAATGGGGATTTTCGGTTTTGGTTTTTAGCTGCAGGCTTGGTCCAGGAAGACTTCCGAGAGGAACCAACAGCTGGGCAGGTAAGTTGGAGGGCTCGGGGACGTAGGTGCACCTCGGGTTCTTTTCTCCAGGGCGCCTGGATGCAGGGGTGTCTTTTGAGGTCGGATTTCACCTTACCGGGCCACTCGCGGTGTGGGCAGAGGCTGCAGGCGACGTCGGGGAGTCCTGGAGGGGTCAACCCATGGTGGACTCGGACTTTGAAGCGCTGGGGGACCTCGCTGGTACCAGTGGGCCACTCTAACTCGGGCTGTAGGCGACGGGTGCAGTGGTGTTTCCCAGCGTCGAGTCTTTGTCCTCAGCAGGCTCAGAGTCTTGCTTTGGAGTTTCTTTTGAACAGAACTGCTGTTCACAGGAGATCCGGTCTTTGTTGAAGGCAGCCAGTCCTCCTAGGGGTTCTGGAGGTTGCCGACTGCAGGACAAGGTGACTTTTGGCGCAGGATCTCTGAAAACTGCAGAGGGGCCGGTAGGGCTGGGGCCAAGTCAGTTGTTCTCTGCAGTCTTCTCTGCTGGGTATCTTCTTTCGTCCTTCTTCGTAGGTTGCAGGAATCCGTTCTTGGTTCAGGGCTGCCCCCTAAATACTGTATTTAGGGGGCGTTTTAGGGGGTCTTGAGGTCAGTAGCCAATGGGCTACTGACCTTAGGGTGACTACACCCTTGGTGTGCTCACCCCAAGTGGTGGAGTGAGCACAATCCCTAGTCCTGATTGGGGAGTGCCTGCCATCTGCAAGATGGCGAGCACTGGAGAGTGGGCTTCACCTCGCCTCCCCCACCTGAGGGGTGGAGTTGGCAGAGGTGGGCACACCTCCTGGGCTGGCTAGTTTTTCCCGCCGAAAGGGAGGGGAGACAGGAAGGGGGCCTGTTCCTGATAGCAGGAGAGGCTGGGGGTCGCATTACAAAGGCTGCCAGGCCTTTGAAGCTCCCCTGCCACAGATGGCTCTTCCTGGCCTGGGGGAGGTGTGAACACCTCCGCCCAGGAAAGGCTTTGTTTCTGGGCTCAGGGAGCAAAGGCTCCCACCCGAGGGGTCCAGAAACATGTCTCGTGGTGGCAGGCTGGTGTGTACTAGTCAAAGAACCCACCTGAGACTGGTCGTTTTTCAGGGGGCATCTCAAAGATGCCCTCTGTATGCATTTTTCATTAAATCCCACACTGGCATCAGTGTGGGTTTTATGTGCTGAGAAGTTTGATCCCAAACTTCTCAGTTTTCAGTGTAGCCATTATGATGCTGTGGAGTTCGTAATGACAAGCTCCCAGCACCATATACTCTTAATGGCAGCACTGCACTTGCAATGTCTAAGAATGGACTTAGACACTGTAGGGGTACAGGGCTCATGCACCTGTACCCTCACCACTGGCATAGGGCACCCAGCTAGAGGGGTGACTGATCTATGCCAGGGTAGTGGGTTGTAGGCATGGCACACAGGGATGTGTGCCATGTCGACTCTTCACTTTGTTCTGCACCAAAACACGCAGCCTGCAAAGGCAGTGTGCGTGTGTGAAAAGGTACAGGGCCTCTAAGGGTGGCACAATAAGTGCTGCAGCCCTTAGAGGTCTTCCCTGGTCACAGTGCCCAGGGTACCGGTGGTACCATTTACCAGGGGCTGACCTGTGGCTAGAGATGCCAATTGGGTTAGTTTTGGGGAAAGAACATAGGCCCTGGGAACCCGATTGGCAGGGACCCAGGGCACATCAAGTCAAAGTGCATCAGTAGTCTGGCAAAAAGTAGGGGGGTTACTGCAACAGAAGCCCACTTTCCTACAGCCCTGTACACTTTTGGGGAACCCCTGGACTGTGTATGGTATTACCACCTAGTGGCAATAGCATAATCAGAGCCAGCTTCCTACATGTATGTTGACATAGGTCGTAAATTAATGAAACCTCATCCTGACCGTATAGAAAGGCACTCACAAAAGCCTAATTTTCTGTACGTTTCCATTTTTTTAAATAAATGCAGACAGGAAGGACACTTCTCTGTAAAGAAATCAGTAACAACGGAAAACAAGGGGCCCTAATCAAGATAGACCCGACATTAAAAAACTCATGGTGACAGATGGCAGAAAAGAAGAAAGTAAACCTCTCCAAGACCAGATGACAACCAATGTCAAAGATGGTTCAGTGGAGGAAGCAGTTCTACTAGTCAGCAGCAGGGGGACTTTTACAACTTGCTTGGACAATTTGCTTGCCCACTTGTTTCCTTGACCCCAGATTTGATAATAAGGTGCACACATGATGCGGACACAAGTGACAGTTTACCTGTCAAAAGTAAGAATGACAGATTGTCAACTAGGTCAAAGCTAGCATTAAAGCAGAGGATGCAAAAATGCTAGAGTTAGGGGTGATTGAGCTCTCTAGTAGTCCCTGTGCCAGCCCAGTGGTTCTGGTGCCCTAACTTAACCCAAAAGGAGGTAAACCAGAGTTGAGATTCTGTGTGGCCTATAGAGGACTAAATACAGTCACAAAGTCTGATGCTCACCCCATTCCAAGAGCTGATGAGTTAATTGATAGGTTGGTGGCTGCCAAATATCTGAGTACCTTTGACCTGATATCAGGTTTTTGGCAGCTAGCCCTCACGCCTGGAGCAAAGGAGTGGTCTACCTTATCTACCACAGAAGGCCACTTTGTTTAAAGTGATGCCCTTTGGCTTGAAAAATGCACCTGCTCCCTTCCAGAGGATGGTGAATAAAGTACTTTGAGGTATGGAAAAATTCAGTGCAGCATATTTGGATGATATAGCTGTATTTAGTGTCACCTGGGAGGATCACCTGGTCCACCTCAAGGAAGTGCTTCTAGCCCTAAAACAGACAGGGCTGACTATAGAAGGTAGGTAAGTGCCAGATAGGGCAAGGGTCTGTAGTGTACTTGGGCCATAAAGTAGGTGGAGGCCATGTACAACCTATTCAACCCAAAATACAGAAAATTCAGGCCTGGGAAGCTCCAAAGACTTCACCCCAAGTCGGAGCCTTTTGAAGCCTGCCTGGGTACTGAAGGAGATTGTAAAAGGTTATGATACCATAGAGGCAGCTTTAACAGAGCTAACCTCCAAGAAACAGCCAAGGAAAGTCATATAGACAGACTTATGTCAAAAGGCCGTTGACACCCTTAAGGAAGCTATGTGCTCAGAACCTGTCCTTAAAGCACCTGACTTTGGTGAAGAGTTTGTTGTTCAAACTGATGCTTCAGATCATAGGACTGGGGCAGTAATGTCACAGCTGAACGACCAGTGTCAAGATCAAACAGTTTGCTTTATTAGCCAGTGTCTACTCCCAAGACAACAGCGCTGAAGTGCCATTGAGAGGCAAGTCTTTGCTGTGGTATGGCCCCTGAAAAAGCTAAGACCCTACCTGTTTGGGACTCACTTCAAAGTTCAAATTGATCACAGGCTTCTCAGATGATTGATGCAAATTAAAGGAGAACGCGCCAAACTGTTTAGGTGGTCCATTTCCCTACATGGAATGGACTTTACAGTGGAACACAGACCTGGGACTCACCATGCCAATGCAGATGGCCCTTCCAGGTTTTGCCACTTAAAAGATGCAAATCAGCAGGTTAAGGGTTAGGTTGCTCATCACATTTCATCTGGAGGGGGTCAATGTAAGGAAATGCATCTTTCTACATTTTTCACACCCACATTTTTGGGACTAATGCTGCTGCTTCTTCGACTCAGTGCACTGAGGTCTGCTAACTGGACCCTTAGTGCCAGTGTTCTAACCCTATACCAAGTTATGTCTAATTGGTTACACCCAATTGGCAAGCAATGGCTTACTTGTAAGTCCTAGTATATGGCACTTAAGTGTTACATCCTGGGTAGCAGCACTGTTTGTGCCACCCTGCATGTGAGACAAAATGGACCCCAGCTTGCTACTGTAGAGTGACATGGCTGTGTGTGACACGGCCAGTTTGACTTTACCATTACACCCAATGGCAAAGCCACCACTTCACTTAATATATGCAAGTCTCCCATAATGAAGGCCTAGGGAGTCCTATGGCAGGGAGCTATATATTACAAAGTAAGACATACAATTTTCTATATGTCTCAACAGCAACACTTTTAAATTGCTGTTTTGTTATGGAAGGGGTTAGGAACCCCATTGGCTAACACAGGGTTAAGAAAACCCCAAAACATTCGAATTTGTACTCCTAAATTGGACTTGTATCTAAATTCCAGGCAAAAAATACAGCAAGGTTTGATATTGCTTCAGTAGCTTCAGGCTGTCTTCAGTCAGCTAGAAGGGATTAGGTCTGATATTTCAATCGAAGTATAGGAGAAAAATGCACAGTATTCAGATTACAAATATTATGCATCCCCACTCTAGAAATGGTAGATTGTTATAACATTTCCCAAATCCAGGATCTCGCTCTCCCTCTCTCTTTCCATTTACAGAGTGCCTCTATACACATTCCATTGCTGCCAAATTTCCCCCCATGTTTTGCAGCCCTCATATGAAACAATCAGCCAGCATGAACCAGGCCATGACCTCCATATACTTCATCAGGTCTGGGGGAGCACCTGCAGGCACTGACCAGGTTCCTCCTTGCAACAACTGGTCCAAGACTGTAGAATACTTGGACAAATTTGGGCAGAATCTCATCGTCCCATACATTCAGGAAGGATAATTTGGAAGTCTGCTCAATCGGAACTTTAGTCTCTCCTACTTTTCTCATGAAGAGAATTCAACTGATTAAAAAATGGTGGCCAGAGTTTCAGACTCCATTCTGGACACTCCTTATATGGCCATCAGAAAGCCCTTTTGAACAATCTATGTCTGCATCTGTCATATGGTGCTCCATAAAGGAATTACATATACCTCCGTCTGCCTGCTTTGAGGAAACCTTTGTTTCTCCTAAACGTACCTGATGGAATTGTTTCTTACCTACAACACCTGTTCTCTCGTAGGGGAATTTCCATTATAGTCATAAGCACTGAATAGTCCCACCCAGGTGTGGGACCCCAGAGCACTTTTTCACAATATATCTTTAAGTGTAGATGTTCGCCTTTCTTCAGGAAGGCCAGCAGTCACTTAAGAAAGAAAAAGATTATGCAGCCTATAAGACTAGGCTACAATGGCCCACTTTTTCATCTTGAATTTAAAAAAGGGACCATGAGATTAATATATATATATATATATATATATATATATATATATATATATATATATATATATATATACATATATAATCTAGCGAGTCGCCAGTAGATAGTTATAGTTACAACCTATTATCCATAGGAAATCCGCGACATTCTATTTGCAATAACGTTGGCGCCGGTTGACGAATCTTCGCGAAAGCTTCCAACTTGTTGGGCGCTCCGGTCCGCTCCTACCCTGAAAGTCTCGGGGTGATACGTCAAGCGGGGGCCGAGAAAAAGGGGGTCCCAAAACGCGTTTTCCCATTCATTTTTCCATAGGAACCTTTAGTCGCAGCTACAGCCCGAACTGCTGAACGGAATTACCCCAAATTTGGCAAAGAGGTAGCCCTTGGTTCAGACTGGTGCCTTTTGCTAAAATGGTGTAAATCCGTTCAGTAGTTCCTGAGAAATTCACAATTAAAATCACATATATATCTATGGGCGCGTCGGATCCGCGTACCCTCCCGATCACGAGCTGCATGCTAATTGGCTGTCAACACTCCAAATCAAGAAGTGTTGGCAGCCATTTTATCCCTCGGTAGAACCGAGGGACAGAAACAAGTGCGCAAAGCGCAAAAGGGGGCAGGGTAGAAACCCCTAGGTCTGCTCAGGGGGTCCCACAAGGACCCCCTGGGCAGAAAAAAGATTTTTTTTTTTTTTAAAAATCGGCGGGATGCGCTTAGGGTGCGCGTATCCCGCCGAGAAAAAAAAAAGAAACAAGTGCGCAAAACGCACAAAGGGGGCAGGGTAGAAACACCCTAACCCCCTAGGCCTGCTCAGAGTGATTTAACGTATCTTACTGAATGCATGGGTTAGTGACTAAACTGGGTGAATGTCTGTATCCGTCTGTCTGTTGCTGTGTAAGTGGCTGCATGTGTTTGTGAATAGCTAAATGAGTGTCTATATGAGTTATTGAATGCTTGTCTGAGTATCTGTATGGGTGCCTGAGTGTTTGTGTGGGAGGGGTGTGTGCAACTCTGTGCATAGATGTGTGAGTGGGTGATTCACTGGGTGGATGGTTTCAAGAGTGCATCTGTGATAGACTGTATGGGTGGGTAAGTGTGTGTAAGAGTGTGTTAGTGAGTGAATGTATGTCCCAGTGGTACATGTGTGAGTAACTACATATGTGAAAGGCAGTATATATGTGTGTTGGAGTATATAAATAGCTATAAGCAAGAGTGAGTGATTGTGATAGTGGCTGTATGGATGAGTGTGTGCTTGTATCTGTGATTGTATAAGAGCGTAACAATGTGCTACTATTTGTATGAGTAAGTGAGCTGGTGTGTGTATAACTGTATAGGTGAGTAAATGGCAGTGTGTTTAATTATTTGCATGACTGACTAGGTGTGTGAGTACCTCTATGGATGAGTGGCGGTGTTTGAGTGTCTATATAGGAGTAAGAGTGCATATGATAGTCCTGTACTGAGTGACCGTAAGTATGAGTGACTGTACGGGTGAGTGAGTGGATGTGTGTGTGTGTAGACCTAAGAATCAGTGAGTGGGTATGTAGTTATTGGTGTTGGAGTGTCTATGGTTTTGCGAATGGCAGTCTGTAATTTAGAGTGGGTGTATCAAAGGTTATATTAGGGTGTGAGGAGGTGCATCAGATTATCACGTGGATGATGTCATCAGTGATGTCATTTGAGATGTCATCAGTGATGTCACTGACCATGTCATGAGTGATGTAATATGTGACGTCATCAGCAGTGCATTGCGAGGCGCGAGTTATAGTTAGCTGAACTAACTATAGCGGGGAATTTCACGGGTTTTGTACGAGTGCAATGTCCAAGTAACTAAAACTGTCCCTAAAACCTATGGTTTTTTCAGTGAATATATATATATATATATATATATATATATATATATATATATATATATATATATATATATATAGTGATCAAGGCGGTACGCCGCCGAAACGCGTCTAGGTCGTTGTTTGGATTAAACTTCTTGTTGTCATCATTTCACGGAGTCAGTGCCTGTCTGTTCGCCGCCAGGATTGGATTATAATACACACACACACACTTTAATATAACAGAATAAAACATTTTCACAAACCCTTTTTGATGGAGCACAAGGATGAATGAAAAGCAGGACAGAGTAGCTCAAAAGGCTGTCATTGTATGAGTTACAAATAGAGGCTGTGCCGTTAAGGACCCAGGGACCACAAGCATCCCATCATGCTGAGCAGGTGGCAGTTGCTTCAGTTTTTAGAAGTGATGCATGTTGATGATGATATATAGGTGCCATCATTACTTCTGTCCATTCCACCGGGGAGGAGGGAGGGTAGCTTATGACTATAGTAGAAATTCCTCTACGAGAGAACTGGAGTTACAATTAAGAAACTATTCCTCTCTTGTAGGGAATTTCCATTTATAGTCATAAGCACTCAGTAGAGTAGTAAGCCCATCCCTATTTAGCGCGGCGGAGAAGACCGAATGAAGTAAGGTAGACCTTTTAAGCAAAAAGATTCCTAAGGGAAGCCTGTCCTACTTGAGCCTTTGCTCTAACAAGAGTCTAGGCAGTAATGTTTGGTAAATAAATGGATTGATCTCCACGTGGCTGCTTTGCAAATATCCGGAATAGGGATATTCCTCAATAAAGCAGCAGTAGCCACTTTAACTCTAGTGGAGTGTGATTTAGGTTTAGCGGATAGTGTCTTGTTAGCTTTTTGGTAGCACAAAAGGATGCAGGAGACTAGCCTTCGGGAGATGGATTGCTTGGAAGTGGCTAAACCCGCATGGACCGGACCATAGTTGTTCAACAATTGGTTCGATCTGCGGATTTCCTTGGACTTAGAGACAGAATTTCAAAACTCTCCTCACATCAAGGGAACAAAGTTCTTTCAGCTGGCGTAGAGGGATTCTGAAAGAATGTTGGTAAGGAGATGGTTTATTTGACATGAAAGTCCGAAATAACTTTGGGGAGAAATTTCGGGTGAGTCCTTATGATCACTTTGCTACAGCGGAAGACTGTGTATGGTTAGTAAGAACAAAGCGCTTGGATCTCGCGAACCCTGCGAGTCGATGTTATTGCTACAAAGAAAGCGGTCTTCCATGAAAGGTGTTGAAGGGAGGCTTTGTGACTAGACTCAAAGGGATCCTGATAAGACATGAAAGTACTATGTTAAGCTCCCAGGGAGGAGAAGGATGCCTAATGGGAGGGAAAACCTTCTTTAACCCTTCTAGAAAATCCTCGATTGCAGGGATTATAGGAAGCTGGCTCCGTATATGATATGCCACTAGGTGGTGATACCGTGCACAGAGTCCAGGGATTCCCCATAAGTGTACAGGGCTCAATGTAAAACCCAAAGTGCTCTATTAGTGGTAGTATGGGCGAGCAGCCTTAGGACTAACACAGAGGAGTGCAAGACATTTTTGCACAACAGATTCAAAAAAGGAGATCCACGCCAACTTGATAAAAATAAGCTTTAAGTTTTATTTCAAGTCCAAGATCTTCTCAATAAGGTAAGTATGTTTTGCAGGAAAAATACTTAAGGCTTTCAAATGTTGATACTAAGTGCAATTTTCAAACAGTTCAATGTTATCCTATGAAGGAAAACTATAATGCGGTTATACAGCTAAGTACATGACTTACAGTTCAGTCTTCAGGACCAAAAGGTCAGCAAGGGTCAGATGACTATCAAAACTGCACCAACAGCGGCGGTCAGGTGCAGAGGTCAAAATCAGTTCGGCCCAATGTGTTTCAATGGAGACTGGGGGCGCTCAAAGCCACACTGCTTGCAGGTAGGTAAATCGGTTGCAGGGGCCACACTTGGGGGGCGGGCGGAGTAAGAGAAAGCACGGTGGAGCCACAAAGCAGCACCAAACATACACCACCAGTGGCAGAGGGGTGGCTGGGTGCAGGGTGCAAATACAGCGTTGGGCGCCCAATGCTTTCCAATGGAGAACTTGCTTCGGACAAACAGGCTGCTGGCGTCACACGGAGTCTGCAGGAGGGAAACCAGCCACAGCAGAGGTAAGTAGAGATGTAGGGGGTCATTTAGGCATCGTAGGTTCAGCTCACCAAGGCCCAGGGGCTTCAGGTGCAGGGTTCTCCTTAGACGTCAGTCTTCTTACTGGAGCCGGTCGCAGTCAGGGGGGAGCCTCTAAATCCAGGCTGCAGGCGCCGTCGTGGAGTTCAGGAGTGGGTCGGCCAACGCTGGACTTGAGGTCAGGATCACTGGGGAACCTGTTCTGGATCAGTGGGCCACCTGGACACGGGCCCGAGGCATTGTGTGCAGAGTGAGCAGGACTCCCGGATCTAGGGGGAACCGGAGTCCTTTGTTTACACTTCTTGGGGACAAATCCACTGTCTTCGGGAGTCTCTGGTCTTTGTCGAAGAACAGGCAGTCTTCCTCGGGTTCTGGAAGTCGCTGGCTGCAGGACAGGCATGGTCATCTTTTGCAGGGTCTTGGAAGCTGGAGACCGGCCGGTAGGGCTAGGGCCAAGTCAGTAGTCCTCTTCAGGCTTCGCTGCATGGCATCTTCTTTGTCCCTCTTAGGTTGGCAGGAACTAGTTTCCAGGTCTAGGGGAGCACCTGAATCCTAAATTTAGGGGAGTTTTTAGTAGGGCCAATGGGAACCTTACCTGGGGTGACTACAGCCTCAACTACGCCACCCACCTCTGAGAGGGGGCATAGAC
Organism: Calotriton arnoldi; assembly: GCA_963921515.1. Taxonomy (NCBI): domain Eukaryota; kingdom Metazoa; phylum Chordata; class Amphibia; order Caudata; family Salamandridae; genus Calotriton; species Calotriton arnoldi. The sequence continues at coordinate 288,761 of CAWUFW010002961.1, read as the reverse complement.
CTAGCCCTGACTGGAGAGGTCTCACCATCTTCAAGATGGCGGGGACTGAAAGATATGCTTCACCTCGCCTCCCCCACCTTAGAGGTGGAGTTGGCAGAGGTGGGCACACATCCTATTCTCCTAAGTTTTCCTGGTGATTCCTCCCCCCCCCCCCAAGTGGGGGTGTAAACCGGGGGCTGCTAGCAGCAGAGGCTGTGGGGGGTGACGGGGGGTGCATCACAAAGGCAGCAGGCCTTTGAAGCTTCCCTTTCGAGCACTGTGCCCATCCTGGGGATGAGGTATGACGCCTCTGCCCAGGATGTGTATTGTTTTTGGTCCCAGAGAGCAGAGGCTCTCGACCCAGGGGTCCAGAAACATGTCTGATGGTGGCAGGCTACATACAGACAGTCTGTGACCACACCAGGGTGGTAGGTTTTCAGGTGCACCTCCGAGGTGCTCTCTGGGTACATGGTTCAATAAATCCCACACTAGCATCAGTGTGGGTTTACTGAAAGGAATAGTTTGGTACCAAACACTCCTGAATTCAGAGAAGTCATCATTGTGCTGGGGAACTCAGGTTGTCGAGTTTCCAGCCCATGTACTCTTTATGGCTTCCCTGGCATTTCAATATCAAAGAATGGCCTTAAACACTGTAGGGGCAAATCTGCTCACGCAGAAATGCCCACAGCTGTGGTATAGTGCACCATGCCTTAGGGCTGGAAGGCCTGCTAGCGGGATGCCTTACCTATACTTTAGGCAGTGAAAGCTGGCATATCACCCAGGCAGTGTGCCACGTTGACATTGTCGTTTTTGTCTGAACCAGGACATGCATGCTGCAGTGGCAGTCTGCATGGCCTAGGTGAGGAGTCCCTAGGGGACCCTCTTCAGTCCCAATGCCCTAGGTACCCATGTATTTACTAGGAGCTTACAGGGTCCTGAAGGCCCCATTGTGGAATAGTTTTTAGGGAAGAAGCACTGGCACAGGGGACCTGGTTGCCAGGGACCCTGTGCACTATAATCAAAACCACATCAATACCAGGCAAAAAGTGGGGCATCCATGTCTATGGTTTGAGGAGGGATCTCCTGATGAAATGGTGTACATTTAAGTAGGTTGGTTGGAGAGCACCACCATTTCAGGGACAGCTTCGCATGAAGGAATAGTTGTATCCAGTCTTCCCAATTGCCTGTCAGTTGGTCACACTGGTCCTAGAGACATTCCTGTAGAGGTCGCATGTAGAGACAGGCATTCGGTGTGAGAAAGATGCAGGACGCCATCAAGCCGAAGAGGGAGGATACTGTTCTCACCGCTGGATGAAAGGCTTTCATGAGAGCATGACACTTCCGAAGGATGGATAAGCGTCTCTCTTCCGAAGGGAGGCCCTTTTCTCAGTACTGTGTCGATGGAAGCTCCAAGATAATGTACAGTTTAAACTGGGACAAAGGTCGACTTGTTGTGGTCGACCTGAAGGCTTAACCTTTCAAGGAGATTACATGTCAAAATGTCATGAAGCGGGGATGTGGATACCTTGATTAGCCAATTGTCTAGATATGGGTAGACTAATATTTTGCCTCTCCTGAGATGGGCAGGAACTACTGCCATGCACTTGGAGAATGTCCTAGGTACTGACTTCAGGCCAAATGGAAGCACTTGGTACCGATAATGGTCCTGCCCCACTACGAACCTCAAAACCTTTCAATGCTTTCTGACGATTGGTATATGAAAGAATGCGCCTTAAAGGACAATGGAACAGAGCCAATACGTCTGGTGTAATTGGGGATAGATTTTGTGTAATGCCTGCATCCAGAACTTTTCTTGCTGAATCCACTTGTTGGGTGTTTTGAGGTCGAAAATAGGTCTACATTTGTTCTAGACTTCCTTCTGGACGAGAAAGTAGCTGGAATAAATGCCCGTACCTCGTGGTTGGTGAGAAACAGTTCCACCACCGGCTTTTGTAAGAGGATGTTGACCTCCAATTGTAACAGCTGGAGTTGGAAACTGGATGGTTTTGGAGGTATGGACGTTGGAGGACTGGTCAACCTCTGACAATATCAATTTCCAACAATATTCATAACCCAGGCGTCTTGTGTTGTTTGCCACTCTGACAGATAATATTGGATGCTTCCCTCACCAGAGTGGGTAACAGAAGGGGGGGGGGAGGGGGAGGAATAATGATTCAGGGTCTTGACCCGGGTGGGTGCTTGTCCCCTTGAGCAGGCTGCTGGGCAGAACTCCCACTAGACTGCTTTTGTTGGTACGGTTGATAGGGAGGTTGATGCTGTTGTTGTGCACCGCTTTGCTGGCACCCCCGATACCAGTGAGGGGTTTGAACCCTCTGGGAACGGAAGCAGCGCAAGTAGGGTCAGAAAGATTTTCTCTGTTCCCTGTCTCTCTCTAAGCTGTCTGCCTTCAGAGTGTCCATTTCCACCTTCATCTGGGCCATCTCATTATCGGTATGGCTTCCAAATAGAGCTGTACCAGGAGAATAGAAGATTTAATATCCTCTGCTGCAATTCTGGCTTGAGGGAAGTAAGGGAGAGCCAAGAGTGCCTTCTAAGAGCGACACAGTGGCAGCACTCGTGTGCCGCTTAAATGGAAGAGTCTGCTGCAGTACTAATAACTTGATCAGATACCATTAATCCTTCATTTAGGATTTCCATGAAGTCTTTCCTCCATCTCTAGGGAGATGTTCCGCAAACCAGTGCATGGATTCCCACAGTGCCTGGTCATATCTGCCTAGAAAAGCAGTGGCACTGGCTGCTTTAATGGTGGTTGCTGCCGTGCTGCACACTTCACGACTCATGGAGTCTAACTTCCGACTCTCCTTATCAGGAGGTACTGTAGAAGTGGGAGTAGTGGCATGTTGCTTCTTTCCCGCTACTACAGTCACAGAGTCTGGTGTAGGATATATTCGCAAGAAAGCAGGATCTAGCTCCGGAGGGCAATATTTATTTTGAAGCCTGGAAGGAGCTGCTTTAACGAAGGCTGGTGTCAGTAAGATGTCCATAGCAGGTTTAAGGAGGCCTGACACTAGAGGAAGAAAAGGCCTTGATGCTGACCAGTGTTGTAGAGCCTCAAAAATGACGGATGTTGTTGGTGTTGGAGTCGACAGGAAAGTTCAATTTCGCCGCTCCCTTCATGAGGACCTCCTGAAATAATGTGACATTATCCACCGGTGTTATGCATGGAGGGGAAGAGTCTGAAAGCGTTGGGGAGTATTGCCCAGTAGAAGTGGAAGATGACCTGCTTGTTGACTGTAATCGACGACTGAGTCTCGACGGTAGAGTGTGCCTCAAAGTCCATCTTAGAAGGTGCCTCAACGTCGATCTGGATCGACGGCGACCATCTTGATGGCCTCATAGTGGATGGGCTCCTCGACTTCGAACGAGGCCTATGGGACGCCAGTGTTATCGACATTAATACTCCTTGACTCGATGCTGATCTGTGGCGCTTCCTCGATGTCAAACCATGGATAGACGGCGAACAGGTCAGCGCAGTACCTCTCCTTGACCGGGACAGAGTTTTTCTGCCGTTTTCTTCCTGGCACGCCCTCCAGAGACAGATGACAGATCCCTGTTAGGGGACTGACCCTCTCCTCTCCCGGAGGTCCCACCTTCAGACTGCGTCTGTTGGCTTCTGCGCTCTTCGGTAGCATGGAGGTGAATCTTTGTTCTGTCCTTCAGGGTGTGCTTTGAAAAGCAAGATTCAGGAACAGGACTGTCTGGTAGGCAAATATTACACACCTCATGGGGGTCTGTTTTAGCCTGTTTTCTCCCAAAGGCTTGGCACTTGTCAAAGAAAGAAGGCATTTCTCAGAGAAAGGTTAACGAATAGTTTCTTACCTGTCGGTATAGTTTTGCAGCTTGAAGACTTTCTGGATTCACTATGCTGTGCATTATTCCGCGGTCTAGTGGTTGGGTCCGGAATCTTAGTCTTTTTTCAGTTTTTGTTTTTTTGTGTAGCCCAGGTGGGCGTCGACGCCCCACCATTTAGTGTCCTCCCGTGACGTCGGCGCGCTTCCTCCGGAAGCTCCCACCCTAGGACGCCATCTTCGGATTCTTTTTTTTTTTTTTGTCTTGTGCTTGTGTTGTTAATCCTTTTACCCTTTTGAAGGGGTTTTCCATTTGTTAGTCCCATCTTCCTCCTGTCTCATCTTTCTGGCGGAGGCGGGTGGGTTCGCTAGTGAATCCAGAAAGTCTTCAAGCTTGCAAAACTATACCAACAGGTAAGAAACTATTCGTTTTGCAGCGTGAATCTTTCTGGATTCACTATGCTGTGCATAGACTTTGTAGCGGTTTGCTATATTTGTGGCGGCTGGGTGGAAGATGAGCGTTGGTTGTTGAATATATGTTGAAGCACTTTTTGACCTACTTGTGCTTCCTTGTTCATCTGTATATCCACGCAGTAGTGCTTAGTGAATGTGTGCACAGAAGCCCATGTTGCCGCCAGGCAAATGTCATGGATAGGTGTGTTTGCTAGGAAGGCTATTGTTGCTCCCTTTTTCCTGGTTGAGTGAGCCTGAGCTGCTCCCCGTAGCTCTTGGCCTGCCCGTTTGTGGCAGTATTGAATTGTTTGTGCGATCCATCGTGCAATGGTATTTTTCGTCACTGGTCTGCCCAGGAAACTGCTTGCGAAGGACACAAAGAACTGCTTTGTCTTTCTACAATCCTTAGTCCTTTCGATGTAATGCATTACTGCTCTCCTGGCGTCCAGAGTGTGCAGTGCCCTTTCAGCGCTGGTGGATGGTTTCTGGAAGAAACTGGGAATTTGTATTGTTTGGTTTATATGGAACCTGGACACCACCTTTGGCATGAAGTGTGGGTCCGTCCTCATTACCACCCTGTCATTGTGAATCTGAATGTAGGGTTCTTGTAGTGTGAGTGCCTGCAACTCGCTCACCCTACGTAGCGAGGTAATCGCTACCAGAAATGCCGTCTTTATTGTGAGCATATGTAGCGATGCCTTGTGGATGGGTTCGAACGGTGCTTTCATAAGCTGTGTTAGAACTACATTGAGGTTCCATGCAGGCGGTGGCATCCTCTTTGGCGGTGCTATTCTTTTGGCTCCTTCCAGGAATCTTTTTACTACTTGAGATGTAAAGAAGCTTTTCCCCGTTTCTCCTCTTGGATAGGCTACTATTGCTGCCAGGTGCACTCTTAGCGAAGTGCAGCTTAGGTTACTTTTTAGTAAGTGTGTTAAGTATTTTAGCACAGTTGATTCTTTCGTGATTCTCCTGTGGAGCTTGTTGATGCACCATTCAGTGAATCTCTTCCATTTTGCTGCATAGCATTTCCGGGTGGTGGGTCTCCTCGCAGCACTGCCAGCGTGCTTTGTGGAAGCTTGAGGTGAGCGAACTCTAAGTCCTCAGGAGCCACGCTGCTAGGCTGAGGCTCTCTGGTTCTGGATGGAGTACCCTTCTGTTTTGTAGCGAGAGCAGGTCTTTCCTTCTTGGGAACTTGTGTGGTGGTCCCTGTGCCATGTCCACGATCTGCGAGAACCAGGACTGCCTGGCTCACTGTGGTGCTACCAGAATTAGCGTCATGTTGCTTGTTCTGCACTTGCTGAGCACTTTGTGTATCAGCGGTATCGGTGGAAAAGCGTAGGCAAATGTCTTTGACCAGCTTATCCATAGGGCATTTCCTTGGGATTGATGGCCTGGCTGCGAAGTATTGGCATTTTGCATTCTGGTGTGTTGCAAACAGGTCTAGTTGTGGGGTCCCCCACTTCTTGGATAGTTTTTGCGTCTCCTGCGGGTTGAGCTCCCACTCGTGTGAGATTGACGTCCGTCTGCTCAGTCTGTCTGCTTCCACATTGTCCTTCCCTGGCAGATGTATTGCCAGGTCTATTTGTAATGGAATTGCCCATTTCCACATCTGTTGCGCTAGATCTGAGAGCGCCACTGAGTGTGTTCCTCCCTGCTTGTTGATGTAGAACATCGTTGTGGTGTTGTCTGTTTGTACTAACACCCTTTGGCCGTACAGCTGTTCCTGGAACGCTTTTAGGGCAAGGAACACGGTCTTGAGTTCTAGGTAGTTGATGTGTTTGACGGCATCTGTTTGTGTCCATAACCCCCTTACCTTGAGCAGTTTCATGTGCGCTCCCCACCCCATTTGGGATGCGTCTGTTGTGATGGTCACTGTTGGAGTTGGTGGTGTGAATGGGTTTCCCTTATGTTGTCCCTGTTCCACCATGCTATCTCTTCCTGCACTGCGTGCGTTACAACCACTAGATCTTCCCAACTCCCTGTTGCCTGTGACCATTGCTGTTGCAGCCATTCCTGGAATGGTCTCTTGTGTAGCCGAATATTGGGGACTAAATGTATGCAGAATGCCATCATGCCCATGAGCTTGCTCACTGTCCTCACTGTCAGACGTTGCCCCTTCAGGTAGCGGCGAGTCTCCTTCAGTAGTGCGAGGATCCTTTTCTCGCTGGGGAACACTCTCCCCTGAATGGTGTCGATTTTCGCACCCAGGAAGATCTTCACTTGTTCTGGTTCCAGCGATGACTTCTCTGTGTATGGAGAAGCCTAGTTTTGTCAGCGTTTGTGTGACCTGCTGAGCATGTAGTTTGCATTGGTTGTAGGAGTTCGCTTTTACCAACCAGTCGTCTAGGTAGGGGTATACGTGTATCCCCGGTCTTCGCAGATGTGCTGCTACGGCAGCTAGGCATTTGGTGAATACTCTTGGCGCTGATTTGAGGCCGAAGGCTAGGGTCGTGAACTGGTAGTGCGTCTTGCTGATGGTGAATCTGAGCAGATGCTTGTGTCTTTGGTTCATGGGGATGTGTAGGTAGGCATCCTTGAGGTCTATTGTGGACATAAAATCCCCGTGCCTTATTTGAGGTATGACCTCTTGCAAGGACGTCATCTTGAACTTTTGAGTTTTGATGTATTTGTTTAGGAACCGTAGGTCCAGTATGGGCCTTAACGTTTCGTCTACTTTTGGTACGAGGAAGTAGTTGGAGTACACTCCTGTGCCCTTTTCTCTGTACGGCACCCTTTCTATAGCCTGTTTGTGGAGGAGTTCTTGTGCTTCCTGCCACAATAGTGACAGCTGTTTTGTTGAATGTTTTTTGTTTGGTGGCCTCTTTACGAGTTCTATGCAGTAGCCGAACTGTATGATGTTGAGTATCCACTTATCGGTTGTTATCTTCTCCCACTCCTGGGAGAAGTGTTTTAGTGTTCCTCCTACGGGCGTTGTATGATGGTAAATTTGTAAATGTTGTCCGTGTCTTTTGTTGTGCCGCGGCACTAGTGATGTTGGGAGTGCGGGCACGTCTTGTAGTGTGGAGTCACTTGGGGGCGGGTTGCTGGCCGCCTCTTCTTGTATTGCCTCGTCCGTTTGGTCAGCTTCGAAAGGACTGGCCCCTCTGTTGGTTCTGCCAGCCTTGTTGCTGCCGACCCTGTTGCGCCTGGCTGCTTCCCTGAAATGTTTGCTGGAAGGCCTGGTGCGATGTTCCTGGCTGGTTTCCACCTCTGCCATTTTGTCTTCGTGAGGGGGTGCCCCTTCTCATACCCCTGAACTGTAGTGCTCCCATGGACCTTGCCGTTTCGTTATCTTTTTTGAGCTGCGTCTCGTCCACGGGCGTGCCGAACAGCTTTTCCCCGTTGAAGGGCAACTTCAGGATGTTGTTTTGTACCTACGGCTTGAACCCGGAGATCCTGAGCCAGGCATGTCTCCTCTGTCACCCCGATCATCATCAGCCTGCTTGATGTATCAGCTGCGTCTAGGGCCGACTTCAGGCAGGTGTTGGCCATGTTCTTCCCCTCCTCCACCAGGTGTGTCACTCTGCTGGTTTTCGGTGGGGAGCAGTTTGAGCAACTGCCCAACTTCTTCCCAGTGCTGGTAGGCGTGCCTATTTATAAGGGCATTGGAGTTGGCAATGCGCCAATGTATTGCCGCATTCCTTTCAATTTTCCTCCCTGTGAGCTCTATCCTCTTGCTCTCCTTGTCTGGGGGCGGACCGGAGTTTGTGGGAACGTTGACCCTCTTCCTGGCTGTTGCGGTTATTATTGAATCAGCTGGCACAGATCCCTGGATATATGGTCGATCCTTTGAAGATTGTTTATATTTTTTCTCAGCTCTGGAGGTGACAGATCTGCAGGTAGATGGCTCCTTGAAAGCTTCCCTGCCTTGGTCTAGCACACTAGGGAGCATAGGAAGGAATTGGCTCCTAGTTTGTGTTGGTAGCAGTGTTTCCAGGAGAAAACAGGCTTTAGGCTTTTCCTCCTCCATTTCCACTCTATAGGTGGCTGCCGCGTTCCTGACGACCATGTTGTACACTCCTATGTCGCCCGGCGGCGAAGGCCTCGACGGATACGTCTCCACGGCCTCCTCCGGGTTTTCGGCATCGAGATCCTGCCATTCCAGGTCTTGAGCCTCCGAGGGTGTTGAGCCGAAGTGCGTTTGCTGGTCGTCATCACCCTCCGTATAATAGTAGAGGACCTCTTCGTCTTGTTCCGATGGTTCGGGAGTTTTCGGCGGCTCGGTGTTGTCGAACTCCTCTTGCGTTTCCGCTTCGTCGACCGTCGAAGGCTTCGAAGGGATGGTGTATCTACTCATCCGGTCGTCGAAGTCCTTCTTCCTTTGGATGATACTGGCCATTTCGGCCTCGAGACTTTTCTTCTTCCTCTCCGCCGCTTGATCGGCGTCGAGAGTTTCGGCAGTTCTCTTCGAGGTCGTAGTTGACGTCGAAGGTGCCTTCTGCTCTTTTCCCTTCGGCGTAGAGTGCGGCTTCTCGGAACCATGCTTCGACGAATTGGGTGTGTCAAGAGCTTTCGCCGACCGGGAGTCCTTTTCGAAGGATCCGCTGGGCTGTTTGTCCGTGGACGCAGCTTCGGTCGTCGAGTGCTTCGACGGCGGTGCTCCTTTCGAGGACTTTGGCTCGGATTTGAGAGTCTGTCGGGGTTTTTTGGGTCGACGTGTTTCTTACCTCCTTCCTGGAAGTGTTATCGGTCTCTACGACCGTGCAGTCCACTGGTCCCTCGGCGATGTTGTCCTCTTCCCCACTGGAGAGGCCCAGGTCCCGCAGCGACGGAGGTGGCCCTTGGCCCTGCATGCTGTAGTTTGCTCTCCTCTGTCTGTCCCTCACCCTGAGGGTCTTGGTGGCGAATGCTGCGCAGGCGTTGCAGTCGTCGCTTTGATTGTCGATCGGTAGGCAGAGATTGCAGACTGGATGCTGGTCTTTCTGTGCGAACTTGTGGTGGCAGTTACGACAGAACTTGAATGGTGTCTTGTCCATTCCCGCGCTCAGGGAGCCCCCTGTGTGCGCATTCTCCGTTGGACGTCGAAGTTTTCTCTACCTCTCACCCTCTTCGTCGTCCCGGTAGTATGTTCTTTGTCTTGTGATGAAGATCTCCAATTTTTCTCGGTTCTTTCTGCTTTTCTCTTACTTCTCTCCTTTTCCAACTCTGGAGCTCCTCACGACGATCCCGACCCAACGGCGGAAAAAAGAATCTGAAGATGGCGCCCTAGGGTGGGAGCTTCCGGAGGAAGCGCGCCGACGTCACGGGAGGACACCAAATGGTGGGGCGTCGACGCCCACCTGGGCTACACAAAAAAAACAGAAAAAAAGACTACGATTCCGGACCCAACCACTAGAGCGCGGAATAATGCACAGCATAGTGAATCCAGAAAGATTCATGCTGCAAAATGTTACTTACCCAGTAAGCATCTGTTCTTGGCATGTAGAGCTGTAGATTCACATGCTTTGCATACTCCTGCCATCTAGTGTTGGGTCCGGATGTTTGCACTTTGTTTTTCTTTCGAAGTCTTTCCAGTCACAAGGTAGGGGACTCCTCCTTTTGGTGATAGTGCGCATGGGCATCGACTTCATAGTTAGATTGTTTTCCCGCAGAGGATGAGAATTGAGTTAGTAATAGTAGAATAGAAAGGTCCATGCTCATGTAGATGTTCATAAGAGAGAACTGCAACTGGTATAGGTACACGGGGAGGCGGGTGGGCGCATGTGAATCTACAGCTCTACATGCCAAGAACAGATGCTTACTGGGTAAGTAACATTATCCGTTCGAGGCATGTGAGCTGGAGATCACATGCTTTGCATAGACTATACAGCAGTATTCTCCCAAAGCGGTGGCTAACCTGTAGCTGTTGCAGTTGTTTGAAAGTGTGTCCCGAGTACTGCCTAGCCTACATTAGCTTGTTGTCTCACTAACACATCTACACAATAGTGCTTGGTGAATGTGTGTGGTGTAGACCATGTTGCAGCTTTACAGATGTCCGCTATGGGGATGTTTCCTAAGAAAGACATAGTAGCCCCTAGTTTGCGGGTGGAATGCGCTCTAGGGGGTATTGGTAAAGTCCTTTTTGCTTTTGCATAGCATGTTTGAATACATTTAACTATCCACCGAGCAATACCCGATTTAGAAATAGGATTGCCCTTGGGTGGTGGAGCAAAAGCCACAAAGACTTGTTTAGTTTTACGAAATGGTTTTGTCCTTTCTATGTAATACAATAATGCTCGTTTAACATCGAACGTGTGTAGAGCTCGTTCTGCCACTGAATCTGGCTAGGAAAGAACACAGGCAACTCAACAGATTGATTGATGTGAAAGGCAGATACCACTTTGGGTAGGAATTTGGGGTTAGTAAGAAGAACCACTGTTTTGGTGGACTTGACAAAATGGTTCTTCTATGGTTAGGGCCTGAAGCTCACCCACTCTCCTCAGAGATGTAATAGCTATGAGGAAAGAAACTTTCCAAGTGAGAAATTGCAGTTCACATTTATGCAATGGCTCAAGGGGTGGACCCATTAATCTGATAAGAAATGTTAAGATTCCACGCTGGAGCAGGTGGAAGTCTTGGTGGGATAACTCTTTTGAGCCCTCCCAAAAAAGCCTTGATAACAGGTACTCTGAAAAGGGACAGATGCTGTCTATTTTGAAGGTATGCAGCTATTGCAGCGAGATGTAAGCGTATGGATGTGTAAGCTAATCCCCACTGCTGTAAGTGTAGTAAATAAGGAAAATGCTACTTACCTAGTATGCATCTGTTCTTCGCATTTAGAGATGTTGAGTCATATGCTTTAGCATAGACCGCCATCTGGTGTTGGGCCCGGATGTTTGCACTTTGTTTTTGTTCGAAGAAGTCTTGCAGTAACGAGGTAGGTGACTCCTCCTTTCGGTGATAATGCGCATGGGTATCAACTCCATCCTTAGATTGTTTTGCCATAAAGGGTGATGGAGTTAGTAAAGTAGTAAAGATAGATGTCCATGTAAATTGTATCCAAGTAAGGTATCACTGCAACAGGTAAAGGTACCCGGGGAGGCGGGTGGGCGCATATGACTCTACAGTTCTATATGCCAAGAACAGATGCATACTGGGTAAGTAGCATTTTCCGTTCGAGGCATATGAGCTGTAGATCATATGCTTTAGCATAGACTGTAAAGCAGTTATTTCTGAAGCGGTGGCTAACCTGTAGCAGTTGCAGTGGTTTGAAATAGTGTTCATAAAACTGCCTTGCCCACACTAGCTTGTTGTCTTGCTAACACATCAACACAATAGTGTTTTGTGAATGTGTGTGGTGTAGACCATGTTGCAGCTTTGCAGATGTCATCTATGGGTAGGTTTCCTAAGAATGCCATAGAAGCACCTAGTTTGCGTGTAGTGTGTGCTCTAGGGGGAATTGGTAATGTGCGTTTAGCTTTAATGTAGCATATTTGAATGCACTTAACTATCCACCTTGCAATGCCTGATTTTGATATGGGATTACCTTTATGTGGTTGAGCGAAAGCAACAAAAAGTTTGGTTTTCCTAAAAGGTTTTGTTCTTTCTATGTAGTATAGTAATACTCTTTTGACATCTAATGTGTGAAGGGCACGTTCTGTCACTGAATCTTGTTGAGGGAAGAACACAGGCAACTCAACAGATTGGTTGATATGAAAGGCAGAGATGACTTCAGGTAAAAAACTTGGGGTTAGTCCTAAGAACCACTTTGTTTTGGTGTATTTGTAAAAATGGTTCCTCTATGGTTAGTGCCTGAAGCTCAAAGACTCATCTTAGAGAAGTGATGGCTATAAGGAAGGCTACCTTCCAGGTGAGAAATTGTATTTCACATTTGTGCAATGGCTCAAAGGGTGGACCCATGAGTCTTGTAAGGACAATGTTGAGATTCCACACTGGAGAAGGTGGAAGTCTAGGGGGAATGAGTTAAGTCCTTCCATAAAAGCTTTAATAGCAGGCACTCTAAAAAGAGACAAGTGCTGTCTATTTTGCAGATATGCAGCTATTGCAGCAAGATGTAAGCGCAAGGATGTGTACGCTAAATTGGAACGTTGTAGGTGCAATAGATAGCAAATGATGTCTTGAATTGAAGCATCTAGTGGATTGATCGGATTGTTGTTACAGTAAACGACAAACCTTTTCCACTTTGCTGTGTAGCATGCTCTTGTGGTAGGGCGTCTAGCCTCTTTGATAACATTCATACAGTCTGGCGGAAGATTAAGGTAGCCAAATTCTAGGATTTCAGGTGCCAGATCGCAAGGTTGAGCTGATTGGGATCTGGATGTCTCATCTCTCCATGGTTCTGAGTAAGAAACTTGGGGGAAAGGTGTAGTTTTTGGTGGGGAACTACTGATAGCTCCAACAGGGTTGTGAACCATGGTTGTCGGGCCCATGTGGGAGCAACTAGGATAAGCGTTAGGGAATGCCGTTTGAGTTTCTGAACCACTAACGGAATGAGTGGGAGAGATGGAAAAGCGTAAGCAAATATCCCCAACCAATTCATGCATAGTGCATTGCCTTTGGACAATGGGTGTGGCTGCCTGGACGTGAAGTTTGGGCATTTTGCGTTTAGGTGGGTGGCGAACAGATCTATCTCTGGGAAGCCCCACATTTGGAAGAATGGGAGGAAAACTTGAGGGTGGAGTTCCCAATCGTGGATCTGCTGTCGCTGACGACTGAGCAGATCTGCAATTTGGTTGTTTACTCCTGGAAGGCGTTCTGCAAGGAGATATATTTTTTGAGGTATGGCCCATCTCCAGGTGCTCTGGGCTAACTGTGAGAGGAGGAGAGAGTGTGTCCCCCCTTGCTTTTGAATGTAGTACATTGCTGTCATGTCTGTGAGAACCAGGACAGCTTTGCCTATTAGTTGAAAGGCTTTCAATGCTAGAAAAATTGCTAGCAGTTCTAGATGTTTATGTGGAGTTTTTTCTGTTGCAGAGTCCACATGCCCTTAATGGTATGTTTTTCCAGATGAGCTCCCCAACCAGTGAGCGATGCGTCTGCTGTTAGCACTATCTGTGGAACCGGGTCGACGAATGGCCGTCCCTTGGAAAGATTTTGTACGTTCCACCACTGCAGAGTACAGCCATCTACCAACACCAGATCTAATAGCTGACCTGGAGCCTGGTTCCACTGACGTGGTAAACATTCCTGTAGAGGACGCATTTGGAGTCTTACATAGGGAACGATTAAAAATGCAAGAAGCCATCATTCCGATCAATTGCATGAACACTCGGGCTGGTAATGAGTGTTGAGGCTGAAACTGTGATATTAGAGCTTGCATGTTGCGGAGCCTGACTGGGTTGGGATACGCTATAGCTTTGCAAGTGTCTATTGTGGCTCCTAGATACAGTTGTGTGTTGGATGGCTGTAGGTGAGACTTGGTGAGGTTTACAGTGAATCCCAAGTCGTGAAGCAGTTGGACTGTCTTTCGAGTGTGGTGTAGGCAGCTTTGTTGTGATCTGGCTTTTATTAGCCAGTCGTCTAGGTAAGGGAAGACATGAATCTGCTGTCTTCCTAGATGAGCTGCGACTACTGCCAGGCACTTGGTGAAAACCCTGGGTGCTGTAGTTACCCCGAATGGGAGAACTTTGTACTGGTAATGTTGTCCGTCCACCACAAACCGGAGATATTTTCTGTGAGCAGGGAGAATGGGAATATGGAAATAGGCGTCCTTTAAGTCCAGAGTGGCCAGAAAGTCGCCTTGCTGAAGTAGTGGGAGCACCTGTTGGAGTGTGACCATGTGAAAGTGGTCCGACTGTATGTACAAATTTAGCTGTCTGAGGTCTAGTATAGGCCTGAGAGAGCAGTCCTTTCTGGGAATTAAGAAATACAGGGAGTATACCCCGGTCCCTTGATATGTTAATGGGACTGGTTCTATAGCATGTTTTTCCAAGAGAGATAGAACCTCCTGCTTTAAGAGAGTGAGATGTTCTGGTGACATTGCATGTGCTCTTGGAAGAATATTTGGGGGGAGTGCTTGTAAGCTCCAGGCAGTAACCATATTGGATAATTTGTAGTACCCACTTGTCTGAGGTGATTGAATTCCAGACAGGTAGGAATTGGGAGAGACGTCCCCCGACAGGAGTGGAATGATCGGGGGATAGCGGAAGGAAGTCACTGTTTGTTTGCGGAGGAAGTGCGTGTGGAATGGCCTCTACTGCTTCCCCTACCATTGTTCCCTCTAAAACCTCCTCTAGAATAATCTCTGGGCGAGGGGGATTGGTTGTTGCCCTTGTAAGAGGAGGAGGGATTCTCAGTGGACGCCGTTTTTGAACCACCCCTGTAAAATGAGCGGCGAAAAGAAACCCTACTGGCAGGTAACTGTAAAGCCCCCATGGACTTTGCGACCGCTGTCTTTTTTCATCTTTTCCAGCAAGGTGTCAACAGCTGGGCCGAAAAGATGCTTTGTCAAAGGGTTGGTTAAGTATGGAGGTTTGCACCTCCGGCTTAAATCCAGAAATTCTGAGCCAAGCGTGTCTGCGTAATAGTACGCTGGTGTTGATTGCACGAGCTGCTGTGTCTGCTGCATCTAGTGCACATCTAATGGAGGTGTTTGTGAAGAGTTTACCTTCCTGAGGTCATTAGCCTTAGATTTATATTCGTCAGGCAAATGTTGCATGATTTTTTCTAGCTCATCGTAATGAGCCCTGTCATAACGAGGTAGCAGCGCCTGGGCGTTGGCAATGCGCCAGTTGTTTGCTGCCTGTGAAGCCACTCTTTTGCCTAAGGCATCAATAAGCTTGGACTCCTTGTCAGAAGGAGGGGTGTCTACTGTGGCTCGTGAGTTAGCTCTCTTACGTGCGTTGGAGACTACAAGAGAGTAAGGGCAGCTGACCTTTAATATAAAGCGGGTCGGTAGGAGCGGATTTGTATTTTTTTATCCACTCTAGGTGTGATTATTCTTGCCCTAACAGGATCTTTAAATACCTAGTCTGTGTTTTAACATGCCTTTTAGCATGGGCAATGTACGAGTGGCTCTTTGGGATGAAGCAAGTGTCTCTGTAGGAGAGTAGGATCTGCCTCTTATGTTGCCCCCACTTTTTTTTCCTGATGTTTACACTGGTTTCTGGCTATAGTCTGGCTGGGACCCTGCCAATCAGGGCCCCAGCCTCTCTGTTCTCTCTAAACGATTTGGAGTGCACTAGTGATTGGAGACTGTGGTACCTTAGGAGTCCCTAGTATATGGTACCTTAGGTACCAAGGGCATAGGTACTTCACAGGCCTACCAGGGGCTGAAGCATGTATTATGCCACCCCTGGGAAGCAGACTAAAATCTGACACCACAGGCCTGCTACTGCAGCCTGGGTGAGGAAGTGCTAGCACCCCTCACTGAGATATAGGTCCCCTATCTCTCTCCTGCACACACATTGAGACTCATCAGTCACCCCTAAAGCAGGCCCTATCAATCCTGAGGGCAGGGTGCTTAGTTTCCGTGTGAGGGGGTGCCTCTGTCTGAGCAGGGCCCCTCTGCAGCTCTCAGAGTCCATTCTCTGGGGCTGTTTGTGGATGCGGTTAAACCATATACTTTTAAGTGCATTATATCCTCGCTGTAAAATGCTAACTTTGGAATGGCTGCATCAAAACATGTTGTGTTTGGTGTCAAACATCTTGGAATACTACCCCCCCGCCAGTCCTGGCGGCGGGGGTAGCATTCCACCCTTCTAGAGGGATAGACATGTACCTGCTGTGGAAACGCGGTAGAATCCTGCAGAGCCCTGGCATCACAAAATGGATGCCACCAGTCACAGACACTGGGCTGCCCTCCTGCTGATGACCAACACTCGCAGTGGAGGAAGCCCAACAATAGATATCCTGTCCCAAGGGGTGTGACCACCTCCCAGACAGGGTTTAGTGTATTGGGGCTGGATGGGTGCACTCTTAGAGTGCTTTGAAGTCCTGCACTGGGGGAGCAGAAGGCTCCTCTGTGCATACCCCAGTTCAAACCGGCTCAGGGGCTACCTGCCCCTGCTCTGGCGCGAAACTGGACAAAGGGAAGTGGGTGTAGCCACCCACTCCCCTGACCCTCCCACAGGTAGGGTCATAGAGCTAGTCCCTCCCTTTCTTTTAGTATAAGAGGGGGAACCTGTGCATTGCAACCTAGATTTCCCTGGACGACGCTCTGAAGAAGAATCCCGGACCTTCGAGGTTCCACTACCTTTGGAAGACTGAAGAATCTCCCTTGGAGTCAAGGAGTGACTCCCCTGCTTGGCAGGCACCAAAAACTAAAAACGACGGTCGCAAACTACGCCGCTCCCGCCGGAGTCCGAAGTCCCTGCAGCCCAAGAAGTGGATTTCCTGACTTCTCAAAGGCCATCGTGAGTCCCCAGCGAAGCTGAGGCCAGTGGACCCCAAGAGTGACGAGGAACCGCGACCCCTGGGTACCGTGCACTATTGTTGAGTGCAACCCCTTCACAACATTTCACGAACTTGTGCTTTGGACCACGTGTGGTCCTGGCCTCCAGCAGGAATCCCTCCGAAGATCAGAGGCCTACCACGTCCCGAGTGACCGTGGGCCCCTGTGAGCGAATCCTCCCGAGGAGTCTTCGCGATCCCTTGCCAGCCGGCTTGTGCGTCCCCAGAAGACTTTCTAAAGACACCAAAGGGCTCCCCTGGTTGCTCCAGGCCTGCCCTGACTTGCCCTCGCTGGGTGAGTCCCCCAGACCTTGCTGGTCTGCGCCATTGCCTCTTCCCACTTTCCCCGAGACTTGCGGTTACCAAGGCTTGTTGGCTCCAATCGAGTCGCCGACACCGCAGTAAGCTGCAGACATCGTGGGACACGCCAAATCCAGCTCCTGGTCGTCGTCGACGCCTCCTGGACCTCGTGGCTGAAGAGTCCAGGCACCCGCGAACGACCTGAATCTTGCGACGACGGTGGGCATCCATCTTCCTTGCCCAGAGTCACTGCCAAGTGACTTTGAACACTGTCCCCTCTGCTTTCAGGTCTTCCATCTTCCGAATCCAGGCTTGGATTCCTCCGGACACTTCCTGTCGCCGCAAGCAGCA
This sequence comes from Calotriton arnoldi, assembly GCA_963921515.1. NCBI lineage: Eukaryota > Metazoa > Chordata > Amphibia > Caudata > Salamandridae > Calotriton > Calotriton arnoldi. The sequence goes on along the minus strand of CAWUFW010002961.1, from coordinate 271,539 downwards.
AGTCTTCACTGGCTCCCATTGAAAACGACGCCGCGACCCGACACCAAAGGACACCTATGCACCCGGCTCCCCTGGGTGAGGTAACTTTAGCACTACGGTGCTCCTGTGGGTGTGGGCCCTAGAACTACTTACCCTGTAAGTGACTTGCTTGTAGCTTCCCTAGAAGTGCCCTAAAACTTTTATTTTCTAAGTGCGACAATTGCGCTGACTCGCACAGGGTTCGCGTCTGTGTTAGACACACCGCGTCCATCTCCTTTGTAACACTATCTAGAACTGTGTTCTTCGACTCGTACTGAGTCCGATCGGTGTTCGCCTCGAACACACAAGGGGCCTGTAACATTGAGACCTCCATTGCACTGACTCGCACATGGTTCGCGTCTGTGTTAGACACAGCGCGTCCATCTCCCTTGCAACTCTATCTGTAACCGCGTCCTTCGACTCGTACAAGGACCGATCGGTGTGTTCGCCTCGAACACGCAAGGGACCTTTAACATTGAAAGCTCAATCGCGTCTGAGCGCATGGAGACTCGCACCGGTGCCAGGACACCGCGTCCGTCCCCTGTGGGTCTCCTACAACTACCTGGGGTGGTTCTTGGGGGTCCCTCGATTCTAGATGCCCTAGACCTAGGTCTAGCCAAACTAAGATTGTGATATTAGATTGTGCTAAACTTATTTTGATAACATTTGACTTGTACATATGTTCCTGACTTCTAATCTCATAAAGAGATTAGTAGAGAGTGTTTATTAATAAATACATATATATTTGATATATATACCTGTGTGGTGTCTTTTCATTTGGTGATTCAAGAGATTGTGTGGTAAAACAAGCTGCTTTACATTCCTTCAAGACTTAGCCTGAAGGCTGCTCTCCACAGCTACCACTAGGATAGCTTTCTATAAAGGTTGTCTTAAACCTATCTACCATAAGAGTCGAATTGTTCTGGTGCAAGGTGTCCACTTTAATTAGTGAACAGCATATACCAGGCCAACTTCTCACAGTCTCAAAGAGGAAATCCTCTTCTAAAGGCTGTTTATGAAGAAGTTCTACCCCATGATAATGAGCAGCCCTGTTAAGAAGCTCGACATAGCCAATGTTGTCATCAGGTGGGGAGGGTCTGGAGGGATACAAATCAGCGTCATTATCTGTATTTGGATCTGTGTGGTAATCCTCCCAAGGGTCAGTGTCTTGTGGTGCATCCTGATCCTCACACCTGACCCACAGGATGAAGGGGATAAGTGGTGGTAGTGGTGAATTTAATGGTGTGTTAGCCAAGTTAGGAGGAGGAGGAGAAGGAATATAAGGAGGAGAAGGGTTAGTACCCACATTCTTCTTCTCAAGAGGGATATGATAGTCCTCTGGTAGGTCAATTTTCCGTTTTTTTGGAAGAGTTGCCTGAATATGTCCTGTTTTAGGGTTTATCACCAGCTTTTTCTGTTTTGGGTCCAAAAGGTGGCTCATCGGGCCGAGGCTCTTTGGGGAAGAGTCTTTTTCTTTACGTGGTGATTTGGGCCTTGGAAGGTTTCGGCTCCGAGTCTTGGGCCTTGGAAGGTTTCGGCTCCGAGTCTTGGGCCTTGGAAGGTTTCGGTTCCGAGTCTTGGGCCTTGGAAGGTTTCGGTTCCGAGTCTTGGGCCTTGGAAGGTTTCGGTTCCGAGTCTTGGGCCTTGGAAGGTTTCGGTTCCGAGTCTTGGGCCTTGGAAGGTTTCGGTTCCGAGTCTTGGGCCTTGGAAGGTTTCGGTTCCGAGTCTTGGGCCTTGGAAGGTTTCGGTTCCGAGTCTTGGGCCTTGGAAGGTTTCGGTTCCGAGTCTTGGGCCTTGGAAGGTTTCGGTTCCGAGTCTTGGGCCTTGGAAGGTTTCGGTTCCGAGTCTTGGGCCTTGGAAGGTTTCGGTTCCGAGTCTTGGGCCTTGGAAGGTTTCGGTTCCGAGTCTTGGGCCTTGGAAGGTTTCGGTTCCGAACCTTTCAGAGTGGAAGGTAAGTTGACCAATGGATGTTTGGTCTTATGTCTTGGTGCCGAAGGTGTCGGTTCGACTTCAGAGCGGGGCTGGCTCGAGCCAGAGCCAGAAGGCTTCTCTTTCTGTTTCAGAGCCGGGCCGGAGGGTGGGGCATCGGAAACTTTTTGTCGGTGCCGACCTGAACCGGAGGGTGAAGGAGGGCCCGGAGCCTTTGTCTCATGGTGAATGGGCACATGGGGATCTGTACTCACGGTACGCTGACCCGGAGTGATGTCTTCTTCTTCCATGTCGGAGTTGGCCTCGGACATCTGCTCTTCTTCCTCTGCCCCTTGAGCTGGTCGTTGGGTATTGGAATCTTCGCCGAAGATGTCCGGAACAGCGTCGGTCTGATGTTGCATCTCGTGGCGTCGAGCCAGACGATCACGAAGAGTCTTTTTCGATCGGAATGATCGACACGCGTCGCAGTCCTTCTCGTCGTGTTCCGGGGACAAGCAGAGATTGCACACTTCGTGCAAGTCGGTGCGTGGAAATTTTGCACAACACCCGGGACATAGCTTGAATGGAGTCCGTTCCATCGACTGCTAGCGCGGTCGGCACGGGTAGGCCCAACGGCCTGCCACGAGTTTTCCGATAGAAAGTTTTCAGAAGTGAGACGACGCGCGTCGAATGAGGAACCGCGATCGATAACAATACCGTTGAGGGTAATGAATTGCGCGAAGGGGTCCGAAAACTGCAGAACCGGAGCGCCGCAATACACATCCGAACCCGATGGCGGAAAAAAACAATCTAAGGATGGAATTGGTGCCCATGCGCACTATCACTGAAAGGAGGAGTCACCTACCTCGTGACTGCAAGACTTTTTCGAACAAAAACAAAGTGCAAACATCCGGGCCCAACACCAGATGGCGATCTATGCTAAAGCATATGATCTACAGCTCATATGCCTCGAACATAATATTTTGAATGGAAGCATCTAGCGGGTTGATAAGGTTATTATTACAATAGATATCAAACCGCTTCCATTTAGCTGCGTAGCAAGCCCTTGTAGTAGGTCTTCTGGCCTCTTTAATGATATTCATACAGTCTGGTGGCAGGTTCCGGTAGCGAAACTACGATTTCAGGTGCCAGATCGCTAGGTTGAGATCTTTGGGATCTGGATGTCATCTCTCCATGGCTCTGTGTGAGAAGACTGGGTGTGAGACGTAGTTTTTGATGAGGAACTACTAAGAGCTCCTACAGGGTAGTGAACCAAGGCTGTCAAGCCCATGTGGGAGCTACAAGGATTAGTGTGAGGGATGTTTGCCTGAGCTTCTGAACCACTAGTGCAATACATGGGAGAGGCAGAAAAGCGTAGGCAAATATCCCTGACCAGTTTATCCATAGTGCATTGCCCTTGGACAATGGGTGTGGATACCTGGAGAAGTTTGGGCATTTTGCGTTTTGGTGTGAGGCGAACAGATCTGTGTGTGGAAAACCCCACGTTTGAAAGAATGGGAGAAGAACTTGAGGGTGAAGTTCCCACTCATGATTCCGTTGTGTCTGCCTGCTGAGAAGATCTGCGATCTGATGGTTTACTCCTGGGAGGTGTTCTGCTAGGAGGTAAATCTTGCAATGTATGGCCTACTTCCAAATGGCTTGTGCAAGGCTTGACAGCTGGAGAGAGTGTCGCCCCCCCATATGTTTCTGTATGGAATACATGGATGTCATGTTCTCGGTGCGCATTAGGACAGCTTTGCCTGTTAGGTGAATCTGGAAGGCTTGGAGCGCTAGAAATACTGCTAGGAGCCCTAGATGATTTATGTGAAGTTGCTATTGCTTTTGACCCCACAAACCTTGAATTGTCAGAGTTTGGAGATGAGCTCCCTAACCAGAGAGCGATGCGTCTGCTGTTAGCACTGTCAGTGGAACTGGGTCGATGAAGGGCTGCCCTTTGGACAGGTTTTGTGGATTCCACCACTGCAGAGAGCGATGGGTGCGGCCATCTACTAACACTAGATCTGACAATTGACCCTGAGACGGATTGCACTGATGTGCCAAACACTCCTGAAGGGGACGCATTTGAAGTCTTGCATGTGGAACTATCATGATGCAAGACGCCATCATTCCCAGTAGCTGCATAAATACTCGAGCTGGTAATGACTGGTTGGGCTGAAACTGTGAAACTAGGGCCTGAATATTGCAGATCCTGGCTGCATTGGGACAGGCTAGAGCTTTTTGAGTATTGAGAGTGGCTCCCAAGTATGTTTGCGTGTTGGAGGGTTGGAGATGGGACTTGAACACGTTTACTGTGAACCCCAGATCGTGCAGTAATTGCACGGTTATCTGAGTGTGCTGGAGACACTTTGTGTGAGAACTGGCTTTGATGAGCCAATCGTCCAAGTATGGGAAGACATGAATATGTTGTCTTTGCAAGTGAGCAGCGACTACTGCCAGGCATTTGGTGAATACTCAAGGAGCAGTGGCGACTCCGAACTGAAGCACTTTGAACTGGTAATGTTGTCCCGCTACCACAAACCTGAGATACTTGGTATGAGCAGGATGTATTGGAATATGGAAGTATGCGTCCTTTAAGTCTAGAGTAGACAAAGCCGCCTTGCTGTAGGAGTGGGAGCACTTTTTTTAAAAAATTTTTTATTTGTGCCAGACAGAAACAGAGCATTACAGATAAGGAAAATGCTACTTACCAGTATGCATCTGTTCTTGGCATGTAGAGCTGCAGATCCTCACACTGTGCATTAGATCGCCATCTGGTGTTGGGCTCGGATGCTTGCACTTTGTTGTTGTCTTCGAAGAAGTCTTTGTAGTCATGTGATAGGTGACTCCTCCTTAGGACAATAGTGCGCATGGGCATCGACTCCATCCTCAGATTGTTTTTCGCCATATTGGGGAGTGATGGAGTTAGTAGAAAAGAGATGTCCATGTGTGTGTATCTAATTAAGATAGGACTGGAGCACATACAGGTCCCGGGGAGGTGGGTGGGCGTGTGAGGATCTGCAGCTCTACATGCCAAGAACAGATGCATACTGGTAAGTAGCATTTTCCGTCGAGGCATGTGAGCTGCAGAGCTCACACTGTGCATAGACTGTACAGCAGTATCTCCCCTAGCGGTGGTCACCTGTATGTGTTGCAGTAGTTTGAAAAAGGGTTTTAAGGACAGCTTGGCCCACAGAAGCTTGTTGCTTGGCTTGCACATCAACACAATAGTGTTTAGTGAAGGTGTGTGTTGTAGACCATGTGGCTGCCTTACATATGTCTTCTAGGGAATGTTCCCTAAGAATGCCATGGATGCCCCTAGTTTGCGTGTTGAGTGCGCTCTAGGGGAACTGATAATGTGCATTTGGCTTTTTGGTAGCAGATTTGGATACATTTAACAATCCACCTTGCAACCCCGGCTTTTGAGATGGGATTACCTTTGTGTGGTGGAGAGAAAGCCACAAACAATTGTTTGGTTTTGCGAAAGGATTTGGTTCTGTCAATGTAATACATAAGGGCTCTTTTGACATCTAGGGTGTGGAGAGCTCTTTCTGCCACGGAATCTGGGTTTTGGAAGAACACAGGTAGTTCTGATTGGTTAAGGTGGAAAGGCGAAATGACTTTGGGAAGGAATTTTGGGTTTGTTCTGAGAACTACCTTTTTATGATGTATTTGTAAGAAAGGCTCTTGTATAGTTAGAGCTTGTAGTTCACTGACTCTCCTTAGAGAAGTGATTGCAATTAGAAACGCAACTTTCCATGTAAGGAATTGAAGTTCACATTTATGTAAGGGTTCGAAAGGTGGACCCATGAGCCTGGTAAGTACTATATTAAGATTCCACACTGGGGAAGGTGGTAATCTGGGAGGTATGATGCGCTTAAGGCCTTCCATGAAGGCTTTAATGGCGGGAACTTTGAATAGTGATAAGTGTTGCCTGTTTTGCAAGTAAGCAGCAAGGGCTGCGAGGTGCAGACGTATGGATGAGTATGCAAGACTACATCTTTGCAAATGTAGCAAATAGCAAATGATGTTTTGCGTAGAGGCTTGTAATGGTTGGATGTTATTATTAGTGCAGTAAATAGCGAATCTTTTCCATTTAGCTGCATAGCAGGCTCTGGTAGTTGGGCGTCTAGCTTCTTTTATAACGTCCATGCAGTCTGGGGGTAGGTTAAGGTAACCGAATTCTAAGACTTCAGGAGCCAAATTGCAAGGTTCAGCTGAGATGGATCTGGGTGCATTATCTCTCCATGGCTCTGCGTTAGCATTGTTGGGGAGAGGTGTAGTCTTTGGTATGGGACTACTGATAGCTCCAGTAGTGTGGTGAACCACGGTTGGCGTGCCCATGTAGGGGCTACTAGTATCATTTTGAGAGACTTGTCGAAGCTTGCGTACTACAAGTGGGATGAGTGGGAGCGGTGGAAAAGCGTACACAAATCTGCCGGACCAGTTCATCCATATCGCATTGCCCTTGGACTGCGGGTGTGGAAGCCTGGCGGCGAAGGTTGGGCATTTGGCGTTTTGGTGTGTGGCGAACAGATCTAAGTCTGGCTGGCCCCACATCTGGAAGAAAGGTAGAAGAACTTGTGGATGTAGTTCCCACTCGTGAATCTGTTGTGCTTGTCGACTTAACAGATCTGCAATCTGATTGTGAACCCCTGGTAGGTGTTCTGCTAGAAGGTAAATGTTTTGTGGAATGGCCCACCTCCAAATGTCCTGTGCTAGTTGGGACAGTTGTGGAGAGTGTGTCCCCCCTGTTTTTGTATATAGTACATAGCTGTGATGTTGTCTGTTCGGATCAGGACAGCTTTGTTTTGTACGTGGAGTTGAAAGGACTTGAGAGCTAGGAATATGGCTAGTAACTCTAGGTGGTTGATGTGGAACAGCTTCTGCTGAGTGGTCCACTTGCCCTGTGTTGTATGGTGTAACAGGTGTGCTCCCCATCCTGTAAGGGATGCGTCCGTGGTTAGTACTACTTGTGGAACCGGCTCTAGGAACGGCCGCCCCTTGGACAAATTGTTGGTGTTCCACCACTGCAGAGAGCGATGTGTGCGGCTGTCTACCAACACCAGATCTGTAAGATGTCCGTGAGCCTGGTTCCATTGGCGCGCTAGGCACTCTTGTAGAGGACGCATTTGAAGTTTTGCATGAGGGACGAGAAAAATGCAGGATGCCATCATGCCGATGAGCTGCATAAACACTCTGGCTGGAAGAGAGTGTTGCATTTGAAACCTGGGGACAAGGGTTTGTATACTGGCTATCCTGGCTGGGCTGGGGTAAGCTCGAGCAGTGGAAGTGTTTATCGTAGCTCCCAGATATTGAAGGACATGGGAGGGCTGAAGGTGGGACTTGGTATAGTTTATTGTGAAGCCCAAGTTGTGTAATGTTTGTATTGTTTGGTGAGTGTGTTGGACACACTGGTTGAATGATTTGGCTTTGATAAGCCAGTCGTCCAGGTATGGGAAGACATGTATTTGTTGTCTTCGTAGATGCGCTGCTACTACTGCAAGGCATTTGGTAAACACTCTTGGAGCAGTGGTGACTCTGAATGGGAGTACTTTGAACTGGTAGTGCTGCCCATTGAGAACGAGACCTTAGATACTTCCTGTGAGCAGGATGTATGGGAATGTGGAAGTAGGCGTCCTTGAGGTCTAATGTGGCAAGGAAGTCTTGTTGTTGTAGTAAGGGAAGCACTTGTTGGAGAGTGATCATGTGAAAATGATCTGAGTGTATGTATTGATTGAGAGGTCTGAGGTCTAAAATAGGCCTGAGAGTGCCGTCCTTTTTGGGAATGAGGAAGTACAGGGAGTAAACCCCTGTGCCTTGCTGTAGCAGAGGCACTGGCTCTATGGCGTGCTTTTGAAGCAGGGAAAGTACCTCTTGTTGTAAGAGTGCAAGATGGTCTGTGGACATTGGACGCTGCCTGGGTGGTATGGTGGGGGGGGGTAGCTGTTAGCTCCAGGCAGTAGCCATGTTGGATAATCTGTCTCACCCACCTGTCTGTTGTAATGGAGTTCCAGACAGGCAGGAACTGTGATAGCCTTCCCCCCCCCCCCCCCCGACAGGGGTGTTGTGGTCGGGGGGAAGTGGAGGAAAGTCACTGTTTGGGAGTGGTGGAGGTACGGGTGTTATTATTACCTCGACCTCTGCCCTTAGAGTTGTTGCCTCTGTAACCACCCTAAAGTATCCTCTATTAGGAGAGGTTTGGGTGTTTGTTCGATAGGAAGAGGAACTGTCTGCGGTGGTATTCCTGGAGCCCCCTCTGTAAAAGGAGCGGCGAAAGGAGCCACGTTGCTGCGGGGACTGCAATGCTCCCATTGATTTGGCAGTGTCAGTATCCTTCTTCATCTTTTCTAGTGCTGTGTCGACAGCAGGACCAAATAGTTGGTTTTGGTTAAAGGGCTGGTTTAGTATGGTAGTCTGAACCTCTGGCTTAAAACCTGAAATGCGAAGCCAGGCGTGTCGTCTGATAAGCATGCTAGTGTTAACTGACCTAGCGGCGGTGTCGGCTGCGTCTAAGGCGCACTTAATGGAGGCATTGGAAATAAGTTTGCCTTCTTGAATGAGGTCAGTGGCTTGTGTTTTGTATTGATCAGGTAGATGTTGAAGGAGGGTTTCTAGCTGATCGTAGTGTGCCCTGTCGTACCTAGCTAGTAGAGCTTGGGTGTTAGCGATGCGCCAGATGTTGGTGGCTTGCGCAGCATGCGTTTCGCCAGAGGAATCTAACAATTTGGATTCTTTATCAGGGGCGGAGCATCCCCTGAAGTTTGGGAATTGGCGCGTTTTCTGGCATTAGAAACGACCAGTGAGTCAAGGGGAGCTGACCTTTGATGTAGGTGGGGTCATCGGGGGCAGGTCTATACTTTTTATCCACTCTAGGATTAAGGATCCTGGCTCTGACCGGGTCGTTAAAAATTTCAGGTGCATGTTTAATGACACCCTTGATCATGGGCAAAGTTTGAACCGTTTTTTGAGACCGTTCAAAAGTGTCTAGAAGAAAAACTTCCTCTGGTTGGTCGGTGTGAATATGCACCCCATGAAAAACGGCCGCCCTATGTATGAGTTGCCCAAAACCTATGTGATCATCTGGTGGAGATGGTTTTGTGGGATAAGGTGGAGGGCTGGGGAGGTCTGTAGGGTCTGGGGGTCATTATAACCCCAGTCATCCTGTGGTGGATTATCTGGATCTAGATATAAATTATGAGGGTCATCCCGTACCCCATGTTGTCCTCATACTCATGTGGGGGAGAATCCGCAGGTTGAGGAGGTGTAATAGGGATGTGGAGAGGAGGGGTGTTAGAGAGAGGTATAGGGGAAGAAGGAGGCATAGGGGAAGTGGAAGAGTCTTTCTTCTTCGGAGGGACAGGCTTGTGACATGGCACAGAGGAAATATGTCCTGTTTTAGGATTGATATAAAGTTTGTGTTGATTAGGATCGATGGGATCCGGTGTAAACAGTTCCTCTCCTTGATTATTAGGTTTTGGCGCCGACTTTTCGGTTCCGAACGTGGTGATGGCTTCTTTAAATGTTCCTTTGCTTTAGAAGGCGTCAGGCGTCCTTCGGTTTAGCTACAGGCTCGACCAGCTTTAGTTTAGGGGTGTGTCGAGTAGCTTCGGTTCCGAGGGATCCGCGTGCTTGGAGGCGGATTTGGGGACCGAGGTGGATTCCGGCGCCGGGTGGTCTTTGTGTTTCGGCGCCGAAGGTGCCGTGTAACGGGCACATGAGGTTTGGTCGGTGCCGAGGAACTAGAAGGCTTTGTTTTCTTGTTCGGTGCCGTGCCCGAAGGCGGGCGTCCGAAACACGTTTACGGTCTCGACTGGGGCCCGTAGGCGAAGTACTGACCGGTGCCTTCGATTCTGCAGGGAGGGTTGGGGCAGGGGCAGTAGTACTCACACGCTGCCCTGAAGGGATGGAACTGTCGGAGTCCTCTGCCTCGGAGATGATAGCGAGGTCTTCGGAGTCTTCTTCCGGAACATCGGGACCCTCGTCGAAGATGTTGACGGGTTCCGGAGAGCGGACCTGTGCGCCATGATGTGCCTTCGGGCTCGACGATCTCGGATTGTCTTCTTGGAGGCGGAAGGAGGCGCAGGCCGGACAAGTGGCCTCGTTATGGTCTGGTGAGAGGCACCGATTACAGACCTGGTGGTGGTCACTATGAGGAAACTTTGCTCCACATTGGGGGCATTTTCGGAATGGCGTCCTTTCCATGGGCAGTAGGCCTTACGGCGTCGATGGGCCCAACGGCCCGCGTCGGCCGGCTGGAAAGGAGATCGAGGAAGGGACGTCGAGATGTCGATGTCTGTATTAGGCGTTGAAAAGTGGAAAACGCTGTAAAAAAACGAGTTTCGAACCGGAGTGTCGAAATGCATCCGAACCCGATGGCGGAAAAAAACAATCTGAGGATGGAGTCGATGCCCATGCGCACTATTGTCCTAAGGAGGAGTCACCTATCACATGACTACAAAGACTTCTTCGAAGACAACAACAAAGTGCAAGCATCCGAGCCCAACACCAGATGGCGATCTAATGCACAGTGTGAGCTCTGCAGCTCACATGCCTCGAACTCAATATTATCTCATGATGGTTTACAGTACTTCAATTCCAATGCAAGGAGTCTAAACATAGGACATATTTACAGCTTAGTAATGACATGACTAGTTGGTTACCCTACAAGTGTGGGCTAGTGTGACTTACAACCGCACTCAACCTAGTACATTCATTCTGTAAATGGCTCCATTACCTAGGTACCGTGTCTCGACCTCAAATAGTCCACCTCTCCATGTGGCGATGAACCAGTGCGATCAGTTCAAGTGCTCGTTTGTGTCGTTTGTAGGAACTGGACTAGTGGTTCCCAGAAATCGAGGTCTAGAAGCCAGTGGTAGTTCTTCTGCATAAGTTTCCAGTGTCTCTCTGCAGTAAGTCATGTCTGTTAACCAGTCCTCAAGCCTGGGGGGTCGTTTACTGCCCCACCGCATCGCTATTCGTCGTTTAGCAAGTAATAGTGCTACAGCTAAGAATTTGCGTCTCCCGACTTGTTTAAGTTTCCAAATCCCCAATAAGCAAGTAACTGGCATGTTTGGGATATTTTCGGCTAGCATAGTCGTCAGTAATATTCTGCCAGTATTGAAGAAGTTGGGGGCATGCCCACGCCATATGTAAGAAGTCCGCACTAGGCGCATGGCATCGTGCGCAGTTGTCATCTGTTCTGAGGCCATATTTATGCAATTTAACCGGGGTGCAGTACGTCTGGTGTAGAAATTTAAAGTGCATTATGCGTAAGTTGCAATTCGATGTGAGTAGATGTAATTGCGTGCAACTATAATCCCAGTCGCGTTTGTCTATTGTTTCGCCTATTGTGTTTACCCATCGTTGGAGTGACATGTTGGGACCTTTCCTCTGCTCCTCTAGCGATGTATTGTAGAGGCGCGTAACTAATATTTGGCGTGTGGGTGCTGTGAGTAGAATCTGTAGCGCATTAAGTTGTGGGGGTTCCTCCGGGAATGAGGGATATAATTCTTTAGCCGCCGCGCAGTCTCAAGTAGGCAAATATTTTAAGGGGCGTTTGGTGTGCGCATAGTGACGGGTCGTTTCTCGATATAAACTGTTTATGCGGGAACATACTACCCATGTCCGTTAGTCTCATTTCTTCTAATAAATTAAGCATTTTCTTTTCTTGTGCGACTGAAATTTGGGGATGATTAGCTGCAGGCATTGCTGGTGCGTACAATGGGAGTTTTTGTGCACATTGTGCAAGTGTGTACCATGCTCTGGACGTGCACTGTACTGTTTGTATCTTGTCTCTCGGTGTGTATCGTTGGGGATCTATAATATATGCTATCAGGGAGTCTGTGTGCACGCTGTCTTGCTCCGCTGCTAGATGCGGAATATGTGCATGTGGGTGCAACCAATAATGCGTGTGTTGCGCTTGTGCACAATAAAAATATAATTGAAAATCCGGTGCCCCAAACCCTCCTTGATGGTATGGTTGTGTTAAGGTTTTCCAGCTTATTCTAGCATGTTTCCCTGCCCATGTCAAGCGTTGCAAAGCGGTTCGCAATTGTGAAAAAAAAAAAAAATCGCATGCGTTAGCCAGATCGGTATATTCCAGAATAAATATAGAAATCTGGGCAATATTATCATTTTCTGTATGGCTATTCTATCAGCTAACGATAGAGGCATCTTAATCCACTTGTCCACCTGGTCCTCAAGTTTGGACAATGCTTTCCCATAATTTTCTCTAATCACTATTTCTGGATCCCGATGTATCCAGATTCCCAGGTATTTCACCGGGTCTGTATTCCATTTTAGTGGGTAATCAAGAGTTGGGTGTGGTGCGTTTGCTGTTAGCGGTATTACCACCGACTTATCCCAGTTTATTTTGAGGCCTGAATAGGATTCGAATCTAATATATTCCCTAATAAGTGGATTAAGATATGTATCTGGGTCTCGTGTATATAACACCATGTCGTCGGCGTACAAAGAAATACCAATGGGGCGGAGACTAAACTGTAAAGCGGAGTTGTAATGGTGTTGCCGAATTTTGCAGGCTAGAGGTTCTAATATTAATGCAAATAAAATTGGGGAGAGTGGACAGCCTTGTCTCGTTCCGCGGCTTATTCCAATCGGGTCAGAGGTGACCCCATTTATTCGCACCCTGGCCATGGGCTCAGTATATAGCAATTCTATCCAGCGTATAAATGGCTTGGGAAAACCCATTTTGCCCAGGACTGTGAACATGAATTTCCACTCCACTGAGTCAAACGCTTTCGCTGCGTCTAATAAAGCCGCGGCTGCCGGTACGTCGGGGTCTAAGCTGTGATACATTGCAAAGATTGTGCGTATGTTTTGTGATGATCTGGATGGAATGAACCCAGCCTGGTCCGGTAACACTAGGGAGCATAGAAGGGGTTGTATTCGTTTAGCTATTATTTTGGCCAAGATTTTAACATCTATGTATGAGAGAGAACGGTCGATATGATTCGCATTTCGTTAAATCTTTATCAGGTTTGGGCAGTGCTATCAAGAGGGCTTCTCGTAGTGACATTGGAAGCAGACCTTCTTCGTAGGCTTCTTCATACATTTCGGCCAAATGGGGTATCAATAGGTCTCTGAATTCTTTATAAAATTCGCCTGGGAGGCCATCTAGTCCTGGTGCTTTGTTATTTGGAAGTGAATTAATTGCCTCACGCAGTTCATCCTCTGTTATATGGTGGCTAAAGTAATCCCTGCGTTCATCGGACAACCAGGCTAGCGCAATGTCTTCTAGGTAGTCAGATTCCTTCTGTAGAAACTACAGTTTGTGTGGTGTAAAGTTGTGCATAATATTTTGTGAAGCATCCTAGGATAGAGGGAGTGTCATATAATGGGGTATTGTGTTCATTTGTTATTTGTGTGATATAGGAGGTGGTGTGCGCAGGCTTCATTTTAAATGCTCGGGCCCGTCCGGGTCGACCTCCCTCTCCATAATTCCTTGCTGTGTACCTACTCGAGATAGATTTTATCTCGACCTCTGCAAATTCATGAAATGTGTGTCTTTTCCCGTATATCTGCTAGCAGTTTAGGATCTTGTGTGGCTGCATAGTCTGTCTCCAAGCATTGAATATCTCTTTCCACCATGTTGAGTTGTTGTTGGATGTCCTTAAGTATTCCTGCATGTTTACTGATGCAATGCCCACGCATAGTGATCTTAAAAGCCTCCCATAACGTACGTGTGCTACTTACGGATCCCGTATGTTGGTGGAAATACTCCACGATAGCTTGGCGTAATTCACTACGAAAGACCTGGTCTGAAAGTGCAGATGGTTGTAGTCTCCATGTGAATTGTCGTGAGGTATGTGTAGGGATAGCTAGTGTAAGACGTACCGGGGTGTGGTCGGACAGTGTTTTGGGTAGATGCTCCACTTCTTTCGTCCACGTGCTAACTTCTTGTGTGGTTAGCCAATAGTCTATCCGAGACCATGTGTTCTGTGTTGAGGATGTGCAAGTGCCTTCTCTACGTCCTGCATGTCTCAGTCTCCAAACGTCTACCATGGACCACTCATCCATTCCCTCTCCGAGAGTCTTAGCTGCTTTCTTACCATATCTCTCATTTCCAGTTGATCTATCTAGAATGGGGTCTAGGCAAGTGTTGAAGTGCCCTCCCCATATAATGGCCATGGGTTGTAGTTCGCGCAATTTAGACCTATTGTGCGCATAGAACGCTGGGTCATCAGTGTTTGGGCCATATACTGTTACAATCGTGAGATCTGTGCCTCCAAAGTTGCCTCGTACTATGATAAATCTGCCCTGATCATCTTTAATAGTTGTTATAGCTGTAAAAGGGGTATTTCTTTTAATCAGTATCAGAACACCTCTGGCGTAGTTAGAATAGGAGGACGCCACACGGTATGTTGCCCATCTATGCCCTATATTATTCTCCCTGTATTCTGTTAGGTGAGTTTCTTGGATACAAGCAACGTCCACTTTATGTCTATCTAGGTAGGCTAGCACCTTACGAATTTTCTGTGGGTTATGAAGCCCACATACGTTCCAGGTCAAGAGTGTCAGTTTTCGCACACAGTTCTGCATGTCAGCCATGTTGTATGTTGTTGAAACTCCTTGTCTGCTGTTGCCCTGGGTGTAACCTCGGGGCATATTGATCTTCGTCTGTTTGTCCGTCTCCGTCTGGTATTTTCTGGTTTCCACCCCTCCCGCCACCCTCCTCCCACTCAGCTAGTCCCATTTTAGCGAAGGCATCCCCAAATACACAACATAACTTTTAACCCCATCCCTCTTATACCAACTCAAAAAACAATTTGAACTATTGTGGTGTACACTAGGGGGCGGAAGTTGCCGGGCCCAGTATTCCCTCGTGGTATTATACAAGGGGGACGCCCTACTTAAACAGATTGTTGCACATTGAGCATCTAGTTCGTTACAGTACCATATCTTGCCCCATACCAGCTATATTGTTCATTATATAGAATATGAACGTGTAATTGTCTTCCCAATTCACAGTCAGTGATACATCGTTAATTCTCCGTGGTACTTATCTGTGGTTCAACACCGCTCTTCATCAGATAAATGCCGGTGTTCACAGTTCCCATCTTTTTTGCAGCAAAACGGGATGTTTTGCAATAGGATGTTGGTCGCTATGATCTGGTACCACCGCGGCGTTTTGATAGCCAACATCTCAATCTTTATTCCGTCGCCTCTCACTGACTGCATTGGGCTGCGTGCTCAGTTCTACCAAGTGCTAAAGGCGATGTCTATTACTCCACATCTGACAGTGTCGCTTGGTCCAATTGTCTGTCTCTTGGCGATCTCAGTCTCGTGCCTGTTTCGACTGCAGGTATTTCATGAGCTCTTTAGGTTCATTGTAAAATTTAGTTGATCCATCGTCAATTACCTTTAGTCTAGCCGGGTATAGCATGGCATAATCAATTTTTAAATCCCGCAGTTTTTGTTTTGCTGGTCCAAATTTCCTCCTCGCTTCTTGGACCGTCTGTGTGAAATCTGGATATAAAGCTATTTCCATGCCGTTGTGACGTAGATTTCCCAATTCTCGTGCTTTGCGTAAGGCCGCATCTCGGTCTCTATAATTGAGGAGCTTGGCAATTATGGGTCTTGGCCTGGTTCCCAGAGGTGGTTTGGGGGCCAAAGATCTATGCGCTCTCTCGATTATAAAAACGTCCGAGAAGGTATCTCTACCTAATAAGGTGATAAGCAGCTGCTCCACATATTTTTTCATTGGCCCTGTGTTGGTGGTTTCTGCTATTCCCATCAAGCGCAAGTTGCTTCTTCTAGACCTCGCTTCCAAGTCTTCTGCTTTAGCCGTCAGCGCCGCTAATTGTTTGTCCATTCTGTTCTGCTTAGTATCCAACTGATTTACATCTTCCACATCGGATATCCGGTGTTCTGCTATATCTAATCTCTCTGTGTGGCGGTCCAGTCTTTCGGACATGCGGTCGACTGTGTGTTAGTGTGTCAATCTTGCCATCTATGTTGGAGAGTGCAGTTTGGATTGTGGCAAACATGGCTTGTACGTCATCATTTGTTACGCCGTTGTTAGCCGTCGCAGCTGTTTGATGTTCTTCTGTGACGTTGTCTGGTGGTTTTTTGGACTGATCAAAAGTGAGTTTGGGTTGATTTTTATCTGGTTTCCCCATATTTCAGACGTTAGTCACCTCCTGATACAGTCTCTTAGATTCGTGAGGTTGGCGCTGCCCTGGGTGAGTCACTTAGCTTTGTCGCTGTCTGTGGGCACTGTCTTGTATTTTGGCGCACGGTGGGTATGTATTCGTTTGGCGCTTCAGTTAGACTGCGTTGTCGCTCTAGGCTCACATCAGCTTCGGGTCTTCTATTGTATTAGTGCCGCAGCTATTCTCGGAATTTGGTATTGATCGTTTCAGTTTGTTGGGCTTGTTTGTGGTAGTGTACTTACTCCTGTTCCGTGCCCGGTTGTGGATGGCTGTTATGTGGGCTCAGCGGGAGGATCTCGTCGGTGCTTCCGATGTCGCACTTCTCATTCCCGGTGAGGTCCCCCGCACTGCACCCTTTTGCAAGTACAGCAGGTCTCAGCCGGTGGGTCGTCTATGTAGTGTAGGTCCCTAGGAACAGCAGGCACGCCTGGGTGTGCCCCTGTATCACCTACTGTTCCCACTGGTGGCGGTCCCCGCTCCCGATATATTAATTCCAATTTCTTGATCTCTTCTGCGGGTTTGGCGAGTGAGGGTGGACCCCGTCCCGATGTTAGGATGCACGTGTGAAGCCTGTGGGACCTCCTGTAGGCAGCTTCTTAGCCGAGATCATAGCAAATGTTGAGTGCGCCAACACCGGCGCGCCGGGCCCAGAATCCAGCAGGCGACGATCCAGATATTCCCTCCGCGCGCACTTCCTCTGCTGTGTCCGCACCCCGATAATATAATTCGGAAATCAGTGGACAGCGGGAGGCCCCTCAGCAGTAGAACGGTTGGGTATGTGGACTGTATCGCTATTTCCAACCCCAAGCGCATCACAATACTAGTATGGCATAACAGCGAGTCTATCTGCGACGCAGTTTGTATTCGTGCGCAGTGATGCGCCAGCGCGTAGTAGTCTTTGCCGTTGCTCACCTTCCGATTTGTATGCTATCTTTCCAGTCGGGGGTCACAAGTCACTAAGTATGTCCCCCGTGGTTTCGCTGCGCCGAGGTTACCGCCTCCCGCAAGGCTCCGGAACAGGCGCCCGGCTGTTACCCCCTCCGGCCGACGTGCCGTACGTCTCGAATACGTGAAACACTCCAGCTCGGCGTCCGGGTTGCAGTTGTGCGCGCTAGGCCACAGACATCTCCGCTAGCGATGCAACGAATTCAGGGTGCGTTAGTACCACTCAAGCGCTAGTTTCCAGCGATCGAGGGTGTGTAGTGGAGTGCTCTGTTACGAAGTGTGTCAGCTCATTTGTGCGGGCTATTGGGATGTTTCAGCGGGCATCCGAGAGGAGCTCTTTCAGCTTGCGGCCATCTCGTAGCTCGGTTAGCTCCGCCCCCAGGAGTGAGAGCACTTGTTGAAGTGTCACCATGTGAAAGTGATCTGAGTGAATATATTGATTTAGCTCGGAGGTCCAGTATAGGCCTGAGAAAGCCGTCCTTTTTGGGTATGAGAAAATATAGGGAGTACACGCAAGACCCTTGATATTGTAATGGTATGGGCTCTATAGCTCCCTTTTGCAGAAGAGAGTGAACCTCCTGTTTGAGGAGGTGTAGGTGCTCTGGTGACATTTTGTGTGAACGTGGAGGAATGTTTGTGGGATTGTTGGTAAGCTCCAGGCAATAACTAGATTGGATAATTCCTAGGACCCATCTGTCTGAAGTTATTGTATGCCAGACGGGGAGGAATTGAGAGGGACGTCCCCCAACAGGTGTGGAATGATCGGGGGAAGAGGAGGCAAGTCACTGTTTGTTGCAGGGGAAGTGCGTGGTGTGGAACCTTTACCTCTTCTCTTGCCATTATTGCCTCGAAACCCACCTCGAAAGTAACCTCTTGAAGAGGGTGACTGACTGTTTCCTCTGTAAGATGTTGAGGTGTTGTCTGTGGATGTGTTCTGGGAGCCCCCCCCTTTAGAAGGAGCCACACAAAGAACCCCGATTGGTTGGGGACTGCAGAGATCCCATGGATTTAGCGACATCTGTGTCCTTTTTCATCTTCTCTAAGGAAGTGTCTACCACAGGACCAAATAGATGCCCTTTGTCAAAGGGTAGATTTAAAATAGAAGCCTGGACTTCAGGCTTAAAGCACAAGTTACTTACCTTCGGTAACGATATATCTGTAAGAAACATTAGCTAGTTATAGATTCCTTACCTTAGAATTACCCCCAGGCGTCAGACTGGATCCGGAAAGATTTTGTCAGCAGTACCTCTGCGCGTCGGCAGGTGGCGTCAGTCGGCTCCGCGTTAGTCGTCGGCGTCGTGGTCGCCAGGATGACGTCGCGGCAGCTACTTAGACGCGCGCTGACGTCAGTTCTGTGTAAGGAAGTGGGTTTCTGTTGCAGTAACCCCCCCCCCACTTTTTGAAAGACGACTGATGCACTTTGACTTGATGTGCCCTGGGTCCCTGCCAATCAGGTTCCCAGGGCCTGTGTTCTTTCCCCAAAACTGTACCCAATTGGCATCTCTGGCCACAGGTCAGCCCCTGGTAAATGGTACCACAGGTACTGACCAGGGAAGACCTCTAAGGGCTGCAGCACTTAATGTGCCAACCACACACCCCACCCACACACCACCCACCCACCCCACCCCCACACCACCCCACACACACACCACCCCCACAACCCACACACACCACCCCACACACACACACACACACCACCCCACACACACCCACACACACACCACCCCACACACACACACACACACACCACACACACACACACACACACACACACACACACACACACACACACACACACACACACACACACACACACACACACACACACACACACACACACACACACACACACACACACACACACACACACACACACACACACACACACACACACACACACACACACACACACACACACACACACACACACACACCCACACACACACACCACCCACACACACACACACCACCCACCACCACACACCACCCCACCCACACACCCACACCACCCCACACACACACCCACACCCCACACACACCACCCACCACCCACACACACCACCCACCACCACCACACACCACCCACCACCCCACCCACCACCCACCACCCCACCCACCACCCACCACCACCCACCCACACCACCCCACCCACACCACCCCACCCACACCACCCCACCCACACCACCCCACCCACACCACACCCACACCACACCCACACCCACCCACACCACACCCACCCACACCACACCCACCCCCCACCCACACCCCCCCACACCACCCACACACACACCACCCACACCACACACCACCACACACCCACACACCCCACCCCACCCCACACCACACACCACCACACACCCACACACCCCACCCCACACCACACACCACCACACACCAACACACACACACCACACACACACCACACACACACCACACACCACACACCACCACACACCACCACACCACACACACCACCACACACACACACACACCACCCACCACACACCACCCACACCCACCACACACACCCACCACACACACCCACCACACACCACCCACCACACACCACCCACCACACACACCACCCACCACACACACCCACCACCCACCACACACACCCACCACCCACCACACACACCCACACCCACACCCACACACACACACAACACCCACACACACACACACACCACCCACACACACACACCACCCACACACCACCCACCCACCCACCCACCCACACACCACCCACCCACACACCACCCACCCACACTTTGCAGGCTGTGTGTTTTGGTGCAGAACAAAGTGAAGTCTCGACATGGCACACACCTGTGTGCCATGCCTACAACCCACTGCCCTGGCATAGGTCAGTCACCCCTCTAGCTGGGTGCACTATACCAGTGGTGAGGGTACAGGTGCATGAGCCCTGTACCCCTACAGTGTCTAAGTCCATTCTTAGACATTGTAAGTGCAGTGCTTCCATTAAGAGTATATGGTGCTGGGAGTTTGTCATTACGAACTCCACAGCACCATAATGGCTGCACTGAAAACTGAGAAGTTTGGTATCAAACTTCTCAGCACATTAAACCCACACTGATGCCAGTGTGGGATTTAATGAAAAATGCACACAGAGGGCATCTTAGAAGATGCCCCCTGAAACCTAACCCACCTCTAGTGTCCAGGCTGAGTGGCTGCTTCAGCTGCCACCACCAGACATGTTTCCGGACCCCTGGGTCGAGAGCTTGCTGCTCCCAGGGGCCTGAAGCAATGCACATCCTGGGACGAGGTGCCAAGCCTCCTCCCCCAGGATGGGTAGGGTTCACGAAGGGGAAGCTTCAAAGGCATGCCGCCTTTGTGAGCCTCCCCCGACCATTTGCTGCTTTCAGCAACTGGTCCCCACTGGTTCTACCCCTCACTTTGGGCGGGAGAACCGGTGGGGAAAAACAAGTGAGGGGAAAGAGGTGTGCCCACCTCTGCCAACTCCATCCCTCAGGTGGGGGAGGCGAGGTGAAGCACAACCTTGAGTCCCCGCCATCTTGAGGATGGGGGGACCCAACCAACCAGGGACAGGCTCCTGCCCCCCTCCCGCTGGGAGGTGGCACGATAGGGGGTGTACCCACCCCAGGGAAGGGACCCATTGGTCCCCGACCTCTACCTACCTGTAACGCCCCTAAATGTAGTATTTAGGGGCACCCTGAGCCTTGCTTCCTCAGATTCCCGCAACCTACGAAGAAGAAGGACAAAAGAAGACACCCAGCAGAGGACTGCAGAGAACAACTGACTTGGCCCCGGCCCTACCGGCCCGTCTGCAGTTTTCAGAGATCCTGCGCCAAAAGTCGCCTTGTCCTGCAGTCAGTGACCTCCAGAACCCCTGAGAGGACTGGATGCCTTCAACAAAGACCAGATCTTCTGTGAACAGCAGTTCTGTTCAAAAGAAACTCCAAAGCAAGACTCTGAGCCTGCTGAGGACAAAAACTCGACGCCTGGAAACACCACTGCACCCGTCGCCTACGGCCCGAGTGGCCCACTGGTTCCAGCGAGGTCCCCCAGCGCTCCAGAGTCAGAGTCCACTGTGGGTTGACCCCTCCAGAACTCCCAGGTGCCGCCTGCAGCCTCTGCACGGAGACCCCCCCCCCCAACCGCGAGTGGCCCGGTAAGGTGAAATCCGACCTCAAAAGACACCCCTGCATCCAGCTGCCCTGCGCCCTGGAGAAAAGAACCTGAGGTGCACCTACGTCCTCGAGCCCTCCAACTTACCTGCCCTGCTGTTGGTTCCTCCCGGAAGTCTTCCTGGACCGAGCCTGCAGCTAAAAACCAAAAACGAAAATCTCCATTGAAAACAGGGCACCCGATGCCAAAACAGCACTCTGCACCCGGCCGCCCCAGCGCCGCTGAGGGTGAACCTCTTGTGCTGGCTTGTTTCCCCAATTGCCCTGAGCTAAAGTCCAGGAGCTTTGCTCCCAAAGCCGTGTGGCCTGCTAGCCAGCAGCCACCAACCGGAGGCCCCCTGTCCTCCATAGGATAACATTGGGCCTCAACACTCTGCACCCGGCCGCCCTAGTGCCGGTGAGGGTGAAACAAAAGTGCATCACGGACCCTGGGGGACCCCTGAGTCTAACCCCAGAACCTTAACTCCCACAGTCGATTACTTACCTGTGAGCCGATAACCTGTTTTTCCTCCTTAGGATAACATTGACAATTTTCTTTCAAAAAGTTTCTAAGTGTGGAGTTTTGAAATCTAAAGATATTCTTTAAAAATCGCAAAAATAACCAAAACGTATTTACTTACCTGTTTGCAGGAAATGTCCCAGTGCTGAATCCAGGTATCCAGCACTGAGTAAGAAAAGTAACGTACAAAGTAACTTACCTGTAATTTACTGAAAAAGCCTATTCATTCCAATGTACTGTATTTGCTAAGTGTTGCAACCTACTGCATTCCCTGTAAATCAAACAAAGTACAATTTCTATTGCATTTTCAAACTGTTCAACAATCAATAACTCATTCCTGTAAAGTATTTAATGCTTACCTGTGCCAGGCTTGCTTGGTTCTAAAAAATAAAAAACAGTATATTTTTTATACAAAAACAATTGGCCTAGAGTTCAGTTCTTGAGTGTGTGAATTCATTTGCTGACTGAGTGTGTACATCAAATGATTAACACTGTCCTCTGATACTGCCTTACCACTCTACCACAAATAGAGAGTAAGGTTCTATCCAACTTTAACCTCTGCCTACCTCTGGGGTCACCTGGACTCTAAACACACTACCTCATTTTGGTGTAGTATATATAGAGCCAGTTTCCTACATTCTGTACACGACTTTCCGCGCCAGAAACGCAGAGCCATGCAAGACAAAACTATGGCCCTGAAAGGATGTCCTTAACCCTAGAAATCAGTTCGCAGAACGGGGAGGATGGGTGGGGCGGTAAGGAATCTATAACTAACTGTTTCTTACAGATATATCGTTACCGAAGGTAAGTAACTTGTGCATCTGAAAGAAACACGTTAGTTATAGATTCCTTACCTTAGAATAGATACCCCAGCAATACCAACCCCGGTGGTGGGTCTGCGAACCAAGATCACACCAGAAAGTCCTGGAGAACAGAACGGCCAAAGAAGCTGTCTCTCCGGACTTGGCTGTCCAGACAGTAGTGCTTGGTAAACGTGTGCAGCGATGCCCACGTAGCTGCCTGACAGATGTCATTTAGAGGCACTCCTCTTCCCAAGGCAGTAGTGGCTGCCGTCGCCCTGGTGGACTGAGTGCGTAGCCCGACTGGAGGCTTCTTTTTAGCCAGAGAACAACAAGCCTTGATACACAGCACGACCCATCGAGAAATGGTGCGTTTGTGTACGGCCCAGCCCTTCTTTGCACCCAAATAGCCAACAAACAGTTGATCATCCACCTGGAACTGTTTTGTGCGATCCAGATAGGAGAGCGCACGCTTTGGGTCCAGACCCTCCTTTGAAGGATGCGGAAAGAAGGTGGGCAAAGTAATGGTCTGCCCGATGTGAAAGGCAGTGACCACCTTAGGAAGAAAGGATGGACATGTCCTGAGAACCACCTTATCCGGATGAACAGACAAGAAAGGAGGTTTGGAAGAAAGAGCCTGGAGCTCACTCACTCGCCTAGCGGAAGTGATGGCTACCAGGAAAGCAGTCTTGAGAGTTAAGAGGCGTAAAGGACAGTTATGAAGCGGCTCAAAGGGAGTGCACATTAAATAAGTCAGTACAAGATTCAAGTCCCACTGAGGCATAACGAAAGGAATTGGAGGGAAAAGATGCGTTAAGCCTTTCAAGAAGCGGTTAGCTTCCGGGGACTTGAAAAGAGAAGGCTGATCTAGCAGCCGAAGGAAAGCAGAGATGGCAGAAAGATAACCCTCGATAGTGCCCAGAGCAGAGCCCTGCTGGGCTAAAGAGAGAAGGAACAAGAGTACTTCAGAAAGAGGAGCAGAAAGGGGATCCACAGCCTTTGCTGTGCACCATGCCACAAATTTGTTCCACCTACAGGCCTATACCGTTTTAGTGGAGGGACGCCTGGCTGCCAAGATTACGTCACAAACTTCAGGAGGCAGGTCGAAAGACGTTAACTGCCGCCGCTCAATCTCCATGCAAGGAGGTGGAGACTGGACAGGTTCGGGTGGAGGACTGTCCCCTGCTGCTGCGACAGAAGATCCTCCCGAAGAGGCAGTCGTATCGGAGGATCGATGGCCATGTTGAGCAGCTCGGGGTACCAGACTCTTCGTGCCCAATCCGGAGCCACAAGAATGACTTGGGCCCGGTCGCGCCTGATCTTCTTCAGCACTCTGGGCAGAAGTGGTATAGGCAGAAAGGCGTACAACAGACCGCAACTCCACTCGCGACGAAGAGCGTAGCCGAGCGTGTGCCGCCTTGGAAATTCCATGGTATCAAAGAAAATGGACCTCTCCAACCATAAATTCAACAGTACTCAATTTTCAACAAGAGTCCCTTTTATTGACTAAGCTTATAGTAATCGCTTTTTTGAATTTTGAATTATTTTTAGGAGTATTTTTCCCTTTTTTTTTTTAATTAAGAAAACATACGCCAAACGGCTACATCACAGTTTACACAAATATAAATTCATGAAAAGACACGCAACACTATTTACAACGACATCAAGACAAAAATGGGAATATTTACAACAAATCACATTGACGGCATATTGAAAAATCAAGAAATACTTAAAGAACAAACACATACAATGTGCAAATAGTGGTGAGAAAAAACTTGTCCTACACAGTCTTATAAATTGCATTTGCTGGGACTTTAAGGACTGAGTCATCCAGACTGGTATATATATACACAAGGTCCTAGATTGGCCAGAGAAATTATTCAAGCTTCTAGGTTTGTGCTTCATGAATCGAGCTCAAACCTTGGATAAAGTTTGTTTTATTTTCAAAAAAAGATAACTCTTGGCCTCTGCAATTAGTTAGCCAACGCGTTTCGACCTTCAGGTTAGGACAAACGATAAAGTTTGAAGGTCTTCATCAGGGTAGGGTACAGTTCAGATGACGTGCTGTAGGCATCCGGCCATCTCATCTACACCAGTCTTGGTAATACGTAGGGCAGTTGGCGTCGTTGTACACCCTCAAATTGGTA
Organism: Calotriton arnoldi; assembly: GCA_963921515.1. Taxonomy (NCBI): domain Eukaryota; kingdom Metazoa; phylum Chordata; class Amphibia; order Caudata; family Salamandridae; genus Calotriton; species Calotriton arnoldi. The sequence goes on along the minus strand of CAWUFW010002961.1, from coordinate 246,882 downwards.
TAGTATCATCTTCTCTGAAGCATCATAGCAGATTTTCTTTGGTGTCTTCGTGTTCTTGGCTCACTGCAAGCCGATTCCGTACTATTGGCTCACTACCAGCCGGTTCCGTCTTTACGTGCCGAGCTGTAACAGTCACTTCTTGTGGGCCATATCTGCGTGCTCGCCGGCTTCCGCGTAATTCCAACGCGCAGAATTGCTGACATTGCGCGTTCTCTTTGGTGGCGAATAGATCTAACCAAGGCTCTCCCCACTGTTGAAAGAGACCTTGCACCACCTTCGAGTGAAGACGCCATTCGTGATCCATCATGCACCTGCGGCTGAGTTCGTCTGCCCTGGCGTTCAGAGAACCTGCCAGGTGTTGAACCACAAAGAAAATGCCTTGATGTTCCAGCCATGTCCAGAGGCGGAGGGCCTCCTGACAGGGTCCACGACCCACCCCGCCTTGTTTGTTGCAGTACCACACGGCGGTGGTGTTGTCCGTGAACACCTGCACCACTCTTCCCTCCGCCTCCCCCATGTGGCCGCCCCATCCCAGAAGGGAGGCATCCGTCACCACTGTGTGTTCTGGTTGGGGAAGGGAGAGGGACCTGCCACGGACCCAATCCTGGTTCGTGAGCCACCACTGCAGTTGTTGAGCAGTGCCCTCCGAGATCTGGACGTAATCGGACAGATTCCCCCGATGCTGCGCCCACTGGAACTTCAGGTCCCACTGCAGAGCCCGCATATGCCACCTGGCATGATTGATCAGCAGGATGCAGGAGGCCATGAGGCCCAGCAGCCTCAGGGTCATTCAGACCGAAACCCGGGACAAGGGCTGAAAGATCGGAATCATAGCCCGAATGTCCCGGACTCGCTGTTCGGGAGGATAGACCCAAAACTGCGTCGTGTCCAGAACTGCTCCAATGAAGAGGAGCTTCTGAGAGGGAATCAGGTGCGACTTCGGCACATTGATGGAGAACCCCAGCTGATGCAGGCGGTCGGCCGTAGTCTGGAGGTGGGAAACGACTGCCTGGGGCGAGACCGCCTTTAACAGCCAGTCGTCGAGATAGGGGAAGACTGAAACCCCTAATCTGCGCAGATGAGCTGCAACCACCGCCATCACTTTCGTGAACACCAGAGGGGCGCTGGTAAGGCCAAAAGGGAAGCACGGTAAACTGAAAGTGCTCGTGGCCTACCGTGAATCGCAGGTGACGCCGGTGAGCCGGCAGGACGGGGATGTGAAAATGAGCGTCCTGCAAGTCCAACGCTACCATCCAGTCTTGAGGATCTTGGGCAGACAAGACCTGAGCAAGCGTCAACATCTTGAACTTCTCCTTTCGGAGGAAACGATTGACGTCCCTGAGGTCCAAGATAGGACGCAGGCCCTTGTCCTTCTTGGGAACTAGAAAGTAGTGGGAGTAACAACCACGACCTACTTCTGGGACAGGAACGCACTCGATGGCTCCCTTGGCCAAGAGAGCCGTAACTTCTTGCTGGAGAAGGGCCAGATGATCCTCCGACATGCGGTGGTAACGAGGTGGCATGGCTGGAGGGGTAGTCCCGAAGGGGAGGGAGTAGCCCCTTCGGACTATCTGCAAAACCCACCTGTCCGAAGTGATGGTGCGGCAGTGGGGGAGGTGATGGCGAATCCTGCCGCCCACTGGCGTTTGATGGGCCTGAAAGGTCGGACTAGGAGGGTTTGGAGGCTGCTGCAGAGGGGGGGCGAGGGGGGGGGGGGGGGGGGTGGTTGACTGGCCCGCCCGTTGGCCCCCTCAACCACGCGCTGGTTCCCACGTCCCCAGCCGCGCGAAGGTTGGGTAACTTGCTGCGGCCTGTGGCCCTGGGTGGGACGTAGCAGGGCACCCCTTCCGTAGCCACGAAAGGGGCAAAAAGCAGACTGCGCCGGACGGGAGGAGAGGCCCAAGGACTTGGCCGTAGCCCGTGAGTCCTTGAAGCGCTCTAGGGCGTTGTCTGCTTTGTCGCCAAAAAGGCGACGGCCATCAAAGGGCATGTCCATCAAGGTGTTCTGGACATCCCCCGAAAAGCCAGTGGACCTCATCCAGGCGTAGCGACGAAGCGATAGACGTTGAAATGGTCCTGCCAAGAGAGTCGGCGGTGTCCAGCCCACAACGGATCGTATACTTTGCTGCATCTCTCCCAGCGGCAACAGCCTGGGAGAGCACTGCCCGGGCCTCCTCCAGACACTGAGGCAGCACTTGCGCAACCGTATCCCACACTGAGTGCGATTAACGGCCCAAGAGACATGCGGTGTTTACAGACCGCAGTCCTAAGCTGGCGGAAGAGAAAATTCTTTCCAAGATGGTCCAGCTTCTTGGATTCCCTTTCCGGTGGAGCGGTAGGGAAGGCGCTTTTGGAGGTGGAGGCTTGGACCACCAAGCTCTCCGGGGTGGGGTGTTGGGAGAGGAAAGTGGGGTCGCCCGGAGCCGGCGATCATCCTGTCCACGGGAGCCCCCGTGTTAGGCCTGGACCAGGTGCCCAAAAGGACGTCGGTGAGGGCCTCATTAAACGGAAGCAGGGGCTCCGAAGAGCTCGCTGCCGGTTGAAGCACCTCAGTCAGGTGGTTAGTCCTGACCGCCACCGTAGGAAGCTCGAGGTTGAGAGCCTCGGCCGCCCTAAGCAACACCACAGCGTATGACGCTCCCTCCTCCGTAGCCACGGTAGGAGGAGACAACATGCCAAGGTCGGGTGAAGTGTCAAGACCACTGGCATCCCCCAGTTCCTCTCTCCAGTCCTGATCAAACCCTAGCTGGTCAGTTAAAGGGTCACCTGACATCTCCCAGTCCTCCTCATCATCCACTGGGTGCCACTGTTTGAAAGGGACCCCAGGAGTGAGCAGGGGCATGAAATCTCCACCCGGCACCGGATCCGGCGTCGATGTCGGTCTGGCGCCACATCCACGTCGGGAAGGAAACTGGGGTCGACGCCGGCCGGGGGCCGACCAGCGTCTGGCACGGGAGTGGTGCCGTTGGATGCGGCGCCGGTGTAATGAGGTCAACCGGTGCCGATCCGGATCCAGGCCTGGATCAAAGGGGGGCCTGCGGGCCGCCGGCAGCGAAGACCCAGGCAGCGAAGATTCCGTGGAGCCCGAAGGCACGCCGGCGGGGTCTGTCCGCCCAAAGATGGCATGCATCACCTCATAGAACGTACGAAGCTGGGCGGCGGTCGCTCCGGGTCCCGGAAAGGGAGGGAAGCTCGGAGTCGACCCTTCAGGCTCCGCGCGCAGAGCCGCGGGAGTGGCACCACCCGCACGCCTCGCCGAGTTGGCCGACCGACGAGGAGAAGGCGAAGAGCGATGATGCTTCTTCGACTTCTTCTTATGCTTCAACTTACCCGACCCTGAGTGCGATGACTTCGAGCCGGACTGATGGTGGCTCCGCGACCGGTCCCTCGACCTCCCTCTCGACCGGGACCTTGAACGGCGCGGAGCCGACTGCAGTCGTTCAAGCAGCTTTCGGGACCGCTCCCGCAAAGCCTTCGGCGTCAACAACTGACAGTCTGAGCACGACTTGGGGTCGTGGTCGCGCTCCAGGCAAAAGAGGCACACGCGGTGCGGATCCGTCACCGACATCAATCGGGTACAGGAACCGCAAGCCTTAAAACCGGGCATCCCTCGTGTGCCTGTTCGGAGTCGGAGACTCGAAACAAGACGTCGACAAAAGTCGAGAAAAACTTAGTCAAAAAATGACTGAGGTACCGCTCTTCCCGGATCTGCGCTGGCTGGCGCGGAAAAAGAACGAACTGACGTCAGCGCGCGAGGGCGGCGTCTAAGTAGCTGCTGCGACGTCATCCCGGCTACCACGACGCCGAACGCGGAGCCGACCGACGCCACCTTCCGACGCGCAGAGGTACTGCTGACGAAAAATCTTTCCGGATCAAGTCTGAAGCCTGGGGGTAATTCGAAGGTAAGGAATCTATAATTAACGTGTTACTTTCAGATGCCTGAAATTCTGAGCCAGGTGTTGTTTCTCCTTAGCAAAACACTGGTGTTAACTGCACGTGCGGCAGTGTCAGCTGCGCCTAAAGCACACCTAATGGCAGTGTCAGAAATGGAGTTTCTCTTCCTGAACGAGGTCGTGTGCGTTAGCCTTATGTTCGTCCGGTAAAAATGGGAGCAATTGCTCCAATTCGTCATAATGCACTCTAGCATATCTGGCTAAAAGAGCGTGAGTATTGGCAATACGCCAGTGACTGGCTGCCTGTGCAGCTACTCTCTTCCCAGAGGCATCCATCAGTTTAGATTCCTTGTCTGGAGGAGGGGCATCTCCTGACGTTTTTGAGTTTGCCCGTTTACGGGCGTTAGATACTACCAGGGAGTCTAATGGTAATTGACCCTGGATATAAACTGGATCTGTAGGTGCTGGTTTATATTTTTTGTCCACCCTTGGTTCAAGGATTCTTGCCTGCATTGGGTCTTTAAAAGTGTCGTATGCATGTTTAAGTATACCCTTAAGCATGGGCAGTGTATGAGTGGATCTTTGTGAAGAGCTTAGAGTTTCAAACAGAAAATCCTCCTCAAGAGACTTTGTGAAGCTGAACTCCATGATATTCAGCAGCCCTATTAATCAATTCTATATACCCTACATTATCATCCGGTGGAGAGGGTTTTGAAGGGTACAAGTTTGGGTCATTGTTTGTATTTGGGTCTGTATTATAATCGTCTCATGGATCAGGAATATTGTCATCTGCTCCATCTCCATCCCAGTCATCCTGTTGGTCAGGTGATTGTGAATTTGTGGGTGTCATTAGGGTTAGGTGGGGAGGAAGGTGATGGAGTAGGAGGAGAAGGGTTAGTACCAATACTTTTCCTTTTAAGGGGAATGTGGTAAGTGTCCTCGTCCTCTGGCTTGCGTTTAACTGGCAATTTTGCATGAATATGTCCAGTTTTAGGATTAATGACCAATTGTTTTTGTTCTGGGTCCGGGTTGGAAGGCGGGACGTCTTAACGATGCTCCTTGGATAGAATGGGAGCAGTTTTCTCTTCCGGCGTTAAAATGTTCGGTGCTGGCATTTTCGGCGCCGAAGTGTTCGGATCAGAAGATGATTTCGGTACCGAAGAGGTTGTAACGATAACGTGTTTCGGCTACGAATGTTTTTGCTCTGTGCCCGAATGGGGCTGACTATCCCGAGCCGGAAGGCTTTGGTATTTGTTTCGGTGCCGGGCCTGAAGGCGGGGCGTTAGAAACCTGTTCTCGGTGCCGACCTTGGCCTGAAGGCAGAAGAGGGACCGGGGCCTTTTTCTTGGGCAGAGTTTGGGGCAGGGGAGTATCGGTACTCACGGTATGCTGACCCTGCGGTATGTCTTCGTCCATGTCGGAGTCGGCTTCTGACACGGAAATGTGTTAATCTTCTTCGGCTCCTTGTGTGTCGAAGACATTGTGGTCGGAATCTTCTCCGAATATATCCGGAGCGGAGCCGCTATATTGTTGACTCATTTAGAGACGTCAAGCCAGACGGTCACGGAGCCTCTTCTTGGAGCAGAAAGATCGGCATGCGTCAGTGTTGTTCGTCGTGTTCCGTAGATAGACACAAGTTGCACACTTCTTGCGAGTCGGTGTGTAAGGAAGTGGGTTTCTGTTGCAGTAACCCCCCCACTTTTTGACAGACCACTGATGCACTTTGACTTGATGTGCCCTGGGTCCCTGCCACTCAGGTTCCCAGGGCCTGTGTTCTTTCCCCAAAACTGTACCCAATTGGCATCTCTGGCCACAGGTCAGCCCCTGGTAAATGGTACCACAGGTACCCAGGGCACTGTGACCAGGGAAGACCTCTAAGGGCTGCAGCACTTATTGTGCCACCCTTAGAGGCGACACACACGCGACACACACACACGCGACACACACACGCGCCACACGCGACACACACACGCGCCACACGCGACACACACGCGCCGCCGACACGCGCGCCGCCGACACGCTACACGCGCCACGCGCGCGCCACACACACACACGCGCGCGCCACACACACGCGCGCGCCACGCGCGCGCCACACACACGCACGCGCGCGCCACACACACGCCACCCGCGCGCCACACCACGCGCCACCCACGCGCCACACCACGCACACACACACACACACACACACACACACACACACACACACACACACACACACACACACACACACACACACACACACACACACACACACACACACACACACACACACACACACACACACCCACCCACCCCCCCCCCCCGTCCCAAGGCACCCCTGCACCCGACGCCCCACGGCCTTGTGTGCCCAACCCAGCGGTGCCTAACCAACCCTCCACATCCCAACTTACCCCTCGAAGTGGTGGTCACTCATGGACTCCGAGCCTGCAGTGTTTTTGTCCCGGAGAATCTCCACTGAAATCAACAGGGCACCCGACCTCAAAACAGCACCCTGCACCCGGCCGCCCTAGTGCCGCTGAGGGTGCAACAGTGCATCACTGACCCTGGGAGACCCCGGAGTCTAACCCCAGAACCCTAACTCAAAAGACCGATTACTTACCTCGAAACCGATAACCTGTTTTTCCTCATAGAATAACATTGACACTTTTTCTCCCAAAAAGTTTCTAAGTGTCGACTTTTGAAAACTAAGAATATTCCTTAAAAATCGCACAAATAACCTAAACGAATTTTCTCAACTATTTGCAGGAAAGGCCCCAGTGCTGAATCTAGGTATTCAGCACGGAGTAGGAAAAGTAATGTAAAAGTAACTTTCCTGTGAATTGAATTTCCTTCCATAGGATAACATTGGTGGTTCTATGTGAAAACGTTTCTAAGTGTCAACTTTTGAAATACAAGAACATTCTTTAAAAATCGTACATCTAACTAAAACGCATTTTCTCAACTGTTTTCAGGAAATGTCCCAGTGCTGAATCTAGGATCCAGCACTGTGTTAGAAAAAGTAATCCGAAAAGTAACTTGCCTGCAATTTACAGGAAAAGCCTATGTATTTCAATGTACTGGTTCAAAAAGTTTCTAAGTGTGGACTTTTGAAATCTGAAAATATTCTCTAAAAATCGTACAAACTACAAAAACGTAATTATTTACCTGTTTTAAGTAGATGTCCCAGTGCTGAATCTAGGAGTCCGGCACTGGATTACAAAAATAACGCAAAGTAATTTTACCTGCATTTACCTTAAAAAGCCATTCATTTCAATGTACTGCATTTACTAAGTATTGCAACCTACTGCATCCCCTGTAAATCAAATCAAGTACAATCTTCATTGCTTTTTAAAACTGTGTACAACAAGTAACTTATTACTGAAAAGAATTGAATGCTTACCTGTATCAGGCTTGCTTGGTTCTAAAATAAAACAGTATATTTTTTATACAAAAACAATTGGCCTAGAGTTCAGTTCTTGAGTGTGTGAATTCATTTGCTGACTGAGTGTATACATCAAATGCTTAACACTGTCCTCTGATACTGCCTTACTGCTCGACCAAGCTACCACTATTAGAGAGTAAGGTTCTAACTTTAACCTCTGCCTACCTTTGGGGACTGTTGGACTCTATACACACGGTCCCTCACTTTGGTGCAGTATATATAGAGCCAGTTTCTTACACGGTGCGCAGATACTTGGCGCGGCACAGAAGACAGAATTTAAATGGAGTCCGTTCCATCGACTGAGCAGGCCGGACGCGACTAGGCTCAACGGCCTTCCACTAAGTTTCCGATCGAAAGATTTTCTGAATCGATACACGGAGAATGGGAAGCGCAATCGAATAACAATACCGTCGAGGGTAAGTGGATTGCGCACCAAGGGGAATCCAAGAAACGGTGTCGAACCGGAGCGCAGCAATTCACGTCCGAACCCGATGGCGGAAAAAAATCTAAAAAGGAAGTTGATGCCCATGAGCACTATCACCGAAAGGAGGAGTCACCTACCTCGTGACTGAAAAGACTTCGAAGGAAAAACAAAGTGCAAACATCCAGACCCAAAACTACATGGCAGGATTATGCAAAGCAGGTGATCTACAACTCACATGCCTCGAACATATCTATATTTTCCTGTCAGGAAATAACAGAAAAAAACAGGGGGGAGACAAAAACTGTTGAATAAAATAGCTGTCACACGTTATGTGTAACATTTTTTTGAGAAAAAAAAAGCAAAAATTGGTCGAGCTCAATGCTCCAGGGTCATGTCAGCAGGAGTCGGAAAAAACCTGAAACAACTGCCACCTACTCAGCATGACAGGATACTGGTGGTCCCTGGGATCTTAAAGGCACAGCTTCTATTCGTAACTCATAATGACAGCTACTTTGTCCTGCTTGCCTTCATCCCTATGCTCCATCAATAAAAGGGTTTGTGAAAGATATATGCCGTTACATTAAAACACCATATACATTTATATTCTCCTGGCCCCTTTTTCAAGTACAAGATGAAGAATTCGGCCATTGTAGCCTAGTCCTATAGGCTGCTTAATCTTTTTCTTTCTTAAGTGACTCTGCAGGCCTTCTTGAAGAAAGGTGTACATCTACACAGAAGATATATTGTGAAGAAGTGCTGTGGGGTCTCTGCACGTGGACAGGACTATTCAGTGCTTATGACTAATGGAAATACCCTACGAGAGAATCTTCTATGATTGTGTTTTTGGGTTCCTGGGAAGTGAGAGCATGTCTCAGCTGCAAGAGTTGAAAGGACCTGCATTCTGCCAATTCATATTCCATTTTAAGTTTTTTGAAAGGAATTGAATTCCTGCTATCCCAAACATTACCTAATTTAAAGATCCCAATAAGGTCCCATTGCTGAAAGCCCCTCTAACTTTCAATTTCACTCAGGAGAGCACTGCCCCATAGGGGAGTCTCATTAGTACATTAGTAAGTACATTAGCCCACAATAGTATTTATTCACCATGCTTCAAGCCTTCACCACGGAGCGTGCTGGCAATTCTGGTCTCACTTTCCCTCTGCAAAAAGCTGAAGGGTATCCTTCGGGCAACACTGTGCCTGTTCAACAAGATCAACGTCTCGTCTCCTCCCGGGGAAGGGGGGGGGAAAAGAATTTGCATTCCATAGAACCAATAGACCATTCACCTCAAGCTCCCAGAAGAAAGAAATTGGCACCCAATAAGAGATTTCACCCACAGCATGTCTGGGCGATGGGGCCATCTTAAACATGGCTGCTCTGCCTAGGGAATAATAGTGGCAGCCTAGAGGACTAAAGATCAGCAGGCAGTGATAGGATACATTCGGCCCCAGTCAGGGATTACAACATGTATATCCCCAAGTTTATGGTATATACCAAATACTTCTCAAAAATCTTCAAGAAATATTCTGTTCATGGAGGTTTCCGGTTGTGCTACACACAAGAATATATTGTCAGTGTATAATAGTATTCTCTCGTCCCATGATCATCCCATTTTAAGCCTCATAAAAAAATCAATCTCCCGGATCCAGCAGGCTAGTTGTTCGAGCCAGAGGGCAAATATCATGGGGGATAAATCTGCATCCCTGACAGGCACATCGCTCTAGCAGCTGGAAAGGTTTAGACCAAGTATTGTTCACTTTCACCATAGGATTTTGGTACAGCAGCCGAACCCACTTTATAAAGTCTGGCCCAAATCTCAATCGGATTAGTACAGCCAACATAAAGGGCCACTTGAGTGTGTCAAAAGCTTTGATGTGCTCAAGGGAGTTGACTTCTGCTGCGTCCTGGACTATTTTGGTACATTCCATACATCAGTACAGAGGTATTAAATCAAGTCTGGTATTTAGGCTGGTCAGGACATACCAGGCTCTTAACCACCCTCACCATCCTTGTGGCTAGGACCTTCGCTAGAACTTTAGTTTCAATGTTTAGCAGTGAGATGGGCCATTATGAATCACATTTTTCAAGTGGTTTTCCTTCTTTCATTATCACTATTGTGGCTAGCCGCACAACGCATGAAACTAGCCCTATGCCCTGGATACTTGCAAAATTGAGAAAGTGAGGAGATAATTTTCATGCCACACTAGCTGAACAGCAGGGAAGAGAACAATGATCAATGGGGAGGACGCATTATACTAAACAGATTACAACATCCCTTTATATAATTCTACTGGTAGGCCATTATGACCTGGTGCTTTATCAGACTAACTTTTATTGCCTCACCAATCGAATCAGCCATTATTTTTAGTTCCAGCATTAAGCAAGTGTCATGCTCAAATATGCGCCTGTGTACGTTCCCCATAGATGGTCCCACCTGACACTTAAATTTTTGTCTATACAGGGATTGGCAGTTCAGCAAAGACTTCGGCAATGAAACTTTTCTTGGATTCCGCCCCCCCCCCTCCCTCTGGTGTTGATTAACTCCAGGACCCAGTTTCTAGAAAACTCCCCATGCCCGAGCCATGCTACCCATTTCCCCGCCTTATTTAAAAATTTGTATAATCGCCTCAGGAAGGCCAGGAAAAAGCTGTGCGCTTCATTTGTCACTAGAGTCTGGTATTCCTGCTGCCTAAGCAGCATTTGCTGAGGTACAGATTTGTCATTCGCCATAATGGAGACTCAAATGTAAAAATACCTGCTTTAAGCTCATCGGCCTCTAGCTGCTTCTTTGGCTTGGCCACGGTGATCAGTTAGATAGCCTTGCCCTTTATCACAGCATTGAAGGCTTCACACAATGTTACTGCAGACACAGTTTACTTTTACAACTCGATGTTCAGGGATCAGAATTGAAAACAGTGGAAAATGTGAATAGCTTGTAAAATGCTAAAGCAGAGACCTTTGCTACAAAAAGTCAGTTTGGCTGTTTAAGAGCACAGAGCAGTTTCTCTCCCTAAGCTGCACATTGTCCTGCCGTTTCTCCTTAAAAAAAGGAGTACATTTCAGATTCTGCGGCTTTTAAGTGCCATTTGAAAGAATAACCTTTTAGCAAAATGAAAATAGCTTTTGTAAATTGTTCCAAGACCCACCATACATGCTGAGCTATCCAGTGTTCAAAGATTCCAACTAAAAACTAATTTTACACATGCTCATGATTTTCCCACTAAAACATATACACTTACACAATTTCAATGTGCGATTAACTTGTAGGTGCTCACCTGCTGGCAGTCAAAGGAAAAGTTATCAACCAGCTGACCGGAAGAAAGCAGAGACTCCTGTAGGGATGATTGCAGGATTCTGGAAGAGTTGCCAAGCCCTCCATTATTCTGGGAATACTGCATTCCTTTACCCGGTCCTAATGCAGGAATCCAGATGTGTCAACAAAAGGAGAAAGATGTGAAAGGAGAAAATACATAATTAACTTTAAAAAAAAAAAAAAAAAAAACACACTAGCAAAGCGATCTATGATTACATGACTATATTGCATTATTACAAAGCGGTTCAGCCAAATAGACACACTAGTACTTATGTGCCCAAATGTTTAATCATAAAATGTGCCAAATATATTCCGGTCTAACCTCATCCTCCATCTAACCCCTCTCTCATCCCTACCCTGTAGTCATGTCCTTCATTTACGCAGGCAATTGTGTCTTGTTTGAGCCAACCAAATGAAAACAGCTATTACAATTACTTTAAAGGTCTTTCACATTAACAGAAGCAAGTCGCAAGTCAGGTTGCATCATATCGACTTATTAAAGTAGAAGAAAAAAATCAGTTGCTTTTGAAGACATGCAAAAAGCTTGGACAATGAACCAGCCCATATAAAAGATGCAATGGTCGCAGTATTTGAAAAAAAAATACATGAAGGAAGCAACTGTCTGCATGCATACAGGTTGGAAATCCAAGAATGCCACAACACACAAGCAAATGAGGAAAGAATTCCAATTTGGCCACCCACAGCAGCATAAGGAGGAAAATGAAGCACTAAAAATGAGACCCTTTATTGGGCTGGCATGAGGTTGCCTTAGCTCCACCCTCAAGGAAGCAGGGGGTTTTGTGGACTCTGGCAAGGCAAATTAACTATTCTAATTCCAGTCCTATATTATTAGGGGAACTGAATGCAGCCTTTCCCAAATAGTCCAAGATGCTAACCTACAATTATAACTTCAGGGCCATGAAACAGTTTAGGGAAAGTAAAACATTCTAGTTTTGATTATGTATTGCCTGGAGGTGCTGCCCAAAGCAAAAAATAAAATTTAAAAATAGAAATACCCATTACTGGGGGCTGCACCCCTAGCCATTCAAGACAACATAGTGTATCACTGCAGGAATTTTACACTTTTACATTCCGACAGCATCATCTCTGTCCCAGCCCAATGCCAGTTATACAGCCTGAAAATGTTCAAACTCACTCTCACCGGGTTGGTTGCTTGTCGGCAGGAGGCCCTGCAGATTCAGGTAAGGATTCTGTGGGAACTTAAAGTCTTTGGGTGGCTCACCAAGCAGAGAAGCCTAAAAAAGAAAAAGAAAAAGAAAAAAAAGAAAAAAAAAAAAAAAAGAAGAGGACTGTCAGTTTTGCAGAGATAAAAAGCCCATGCACTTTCAGCACGTTCAATATTTAGGTTTCCGATCAGTTTAGGTACTAGGACCCCTTCTGGTTGAAGATTTGCTATATTTATTAACGCCAAGCCACTATGGAGAATCTATTCATGCAACTTTTCAACGCTGTATATTTTCTTAAGCATCCTCCTGTCACCTAAAATACTGCTGTTTTGTATTTCAGGTGGTAACAGATAAAAAAAATTTTTTTAAAATAAATAATAAATAAAAAGCAGTTCCATAATGGACTTTAGGCTTCACGGTTTACGAACCACATATAGATATGTTAGAGACAAAAAAACAAAAAAAAAAAAGTCCAGCATAACTCCAAAGATTATCACAGACACTGACAGGAGCTTACAAAAGACCTGGGATAAATTAACTCCTTTACCGAGTTGAGGATTTAAAGGACCGATGGAGGAGATAATACCTTCATACCTAGAAGGGAGCTAGTAGCTAGAAGCCAAAAAAGAAGATAGTCCTATGAGAAATCAACAGCACTGTGCTCAAAGAAAAGCCTTGTAGATCTCATGGCAGTAGGTGTGAGCCATTAAAAGTAATGTTTTGTAAATTTGTAATTGAATTAGTTTTGAAAAGGGCAGTGTTTGTACTGGGTGGCCAAGGAAAAAGCTTCAAGGTCACAGCAGAAGCACTCGAGTGTCTTAAGCTTACATTTTGGTGAATATACACAATGAAAACACTAAGTCGCATCTTCCCATACCTTGCATACCAACATACTGACTATGCCAACAGACTACACCATGGCACACCCGTATCCTTTAAACACAAAATAAAAAACTCATCCAAACTTGTACTACAAGGCTTCTTCACCGAAGAGAAAACATACCCCAGCCCTGCAATCGTTCAACTGTTTATATATAGCTACTAGGGCAATGTTCAAGGCACTCTACATTGTCCACAGAGCCTCCCAAGGAAAAGACCATCTATACCGAATTCAAGCAATACAAACAAAACCGAACACAGCACTCCAGGCTTGCACCACTTATCATACCACCTTACCGTAAAAAAACAGTGGGAGGCACAGATTTCTCAGTACAAGCTGCCCTGCGATGTAACTCACTACCAGCCAGCATTAGAAGCTCCCAGGAACATATACACTTCAGAGAACAGTTGAAAACTTGCCTATTTCCTAAATAAACATGCCACCTGTAGCCAGGCAATAGAGCCCAGAAAACAGGCACACCCTCAAACGCATTTCTCAGCTTACAACCCACGAATTGCAAACAACTCATCCAGCAAACTGCTTTCATAATGCAGGTAAGCAAAAGAGGTCTGACCTATGGGCTGCTGTGATGTTATATAGCTATATACTTGCATATATAAGAGCTATGGCCCACAATTATACTAAAACCATAATAAGCAGTGGTCAGCAACAAATTCTAACTTATACCTATTAAATTTACCTAATACATATCTGCAATGAGGGTTGTTCATCACCAGCAAGGTACAGCCAAAAATCGCAATCACCACCAAATGAGTGATGGAATAACAGGTCCCAAATTTCTGTACAATCGGATTGCTTTTTTTATTTTTTTTTTACATCTCAGACACAGAAGGAAAAAAAAGAATCTAAAAACAGTGACTGGCTCCCTGCTGGGGAGCAAAAACACATTTTCCTCCTTTCACAACCCTTCTCTTAATGGGAAGCACTGCTAGAGGGCAAAGCTTGTAGCCATGTCTCAGCAAGGAGCCAGATGGGATCTGAATGTTTTTCTACCTCGAAGAAAACACCATTAGCATGTTGCTCTTTGCTGGAGCACAGGCCCGCAGCTCCTTTCTCTTACAATGCAAGCAAAAGGAGCAGTGTGTCAGGGCAGTAACAAGGAGGCAGACACGGTTTAGATTTTTTCATATTCTAGAAAAAACATTTAATTCTGTAGTGCTTTATACCGAATTGCAATCTGTGTGGTATAACCGGTGTGAAATCCGTGGGACAGCCAAGAAAGCTATAGATTCCGGGAAAGTAGAGGAATTTTAAATTCAACAACCTGTCATTTACGTGCCTTGCTCAAGGACTGCCGGAAGCAATTACTGCTAAAATAGAAAATAGTGAATAAAATTAGGACAAAAAGGGTCACAAGAGTTGCACACCTATTGTTTTGCACAATAGGCAGAGGCACAAAAACAAGATATCATTATGTTTATTTTGCAATTAGTTTAAAACTCCTTGATATCAGTGGCAAGCAAGCAACCGGTGGTTTACAATGTTTTTTCCACTGTGTACAAACCATGTATGATAATGAAATATCCAAAAACAGAAATTGAGGGTGAATGAAAGCTTTTTGTTTTAGAAGTGCACCCAAGTCTCAGTTTAGGGATGTATGTTTGTATTACTGCAAATTCTAAATTACTCATAATGATAAATAACGTGGAGGAACATTTTTCAAAACGAGTTTTGTGGACACTTACAATAGGAAGGCAAAAATATGAATTGGGTAATACTGCACTCCCAGACTCGTGCCAGTATTCCATTCCCGTATTTCTCCCTTTTGCTGTTACGTTTTAGTTGGGAGAAATGTGTGACTGTTGTCAATGAATTCCTCACTAACTTCAATCTACTTAAGTGCCAATAAAAACAAAGTATACCTACCATAGCAGCCATCGAAAAGTCATAAAAATTTCATCAGACCTAGTGACTTGAAAATTCTACAGGACCGAACAAATGCACTGGACCCATAAACTTCTCAAATAGTGTAATCCTAGGCCAAATTTTATTTCACTGAGGTGCAGTTTTCTTCTTTATCACATACAAGAGCACCTTCAAATAGGGGAGTTCAGCATGTATTGTACAAAAAAAATTGTTTTGTTTGATTTGATAGTCTAAAATTTAGCTCCACGTATAATAAAAATCTAGCCCAGATATAGGGTACACATGACCCCTGACTTGCTGCTTTGTTCACTAATAGCATTGTCATCAGGGTTGGGGCAGGAATGCATCTCAGTTCAAACTTAAAACTTACTTTAAATATATTACTAAAGCATGATGGGGTAGTGTATTGTCATTTTCCATTGAAAAAGCTAACCTTTCCCACTGACATGATGTTTTACTGATAAACCTATAGCATACAAATGTTTGAAAATCAGGTTCCAGCAAATATTCATTTGCACAACCCCAAGAATTCTGATTTGTTTTGATTCTATTAAAATCTGTTACCATCTCACTTCAGAATTACAAAAAAAGTGCTTTCCTAACTACTGAAATATATTTGAAATATTTGAACTTTTCATTACAAGCAATTTCAATGTTGTGTGCCCAGCACCGCTGTCAGACAGTTCACTTTACAAAATCCTCTAACTTTGCAGTCAGAGAAAAAAAGGTAAACACCAATCTCCAGGTTAAAATTAGCAGCAATTTGTAACAAAACAAAAACTTGACCTTTGTCTTTGAACGGACAGCGAATGTGACAAGACAAGATTTAAAGGCATCTGCAGCTTTTATTGCTCATTCACTTTGAGTGAACAGAACATCTGTTATCTGCCAGCTGGAGGATCTCTTGCCAGACCGGGCCCGCAGCCCCCTAAAATAGCTTGCCTTGATAAAATCGGACTCGCCATAGCAAGTGGGCAAGCAGATTTCTCAAGGCCGGAGTATATCAACTATGTATTTACGTGCTTTTTTATGAAGGGCAAACAGACCAATGAGAGATTTCAAAAGCCATTTGAATTTTACAGAAGCCCATTTGATCAATAGATACATCAAACTAAACCTTAACCAATCATCAAGACTAAACACTATCAACCATGGCACTTCCTCAGAAACCCACAGACTATGCTTGAAAAGAGTTTTTCACAATTTGACTCGCAGCCTTCTGGAGCTTAGATTACTGCGTGGGGTTGCCAGTCAATAGGCTTTTTCCTGGAAGTAGAGAATAAATAGCCTTACCCCAGAGGCAGGTGGCCTGCTGTCCATCTGTTTTTGCTTCTGCAATCCACTGATGAGGGAACCCAGGATAGAGGTAGGAAGGCCCTGTAGCCCTTGCTGGGGAAGAGGGGAAGGAGAAACACGAGAGGGTGGGGGCCCCATTGCATGTACGTCCCTGTCCATACCAAGCTGGCCCAGAAACGGAGGGAGGTTCACTGGAGAAAGCCTGGGGGACTTCCCGTGTCCTGGTGCCATTTCTGACAGACCACCACCTGCATAAAGATGAAACAATCAGAGTGAAAGAAAAAGCTGCAGATACTCAACTGTTTCAAAAACTCAACATAATTATGTTAGCGTGTCATGGTTCACGCAAATATGAGCACCAAGTATGTTACACCCTACGTTAACGTTTATAACAATGCATCTAACAATTATACTGAAAGCAGACTTCTTTCTGAAATTTATTTCTCAACCCTCCAGACAAAAGGTATATGAGGGTTATCTTAAGACCAGACTGGTTATTTAACAAGACCTTAAATTTCTCAAAATGTCCTAGTCAGTACCCACCTATTTTATTAGACTGTTATGCCATTCAGGTTGAAGTAGTTTAATTCAAACCACAACTACCAGACACTACTAAATACGCCAGTGAGGATGGAAGGTTGGATTCAGCACAGCATATATTGCGGATGCCTTTCATTTCCAACAAATCAATGCAAGAAGAGGAAGGAAGAAAATTTGACCAGTAGTAGCCATCGCATACCAAATACTTCTGTTTTAATTTTGTTTATATTTATGGTGTAAAATGGGTTTGCGCCATACTGTGAAACCCTTTCTTGCAAGATTACTCTATTTTTAAAATTGCTTTCAACTCTATGAATGGCGCGTTGATTATGAATATCATTATAACATTATGGAGGTACACACTAAGTTTTCAAAACTAGAACTTTCAACATGCTATTAAATCTTTGGGTCTTTGAAATACTGCTGTGGTACTGAATTTGCAATTATTTTCCAAGGGGCTACTGAACCTTATTGCATAACAATACTGAGTGGGCAGGCACAGCACAAACAAAAATAGTATAAATAAGTGCAGTCAAGCAAGAATGTAACTATAGTTCAGTTTTTGCACTGGAGGCGTTTTGTACATCAAATTTTGATTGGATTTTGTTGCTTCCCAGTGCATAACGCCAGGTCTGCTTTTAAACCTGCTATGACTGGTGCTGATGGGCAGTGAAAAATATTTCTGATTCCAGATAATTGTGAAGTTTATGCACCAACGACAGAATCATTTGCATTTAGCAATAGCTGGTCTACTTCTGCAACTACATATCAAGTGCATTCTAATTTTTATCAGTTGGATTTAGATACTTACAAGACACACATCCACTTTGAACAATGAGTTATCAGGATAACAAACCATTTCTTATCTTAAATGAAAACCAAATTTGAGGTGCACCAACAAAATCATAAACAGATGACAAAGTAAAAAAAATGGACCATCACCTGGCGCCATGTCTCCCATGAGCTTCATCCCAGGCTGGGAAGGTGGAGGAGTTGGCAGCCCCAAAGGGTTTTGCTGCAGAGAGACAAGGGGAGAATCTCCCAAAATCCCTGGTTTCTGCAACAAGACAATAAAAAGAGCAGCAGGTGTAAGCAAACTGGAATCAGTGCAGACTCCAGGCACCAGAAGGATTCGGCAAGGATATACAACACCATACACGGTGCAGCACACAAAAGCCAAAGCACGTCAAAAGAACATTTCTTATGAGAACCCTTCTCCCCACAATTCATTCCATACGCACCAATGACCAATGTGGAGTTAAAAGCCAGCAAACAAAAGAAAACATTAAAAAATTATCTCCCACTCAGATCAGTCAAATCCATACACCATCATGAGGTGGGCTTGGGAGTCCAGTAATACTCATTGAACCTGGGTTTATAATGGCCTTTTAACCAGTAACTCATCAGGTGTCATCAGTATAGAAAAGCAGAAGGCAGAAATTGCCAGATAAGATTAAACACACATTTTTATGCACGTCCTTCAGTGACTTAGTGCTACTGGACACAAGCTCACACCTTCATTGTACTTCATAATTAAGGTGAGTGGAGAGGCATAGGTGACCAGCAGTTACCATTCTTTAGTAATTTTCTTCACATTTACTTCCGCCATAAACAAATGGCCACTGCCTTTACTGGGCAAGCATCCCCTTTCTATAAACAAGTAGGAAAACCTAGATTCTTCTGGGAGCATGTCCACTGACTGATACTGTAGACCACAAAATCAAAATGGCTGCTCAAAGTTCGACATTTTCCAAGTGCCTTTAGCCTAAAACGGCACAGTGGACCTTCAAGTTCAAGCAAGAAGCACTTCCTTGAGCATCATTTTTTCCATTCACTTCCTATGCCTTGCTTGTGATTCACGGCATGGTCTATTTAAGAGGCTATCTGAATGAACAATTGAAAAGGTTGCCTTTTGGTCACTCACAATCTGGGCTGACCCCAGCACACTAAAGCATAGCAATATGTCTGAAAACTAAAATAACTCTTATTAACCTCGGGTGCCAAAGTCAGTGGAACAGAGAAAATCTCATATATAATGAACTTCCACTACTTAATTCATTACAAAAACTGCCCCATCTGATGACATGGGCTTGCCAATCAGCATTTAGGCACACAAGGAGAGGGCTGGTGTACAAAATCAGATTATTTCTACCTGCAATAAAATCTCAGTCTGAAGCTATTCTTTTCAACCAGAACATCACTACTGAAAACAGTCCAAGTTTATCTCTCTTTTCCAAGGTCATTGATAGAAGCTATCTCTTTAGCTTTGAAATAATAAACAATTTTAACAGGCCAAAGGGAGGGCTGCTCTTTCTCTACTCTCCAACAATGCGATTGTACCAGCACAAGCTTGCTCAGAAATACTATCACCTCAATTCAACTGTTTGATATTAAGTCAGGTTTTCGGCAACTCAATCAATGGCCTCCCTGGTCAAATAGTACCAAAACACTAAATACTGTGCAAATGTCAACCATAGAAACAGTTCAAATACAAACCAGCATCAATAAAAACTAATCTTTGCAATTTTGTAGTGCGAAAATAGTGATCTAACTTAACTGTATTCAAGACAGGGTGGAAGAATGAAAGGCTGCGTCTGGCCTGTTGATATTGAAACCTCTCATCTACTGCAAACACTAGAATCGAACAAAGAACCCATAATCTGCTCTTACAATCTGAGATCATATTTTTCATTGGGGCATGCTATTCTTGCTACTTCTGAACAGTGCGGTGGGCCGTATCGACAACACTTTGTAGCAGTAAACCTAGAAAAACTGTTCGGCATTGGACAAACTGGAAAATCAGCTACCTTCTGCTACATTAGATAGGATGAGGAGAGACATACTTTAATAGAGATAACACGCAGACAGACACACGCACACAAAAAAAATGAAGAAATTAGTACCAGTCCATAGAACGTCATAGCTGGAATCTGCACTGTTAAAAATAGTTTGCCGCCCCCAACTAGTTTCTTTGAATCTCAAAAGACGGAGCACTGGCCACAATGCCTCAAAGGTTAACACACCAAAATAGGCACAACACGCCAACCACAATGAACTTGGAGCACAACCTAACACTCACATGGAAAAGGGCCTGATTTTCCTTGTTCTGCATGAGTTGTGTCCATACCTGGTTCTGAAGCAACAGCGAGTTTCCAAGCAATGCATTCTGGGGTCGAAAGCATGGCAAGAAAGACCAGAAAGACAAAGTCACCAAAGGAAAAGAAGTTGCGTTGCAAAAACGAGCATGGAAAACATTTTGGAAACTAGCATTACAATTCTCTATATGGGCTTTGTACCTTGCATTAGGTACAGACCTATGGGGTGTTTTCCTAGTGTGGAACTGGTGTATGCAATTTCTGTGTGGACGATCTGTGCGATGCAGAGGTGAGGGAAACTAACACCCTAACCCTCAACCGGGACCCTTAAAGTGGTCCACTGTCAGCGAAAACCGTAATCCTATGCACACGCTATATTCATTGACATGGTCGTGATACTATTATGCCACTACGTTATCATACATATTAGATACACATTGATGACAAATAAAATTTCTGTTAGTAATTATAGTTTGTTGAATATTCTTTTGTTCTTTATTATTTAGTAGGATTGCCCAGCCTTCGTCGTGGGTGATATCCCAAACGACTTCTTCAGGGATGTTGAGCAGGTGGATGAAATCTATCGCGTTCTCCTCGACAGGTTCTGCTTCCGTCCCGGCTGTGATTAGGTCGACTCCCGGTCCCTTCTATTCAGAATCTTGCTAGTAGCGGTGTACCTAGATTTATGTCCAAATGAGGTTCCTGATGTGTTGTCCCAATTATGGTATCTTCCTTAACTATGGAAGCCCAGTTGCGTAACTCGTGGTTCTGGATCTTAAGCGTGTGCGCCTCAGACCGCCATCGTCTCCGTGCGTGTAAGCTTTGCAGTGAACCGGTTAGAAGGGACCGGGCAATCCTACTAAATAATAAACAAAAGAATATTCAACAAACTATAATTACTAACAGAAATTTTACATGTCAATGAATATAGCGTGTGCATAGGATTACGGTTTTTACCTTGCATTAGGTAGCAGGCTGCCCTTGAGCCATGTGTTAGGAGATTGGTCTCCATCCCTAGAACTGGTGTATTAGATGTAAGAATAATCCAATTTAAAAGTATCTGGTCAATGTCCTACTCTTCAATAAAAGATGGTCCTGTTCTGGCCAAATTAAAAAGATATTAAATGCCCATTTTCTCTGAATATGAACAGGTGGAAAGTTTAAAAATCATAATGAACATACAAAAGCAGCAGCATGGCTGAATATCTTAATAATCTATTCCCAAAGGTGGCACACTTGTGGTGCAAAGAGCATCATTTATCAATGTAAAACACTTGCATGGTCAGTGCTGTAGCAAGGAAGGCAAGTAATCGGACGCAAGCAATTAAAATGAGCCTACTTACTTTCCTGAGGAATAGTAAAATAGCAATAACTGGTAGGAGGTGTGCCCCTGTGCAACTGAACCTGCTGCACTGCCCTTCTGTGTTGTTCATAAAAACTCCATTTGCATTCATAAATTAATTTCCATGCTTGTTTAAAAAAAAAAAAAAAAAAAAAAAACACACACACACACACACACACACACCCACACACACCACTACCACTCCTCCCCCTCCCCCCCCCCCCCAGTATAGCATAATTTGTAAGTGAGCAAATCTGGTTAGCAGGACAAGTTGTGGGGAATTTTTTAGGCCATAGGTGATCAACCAAAACCTTCAACTTGAAAGGAGTTTACAAAATTTTCCTACGTAGCTTACAACCTAGGAAACTATCAGACCTACTGCTGTCAATGTCAGAAGTAAATCAATTTTCAAATTGGGAAAGGGGATACGATCCTGGAACGTGTGGTGGAGGTTTCAGGGTAGGGCTAGTCCTTAGGATAAAATACTGTTACCAAGAGAGAAGCCTAAGAAATGTAAACAGAGCAAAAAAGCAGGTTACATTTTTGATTCAAAAAATGCATAGTGGCTAAGTTTCCATGTTGGTAAAGATTTACAGATGCAAGTCCTCCTGGAAATCTGTAACAGCTGAAGATTTTCATGTAAACTTTTCTTTATAAATTCACAGAAAATGGAAAAAAGGAAATTTGATCCAAACATAAGAGCAGCCTGGGGGGGCGTTCTCGCCTTCTCTGTGGACAAGGCTCAAAGGGTTCCCAATTGCACAGAGACCATACCGGGAAGTTGCTAAAGTGTTACTGAAATCGATTAGATCAGCCAATTTTTCCAAATCAAAGCCCTTAAGACTTTATACAGGTCAATAAAATAATCCTGAATGAAGCCAAAGGGCAAAAATACAGTGTTCCAAGACTGTTAATACTACAAGACAAATCTATAGGCAACCTTTTAATTTCTTTAAATTCTACGTTCTTTTTTGAGGGGTTCGCCTGCCAGTAAACATCCACTTTTCCCTAACTGGACCCACTTCAATTTACTTGGTCTCCCCCCCAGGGGTGGGGGCATTCCAAAAGCATTTCTTTCCATCTGTGCTGCTAGAAGTAAGGCACACAACAAGATAACATTAGTCCATAGATATCTGCGAGTTCCTTTGGTTTCTCAGGCCCAGCACTCGCTGGACAATTTGCCCCCTTCTTCTAAGGCTGCACATTAAGCACACCATTACTTCAAACTCAGACACAACATTTTCTTGCTGACAAATTTTGATATCAAGTGACATCGCAGAAGTTACAAATATTTTAATCTACTTAGCCTGCAACCCATGCATCGTTTATAAGGGTACCCAAGGTCAAAAAGGAAACAACGTTGGCTGGAATCCATTCCAAAGCGGCATCATCCCATGTCCATCCCCCTTCATAAATGATTATTTAAGTCCCACTCTTCTGAGAATAAACCATCTTGGCCAACCTTCCAAGTCACCATCTATCAGACCAGCAAATTCAGCCACCTCTGGGAGCCATGTAGGCCAAGCTAAGAAGACTATGGTACTGCAGGGCCTGGGGACAAAGCAGAGGCTCACCAGACTCATCCGAGACAAACTAAAGCCTCCCAGATTTGGCTACAGATCCACCAGCCTCTCCAGGACATGGGTTAGTACTCTTTCAATTGTCTGCCAGTACTTGGCAATCTTGGAAAAATGAAAATCGGCGTTTTAGTCTGTACAAAGAAAACAGGCAGTGTGTGAAACAAAGTGATGTAGAGAGGTATATCTCCCTATCCCCATCAGAATTTTGTCTTCCAGTGGGCTATATTATAGGAGTTTTGAGATGTGCCTGGTGAATGGCAAGCGCGTGGTGAAGTAAGTATTTATGGAATTGGGTTGTAGATAGTGTAGGAAGCTGGCTCTGTATTGGATATTGCCACTAGGTGGTAATACCATACACAGAGTCCAAGGGTTCCCTAAAAGTGCACAGGCTCAATGCAAAACCCAAAGTGCTCCATTAGTGATAGTGTGGGCGAGCAGCCTTAGGCTCAACACAGAGTGGAAGACATTTATTGCACACACAATCAATAATGGACACGACTAAAGAAGGCGATGCAAACCAATTTTATGAAATTATACTTTGTTTGCACTTTGATTTAAAACCCAGGCCTTCGTAATAAGGTAAGTACGTTTTTAATTAAAAAATACTTTAAAAAAAAAAAAAAAAACACCTTTTCACACTGTCCAATATTATCCTATGGGGAAAACAATGTTGCGGTTAAACAGATATCGAACTTACAATTTCAGTCTTTGGGGCCAAAAGTCAGCAAGGGCCAGTGGTCAGGTAAGTACTAAAACTGCAGCGGCACAGGGGGCGGCTAGGTGCAGAGGTCAAAATCGAAGTTCGGCGCAATGCTTCCCAGAGGGTGCCTGGGGCCACACTGCTTGCAGTTAGGTAAATCTGTTGAAGAGGCCAGGCTTTGGTGGTTAGCACAAGAACGGGGGGAGGGAGGGCACAAAGCGGCACTAAACATACACCACCAGCTGCAAAGGGGCAGCAGAGTGAAATTAGAAATCAGACGGACGCCCAATGCTTTTCAATGAGGATTTTCCTAACTGCAAAGAGGCTGCAGGCGCAGCACTGGAGATCGCAGGAGGAAGACCAACAACAGCAGAGGGAAGTTGAGATGTAAGGCGGGGGGGGGGGGGTTGTAGGAATACCATTGGTTTAGCTCACCAAGCCCCAGGGGCTTAAGGTGCAAGTGGCTTTCGACGGAGTCTTTTTACCAGAGCCAGTCGCAGGAAGCCTCAGGATTCACACTGCAGGTGTCATCGTGGAGGGCAGGAGAGGTCAGCCAACGCTGGACACAAAGTCAGGATCGCTGGGGAGACTTCACTGCACAGGTAAGCCACTCACACTCGGGCCGTGGGCATCGGGTGCACAGTGGGCTGGGGACGTGGATATACCTGGACCTGGAGTCGGTTTCTTCTAGACAGGTCCGCTGTACTCGGGAGACAGTCCTCCCAGAGGTTTTGGAGGTCGTTGCTGCAAGACAGGTCGCAGGGTTGTCGAAGCTGGAGACGGGCAGCTAGGGCCAAGGCAGTTGTCTTCTCGCTTCCGCTGCAGGGTGTCTTTCTTCTTAGGTTGTCTCAGATCTGAGGGCCAGGTCTGGGGAGCCACCTAAATTCAGGAGGCGTTCTAGGGGAGTAGCAGGTAGGGTCAATGGGCACCTTACCTGGGGTGACTACACCTTCTATTATGCCACCCTCCTGTGGGAGTCGGCATAGACCTAGCCCCGATTGGAGGCCACCCCCCCCCCCATCTTTAAGATGGCGGGGACTAATAGTTGCATCTCACCTCGCTTCCCCACCTAAGGGGTGAAGTTGGCAGAGATGGACACACCTCCTATCTTCAATTTTCCCGCCGGTTTTCCTGCACAAAGTGGGGGTGTAAACCAGGGACTGCCATCTGCTGCTAGCAGCAGAGGCGGGGTGGGGGAATTCAAATTACAGAGGCGGCAGGCCTTTGAAGCTTACCTCTTTGAGGACTGGCCCATCCTGGAGGAGAGGGCATGACACCTCTGCCGAGGATGTGCATTGTTTCTGGTCCCTGAGAGCAGGGGCTCTATACCCAGGGGTCCAGAAACATGTCTGGTGGTGGATGGCTGCCTACAACCGGTCAGAGACCACACCAGGGTTGGGAGGAATTCAGGGGGCACCTCTGAGGTGCCCTCTGGGTACATAGTACAATAAATCTCACACTGGCATCAGTGTGGATTTATTGAAAGGAGTAGTTTGGTACTAAACACTCCTGTATTCAGACAAGCCATTATGATGCTGTGGAATTAGAGTTAAGTTCCCGGCCCAAGTACTCTATGGCTTCACTGGAACTTACAATATTGGGAAATGGTTTCTAATATTGTAGGGGCATATCTGCTCATGCAGATATGTACTCACCTGTAGTATAGTGAACCCTGCCTTAGGGCTGCGAGTCCTGCTAGAGGAGTGACAATGCAAAGCTGACAGGCAGTGCTAGCCGGCATGGCACCCAGGCAGGGTGCCATTCCGACTGTCGTTTTCTCCCTCACAGGGACAGGCCAGCTGCAAGGGCAGTGACATGGTCCCAGTGAGCGGGGGTCCTAAGGGACCCAACTTCACGTCCCAGGCCCTAGAATAGGAAGCTGGCTCTGTATATACTATACCAAAGTGAGGCAGTGTGCACAGAGTCCAGTGGAACCCAAAAGGTAGGCAGAGGTAAAGTAGATAGCACCTCAATCTCCATTTGTGGTAGTGTGGTCGAGCAGTAAGGCTTTATCAGAGGACAGTGTTAAGCATTTGTTGTACACAGTCAGTAAATAAATTCACACACTCTAAGACTGAACTTCAGGCCAATTTTTTTGTATAAATCTATTCTTTGAGTTATTTTATTTTCTAGAACCAAGCAAGCCTGGCACAGGTAAGCAATAAATACTTAACAGTAGTAATGCAGTTTGAATTGCAAATGTACTTTGATTACAGTAGTGTTACTGATAATGCAATGCTTTTCAGAATACAGTATATATACACACTTTGTATAGGAGTTTTAGTAAAATTACAGGCAGGTTACTTTTGAGATTACTTTTCTTACACAGTGCAGTATGCCTGGATACTGCACTGGGACATTTCCTGCAAACCGGTACGTAAAATCGTTTGTTAGTACAATTTTTTTTAGGTTTTCCAACTCCACACTTAGAAACATTTCCAAGAAAAACAGTCAATGTAATCCTATGGAGAAAAATGGTGTTATAGGTTTTAAAGGCAAGTACTTTGTTGTGGGGGTTGGTGTTCTGGGGTTAGGCTCAGGGGTCCCCCAGGGTCAAGGATACACTCTAGTTACACCCTCAGCAGCACTAGGGCGGCTGAGTGCTGAGGCCCTCCGGTTGGTGGCTGCTGACGAGCAGGCCACTGGGTTGTGGGAGCAAAGCTCCTGGACTTAAGCTCAGGGAAAATGGGGGTTTAGGCCAGCACAAAAGACGCTCCCTCAGCGGCACGGGGGCGGCCGGGTGCAGAGTGCTGTTTTGGCGTCGAAAGCCCTGTAGCTTTCAATGGGGACTCTATGGTTTGCAAAAGCACTGCAGGCTCGGGGACGAAGGTCTTCTGGGGGCGACCACCACTTGGGGAGGTAAGTTGGGATCTTGGGGGTTGGTTAGGCACAGTCGGTTGGGGCACCCAAGGCCGTGGGGCGTCGGGTGCAGGGGTGCCTTTTAGGGTCGGATCTTCTTACAAGGTCCTGGTGGGGGGGGGAAACCTTCCGGTTTGAGGCTGCAAGCATCGGCTTGAAGCAGGTCAGGGGTCGCCGGATCTCGGGTCAGGATCGCCGGGGGACCTCCTCTTGGTGTTGGGCCACTTGAACTCGGGCCGTGGGCGTCGGGTGCTGAGTGGTGCAGACCCTTGCGGATCTGAAGTCTGTTTGAACAAATCTGGTGTTCACAGGAGAGTCTTTGGGATTGTAGAGAGGCAGGTCCTCCGGGTTTGACGAGGTTGCTGGCTGCAGGACACACCGGGATTTTGCTGGAGCAGGTTCAAGGTGGGGACAGGCCGGTAAGGTTGGGGCCACGTCAGTGGGCATCCTGTTAGCTTTGGCACGACTGTTCGGTCCTGCTTTTCTTCTTGCAGGTTCTGGTCTGCCTTCTTGGTTCAGGGATGCCTCCTAAATACTGTATTTAGGGGGCGTTTTAGGGGGTCTATAGGCTAGTAGTCAATGGGCTACTGACCTTAGGGTGACTACACCCTTAGTGTGCTCACCCAACGTGAGGGAGTGAGCACAATCCCTAATACTGATGGGGAGTGCCTGCCATGCAAGATGGCGGGCACTGAAGAGTGGGCTTCACCTCACCTCCCCCAACTGAGGGGTGGGGTTGGCAGAGGTGGGCACACCTTTTGGGCTGGCTCATTTTTACCGCCCGTCTTCCTGCCGAAAAGGAGGGGAGACAGGAAGTGGGCCTGCTCCTGATAGCAGGAGAGGCTGGGGGACACATTATGAAGGCTGCCAGGCATTTGAAGCTCCCCCGCCACAGATGGCTCTTCCTGGCCTGGGGGAGGTGTGAACACCTCCGCCCAGGAAAGGCTTTGTTTCTGGGCTCAGGGAGTGAAGGCTCCCATGCTAGGGGTCCAGAAACAAGTCTCGTGGTGGCAGGCCGTGTACCAGTCAGGGAAGCCACCAGAGGCTGGTCGTTTTTCAGGGGGCATCTCTAGGATGCCCTCAGAGTGCATTTTTCATTAGTTCCCACACTGTCATCAGTGTGGGTTTAGTGTGCTGAGAAGTTGGATACCAAACATCTCAGTTTTCAGTGTAGCCATTATGGTGCTGTGGAGTTCGTAATGACAAACTCCCAGCACCATATACTCTTAATGGCAGCACTGCACTTATGTCTAAGAATGGACTTGGACACTGTAGGGGTACAGGGCTCATGCACCTGTACCCTCACCACTGGTATAGGGCACCCAGCTAGAGGGGAGACGGATCCATGCCAGGGCAGTGGGTCGTAGGCATGGCACAAAGGGATGTGTGCCATGTCGACTCTTCACTTTGTTCTGCACCAAAACACGCAGCCTGCAAAGGCAGTGTGTGTGTATAAATGTACAGGGCCTCTAAGGGGGGGCACAATAAGTGCTGCAGCCCTTAGAGGTCTTCCCTGGTCACAGTGCCCTGGGCACATCAAGTCAAAGTGCATCAGTTGTCTGGCCAAAAGTGAGTGAGTGAGTGAGTGAGTGTGTGTGAGTGTGTTTACTGCAACGAAATCCCAGCTTCTCACACCTAGGTACCCAGGGTACCATTTACTAGGGACTTACAGGGGCAGAAGAACCAATCAGGGTTTGTTTCAGGGAAGGAGCACTGGCACAGGAGACCAGGTTGGCAGGGACCATGTGCACTACATTTGAAACCACATCAAAACCAGGCAAAAAGTGGGGGGCTAACCATGCAAAAGAGACACTTTCTAACAGACAGGGTAAAGTGAGTGATCAAGATCCTGGAATGTTCTAATGAGGAACCCCTGTCATATGTCCCCCAAGTTTGTAATGCCAATCTTGTCCCACTTACTGAACTCCACTAGGGTAGGGATAATGGCCGAGAAACTGCTCAACTAGAGGATTTAGCAGTGGCAGTTTCTCATCTCATCCAGCTGATCGTAACACCGGTTCAGCAGCACTACCTTTGTCACCCCTGGGAGTTGATAGGGAATAGGACTCCCGCAGAATATACAAATAATGTCTAGGCCCATCAAGGACAATTCCGTTAGGTAGTCTCGGTCATCCAATCCACCACACAGCCAGTCCTGAATTACCAAAATCAGTGCAGCCCAGTACTACAATTGCAAGTCTGCCATTCCTCCCCCCTTATATACGAATTGTCTACATTTAACCACGGCAGCACGGAGAGGGCAAACCCACTCACAGAAAGCACCAAATTATGGCTATGCAGTTCTTGAACCTATTATTTTGGATCATCAGTGGGAAATTTTGAAGGGTGTACAGGAGGTGTGGAAGGATCATCATTTTAAACAGGGCCACTCTGCTGAGGATATCGAGTAGAAGCTTAGCCCACTTCTGAAGATTTTTCTTCATTTTAGTTTAGAGATTCAGTTAGTTAGTTAGTTACAGTGAAATTTAAAGTAGGTAGTGGAAGCTCATTTGCTTTATCGGAATAGAGGTCTGCAAGTCTACGAACTCATTGCCTCCCCCAAGTGTGATCACTGGGAATTTAGTCCAGATTGCGCAAAGTCCAGTGGTCTACTCGTATAGTCCAAGAATTTGTAAAATGCGAGGTCCCGATAGGTGGGGACTGTCTAGCAGAAGCAGTACATCATCTGCATAGGGCTAATCTGTCTTCAGCATGATCTCCCAAAGGTTACCCATGTATTTGAGCATCACACAAAACCAACCTAGCCACAGGGTCTATAGCAAGAGCAAAGCTGTCAATATTGTCTGGTTCCCCCTGCAGCAGGGGAATGAGTTTAAGACTACACTGTTTATTCACACCTGTTGAAAATGCTGAGTAAAGGTCTTTGGCGTATTTCCTGAATCGGAGACCAAATCCCATACGTTCAAGGACCTTATCTAGGAAGGGCCTGTCCACAGAATCAAATGCCTTCTCAAAGTCGACAAGTAGAAGGGAACAGTGGTTTTGTATATGATGAATGTGGGCCAGCGTCACATGTACACAAGTATACAGTGGAGGTTGCTATGGTTGGGCATAAGGGCACATTGATCTAGGTGGTTAAGGGTAGTTTGAATTCGCAGGTGTCCATTAGCCAGGAATAGAGTGAATAGTTTGCCTTCCGTATTAATCAATTAAATGGGTCTGTATGATGCAAACTAATCAACGGGTCAGCCGGTCTTAGGAATGACTACAGTGGTGGCCAGATCTAGCTGTGGGAGAAAGGTGCCATTTGCTTCGGACTCCATTCAGAGTTCCAGAAATTGGAGACTTGGAATATCATGGAATTTATGGTAGTACGAGAGGGAAGCTGCCTGGCTTATGTGTTTTGCCAGATTTCACATCTTGTAGGGCCTGTTCTATTGTAAGAGGCAAATCTAGTTCTTTCTTTTGAGGAATTGTAGGTGATGGGAAGGGTATTTCTGTAAGGATGTATTTGGCTTGTTCTCGTGAGGAACACTGTCACTGGGCCTAATGTGTTTGGTAGTAATCAGCAAATGTTGGTGCGATCTCAAATGTTTTGCATCTCTTCTGAATGATGCGATCTAGGCCTTCCGGAAGTATTCTAGAGGTTGGGGGCGGAGCTTGCCTGGAACGAAGATGGCCGCGTTGTAACTGAGCTCCGCCGGCCGCCGACACTATCCGTTAGGTATCCGCCACTTCATTAGCCACCAACTCTCCAAAAAGTACGTGGCGATTGTTATTCAAGATGTGGTGACCCTGGCGCCATCATCCGGACGCCGACAGCGGAGCGGCGAGCCGAGATCCGACCATCGCGACTGCGAGCTGCGGCCTGGTAACACGCTTGTGGCCGCCCCTGGGCCTCGCGTACGTGCGCAGCCGCTTACACCCACGCTGGAGATCCGAGCGGAGACGGGGGATTGTCTGGACCCAGACGCCTAATCTACACGGCATAGTCTACTCGAGCCGGTGAGGAGTGCTGGGGGGCCCGAGCGCAAGGGGTGGACAGGCGGACACTTGGACCCTCTGCCTCTCTGCTGGTACCTGTTGGTCTGCCCTTGCACGCTGCTGGCTGGCTGGGCCCCCCGCGCCTCGCTGCCTTGTGGATCTCAGGTTAGCCCCATAGTTGGCGGTGTGTGCAGGCGGCTCGAGCTCCGCGTTCCCCCGCTGCCATCTGCGGACCCTTAAGGCCCTAATTGGCCCCAGCTGCGAGGCGCTGTGCTCTCCGCTGCGGGAGCAACCCTCCGAGCCGGCCCTGCCCTACGCTCTCGGAGACATTCAGCGCTGCAATGTGCGGGATATCAGGATTCACGGGGCCCTCTACATCCAGCTGCTACAGTACCCCGTGACACTGCTCAGGAGCGCCTGCGGCACCCAGGGGGAGTGTGCCTGTCTAGAAAAACCCCTGGTGAGAGAGCTTGTGAGGGGTACTCTGAGCCAGCATCTGGGGGAAACACATATTGGGACCACTGGATAGGAATACAATCGCATTGGACATTGTCGCGGTTTGGTCCTGTGGTCACACCTGCTACAATGGGCAAACCTGATAAGTCCCAGCCAAAAATCAATTTCGAACAACGGAAATCCAAGCGCGTGGAGGTCGCTACGGAGACAGCGCTCCTAGACTCTGACTGCCCAGCGGAGGACACTATTGGGGACATCAAGTCAATTATCTCGTCCTAGCAGCATGGGTTGACCGCGCTAGACGCTAAAATTGATACCTTAGCTTACAGAATGGACAGGAAGTCTGAGCGCGTAGACAAGCAACAGCTGAAAGGCGTATTGCGGAGGCTGAGGAGGCCCACTCTGTTTTTGCGCGGTGTGATTCAGATGGAAAAAGCCCTTGTTGCCCTCCAGGACAGGGCTGAGGATTTGGAGGCCAGGTCGCGTCGCAGCAACCTACGCATTACAGGCCTTCCCGAAACCACTGCGACAGGAAACATGGAAACA
Source organism: Calotriton arnoldi (assembly GCA_963921515.1). Classification (NCBI taxonomy): domain Eukaryota; kingdom Metazoa; phylum Chordata; class Amphibia; order Caudata; family Salamandridae; genus Calotriton; species Calotriton arnoldi. Next base: position 215,518 of record CAWUFW010002961.1, on the reverse strand, counting down.
TTTGTGGAAAGACTGCTCACCACACTGCTGGGCGCCGAGGTGTTCTCGTCCATGTTTGTCGTGGAGAGGGCGCACAGCTCATTGGGACCCAGACTTGCCCCTGGCGCCCCTCCACGGCCCATTATCGCTAAGCTTTTGAATTACCGGGACAGAGACGCCGCACTTCGGAAGGCACGAGAGCTTGGTTCATTGCAGTATGAGGGTTCTGCGCTGTCCCTATTCCCGGACTTCACTCTGCAGGTCCAGGAGGCCAGGAGACAATTTGCACACATGAAGCGCAAACTGCGCGAGCAGAACATTGAGTATGCAATGTTGTATCCAGCCCGATTGAGAGTCCGCGTAGATGGCAAACAGCAGATTTTCACAGATCCACGCAATCTTCAGAAGGCCTTAAGAGACTGGGGAAAGTTGGGTACCCCTGGCAAATCCCGCACTGAAACCGCACACACCAGCACGGAGAACGGAGGCCTTGATGACAATGACTGAGGGGGAGGCGGCGCTGCACAGACTTTTATGTTTCATGTATTGGAGTACTTGCATCCTTTCTTTTTGCTCTTTGTGCTCTTTAAGAATGTCAAATAATTGATATTAGTGTTTTTCATATGCACATAGTATTCAAGTCTCCTATGATTGTTAGAGGTAGCTATATGGGAGCCATGGGCGCTACTTGCTGCTGGGGTTGCCACGAAACGCTTGCTAATGGAGTGATTTTATTTCTGGCTTGGTGGCCTGGTGAGCGATGTATAAAATGTGGGACGGCCGGGTAACATCCGCCCCAAAGCGTTTCACGCCCTCGTTCACCACGACCATCAGATGGTATGGTTGTGCTATTGTCTGATTGTAAATTTCCTTTTGGTCAAGGGTGGGATTGTGGGTCGACTTGGCGCTGTTGGGGATTGCATGGCAAGGCGTGGGGTGGGGGGGGGGGTGTGGGATCACTATCTTGTTTTTTTTAATTCTTGGTATGGAACACAGTGGTCATGGATCACAGGATATGCAGGTCAAGTATAGTACTAAGCATAGCGGCTTTCACACACATACACAAGCACGTTGAATGTCGCGTCACTGCGCAGGACAGGGTCACACTAGACGACTACGACTCCTGCCGTGGAATGTTAGGGGTCTGAATAATCACAGAAAACTGCGCAACATATTGGCATATCTGCAGAGGAGAGAAGTTGACATCGCACTGCTGCAGGAGACTCACTTGCAGCCTGGGTGTACCTTGCTCGCACACAGGACGCTGGCGGGTCACTCCCACACTGCGGGATTCACTTCGCACTCTCGGGGGTGCTGACATGGGTCAACCCTAGACTGGGGCTCCAGATAAAGAACTGCGTCACAGATCCTGCTGGCAGATATACCATAACTAAATGCCATGGTAGGGAAATGAACTTCCTCATAGTTAATTCATATGGCCCGAATTACGATGACCCACAGTTTTACTAGTCCCTGTCTACACTGATAACGGGTCTCGGGTCGTTGCCAATACTCTGGGGTGGGGATTTTAATTGCGTCCTGGACCCAGCATTGGACCGTTCGAAGGGGGAACCTAGGCCACCGTCGGCTGCTGCTAGGACGCTAATAGATATCATGATTCAGTTGCAGATGGTGGATGTCTGGAGAGCCAGATCACCTACACAAGGGGGGTACACTCCTTACTCTGCCTACCACGACATACATACTCGTATTGATTATTGGGTTATGTCTGCGTCACTACTACCTAAGGTTCAGAATTGCTCTATTTTGGTGCGCTCTCTCTCTGACCATTCACCTATATTATTAGAGCTGAATGTGCCCTCGCGTCGCCCTCCCCCTTTTTTGTGGAGATTCCCACCGTACTCCCTGCTAGATACAGTTTTCAAATCAGAACTACATGATGCTATTGTTGAATTCTTCCGTATCAATGTTGGCTCTGTGGATAAGTTTGCAACAGTGTGGGAGGCCTTTAAGGTCTTCATACGCGGGGTGGCTATGAAAAAGCACTCCAGGGTGCTTCGATCCATCAGAGACAGGCTGACCCTCCTAGAATCTAAACTGGCTCTCTTAGAGTCTGCCCTGATGGAGAGCACTACTACTGATGTACAGGACCAATTGAAGGCCACTCTGGAAGAATATCATAGGACTGCTGATAGTGAAATACAACATATGGGGAAGTATGCCACTGCTAGGGCCTACGGTGAGGGCGACAGGCCGGGCTCGGTACTTGCGGCCCTTGCTCGTCGTAGGGCGGAGTCTGCAGGTATATATGAACTCTTGGATGACGAGGGTTCACTGGTCACCGATCAGGTTGATGTTAACAGTAGCTTCCGTGGGTATTACCAGGAGCTCTACGGATCTAGGGTTGACCCCCCAGACAGTGAAATATTGCAGTACCTAGCATATATTAAGCTACCATGGTTGACGAATGACCATAGAGAATTTTTAATGCGCCCCCTGGACCTGGTGGAGATACGCCTTGCTTTGGGCTCCATGAGGGAGGGTAGCGCCCCGGGGCAGGACGGACTGACGGTTACGTTCTACAAAGTTTTTTGCGACATTCTGATCCCCCACTTAAACACTATTTCAGGAGATGGGGGCAGATGGGATTATGCCCCCTTCTATGCGAGAGGCACTGATTGTTACAATTCTAAAGCCAGACAAACATCCCCAAAAATGCTCCTCTTATCGGCCCCTTTCCTTGCTCAATGTAGACACTAAGCTATATGCAAAAATACTGGCTAATCGCCTCTCCTCGCTGCTCCCCCAACTGATTGGCCCGGAACAAGCTGGCTTTATCCCGGGCCGCACTATGTCCCATAATCTAAGAACGGTATTCGGAGCCTTTCAGCATGTGAGACCAGAGGTTAAGGCGGCAGCGGTGTTTCTGGACGCTGAAAAAGCGTTTGATTCTATAGAATGGAAATACATGCTGGCAGTACTCCGGCGCCTTGGAGTGGGTGAGACCTATTTGCAATTGGTGTCGGTTTTATACAATTCACCACAGGATAGAGTCCGGACTGGTGATACGATTTCCTCCCCCATTCATATAGCCCGTGGCACTAGACAGGGATGCCCCCTATCCCCGCTGCTTTATGCCATCGCTGCAGAGCCCCTGTTAAGTGCAATACGCGAGTACCATGGGCATAGGGGGCTGCGTTTCCCCAATTAAAACTGAATAGTCTCTGCATATGCCGATGACATGTTGCTATACATACGTGATCCGGAGATTAACCTTTCACCAATAATCCGAGAAGTGGTCCGATTTGGCGGTTTATCGGGCCTCAAAATAAACTGGGATAAATCTATCATATGTCCACTCACCCCATCTACTCTACCAACCTCTTTAGATTTCCCACTACAGTGGACGTCGGACCCGGTACTTGGGAATACTAATACACTCTGATGCTGATCAGGTAATTAAGGCCAATTATGGTAGGGCTATCACAAAATTGAGTGCTGATGTAGACAGGTGGATCCGCCTCCCCCTCTCACTGGTTGGCAGGATCTCTCTAATGAAAATGATAGTCCTTCCCAGCTTACTTTTCCTATTCACTAATATACCCATTGTCGTACCCCAGCACATGTTTCGTGAGTTGCGCACTCTGCTTTGTAAATTGGCCTGGGCGGGAAAGACTCCTCGTGTTGCATTTCACATTCTTACCATGCCGTACTCTGCCTCGGGACTGGGCGCTCCGGACTTAGAATTATATTATCGTATAGCGCAGGCCTCACATGCCCACGCCTGGATACACGGCCCCTCTGATCTACCCCATCTACAGGTGGAGGGGGTGGCGGCGCTTCCGGACCGGCTGCCTCGTCTGACCCAACCGCCAGTTAGGCGCTGCGGAGTGCTAGACTCAGTGAACTCTATAGTGCATGCTTGGAACACTATACTGAAAAAGCATGCCGGTTCTCTTCTATATTCTCCTCAGCTGCGGGTGGAGTGGTGTCAATGGCTCAAACATAGCTCTGAAAAAGGGGTACTTCGTGCGCTTGCCACTTTGGGTATTCAAGATGTGGGTGAGCTCTTCAAGGAAGGACAGGCTCGATCCTGGGAGGAGGCGGCGGCGAGCGTGGAGGCCCCTTCAGCGCTGCTGCTCTACTCTTTTCAGAATACGCCACGCCTTACGCGCTCTACTGGTAGAGGATTTGCTTGAACCCCTGGAAATCGCTTTGTCTATATTGCTTCGCTCTAAATCTCCTGTGGAACTTGTCTCCAATCTTTACGCTTCGGTGCAAACTACCACCAACACTTCATACATCAAAGCGAGGTTGGCCTGGCAAACAGAGCACGGTGTCCCAATCACGGACGAGATCTGGCACTACTGCTCAGAGGTCACTCAAAAGATCTCCCTCAATGGTCGCCATAGATTGGTTCACTTTAAGTTTTTACACAGAGTACATTATACGCCGAGGCGGCTATATGGGTATGGACTGCGTGACACTGATCGCTGTGACCGTTGCGGTAGGTCAGGCGCTGACTTTCTTCACATCGCCTGGGACTGCCCTCCAATAGCAATGTTTTGGCAGAACATTTTTCAGTCTTTAAATAACATGACGGGCCCGTTGCTTGCCCCTGCTCCCTTGTTAGCACTGCTGGGTTATACGAAACCGCTCCGTAGGGAGGTTAGAAGGCTAGTTGCCATGGGCCTATTGCTAGCAAAACGCAGAATAGCTATGCGTTGGATGCGGGGTCCTACTCCTACTGTGCCAGAGTGGGAAAAAGATATGTTGTTTTGTAACACACAATCTGATGTATATAATGAGCTGTTGCCCCCGGTAATAGGCCGAAAAGCTTCTGGGGCTTATTCGCGCAATATCAACTTGCACGACAGTGTGGGGATGATGATCATGATTAATGCTCACTGTGCTAGGTTTGTCTAAGAGCTCAGTGAGGTCTGTAGACTATGCGGGCTATGCGCTCAAGATATTCCATCCCCCAGGTGGGATTTGTACATCTCCCATGATACTTGCTGCTTGTGCAAGAGCGGTGGTGACCTTTAGAAACTGTTAAATCTATTTCCCTGACTCCTCTTCATTGTTCAATGCTGTGCATTCATTACTGACGTGATTTTTTACTGAATATTCCTGTTGCTGTTGAATGTAATACTTTGTCCATACCACGATAATTTGTAAGCATTGGGGTTTTTTCTATCACACATTTTATGTATGTATAAGTTCTTTTTTAATCTTGAAAATCCAATAAAAACAAATTAAAAAAATAAAATAAAAATAAAAAGTATTCTAGAGGTCGTCTCTCTGGTGGCCAGCCAGTAGGGTAACTTTCTAGCGCTTGTAGATCCTACTTGTCGAAGCCCTCCAGCATTGACAAGCCTGCTCCTGGGGTGACCTGCCAGAATTTGTCAAGTTCAAGCGGATCGTGGAGAGTGTGTGATGTCTCAGTCACACATGGAGGTTCCAGTTTCAAGATCCGGGCCTAGTGTTTGGTTATATGGTCTTGTCTTGCTCTTTACCCCCAAGATAAGCCTTAGCAATCTCTCTATTGACTTCTCCAGTCACCCTTCGTGTGCCCACCAAGGAAACCAATCCACAATTTGTCATGGTAGGATTGGAGCTCTGTACATAGAGCACTGGTCAACTGCAAGGCAACATGCGTTAAGACGCCAAAAGGACAGTCGATCTGTGGCAGCTATCCCCAAGGCAGGCACTGATCGGTGAGTAGTCTGTTATTCCTTCGAGAGGGTGGATATTGCGGTTGTGTAGAAGATACTGGATGCAGGGAGAAGCAACAGATCTATGCAGGAGAGTGTCTTGTGTGCAGCTGAGGCATGTGTATATTCTGTCTTGTGGCCCCCAACAACCCCAAAACTTCCTCTCTAGAAACATTTGTTATCCAGTGAAACCTCTTTAAATAAACCATGCGTTAACTTATCTAAGGCAACAAAAATGGACCGCCTATTTAGGATTTTCCGCATACTGTCTGTTTAAAGAGGACCTGTAGTGAGCCTCATTAATAATGTCAGATATCTGGCTTGCGGACGCTTGAGTACCACATTCTTCTTCAGCAGTTCGACGTAGTTTATTCAGTTCAGGGGTGCTCTTCTTCAGAGTTATCCATAGGAGAGTCAGAATGGATAGGCACCTCAAAATCTTAAGTGGAGAGTCGCTTATGCCCTTGGTGCCAATAGGAGAACAGGCCTGCCACTGGCTAGAGCAAACACAGACAACATACTGAAATATTTTGTGAACTGTGATGTACACAAAGTGTACAATAAATGCCCTAGGATTAAGGATTATTGGGATAGAATGTTTCAACCATAACATGCAGACACATCTAGAAACTCCGGGGAAGTGGACAAAAATAAATAATGGTAACCAATAACTGTTTAAACAAAAGAGACATCTTCATACAATTGAAAAGTCAAGCAGACTCAAACAAGATATTTACAAAAGCATTGCTCCAGATAACCAGACCAAGTGAGAAAGTATAGGACGCTGAGGGATCCTAGCAACAAGTGTAAATTCACCCACTTCATTTCCAATATATCAGAGATAAAAGAGGAGGTTTCTAAGAGATCAAGACCCAGATGTGTTTCAGGCAGCTAAGAAATTTAAGAGAAACGGGAAGAGAGCTGGAAAAACCAACTCAGGGAATTATGTGGGGCAGGGAAAAGGATGGCAATATAAATAATGTGTCCTATGAATCATAGATGAGATGTGTGAAATTAACAGCACAGTGCGAAACTACCCCCCCCCCCATACAGAAAATATACATTTTAAGATGACACCTGTCTGTGATTTACATACCTGTTGCACTTGAGCCTGGTTCTGAAGCAGCAACTGAAGAAGTGCGGTTGAAAGAGCAGGATTGGTCAGCATCGGAACTGTAGGGGCTGCGCCGAGCAGACCTAAAAATATGTAAACATTAGCGGACCTCGTGCTTCTTTCATGTTCCCAAAGGAGAAACTATTTCCATCACAGCTCAACATTGCAATAATCAACACAAACATGCGTTTTTCACACAAACATCAACCACGTGTGGCCTGTTGAGCTACACTGGTTAAGGATCATGGCACAGGAGCCAATAAGGAGAGCACTTTTGTTTGGGAGAGTGGAGGAGATACACTCTCTGCTGCACGACATTTCAAGCAGAGAACCAAGTAATATTGGGATTGACAGGATAGGATGAAGGTCATTACAGAAAAAAACAAGCAGTGGAAAAGCCAAAAGTCTTGACAATATGTGCAATATATAGCACACTTTCTCCCCCACCATTCAGCCATGTTGAACAGCAGCCAAGCCACCCCTTGCCTTCAGCTGACCTAGCAGGCAAGAGGGAGAAAACTGGGCTCCTGCCTGTGGGCTCCCACACATCCCCGATCCAACAAGCCGCCTTCCAGGGCCTCTGTAGCTAGCCCTCAGAGGATTCCAAGTTAATGCCTCTACTCCTACCGATGACAGATCACTGAAACAATCCTTACAACTCCCATTTCTATAATCATGAAAGAATGGCTTACACCCCCACTCACCACTGCCAACAGCAGCTGGCAAGAGCCTTGCATGCAGTTTTCTGAAGTTTGTGAGGGTTGCTCACATGACACCATGCTTTCAGTCCTCTGCGTGCATTTAACGGAGTGCATTTTGGGATTTGTAATACTAGATTACTTCTTTTAAACCAATTGGAAGACCTGTTAACAGTGATTTTGGAAAATGTGAGCATACTACTGCTCTTCTAGGCACATTTTATTCAGGCTTTTGTGTAGTCTGTTTTGCACACATTTTTTCTGCAAGTGCTACAAACACAATTAGTTAAGTTGCTTTTGCCCTTTCAAGTCAAGGTTGTCAGATAGTGAGGGGTATTAGTGAAGCTCATAAAAACTATATTGGTGTCAGATAGACTTGACAATCGAACACACACCCTTGAGGAGTTTCTGTCTTTGGCAGAGTCCCCAGCTTAATGAAAACTCCTTAAAGGGTCTAGAATACACTTCTTCGGATAGGTCACATTGGTAGGGTAGGGGGTGTCCAGTAGACGAAGGGACAAAAGGCTGGATCAACTAAATAAAACGTTTAACCTGACTGATATGCACATCTCTGCAGTAGGAACATTAACTGACTGGGCAATGGTCAAATTAAACACATTTGTGAAAAGAAGACAATCAACATCACACTTTGCAGCTAAATAGAAATAAGACAACGAACAAAGGGGGAATCGTACAGAAATTACATATTTTGTGCAGGGCTACCATTGGGCCAAATCATGAAAAAACCTCCTGGAGATACAAAGCCACAGTAACATGATACATTCTGCCCACTACACCCTCTGTGGGTCCGGGCTGGCCAAGCAAAAGGGAGGAGGGGCATACAGGGGGGGGGGGGGGGGGGAGAAGGGAAACACAATGAAAGTTAATGAAAAGAAAGCTGTAAGACCTTGAAGCGGAAATAACTCCAGCTTCCTGCCCTGCATCTACCCTCCCAGCCCATGCTAGGAAGCAATTTGTAGGCGGGAGAAGGCAGCAAGTAGCACGGGCAGGGGGAGGTAGTGAGGGAAGGCAGGGCACCAGAGTGTGCAACATGGTAAAAAGAATTTAAAATAAAAAGGGGGTGAGGGGAAGCAACACTGATGACAGGTAGGGGGAGAGCAAAGCAATGCGGAGGACGAGGTCAGAAACAACAGGTAGGTAAGGGTGGAGAAATATGCAAAGTGACAAGGACAACAGACTAGTTTATCTTTAAACAAAACTGTGTTTACCTTAAACCCAGCCTGTACCGCATATGCTTTTGTAACATTTACAACAACCCTGTACATCACATACGTGTTTATCTTTGCATTACGTTGTGTTATATGGATATATCTGGCCAGCGATCATCCTAGTAACAATGTAGTTCTACGGTACCAGCCTAGATATAAAGCTACAGAGTGATGGAGAATAGAAAGTTCAAGTTGAGGCAGGTAAAAATTTGGTTACAAATCGCAGAGGTCTGAGGTCGGTGTCCAAGTGGGCTTAGTGAGTAAGTGGTTTACTTTGGGGCCATCAGGCTGTTTTTAGGTTGTTTCTGAAGTCCCACCGATTTGGGACAGTAGAAGAGAGACAGCCAATAACAGAAAATAGAGAGAGACAGCCAAAGAGCTGGAAGAGAGAAGAAGGGAGCAAGCGCGGGGGAGACTTCCACAACAGAAACAGCAGGAAAACAATGCACTCTTGTAAAGTGATTGAAAAAGAAAAAAAAGAACGCCTAAAAAGGGAGCAGTCAGGGACACAATTAATGGGTCCATGCTACAGGGGAGGGACAAATCCAAGAAGAGTAAGTTAAGCCCACAAGCGCTGCCAAATTAGAAGTAAGCAAACGAGTGACAATGACAGCAAACAATGGAAAGTAATAGGCGGGCTCTAAGCAGACTGTAAGCCAACACGTCAACGAGACTGTGCATGCGCCATCTAGCCGAGACCTTTAAAAAAAAGAAAAAGAAAAAAAAAAACACTGGAAAGAAAAGTAGCCCAGAACGTGGTGGGAGGTTAGCCATAAATTATACGGTGGTACAACAGGCATACGACCAAAATTAGGAGGAAGGCATACAGGTGAGCTAGTTGAGCACATGCCAAGTGAAAGACATTTGTGTTTTGGGAACCATACAACATCTAGAACAAGCACTTTAAATCATATGCTTACCCTGCTTCCCTACAACTGCTCCATGCAGCAGAGGGTTTAGTAAGAGCTGTAATGATGCTGGGCCCCCTAGGTTGTTCAAGATCTGAAGCATGTTTGGCTCTGGGAGAAGTCCCTTCCCACGGTTGAAAGCCTGAGAATACAAAAGTGGCACAAAGATTTTACCCAATAACATTAATCTCCAATTGTTTCAAAAGTGTGACAGTCAAGTTCTACAGATTTGTTTTTGAAGACACAAGTGGGTGACCTGCGTTACTCAAGGGAGGTTAGGCAATCTGTAGGTAAGTGCCCCCTTTTGCATGGTTACCCCATAACATTTTTGCCAGATGCCAACTTGAATGAGTGTGTGCTAGGATCCTGCTAACTAGGCCCTAGCACCTGTGTGCTTTCCTAAAACTGTACCATTGTACACACAATTGGCACACCTCTGGGCCACAATCCAATAGTAAAAGGTAGCCCTGGTACCCCTAGTAACCCTGGTACCAAGGGCCTTGTGACCAGAGAGGACCTCTGAGGACTGCAGCATATATTATGCCACCCTCACCTTAACACTCCACCCTGCCATTGCAGACTGGGTGTATTGGTGCACACCAAACTGAAGCGTTGACATGGCACACACCCCTGTGTGCCATGCCCCCCCAACACGGCCTGTGGCATGGATAAGCCACCCCTCTAGCAGGCCTTACAGCCCTAAAGGCAGGGTGCACCATACCCAGGTGAGGGCATAGCTGCATATGCCCCTACAGCGTCTGAGACATTCATAGACATTGTAAGTGCAGTGAAGCCATTTTAAATACATAGGCTGGGAGTTTATCAACACGAACTCCACAGCTACATGATGGCTTTACTGAAGTCTGGGAAGTTTGTGTCAAACTTCCCAGCACATTAAACCTACACTAATGCCATGCCAGTGTTTCATTTAATGACAAATGCACACATCTTAGAGATGCCCCCTAAAAAACGACCAACTCTGATGTGGCTTCTTACTGGCTCCCAGCCATCTGCCATTACCAGACAGGTATCTGGACCCCTCGGTAGAGAACCCTCCGCTCTCTGGGTCTGGAAACCAAGCACATCCTGGGAAGAGGTGTCATGCCTCCTCCCGAGAATGGGCAGGTTCCTCGAAGAGAGAGCCTCAAAGGCCTGCCGCCTTTGTTAGCTGCCCCCAGCCTTTTGCTGCCATCAGTAACTGGCTTCCACAGGTTCCGACTCCCAGTTTGGGCGCGAGAACAGACGGGAAAACCTAGCAAGAAAGGGAGGTGTGCCCGCCTTTGTCAACCCCACCCCTGAGGCGAGGGAGGCGAAGTAGAGGCAACCTCTCAGTCCCCGCTATCTTGGAGATGGGGGGACCCCTCCAATTCAAGACGAGGCCTATGCTTTCCTCCAACTGGAGGGTGGCCTACTAGGGGGGCGTAGACACCCCAGCGAACGGACCCATTGGTCCCAACCTGCACATCCCTGTAACGCCCCAAAATCTAGCATTTAGGGGCACCCCTGGACACTTGCCCTGCCTTCCCAGAGAACTCTGATCTCCCATGGACACCGGATTTGCCCAACACCAACCCAAGCCAGGACTCCAGATACAGCTGGATCTGCGAGTCCTCACCACTCTGCACCCGGCTGCCCCTGGCGGTGGTGTGAACTTCGTGCCAACCTGGGACACTGCCCCCCCCCCTTTCCCAGACCTTAACACTAGGAGCTTGGCACCCGAGACTGAGTGGCCTGCCTGTGAGCAGTTCTCAACTGAGGTGCCCGCTAGCCCCATTGGAGGTGCACTTTTGGGGCCTACTTGTGGCCCCCTTCGTGCTTACCTTTGATCCCTGACCCAGAAACCGCAGGTACCTACCTGTGACCGGTGCTCTTCCGAGTACTCCCTGTCTCCATAGCTCTGCATTGGTCCCAAACCTCTCCTTTGACCTCTGCACCCGGCCGCTTCTATGCCGCGGAGGGTGCACTCTTTACCTACCTGACCCCTGCCGTGTGTAGTTGCTACCAGCCGAGACTGAACTACAAAACTGAGTACTTAACTGTAAATTACTAACCTCCTTTTTCTCCATAGGAAATATGAACTGTACCATTACATTGCCCTGCATACCTTTGTCATTGTAAAGTCTAAAACTTTATTTGATTGGCAATTACAGAAACCTTCCTTGAAACTGTAAAGAGTTTACTTCATTTACAAAACCATACTACATTCATGAAAAGTGTTGCCAGCTTTACAAACTGTACAACTTAACTGCACCAAGTTATTCTTGGTTCTAGTAAAAAAAAAAATTATTATTTTTTTTTTTAAATTGTATACAATTGGTCTGGATTCAGTCCGAGTGTGTGACATTTCTTGCCGAGTGTGTACAACCGGCTTCTCCATCCAGTAGCTCGTGAGCTACTGGTAGCTCTCTAGCTACCTGTAAGCAGCTCTCCTGTGTGCAGCTCAGCCTACTACATTAAAGCTTTTTCCTAGTTGAAATGTTATATTTATATCAAAATTGAAAAGCGTGTACCGAGATGAAAATGTGTGCCCATTTCAGGTGACAGGACCGGTCCTATATGTTACACTGTCCAAGATAGGTCTAGTCCTCTGCATACACTCTAGATTAGCATGATTCCAGGACCAAAATAAAAGGTCAGGATGTTAGTTTTACATGCAGTTAGGCACTCCGGGCAGGAGTCCATGCTTTTTAACTACATGCAGGGCCATTCCTGTCCTAAAAAGAGGACTTACACAAAAGGGGTGGGTAGGGTGGCTTCAACGGGGTGGAAGTTAAAAGAGGCAAGGAGAAGTTGGGAGTGCAAATCTCTCTTCAAACGTTAGCACAGTGGGCATTAAGAGAGATTCTCACCCAATCATAGCATGGTGAGCATAAAGCGGGCACATGTAGGCTAAGATCCTATCAAACCTTAGAACGCTGGGCACAAGCATAATCCATTCTAGGGAAAATATCCCACCTAACACCCCCCACCCCCTCCGGAAATATCACATGGAACCTTCGATCAGTGGATACCAGCGAGGCCCCTCTAGAATGCACCAACAAAAAGGTCAAAAGACATGTGCCAGCATAGCTCTTCAAGATGATCTGAAGACAGCATGAAGGCTCCACCCTCCCCCCAGGTGGGGGTAGGAAATGCAGAGGAAAATCTGCAGGATGGTGGGCTTCAGCAGAACTAGTTTAGGGGTTGATCAAACTTAACTGTAGCACATTATGAATCAGTAGAGACCCTCTAGCCGAACAGTAGAATGGTACGCAACAGCACAGCACCGCTGTAACTAAAGCTTCCTAATCATAGCATTGTGGACACGAATGGAACTACACGGCTGGGAAGAGGGAAATGGGTGGGGGAAGAGGAGGAGGAATGAAGAGCTTTTCCTACTCTCAGCCTGGTGGGATAAAGCAGAGCCCTTCTAGCTCCAAGATGGACTTGTGTCATGCAGTTTCACAGCAATATCAAACATGCCTTACATCATTATATCAAACAGATCAATGCATAGTCTCTTACCGTTGCCTGTGCTGCTATCAGAGCGGCCAACATACTGCGTCCTGCTGGTCCGGGGGCACAGAATGACACCCTTACATTATGCCCTCCAAGTGTTAGGCCATCCAGTTGGTCCTGGACCACCTCAGTTATGGATGCAGAATCGTACTCCAGGATAGCAAAGCCCTTGAACTGACCATCCTGCCCATAAGCCAACTGAAGAAACAAAGACAGCATTAGAAAGAACAGCTCATACTCAACATTCCTCAGAAGAATGCAAGAACAAAATTATGTAAACTCTTAAAAAAATATATATTTTTTTTTAATTGGGAAACAAAAAAAACAAAAAAACAGAATCCTGTCTTGCACCGGAGATACATAGTTCACTGCTAGTGACATGGCCTCAGGCACTTATGCACTCCACAAGAGACCCAAGAGCTGCAGTACATGGGAAAACATGGACTTAGCACACAGGATGGAGGTGGGGGGCATAACCATACCTGCACACAGAAGGCCGCCAATTAAGTACTAACACCAGGGTAGAAAGAGAAGCTGCACGTCTGAACCCATTCATTTTGTAACCTATGATCAAATCACACCAAAAACCACCGCTGCGGTGATCAAGGCACGCACACATCAAACCAAGACCTCTCCATCTTTAACACAATTCCCAAGGCTGCCCCTCGTCAAAGGAGAATGCATCCAAGTAAAGCGTTTATAAGTTTGGTCTGCCCTGCCACAGTTTTCTGCACCAAGTAAAATGCTCTTATGAGGGACCCAAATTACACCGGAAAACAAATATGGGTATGTCATGGTAATGTGTTCTAGTGATTTCCTAAAATGCAACTAGCACAAGAACACATTGACCTAGTGACACAGATGTTTTAAAAAAATTAAAAAAAGCAGCAAACAGGAATAACCACATTGCTGCAAACACCAATAGTGACAGAAACCACAAACAACTTACTGTGGTCAACAAAGAACCAACTTAGTTAATAAACATTTAAGGTCTGCCGTTAACACCAATCCAAGAAGATGTAATTGGTGGTCACAATTGCCCATGTAATCACATAGTTTTCTTTCCCCTCACTATAAATAAATTGTGATGAAAATGCACACCTAATTAATATTTGGACACTAATTCACATAAATCATACATTTATTTTCAAATGTAAACTGTTCAAGAAGGTTACCTGGCCCTACTTTCTACTCACTTTGTGAAAACAAAATGCAAGTATGGTGTCAAACAGAAGATTAAATGGACATTTTCACAAGAAAACACAAGTACAACTTGTTATTTAGCCTAATCCTCCCCAAACAACCAGGTATCCGTAAAGGGAAAGGGCACTTTCTCTTTTCATAGTACGCTCCGGAGCACTCACCTGACAGAACATGGGAGGGCAGAAGGAGGAGAAAACCCGCCGCAGTTCTTCCACATCATTGTAGTCATGTGGTAGCTTATCCACGCACAGGCACTTTGAATGTAGGAGGTCATAAGTGAGCTGACTGACATCAGTCCAATGAACATACAGTGTCCGTGTTCCCAGTTGCCGGCCTAACAGATCTGACTTAGCCCGGGCTGCAGAGTCCTTTTTCATGTATTCCACAAAGCCATAGCCCTTCGAGTGCCCAGTTTCCTCACTATGCACCAGGAAGCACCGCTCAAGGTTGCCGAAGGGACGCACCAGCTCCTCAAACTGCTGCTGTGTGTATGACCGGGGCAAGTTAGCGATGCAGAGGAGGGCATCCGTGGGCTGAAGCTGGACAGAAATTTCCTTGCCCCGAAACTCAGTCATGTGAAATTTCTGGATCGCAGCCTCAGCCTGTTCCCCATTTAGTAAAGTTACAAAGGCTGTAAAACAAAAATGGAGGTAAGTACAATGTATGCATCTGCTCAGCATCAAAGCATAAGCGGAGTCCAGGCTCCATTACATTCTTCAACTACTGAATAACAGGTGATAAGCGATTTGTTCAGCACAAGCTAAAGCAACTGCTAAAACTTTCAGCTCTCCCTGAACAAAGCGGGCAAGTCAAGAGGTCTGATCAAATGAGACCACTGTGTGCATTGTATCATCAGACGCATGTTCTAAAGACTTTTAGCATTTGCACAACACAGCGCAAACACACAAATATGTTTAACAGGCAGGATAGCAAATAACACTCACTGTCCAGCACTAAGCTAACCCAAGCCATTCCAACCAGAGTATCAAGATCACTACTCAACAACTTGCCACACACACACTGTAGATATGGATTAGGCACTCAAGATTAGTCAAAAGCTCAAGACTAATCGAAGGGCAATTATCAGACAAGAACAGACTACACAAGTTCAGGAATCCACCGAACACGTCACATCAAGAAGCAGTCCCCAAAGCATTCAATTAAAAAATATTTTGTACCAACAGAGTAGGTTGAACTTTTTCGTAAGGCACCATTAAAAATTAATCTCAAAGTCGCTAATTATTTCTAAAAATCAAACAACCATATTACATTTCAGTTACTAGCACTCAACCAAAACATAATAGAAAATGTGCTGCCATCCTTCAGGGACTTCAGAGTTGAATCTTAAAACCAACTACCAAAGAATAAGCCATTCTTTGGAAATACACCTGAACTACTAATGAATTCTCAAAGTTCCACAGCTCTACATTTCAATCAACCTAGGCAAAGAGAAACATGCAATGCATGCTAATCCTCAGCCCCTCAAAAAAATAGTAATTCAGCAGGAGCAGTGTTCTTCTGTGTGCGGCGTTTCCATTTTTTTTTAATTTTATTTTTTTAATACAGGACCTGTGCACAGTCGGAGTAAATTGCAGGATACACACTAGTGTTACAAAGTTGACCCCATGTCTCCACGGCATATCACACCCATTTGACCTTTCCTTTTACTCTTCAGTTTGTCAGTTCAATTACACAATGTGGGCTGAATAATAAACCCCAACCGGTAACACCTGCAGGTCCCAAATCATATATTAACTTCCACCAAAAGGCTGTTGTAGGAATCTTGCAAGCTCTTCCTCCCTCCCAATATACCAAATTCAGCCCTCTGGCTAAGGTCAGGCATCGGCTCCTATGTTCCAAACACAGATTCGCAAATGTGTGCATTTCAATGTTGGGTCTCCCACTCACCTGTGCCTTTGTACTTGTCGACAAAACAATACTTTAGCTCAAATTCACTCAGCAACTCGTGGATCTCCTGTGTGAATTAAAGTGAAGAAAAAAAAAAAAAAAATGAAGTATGAATACAAGTTTTGTTATCAAGCCCTCAATGCACAGCAACGTGTTCTTAATGTGATTGGCAAAAAAATAATAATCCTACCACATTCTTAACTATTGTCCACTCCTTGTACATTAGGAAGTAAAGCATGCGCTTTGTCTAGCTAAAAAACAAATACTTATCTAGAGTGATTTTCCCGGTCAACTGGGCTCGTCAAAACAGGTGTGGAGGATCCTTGAATACTTTTTTTTTTAGTTACAATTTCACTAGCAATTTATTAACAAGGCAGCATTCCCTTTGTTAACACCATGTTTAAAACATTCAAGCAGTTCCAATGAGAGACTTCCTAGAATGCTCTGCCCGAGAACCCAGTTTTATTACCAATTGTTCTGTATGTCTCCAGAGACTCTGCCATTAAACATTGCAAAATTGGGTAAGGTTACTGGAGAAAGAATCAAGCTATATTTAATTAAAAAAAAAAAAATAAGTGTTTCGGTTTCTATTGCACCAGAACTGAAATTAAATGTATGCAAAACAAGATGCTTCTTCAGCATCTGAATGATATGCCTTCTGATGAGCTTAGCTGCGAGACGACCACTTTTTTTAGTTTGTTAAAATAAAATGGCAACAAGCCTGCAAAATAACATTTCTTCTGATTGTTATTTCAAACAATGTTCATAAATTTAGCTTAAAACGAATATACTTGCTGGTGTGCAATAAACCATACTGTCCAATACAGAAAGGGCATTTGGAGCTCCAAACCAGCCTTGCCAGGTGTCCCCAGAGAACTTTACCTCTCTCTCCCCGCATCCAGAATAAAGCAAAGAACTATGGACAGTCATTTTAGATTATTTGTTACCCACCCCCACCAAATAACACAAAATAACTTGGTGTGGGGAGGCTGAAAAGGGAATATCCTGTCTCAATGTCTAAGCCGCGACATATAGAAAAACAAAGGGCACCAATTAAGCAAAAGATGGGCCATGGCAGAGTAAGTACGAATGAATGAAAACATTTATATAGTGCGAACAGCAACCCATAGGGCATCCCGGCGCTAGAGAGTAGACTCCACTGAAGGATGAATGAGCCCAAACTACTCTTGCTGGAACATGCCATTTGTTTTCAGGTTTTTTTCTGAAACATTCAGTGAATGCGAGTTTCTCGCACTTGAAAGGGAGTTCCATAATTAGACAACCCATATACTATTTCTTTGTCTAGACTACTCCCAGTTCAACTCAATTTAAAAAAGTGCCCGTGCAGCTTAAGCATTTAGGTCCACTCCGACTTATTAAAAGCTTGATTTACTTACAAATGACTGGTCTGTTTGTTACTTGAATTTTTTAATTTTTATTTTGCAGTTAATTAAAAACAATTACAATAATAAATACAGTGATTCAATCAGGATTGACATAAGTGGTCATACATATATCGAAACATTAGATTTTATAAAAGATGCGTAGAAGGCCAGACCGGATACTGCTCACAAACTAGAATAGAGTTCTGTGCAAATTCACAAACAATCGTTGGCCAGCAGGACCCACCTCATGTACAAGGCTACATTGACAAGAAACTCATTGTGTTCAGAAAACAAATGGCACACTACCTCAAATATTTGTGGGACAGCAAATTAATCGAACATGTCTCAATTTGCACCAAGAAGCCAAAAGTCAAGTTATAAACCAGAGTTCTGGCAAATCTCCTTCTAACCAATAGTGAATACACGGTGCCTGGTGTCCTCAAACTTGACTGATTTGCTAATGTAAGCCGGTGTGGTAAAGGCTGACTTCTTAATCTGCTAAAAACATTTAACTGAAATGTACAACAATCTGGTCAGTCACAGAATCCAATCCTAACAATCACAACTGCAATTAGAGGAATTATATGTTCTAAAATATTTACTAAGAGACATTCAGAGTTTTATAATATGTTTTTGCAATAGATGTTGACATTAGTACAGCCATGGAATAACTGAGCCCACAGCAGGCACAAGAAAAGTACCAGCTGAGAACTGGGGGGGGTTAAAAGTTCTTATAGAGGTTAAACAGTATGAATTAACTATTCACAGACAAAAAAAAAAAAAAAAACACTGCCAGCTCTGTCAGTAGAGCATCCTCGAAGACCTTTTCGTTAGGCAGATACCTAGTAAACTAAAAAAAACCATAATGCAGCTTTAAGTTGTATGATAGCTGCACATTTATAAAACTACAACTTCAGCGATAATACAATAGAGCAGTCAAATGACCGGAATGACTGAGGGACAAAGGTCAACAAGCTGAAACTTTCAGCTCATGCCGGCTCAACAGCGTCAGGTGGACACAATGCAAGCCCCGTGCAACAGAATTTCCCCGCAAAATCCCATTGTGCTTGGAGTAGAATCTGAACAGTCAGCCCAAAAGCACAACTCGCCCTCGTTTGTGCAGACACACACCAAGTGAGAAAGGCTCGACCAAAACCAGCAATTGGAAAATTAAACAAACTGTACTAATACGAGAAAAATGAACATATGCATTCCCAAATAGGCACGATTTGTTAATACACCGATTTGTTAGACCTCAAAAATGGCTAAGTATCCTGGCAGCCAACAAGATCTCCGACTTCCAATAAACTATTTTGAACTCTTGGAAAGCATTTCTAGAACAATGGTCGTTTGAATGACTTTCAATAGATATAATTTCATTTGCTTTGAACAGTGATAGAAAAAGAAAAAAAAAAAAAAAAGAAAAAAAAAGGACAGCGAGAGAAAGGAGAGAACAAGGCAGGTCTATATAGTGGCCATCTGGAAGCAGCATCGACAAGCTAGATCCAGAAATGCAGTACTGCTCAAAGAATATTTATAGGAAGTCACAATTTGTATGGGGTGACATGAGCGAAGCTGAACAGGTTTGCAGACGGATCTCTTTCACCATTTAGCAGATAACCATACGTGTAAGTAAGATATCAACTCAACAAGTCTCCATCACTATACTGCATAAAACAACTTTGATTCATTCCCAGCCAATACCTACAATCCTCAGTATGCTCCAAATCCCCACCTCCCCTCCCAGCCGGCTCCATCAAATAACATGCCCTTGCTTAACGCCTAGGCAGAACTGCACTCCTGGTTTATTTTCTATACCTACATGTCAACTGCCATATTCTGACCCATATTCCCTTCTTTAGAAACAGATAATCATTTGCCTACAACTCTGGTAATAGTCAAATAGTGTTGAAATTCATCAATTCACCGCATAAATAATTCACAAACATACCTCCTCACGCCTTAGCGATTACATCGATCTATACCAAACAACAAAATTAGGTAAGGAAAAGATACCTTTTAAATTGATCGCACTGTGCACTAGGATACATACACCTCTAGAGTACGTGCTGTAATTAGCAAAAAAACGTTTTTCCCCCGAAATTGAAAGCATAGTTGTTAGGGGAGCCAGAAGCACAGTAGGTTTCCTGTAAAAATGCTATCTGAACGCCATGTCTGGTTAAGATAGTACCTGCCGCCCCTTTTAGGAGTTGGACAGCACCCGTACATTCCAAGTTATGCAATTCAATGTCATTTTCTCAGCTTTAACAATGGGTGCAGGCATTCAGAAAGGTAGAGGAAAAAATACGGTTACTGGTGCGTAAATACAAGGTAATGCAATGACCATTATGTGGTCATTCCCCTGCATAAAGAAAAAGCAAAAGTCGAATAGTAAAACATAGTAACACCCAAAACCTCTCACCCACATCGGATAGCTAATAACCCGCTATCTGCGAATCCCATGAACATTTTAAACAGACAAAAAGGTAGGAACAAACTGGTGGAGTCATCCTTAGGGGGGGAGATGCTCAGGGGAGAACGCCTATTGTCCATAATCTCGCTAGTGTGGAGGATAGCCTTATTAGAAACATAGCTAGAGTCTGTCTAAGTGATGCCAGTGCAACAGCGTCCAGGGGCCATAGGCCTGATCCGTTGACGACCTATCCGTTGCGCAGGCAGGCAGGCAGGCATGACCACAGTTCAGAAAAGCAAAACAAGCACGATAAGCAGGATGCCATTAAGCCATTGGCGGATGGGCAGGAGTAACTCTTGGGTAGCCCCCCAATGTCCGGTGAGCCTGGTCCAACACGGCTCTGCCTGCAAAACTGGATGGCTTCAGCAGGAGAGTAAAAGATATGGGTCTTGCCATTAAGTTGTATTTGCATTCGCGCTGGATATAGCATGGAGTATTCTACATTAGCCTTTGCTTAACGTCAGTAAACGTGTGGCGTGCCTCCTGTACAATTGGGGTAAAATCATGAAAAAAGGAAAGCGTCATACCCTGGTATTGCAGTGTGTCTTTCTCGCGGGCGAGGTGCAGAATAGCATCTCGATTCGGATAGTTGATAAGCTGGGATGGTGTGCCCAGCACCTGCAGAGAGTTCTGTGGGCTCTTTCGATTGCAAATGTGGACGAGAAGGCTTCCCTGCCAAAGACATCCAGGATTAGGTGTTCCACAAAAGAACTCATGCGACCCGTGTTGGTGGATTCTGCAATTCCGGCTACGCATATATTATTTCTACACGATCTCGCTTCACACCCTCAGCTTTCGCCGCACTCTGCTTGAGAAGCTTCTTGAGCTTTGGTACGTTTAGTGGTCGTAGGACCAGCATCCTCGAGATCAGAAATGCGATGTTCAGAGGTAGAGATGCGCGTCACTTGCTGATCGAGTCGCTCTTGCATGTTCTTCAGCTGGGTTGCTAGCGTGTCCAGGCGGGAATCCACTGATTTGAACCCTCTCAGTTCAGCCAATATGGTCTCCATGCCCTCTGGCGCCGGGTCTTCCGACTCTCAGCGCCACAGGTCGCCCCATTGGAGATCTCATCATCCCCACATCGATGGGGGAGGGGGGGGGGGGTCTTGGAGGCATCAAAGGAGAGCGGGCGCTGACAGGAGTCGGTTTGCCACATTGTAAAGGGAGCTTGTAGGGGCCTAAGGGCAGCGTCAGGCAGGATGAGCTGGAAACCTGAAGGCAAGAAGGGCAAGCATGCGCTTCAGAGCTTGATGTGTTCAGGGATGGGCAACAGGCAGGCTAGTTGCCTATTTATGGGTGCGATTATGGAGCGCTCACAGTAGTGTCCAGGGTGCAGCAGAGACGCCCCAACAGAACCAGTTGCCAACTGGAGCGTAAAATTCGGAGGGTACCAACAGGGAACGCCAGGAGAGGGCAACTATTGGTTAGAGCAGCTTTCCAGGGCAACAATGAGAGAGCACTGCGAATCTCCACACTCAGTATCCCTGGGAGCACTAAGGGGTCCATAGAGGCAGTGCGGTCATTTGCCCATGGCTCGTCGGTCCAGGAACTCCTGGCGCACCCGCTCCACGGCGCTGCATCGCCAGAGGCGCCTGCAGGACAGAGAAAGGCCATCCGATGTCAGCGCAGGCTCCGGAGCTTCAGGCTCGAGTAGCCATCTTGTTCTTTGGCCAGGCCACGTCCCCAGTCTCAATCCTAATCTTAATCAATGGTTTTGAGGACCCCCTTTCTGCCTGTGCTGCGGATGTCCCCCAAGTGGGCCAGAAAAAAGTCCCAGCTTTACTTTAAGCGGATGATGCAGTCTTACTGGGGAGAACTCTCAAGAGTCTAAACATCCTGTTCCAGCAGTTTGCTTAATTCATGGGGTCCTTCGGTCTTGCCATCAATTGTTCTGAAATGTACACCATGGCCTGTGGCCCAACATCATTGAAGAAAAAGAGTGTTTATTTCCAGGGGCATCCTGTTGCCTCTACTCAGGACTATACGTACTTAGGTGTAGTCTTTGACGCTAGGGGGATTTGGGGACCTTGCAAGCTTAAAGCCTCCAAAAAGCTTTGCTAGTGCTGCAGGTTACATTTTCAATTTAGCCTCATGCATTGGTAGAAAGCATATGGCCCCTTTGTTGGGCGTCTTTAAATGCCTCCCCATCGTCACCTATGGGGCTGGCATCTGGGGATACTCCAACACCACCTCCCTGCATATTGAAGAGAATAAGGTCCTACGGAGCCTTTTGGGAGTCCCTCCGGCTTGTGCAACCCATATTGGGCATCAGGAGCTCGGGGCTAAGTTTGTAGAAGAGAACATTAAACTGGCCCCCCTGGCGCTATGATGTGCAGTCTGTGTAAACCTGCACGCAGGCCTTAATAGGGAGGTGATCACCGAATGTCTTGCTTGTGATAGATGCCTGGCCATATCCTAGTTGCAATATATTAAGCATGAAATGTCTAACCTGGGGAGACCACAACTTTTTTCTACCCCCTCTGTTATGTTCAAGACTAAGCTAGCCTCGGTTAAAAAGGTGTTTAAAACCAGGAAATTTCGGGTTACAGGGGAAGGTAAGCTCGTTAAGATTTCTGTGAGGGAGTATGTGCATCTTTAAACAAACCTAACATGGAGCCGTATCCGGCATGGGTTGAAGCTACCTGGGATAGATTCCTCTTAACTAGATTTAGGCTCGGCCATGTGAGGTAGCACCTGGGTTTCCCTCTGGGTCAATTTGATCCCAGCAATGTATTAATCTGCCCATGTGATGCGTCCACCCCAGAGATTTCTCCATTTCACCTTCTTCTGCAAGTATTACCTGGCATATTCCAAAATGTTTCTAGTTCCACTAATTAGAGGATGTGGCATCAGAAGATGTGCTCACGCCTTATTACACCTGCAACAGCTAAACTGCCCCACTCATTGCAGTAGCATTTGTTCCTTTTTACAGTGTGCAATTGCCAAAAGAAAACAAATGGTATTTTAAATTGACAGATACCTTAAGTCATACCTGGGCACCTGATTAAAAGCTAACAGAGGCATTTGTCTGATGGGTCTGCCTAGGTTGTTGACTTCAACTGTAGGATTATTCAAACCTGACGATTTGGCTAAAGATTTTTTGTCCATTCAATGTTTTTATCGTCTATTCTTACTATATAAATCAACTATAAGCTGTTCATTAATTCTGTGTGCAGACAAGGCCTTGACTACGTTTTAATGTTTTGTATTGTGCATTTATGGTCGTTTCTTGCCGCCAAAATAAAGTATGATCTATCTAATTGCTGTGCACAGGGAGACATCTCAGACAACAACAGACTCTCACTCAAAATGTTCAAAGAAGATGAAGTAAAAGAAGGGTGTGCGCTGCCATCTCTTCTGTTCTCCCTTTACATCTCAGACATATCCAACTTCAGAAAAAAACCTGGATTTTATTTAATCATACCAGGCATCTACCACATCCGCCACCTAGCCTAAGCAGCAAAAAAAAATCCCCCCCCAAAAAAATCACTACTTCCTATATGACTAAAGAAAAACAACTAACCGGCCAAAATAAATTTATCAAGGATTGTTTAACAATCAACATTGCAAAAACGAAACTATTGCTCGGGGGGGGAAAAACTATTTAACTGGAAGCTAGGACAACAACCCATAGACGTAAAAACGTATGAATACCTAGGTTTCACACTGGACACCAACATATCAGGGCTGAATCATCTGCCAAAGTTAAACACCAAGACACACATCAATCTCAGTAAAAAGGTTTGCCTAAGTATACAGAGAAGAAGCAATTAGACCAACAATAACGGCTCTGAATGACAGACTCTTGCAAGTACTGTAATATGCATCTAGAATACTCAAGGAAAAATAAAAACACACACACAAGTTACAAGAACGTGATACAATCTACATAAATAAATGCAAGACTGCTTTTTAACCTCCATTCCTCAACACCAAATTCAAAATTTCGCCTGGAAGCGAATATTCCAGCGATCAAGACGATACACATTGCAAACTTAACTATTTATGTGACTGCTCTATGACAAATAAACACCACAAAAAAACATTGATTTTTCAAAAGAGTTAACAATCAACTTAAATATCATTTCATCCTAACAGTCATACAAAAATGACTCATACCACAACCTAATGACACTGCACCAACACCTCACAATGTCAATATCAAACTGCACAATGACAAAAAGAAGGGGACTTCGTGATTCAACTAAAACTAGAGACCTGCACAATGTGACCAGATACACACTTATGGTACTCTAGAATCGTATACTAAAAATCAAACAACCATAGAATGATTGTATCTTAGAAAGAAACCGACATACATTTATCCCAATGATATAGCTCTTCGATTCCTTGAAGAAAAGAATATCTGACAACATAAATGTAGATTATGCAAATATTGTATACTATCATTACAACACAATCTGTATCTGTCCCAAGCTTTATGACCTACATGAGAAGGACTTCCTTCCAACATTTAAAAAAGTTAAAAACTACGTACCATTACAGAAACAACAAACTGCTGCTTTACACTATGAACAAACTCTTGCATTGGGAACTGTACAACTTTTTAAAATCATGTCTTCGGAAGACTTGGTAAAGCACTAGCGTGATCTTGACGAGATACTGGACCAGAAACCTTAAAGTCGCAAGAACAATTGTAACAAGCACTAGCAATGGCAATAGGTCTGGCTTTAAATTAATGTTGTATGGTAATGTGAAGCGTTACCAGTAAAGAACATGGGATAGGATATGCATTTGTGTGGAAGAAAAGAAATGTAGAATAATATTGGTGTAGGTTAATAAGTCAAGTGACAGTTGCACTGTCAAACCAGACCTAAACAACTATGTAGATTAATGACTGCCCTCCTCCAATCTCTGCTGCCGCCAGAGAGAAAACATCATACATTTTCTAGTTATCTAAGACATTTTAATAGCATTACAATGTCATGCCTGAGGCCCTGAAAGTTCAAGCTCAGGCAGCTGGATAAATAAACAAAAATCACAGCTGTGTGGAGGGCAAGTACTTTTTAGTTCGAGACTGGAGAGAGCATGCACTGCTCTGCGAGGCATGCTGTATTAAGGTAGGGATATGAAGCTCCGCCCACATTTTTAATTGGCTTTTCTCATGGTCCACTGTAAACTGTGGCTGTTCATTGGTCAAAAGGCTTAGTAGTCCCTCCTTAGTACCACCTGGTCTCATTTTGTAACCTCCCATGGCGACCCCCAGTTACTAGTGTTGTGCTCAGTAGGCTTTAATTACAGCCTCCGAACACTGTTTTCTCAAATAGCTTTGTCCTGCCTGCTGTTGCAGGCAAAACACACTCACTCCTAACGCTTTTTTTTTTTTAAAGCACACATTTGCAATGCAATAGGTCTCGCACTTGCAAGAGTTTAAGCTATTGGCATTGTAAATGACAATACCTTCCATTTATCCCTTTAAAAAACGGCACGTAAATAAAAAGCATTGTCATTTACAATGCCAATAGCTCAAACGCGAGACCTATTGCATTGCAAATTCTTGTTTGTTGGAGTACATATTCTAGCCAATCAAAACATGTACACCTGGCTCCCAAAATGTGGGTGGAGCCAAAGCCCCTCTAGCTATTCTCACATAATTGCCTGGCGACCACTGCTCTGTCAAGCCAGATTACAAAGACGTACTAAAAGTCACCATTCTATAAGAACATATGCAAATATTTTCGAAAAATACTTTTACCTGTGTAACATAGCAAGGACATGATGCATTCCAAGGTTATCTATTTTTATGTATAGTCCAAAAAATTTTAGCAGTATCCCTCTTATCGTAGGAATCTTAATTCATACAATAAAGCATTTAGTTACATTGCCTGGACATTATCCAGATGATATACAGCATGTACCTGAAGCTAAAATATCCAAAATAGAATTGCTATTGCTTGCCAAGAACAATAAGCAACTAGACAGACCCTGCCTCAAAGACATGAACACTGATGGATTCGAACCACAACTGTCACCCAACATGTAGCAGGTTAGATCTACCCTGGACACTGACCTCACACCCAAAGAACAAATCCCCAAGAAACCAAGGACAGCCCCACAAAGTCACAACTGCAAATCACAACAAAATATCTGTAACCAAGCCCTTCTAAAGTATCCTTTAAGTACTTGGTAGCACCCCCTTATCATGCTTTTTCACTGTCTGGCGACCGACTCTGTGTGCCATCCCTGCACTCCAACGTGGCTCCCACCTTTGCCAGTACACCAACTATTTACTTCAATGAAGGGCCCACAATACTTCGCCCCTTGTAGTGGGTTGGTAATTGGAATGTCTAATGTTATGTGTTCTGTGGGCCCCGCGCTTGGTGTGTGCGTCCTCGGGAGTTCGATCAACTGTTGTCAGTTTCGATCGAAGTCCGGAGATTGCGCCGCTCCTTGCCGTGGCTGAAGCTGTTCAACTAATAAACGTATCTTCTTACCTCATATACCTTTTCCTGCATGGTACATTTATACTTACCACATTTGGCGACGAGGATGGGATCCAGCTTCAGCCACATGAAGAAATCCACGCGGTGAGGTCTACTCGTCTTCACAGTTCTCCCTCCTGCAGTGGCCTTACGTTGTGACGGGAACCGGCACGTCCTACTTGAATTTCAGGAGGTCTGGTAGGATCAATTTTTCTTCTGTTTCGGCGCATTTTGGTCCTATTCTGGTACTGGACCGTTGGTGGCTCGCGCTGAGTCGAAGGTTCGCTCAGCACGAGGTTGGAACTTCCAGTGCAGGGCTGAGTGAAACGTCAGACGCACCGCACCCCCTGACGCTACGTGAGGCGGCCATCTTGGCTTGGGCAAAGTCCTCGAATTTCAAAGTGTTTAATTCAGCTGTTTGCGCATCGCAGTGATGCGCACAACTTTCGTGCTTCTGGAATCAGCTGTTTGTGCATCATGGTGATGCGCACACCTAATTTTTGGATGTTTATGTCATATTTCAATTAGTGCGCATCTCGGTGATACGCACACCTGTTGGGTCAACATTATTTTTCTACAGATTACTTCTTATCTTCAGCACAATTACATTAAACAGTCATCGGATTTATTATTCAAGTTGATAATTCTAGCAGCGTGTTTCGGTGGCACGCACACCATTTCGTTGTTTTGGTATTTAGCCTTTGCATATTCCAGTTAGCAATTTAAAACAATTTATCTTTATTGGTTTCATTTTTTGTTATATAAACTATTGAATATGGCTTCTCCACAACAAATCACTCAACCTCCTCCATTTATAGGGAAACCAGGTATGCCATGTATGCCCTGGTCAGAGTGGTTTCGTTTGTATGAAAATCACCTGGTGGCTATCGATGCTACAGAGTATTCTCCTGCACGTAAATTTGCCCTACTTTTCGGCAGTTTGGGTCAAGCAGCACAACGCATTTTTGATAGTTTACCGCCAGTCCCTCCTCCCGCTGGTCAATCTGGTGACAGACTTTGGAACATTTATTTAGAGGCAATTGCAAGGCTGAAGAAACAGTTTTCTGAACCACCTAATATAATGCTAGAAAGGCACAAGTTTTACAAACGTAAACAAGGGGAGGAGGAAAAAGTGAAAGAATACATATCAGCGTTGAGGGTCCTGGCTAGAACTTGTGGATTTGGACCTTTGTTGGATGATTTCATCAGGGACCAATTTGTTTTTAATTGCGCGTCACACAAAATAAAAGAAAGGATTCCGAGCTGTAATTTCTTGGGGCTTGCAGAGTATTACGCAAGATTTGTTGGTAATTATGCTCAAATTGTTGAGTCCTTTCGGGTTTTACTCAAAAAGGGCCAAAAAAATGTTGTGGTCCCAAGAACTGTATGGTGTGTTTCCTAAAGTGAAAGATTTAATCATCTCAGCTCAAGCTTTGCATGCTTTTCGAGATGATTGTCCTTCTATGATTACTGTTGATGCAAGTATGAATGGTCTGGGGGCTGTCCTAAGTCAAAGAGTGAATGGAAGGGAACAAACTGTGGCGTTCGCCTCGAGATCACTAAAACAATTTGAAAAAAATTACAGCACTATTGAGCGCGAGACGTTAGCTTGTGTTTGGGTGGCACAAAAATTCAAAATGTATATTTGGGGCCGCAAGTTTGAAATCTTTACAGACCACAAGCCGCTCACTTTTATTTTCAGCAAAGTTGCCAGTAATACTATGTCTGCTAGATTAACTCGTTTGGTTTCCAAATTACAAGAGTATAATTTTGTTATGAAACACATTCAAGGGAGAAAATTTTTTCGTGCTGATTGTTTGTCAAGGATGTTGATGGAGAATGATGAGGAAGATTTTAATGAAGATGAGGTGGAGTGTGTTGCTGTACTGGACGCAGTGGAAAATTGTAGTCCAGTTATTTCAGAAGCAGAATGGAAGACTGCCTGCTCAAATGATATTATTCTCTCAAAGGTGTTGGAATTTTCTACTAGCAAATGGCCGGAGGTGAGAAATTTACCTGGAGAGTTAAGGAATTTCGCTTTGGTGGCAGATGAACTTTCAGTTAAGGATGGCTTTGTACTGAGAGGTGATAAATTTGTTCCTCCAGTTAGTCTGAGAAGCTCTATTATTAGGGTCGCTCATGAAGGACATTTGGGTGTGACAAAAACGTGCATGAAAATAAAACAGCATTATTGGTGGCCTGCTTTAGAGGCTCAGGTTAGAAGTCTAGTGGATGGTTGCGAGGAATGTTTACTTTCGGACAAGCACTGGAAACTTTCAAAGTTGCCTTTGCATCCAACTGAGTTTCCAGAGAAACCTTGGGATAAAGTTGGTTTGGATTTTTCAGGTCCTTATAATGTTTTGGCGGAGGAGTTGAGGAATTTGATTTTGGCTGTAGACTACTTTTCGAAGTGGATGTACTACAAATTTGTGGATTCTCCTAATACAGATAATACCATTTGTTTCTTTAAAAAAGTGTTTGTTAGAAGGAACTCCTAGGTCTTTGGTAACGGATAATGGAACTCACTTTGTGTCTGATAGGATGTGTAAATTTTTGGAGACTCATGATATCAAGCATTTGAAGGTGGCTATGTATTCTCCAGCTTCCAATGGAACGGGGCAACAAAGTCCTTAAAGAAGGTATTCAAACGGCTCTGGCTGCAGGTTTTGACGTAGGAACGTTTTTGGAAGAGAAGGTGTGGAATTACAATACTTCGCAACACTATCACTGGTGTCACTCCTTTTGAGTTATTAAGGGGTAGAAAAGCTAATTCTATTTTATTACCATCATGGCTTGGCAGTAAGTTATCTATTGGTGATGGCTCTGATCTTAGAGATGTGGCTAAGGTTGTCAAGGTGAAACAGTTGGACACGAAAAAAAGGTTAGACAGGAGAGGTTTTGTTGGCGATTTCTGTGGGTGACTGGGTTTTGTGTAAAAAACCATTCAAGGTTAAAAAAGAAGAATCTGTGTTTTCGGATCCTGTTCTAGTGTGTAAGGTTAGTAAAGGTGCAGCATTTTTGGAAGGCAAGGGTTGGTGGAACAAGAGGCAGTTAGTAAAGTTGAAGAAGGATCAAGCAGAATTGATAGAGGCAGGAAGATTCCATCGGTGGAGCATGGTCTGGAGTGGACACATTGGTTGCATGATCATGAACAGACTGGATGCAGAAGTGAGGTTGTGAGTTCCATCGGTCAGCGAATCGATTGGTGTTTTGGATAAAAATTTACGGGGGTGTCGCATTAGAAAGCCTCCTTCCAAATTCAAGGATTTTGTTACATACTAATTGATAATTCTTGTTTTTCTCTTTTGTTAAGGGGGAAGGTGATGTAGTGGGTTGGTAATTGGAATGTCTAATGTTATGTGGGCCCCGCGCTTGGAGTGTGCGTCCTCGGGAGTTTGATCAACTGTTGTCAGTTTCGATCGAAGTCCGGAGAGTGCGCCACTCCTTGCCGTGGCTGAAGCTGTTCAACTAATAAACGTATCTTCTTACCTCATATACGTTTTCCTGCGTGGTACATTTATACTTACCACACCCCTTCCCCGTCCCATAATGATCCCCTCCAGCCTTCTGTCATCCCCAGCAGAGGCATTCTCACTCATCCGTTCCCACCTGCTGCAGCACACTTACATATATCATTCACCCCTAAACGCATCTGAACACTGACATACTTTGCCTCATTCCCCTTAGACAACATTCCTCTGTCATCACCCCCTCCCACAGTAGTTCCCCACAGTAGTTCCCCTAATCATTTGCTCCCAAAGGTGCCTCATCACCTATTGCCTAACCCCTGCCTGCCCTCCTTGATCCACCCCCTGCACCACCCTCCCTCTGATCTTCCACCTGCAGCGCCCTTTCTCAATCCCCAACACCCCCCGCGAGCTTCTGCCATGTCTTCTCTTAATCTCCTAGCAGTTGTCTTTTACTACCTCGTCTTATGTGCGCTTGCACTCTCAATTGCACCGCACTCAATGGTTTCCGCCACACATTTGTCTTAACATCACAGTATATGCACCCTTAGCGTCGCCTTCCCTCGCTACTAATATAAGTTGCTACCTCGGGTCGTCAACAATTCTCTAGGGCTTCAAAATCCATATATCGCCATCTTTATAGCCCCTGCACTGTGTGATTCCCCCTTTCTGTAACTTGCATTGCCCGTAGCACCCACCAAGTACTGTCTTCCTATGCCACAAAACCACCTCTGGAACCTGTCGGAATGGTCATCTTCACTCTGCATCCAGCTGTCAATGTGCGCCCTAGCCCTCCACGGCATAAGGAGCACTTGTGATACTTATCGTCAATGACCCCCCCACTCTACCTCTACCCTTGAACTCAGTGCCAAAATCCCGGTATCACTACTCTATGTACCTGGAAACAGATGTTATCGGGAGTAAAGACAGGACTACAGTGGACAGGCATAGACCACCCTTCTTTTCCTATTACCCCTCGGGGTAATCTTCCACTTTCTTCGTGCTTGGTAACTCACTTCTCCAGCCCGAAGGCTGTGCCCACTCCTCTCACCTGGTTGCCAGTGTCCCCTGGCAGGCCCCGAATGAGCACTTTCCTGCGGTTATAGAACTCTCTTCGGGTGCGCTGTAGACGGCTCTGTCGCTCCTGGGGGCTCAATGGGGGCAGCTCCTCCTCTCGCTGACGCCGCTCCAGCTCGGCGGGCTCCTGCCCCCAGCGCCGGCGAGCCCTGTGTACCTGCTCCGTTCCGGGATCCGCCATGTTTACCGCCGTTGAATCGTGTTATCCCCTGCTCTTCGGCTCTTGTGGGGACTCCTCCCACCTCGCAGACATTGGCTGCGTGCTCCTCTCAACCCTCTTACGTCAGGTCAGGCACGCTCTTTTCTAGTCCATGCCCATCAATTTCGCTCTCGGCAAGAGCAGTCAAAAGAGCAGCACGCCGAACGGGCGATTGATTTAGGTGCGTCTATATATTATCATTACAACGCTGAACGCTTCTTTACTTTTTAAGGTAATTTCTTATAGCAGTGGACCAAAAAATAGAATCTGGCTATCATGTTACAGACTACAATGATTTTTTACAAAACGGCACTTTATCAATACTTTATCGATTAAACCCATTAAGGTAAAAATACTCTGGGATTAAAAAAAAACAATGATCAGAACAGCGTGGCACTGGCTGCGACTGTTAAAGATTCCTTTGCAAAAGATAACTTTTATTTTATTTGCACGGTTAATGTGATTGATTTTGACAAAAAAATGATACGGGTTGGAATGGCGCCACCTGCAATGGTGTGTCCATAGTGCCGATATCGGCAACCCTCGCCCGCTTAGCAGTAAATTGGTTACGCTGCAATAAATATTCAGCCCACATCAGATTTTTGGGAAACAGTTTGCTGCAGGTTTATTTTCATACATGAAGTATGCCAACATGGTGGGTTAACTTACGGGCGATCCAAGGGCAGGCAGTGGTGAGTAACCTAAGCTGCCCGCCCACCTGATGAGCCAAACAGCACCTTGGCCAACCCAATCGGTGCTACCCTTTTCTGGGGGATTTCCTCCTTAATTACCGTGGACCACCAGTCCATGACTTTACTCACGCCTTTTTAGTGGCGGAGTGTTGCAAGGCAAGCCCCCGGTTGCTCAGGCTTACAACCGCCCGAAGGACTAGCGGGGCGCCAATGTTTTCGTCCAGGGTCCTGTCGTAATGACTCCTGGGGTTTGGTATAGGGCACCCCTGTTGTGCTCCTGAAGTGGGTACCCCTATGTACCAATCAGCTTCCGGATCACCCTGTAACTCTGCCAACGCCCTGGATGTGGCCGCCGTCATATCCGGGGCCATCCACCATGTCAGGATCCCTAACCTCCTGCAACCTGCAGTTACCAGTCCTTCTAGCCGGACCAATTCCTTATCTACCTCAGGCAGGTGTGCCCCGTCCCTATCAGGGCACCATGTGGTGTTTGCACTAATGGCGCCTAATTTACCAAGCCCTTCTTATTTTATTTTATTTGGAATTTGAGTTGAACCAAGCCCTCCTGCTTGGTGGGCTTGTACATGGCTTTATTTACCCTTCTGTAGGAATGTTCGATGGCCTCCCTGGAAGTTGGGAACTACTGTGCTCTTCTTCAACCACAGTTCCGTGTGATGTGCTCTCTGTGCCAATTGTGCCTTCTGATTAGGGGTTGGCTGTGCCCTGGATTTACCCTTCGCTGCCCAGACCCCGCATTCAGGATTCGCTGGTAAGCATTTTAGTGCTCGCCCCCAAGGCCATGAGTATATTTGTTAATAAGTTATTCTTTGTGGCCAACACAATACAATTATCTTTACCCGCTTACTTCAATTTGTATGGGAGTACAGCACCAGCGAGAAATCAGACTCCTGGGGCTGATAATTACTTGTAATGACTAGGGAGGAGGAGGGTGTTTTGCCAGATCATACCAATGCATTGCTTGTGCTGGGGCTTAAGGCCTAGCCCTCCCCAAACACGGCCAATTGTTAGTATGTCCCCCGGTGTTGGGGCTGTATACTGCCCTTTCATGGATATCCCGTGTGCCTCTACTCCTTAACCCAAAGCAAGGGTGGACCTGAAACAGGGGTGTGACTGGAGGTTCCCATAGACGCCCTTCAAGCACTCTGCTTCATTTCATGTTCTCATTCGGTAGGGCAAACAATTGGTCTGGATGCATTCTTTGAGTTTGTGACATCATTCTTGCCCGAGTGTGTACACAATTGCTTACACTACCCTCTGATAAGCCTGTCTGCTCAACCACACTACCACAAACAGACTAAGGTGTATTTTCCTTTAGCCTCTGCTATACCTGTTGGTACTCGCTGGACTCTGTGCCCACTATATCACTTTTGGTATAGCATGTACAGAGCCAGCTTCCTACATTGCCTGGAAACCAACCCCAGTCTAACTAAGGTCTTTTGATGCTGTGCCGATGCACCAACCCTAGCGTAGTTGGCCCAGCACCAAAATTCTGATACAGATATTGCCGAGATGCAGGCAAGTGGGAATGCTTTGTGCTGGAAAACACGTTAGGTAAATGGATGTTCAAAACTTACCCTCTCCTAAATTATGGAAATGCGAATTGCTTTAATACTTTTTCAGCCATTGTCCTCTCAACCTGTGTCCCCAAAACCTTGAGAACCGTGCCTCTCTTTCTAGGACAACTGTTCCTACACCACCTGGCTGTGCTAGTCATGGGGGTGGCAGCCTCTAACTTAAGTGAAGCATCCTGAGGCACGCACTGTTAATTTACTGGTTTTGCTGAGAGCACATTTCTATTAACCGGCCACGAGTTTACACCTCTCACCATTTTACTGATGCAAATCTCTTGAACCCATATAGTGCTAAAATCCAGTTCCAGTGGATAATTGTCTTTTGTGCATCACCAAGTAAAATCCCTTGCTTTGTTCAACCGTATTAAAAGAGCCCGTGCCCGGTCAAATACAGGGTTAAATACATCTTTAATTAGCTCTGACCTACATGCCCCATCCTTTAATTGAGCCTATTACCTGGAGGGGTACTGTGCCTCCCACAGCCAGTAAAGTTATGGCTGTGCACATTACCCTGTATTGTAGCTTGATGGACTTAAGCTGTTCTACCAGTCTCCTCCCGCAAATTACCCCAGACACGTTGTTCGCTGGCACAGCCCGATTGTACCCCTAGGGCTGGTTATGAATTGCCCTGCCGCTTTCCGATTATTCGAGGTCGCCTGTTTCTCTGACCCTCCTTAGTATAAAACCCTACCCAATAATGGGGGCACATGGCATCCTCGAACCAATCAATGCTCTCAACAGCAATAGGGGCCCTACTCATCCTTCAGGGAGGTTATGCACATTAAAGACAGCACTGTTCATATCGGGGACCCTGAAAAGTAGGAGCCCGCCGACCCGGTGGGATATATATCCCCAGTCTTTCTACATTACACCTGCTCGTGCCCAACTGCGCCGGCAAAAGCGGTTTATACCCACGATGTTTCCTTTTAAAATCATAATTTATATTGATCCAGCGAAAGGCCAGGATAAACTTTTCACACATAAAAAATATCACTTACAATGGGCCCATATACGCACTTAGATTTCCTGACTGTTTCGCTGGGGGTCAAGTTTTATTTCCCTTCGATCTGAATTTAGTTTATGCCTAACTAATCTTCACAGATCAATACTCTTCCTTTGGTCAATGGACCATTAATCGAGTAGTTGATGGTGATATTAACAAAATTAATTTAACTTTCTTATAAATTTTGCAGTAAAATAATCACAGACTCCAGGTAAGATTCAATATATTTTATCTAATAAATCAATCAAAATGAACGCTCATTTGTACAGATTCACAGTGCAAACTCCATCAACTTTCATGGGAGAGAAAATTCATATATCAAATTTTCATTCAAAACACAGACTCTTTCAACAACTCAAATGCATTTAAGAGGGATAGATGAAGAGACAAAAGACACAATAATCTGTACGTAGCAGCAAATATTCAAAATTTTAAGGAAGAGTGATAGTTACCAAAATGGAACAGGAAATACAACCCCTGGCCAGAAGGATTGATGGCGGTCTCCTGATTAAGAGTCAGGAGGCAAAGACTTTAGGACAGGTGCAGGATAGGATTATACCTACTATACCTTTCTAGAAACCCGACGCATCGGAGCGCATCCCTCTCTCACACTCTCTCCCTCCTCCATATTCTTCCGCAAATCTTCAATCTAATCAGGCTGTCTCTCAGTATTGAATCTTCCCAGTCTGTTCTTCTCAGTAGCATCAACGACTCTCCAAAGCAGCAGCAGTTCTCATCATCTCTCTCCGCATCTCACAACTCAACTCAACTACCAGTAACCTTAAGTCACTCAAATTATACCCTTTAATTTTGCATGACCCACCCTCAAAGGTTGCAAATGTCTGTGAATTCTGAACTGCGATTGGGCCAGAGCAGGGGAGTTGTCATCACCTCATGCGGTCATCCCAAAATCCTTAACTAATTCTTTGTTTAATAAACCCTTCCCACATAATTTATTCACTTTTCATGACTCTTCCTGTTCCCATACATCTCATACAATAGATAGATACAAATTTTATATAATTTCTTCAGATGAGGATCCTTTCTCAAGCTCTCGTCCTTGGGTTTTGGCCGGCGACCAATGTCCCGGTCAGCGGGTCACCCTCGGTCTTCACTGCGCAGACTCAACTTTCATTACGTTTTACCCGCCATCTTTCTTTCGTCTTAGCATATCAGGCCCAAAACGTTCACTATTGACAAAAGAATCATAAACAAATGTTAATTTCTCAAATATGTCATTAGCACTGTTTACCTCCCCCTTCTACTCTATCCCGTGTTATTTCTTCTTTGTTAAGCAAAGCGTTAGCAGCGAAAAACCTCTTTTAAAATTCAAGGCAAGCATATGCCAGACACACGGTACTTCGAGACCTACAGTTAGCAACTCTTTGCGCATGTGTGAGAGTTTTCCTCTCATGTGTTAATCATGTGGTTAGTTACGCAGGACAGGTTCGCGCATGCGCAAAGCGATTTTCGGTTTCAAGCGGGATTTTAATCACGTAGCGAATTATTCTTTGTTATTTAAACAAGCAAAAAGCCTTTTCCCCCGTGTATGAATGTCGTATGTATGTTATTTTTCATTTAACTATGATTTCTACTTGTTAGTGTCTGTTAACGAGAGATTGATCCGAGCAAGCTTCTTTTTCTCGAATCCTTGCTCCATCAATCCCCCCTCTGATGGCATTTTAGAGCCATCATAAAATACGTATCATTACCAATTGTCAAGATTAACATTAAATCTTAGTATCTGCATTGGATTTTATATTTTCTTTATTTCTTTCCTTTATATTCATCCCTTTCATTCTACCATACAGATTGTCCCTTATTTCTTCCAGTTCGATTTCTTCCCATTTTCTTTTTCTTCCCATTCTTTTATTCTTCATTTCAATCATTGACTTTGTTTTCAATTTTCTCTTACAACATTTATAGGTCATCACTATCACTAATATCACTAATGCTATTGAAATCATAGGGATTATTATTTTTCCTAATAAACTATTTCCAAAAGTGGAAAACCAACTACTTAATTTTGACAGACCTTTACTAAATCTTTCCCATGCACCGTCAACCTCCAGTTGGGTCAAATCATTATGAATCTTTGAAATATTCTTGATATATCCCTCAATACCTTTACTTTTATCCGGGATATATTTACAGCAGTGTTGAACTTTCAACATGCCACAAACTCCACCCTCCTTTGCCAATAGATTATCAAGGGCAAGTCTATTCTGCAAAACCATAGATCTGATCGCTACCATTTCAGTATTGATCATTAGGAATCCTCCAGCAGTATCTGTTGATAAACGGTCAATTACAGTGGACAATAAACGTATCTTATGAGAATTTAATGTGACTCCAACTGATGGTATCAATGCACCAAATATATCACCTACTATTTCAGAAAAACTTGCTCTTCTATTTCTTGTTAGTCCTTTGCTTATGTCACTCATTTAATTGTTCTTAGTAATGTGATATACCTTCGGGAATACAATGGCAATATAACAACTGCCATACCATCTTGCAGGTAACCTGTAGTAGGCATTTTTCCCGCATACATAATAAATTCCTGGAAATACAGGATCCGTTCCTCCTTTTAGTCCCCATCCCCCCATTATTAGGAAGGTATGTTCACATTCACTAGTACCAATGAATACACTGTTATACTCAGTTTTTATTCTATGAAGACAGAATTTCCCCATTTTTGCCAAATCCAGGGACATTGCAGCATGAGCCTCGCCTTTCTTATATTCTCCTTCTAAAGCAACCCATGGAGGTATATGGGACTTTTGCTCAACCGCTTTCTTTTGAAAATCCTGCCTTCTTTCTTCCACTAAATTCAAAAAATCTTTTTCTTCATCTCGTAGAAGGCACGTTAAATTATTTCTATGCGCATATGTTATGTCTATGGGGTTCGTGGTTAGAAAGAATTCCCCCATAAACTCTGCATTTCTAGCACTAAGTACTGGATTCATATTTCTTCTAATGGGAACTTCAGAAAAGACCAAATCCATATTGCTATAAAAATATTGTAACTTGCCAGTAACATAGAACAAACTAGTTACAACACTACAAGACACACCATAAGTTAATGGAAGGTGATGATAGGTCACACCCTCCGAGACAGGCGTAGGTAGTTTCATGCAAACATAACAATCACTCACATCTATTGTTTCCACATAATGGTAGAGAAGTTTAGTAAAAACATTTAATGACGAATCACTATTTGATTTGTCATGATAATACATGCTTTTATCCACTTGGGTTAATTCTGTAATAGTAGTCTTCTTATTAATCACATTCACTTTCTCACTTATATTTGTGTTATTCTTATTATTAGTTACCATTAGAATAGGTATTACAAGTGTTAATAACAACCACATCAATATTAATATTGTAATACTACCTAGACAACATTTAACATATCGTTGTTTTAGTTTAGATTTCGGACGTTCAGTCACTTTTACTTCTGACATTTTAAATTTCTAAAGTTAATCCTAAATTTTTATTCTTTCTAATAAGCACGTAAATCCTTCGTGTGATTCCCACACTTCAAAGCTTTTCCGCCTTTGCCTTTCTTTCAGGGTCCTTGTTTAATGTCTTTAATAGAATCCACCTTTTGTAACAAGGAAAAAGTCTTTAAGGTGGTCTTAATTCCCTTTCATCAGTCCCTTCAAAACTACCGCTTCTTGGTTCTTCATTTAGATCAAGATTTTCAAAATCTTCAAGAATGATGTAGGTCCACTCTGGTCCCTTATACTTTCTATTTGGAACCTTTACTCTTTTTGATGAACTTAATGATTTTCTTCTTGTTTGTTCTTGTTCTGCCTGGCTTGATACTTCATCTACTTGTTCTAATCTCTTTTCTGGTCTTCTTCTTCTTAGAATGTATCTCAGTCTTTTCATTCCACTTGGCCAGCAATCTTCTTTTCTGACTCTCTTTGTCTGTACTGCCTTTTCACCTTCTTCACCTATTTCAAGTGTTCTTTTATTTTCTCCTTCTTTTTGTTGACTTTGCTCTAAATTCCCTACCTTCTCTTCTTTTGCTGTTTGTTCTTGTTCTTCTGTCGTTTGACTCTGGTCTAAATTTTCTTCAGCAAATTATTTCCCTTTTCCTAACTGAGCTGTATTTGAATTTTCAGTAATAGTCTTTTCTTCTTTTTCTTCTTGTAACTGAACCTGATCTAAATCTCCTGCAATGAGTTCTTCTATTTCTGGCTGGGCTGAATCTGTGATTTCTGGAACAGATTTTTCTGAATTTTGCTCACTTTGTTCTGGTCTTTCAGATCCAAGCTCTCTTCTGGTCTTTACAGCAGGCTCTTCAGTCCCAGTAACTGGTGCCCACTCTACATGACTCGTACTAGGTTGTTCATCGTCAATGCATTCTTCAGAGCCTGATTCTCTGATTTCTTCGACTTCACAACTCTCAGCTTCTGGTTCCTTTCTTTGTTCTACCAGTTGCTGCTTTGGTCGATCAGGTGGACTTGGGACTCTTTGTGTATGGCTTGCGTGAATCCAATTTGGAATCCCAGCACACTTTACTGCTGTTGTTGTGACCAATATGACTTGATGTTGCCCCTTCCACCTGGGTTCTAAGCACGATTTCCTCATATGCTTCTTTATCACGACCCAGTCTCCCGGACACAAATCATGAGCTTGATTTGGCTGTGCGGCGTTTGGATCTTCTCCAACCTGCTGAGACACAGAACGTACCAGATCAGCCAGCCCTTTGCAATAGTCCAATATTAAATCATCAGTTATATTCATCAATTTGTTTACAGGTATAAATGCTTGTCTCATTGCTCTTCCCATGAGAATTTCGTGAGGATTCAATCCTGTTCTTCGATCAGGAATACTTCTAAGGCTCATCAATACAATGGGCAAAGCATCAGGCCATTTCAGTGAAGTGGATGCACACACTTTTCCTAACCGGGATTTTATTGTGCCATTGAGCTGCTCGACCACTCCAGAGGCTTCTGGTGGGTAGGCACAATGTAACTTCTGCTCAATTTTGAAAGCTTCGCAAATTAGTTTAATTATCTCATTATTAAAATGAGGTCCTCTGTCTGATTCTAAAGTGACTGGAAATCCGAACCTCTGTATAAGCTCTCTTAACTGCAGTTTAGCAACTGTTAGGCTGTCATTTCTCCTTGTTGGATAGGCTTCCACCCATTGAGAAAACAGGCAAACAATGACAAGGACATACTTCAACCCGTTGCAAGGCGGCAACTCGATGAAGTCTAATTGCAATCTTGTGAATGGTCCTTCTGCTTTCCCAATTTTTCCCCAACTAACCACAGTCTTCCTTCCTGGGTTTTGCAATTGGCAAGTCAAACACCTTTGGCAGAAGCTTTCTGAAACTATCCTGAATTTTGGATTAAACCACATTTGTCTGAACTGTCTGATCATGGCATCCCTCCCGACGTGTGCAACCCCATGATACACCCTAGCCATTTGTGACAACAAGCTGTCTGGCATTATTGGTCTACCAACTGGACACACCCATACTTCATCATCAGCCCTTCTTGTGCAACCTGTTTTGATCCAACGTTCCTTTTCTTTCATGTCTGCCTCATCCTGTAATTGTCTAACTTCATCCCATGTTTCAAAAGCAGAAAAAAACATTTGTTGGCAATTGGTAATGTCTTTTTCCATCCCTCTGTTCAATGACATTGTATTTCTTGCACAAAATTGTGCTACTTGGTCTGCGTACCGATTACCCAGTGTCACATAGTCATTTCCTGACTTATGTGCGGCACATTTGACCACTGCAAGTTCTTTTGGCAATTGTAATGCTTTCAATAGTTCTTTAACATCTTTGCCATTTCGTATAGGAGATCCTGAAGAAGTCAGAAATCCCCTTTGTAGCCACAATTGGCCAAAATCATGTACAACCCCGAAACCATATTGACTGTCTGTAAATATGGTTACTCTCAATTTCTTCCGAATTTTGCATGCCCTCGCCAATGCAAACAACTCAGCAATTTGGGCGGACTTAACTCCTTTTAGACAGGAAGCTTCTATAATTCCTGACACAGTGCACACAGCATAGGCAGACATCAGTTCTCCATTCTCTCTCCTCAGACATGACCCATCAACAAACAGCACAAAATCTGATTTTTCTAAAGGAACATCAAGGAGGTCAAGCCTGGGCTTAGTACACATTTCTGTCACATCCAGACAATCATGATCCACTTCTTCCTTCACCTCTTCACAATAAAAATCAGGCAACAAGGTTGCTGGATTCACCATGGTACATCTTATTACACTCACATTCTCCGCACCCAAAATTACTCTTTCATACTTAGTCAGCCGACTAGGGGTCAAATGTTGAGTTCGAGTCCTTGTTAAAAGGATCTCAACTGAATGTGACACATACACCTTGACGGGATGTCCCATCACAATCGATTCACTTTGCTCCAAACTCACACAAGTAGCAGCTACTGCTTTTAAACAGCCAGGTAATGCTGCAGCCATTGGGTCAAGGGTAGCAGAAAAGTATGCTACAGGACGCCGAGACAATCCATGTCTTTGGGTTAACACTGAGAGTGCACACCCTTCTCTTTCACAGCAAAATAGTGCAAATTCTTTTGTGTAATCTGGCATTCCTAAGGCTGGGGCCTGACACAAACAACTTTTCAGTTTTATGAATGCCTCTTCACTTTCATCATCCCACTCAACCGGACCTGTCATTTCTTTTCGTGTCAACCTTATTAAAGGTTTGGCCAGTAATGAAAATCCACTTATCCATTGGCGACAATATCCAACCACTCCCAAAAACATGCGTACTTCTTTCTTAGTTTTAGTCATACTCATTTGCCGAATCACTTTTATTCTTTCTGGTGTCACTTTCCTGACTCCCTTCTCTATCTTATGTCCAAGATATTGAACTTCTTGTTTGCAAAATTGTAATTTATCTGGGGATACCTTATGTCCTCCTTCTGCCAAATGGTTCAGTAAAGCTATTGTGTCAGTGACACACGCTTCCTTTGTCTTTGATGCCACTAATAGATCATCAATGTACTGAACCAAAACTGAATTTCCTGGCATCACCAATGTCTCTAACCACTTTTTCAAAATTTGATTGAATATCGATGGACTTTCTGTATACCCTTGAGGAACTCGGCACCATGCCAAAACACGATTCTCAAACCGGAAAGCAAAAAGATACTGGCTATCCGGGTGCAATGGAATTGAAAAGAATGTGTGGCACAAATCAATCACAGTATACCAATGAGCATCCCATGGTATCTGATAAAGAATCACTGCTGGGTTTGGTACTACGGGACAACAAGGTATCACTATTTTATTAATTTTTCTCAAATCTTGTACTATTCTATATTTTCCA
Organism: Calotriton arnoldi; assembly: GCA_963921515.1. Taxonomy (NCBI): domain Eukaryota; kingdom Metazoa; phylum Chordata; class Amphibia; order Caudata; family Salamandridae; genus Calotriton; species Calotriton arnoldi. Next base: position 173,633 of record CAWUFW010002961.1, on the reverse strand, counting down.
CTAGGCTTCTTGAGTCCCATGATTGGCGAATTACAAGGACTGCCTAATATTTCGTTTATTATTCCTTGTTCAATCATCTGGTCAATTACTTTGGCTACTCCTGCCTTCACTTCAGGGCTCATTTTGTATTGTGGGGTGTTTGGATATACTGCACCTTCCTTTACCATAACTTTGACAGGGTCTACTTCAGCCATTAGACCAATTTATTTTCCTGTAAAATCCCATACATCTGATCTGACTGTATCTCTTAGCTCATCAGGCAAGTCTCTTTCAGTAAGAAGGGAAAACATCTCATTCACTTCTGTTCCCTGCTTAGCTAGCATAATTTTGAATGCTACGTCCTCATCCGGTGTTTGAAAAGCTACACCATCTGGCGTACAGAAGATGGTGCAATTCATATTGCACAATAAGTCTGTACCTAATAGGTTTATTGGACTTGAATCACATACCACAAATCGATGCATGTCTCTGAAATTTCCAATATTCACTTCTATTGGTTTCGTGATCGGGGTCCTAATCTGCTTATTTGATACTCCTACAACTTGGATAGTTTCTCCCGAGAGGGGCAGGTTTGGGATTTCTGCTGTTCTCACAGTAGAACGGGTAGCACCAGTGTCCACTAAGAAAGTAATATCATTGCCTTCGACTTTCCCATCAATAAATGGACCTGACTGATCTACCCCCAACGATGCGCCAAGCACGCACTCCTCCTCCACCCTCAGGCACCGTCATTGCGCCATTTCCAATTCATCAGCATCACTCTGCATCCAAAATTGCAGAACAGTCTGTGTATTCTTACCACTTTCTCCGCGGAATCCGGTGTTCACACTGTATCTCTGCAACTGAGCATTCACATTGTTGGGCAAAGGGGCTTGAGGCACCTGTAACTGAGGAGTAACTATCTGCTGCTGTTGCTGTTGGTTTACAACCACCCCATTCTGCATCTGTGGATTTAAAATTTGATTTTCCCCATTATTCTGTTGAGTTTCTACACTCATTCTTCCAATGTCCAAGCTTTCCACACCCATGACAAAGATATTTCTTTCTCGCTTCCTCTCTACTCATTCTTCCTTTTCCTTTATTTGCATTCAAAACTTGACCACTCTGATTCTGTCCATTCATCTGATTGTCAATCTGGGAATCTGAATTTGTTTCTTGACGTTCTGCCATCTTCACTTGAGCCCACATCATTTTCTCTTTTAACTTTTTATGCTTTGCATCAATGTCATCACTGCAGTATTTGGCATACTTCAGAATGTCATCAATCGGCTTGCTTTGCCAACGAAGCATATGCTGCTGAATCATCTGACTTATTTCTGATCTTAATCCATAGACAAATATATATACAAAATGTCCCATATCTTTATCACCAATATTCTCAAATCCACTATACTGTTTAAACACCTGCAGTAATCTCTCATAATAGGCATGCACTGACTCTTTAGGTTCTTGCGTCGTTCTGTCTATTTTAACCCAATCTGTTTCCTTAGGGAGAATTTTCCCTTTCAGAAAAGTAATCACCTGATTGTACTTTTTCATTATTTCCTCTGAGGGTGCTCCTGTTCTCGCATCTCTAGGATATTCTTCGGTGGGCCAATCAACTGTAATCTTACACTCCGTCCATAAATCTGTTGGTACCACTATATCAAACAAACCATCCAAATCTTTCAACAAAACCTTTGATACCTTGACAAATCTCTCCACCTGTTTGTACCATTCAACAGGTTTCTCTCTCAACCTCAGGAAATCATTTGTAAAAGACAAAATATCCTGTCTGCTCCATGGAACATGAACATATCCACCACCTGGAACTTCTCTCATCGGACACATCTTCTCAACCTGTTCTACTTCTCTCATTGGAAATGCAGATAACTCTTTAGCAATTGCCTCCTCACTTTTCTTAGTCCATCTACTTCTCCATTGATCTACATCTCCCCATTTCTTTAAAAGGTGTATCAATTCCTTTATTTGCAATCTCCTTCCTGACGCATTCAAGCTTTCTAAGTCCTTTTCAGTAAATTCTGCTCTATAGTGCTTCTGCAGTACTTTTGATTTTTCTATATCTATTCCAAATTCTAAGGCTACTTCCGCTATCTTTTCATGCAAGTTCTTTGCCCACCAAGTTATACTCTTACATAGAAATAACAACTCTTCATCTTCATATGAACCCAATCTATCAAGACCTATTGTACCAATGATCATTTCTTCCAAATCCACCCTTAATTTACTTACATCTATATTTTTGGGTTTCTTCTTTTCTAATCCTTTTGCCCATTCCTCTAGATCTTCAGGAGAAAATCCAGCGGAACCCCCTGCCACTGGTGTGACAGTTGGTACTTTTCTGTTCACAATTGTGGGCGAAATTCTTTTTGGGGTTTCTGTCACAGCCTCAATATTAGGTAGATCCATTAATGAAACATTCGACTCACACTCACTAATTTGATCATCTATCATAACTATCTCCTTTCTGACCCTATTCTGCGAAGATGCTGCGGTTTGGGATTTTGGTGTACCTCGTTTGTCTCCATACAATGGAATCACAGGACCAATTGTTATGGGTACTGTCAGTGCTTCTGCATTTAAGCCTAACTGATTTATCTTCTGAATTATCTCTTCTTTGGTTTTATTTAATGCCTCTCTTTCTTTTTCCTGCGATGCTCGAATTACTGTTGGATCATATAGGACTTGTGGAACCAATGGAGTTCCCATCATCGGGGCACTTGGAGTGGTATCTCTAGCACTTTCCTGATAAGGCGGAGGTCTCTTTATCAAAATGTCCTATAATAATTCATCATCAGATTCATTACACCCTATCCCTGTCGTTCCCATATGTTTCGTTTTCTCCTTACATTTACTCCCTTCTTGATCTTCAGCCAATAATACTGGATATAATCCTTCAGTTACTTCAGCCCTTCTTCATCTGATCTCCTCGCGTATCAAATGGATATCTGGGTAAAAATCCTCTATTGTTTCTCATACCTCCTCTATATTTCTCGCGCTCAAATGCCTCAACTTCCCATTCTTCCAAAGCCTCATACTGTGTTAACCTAGGATTTGGTTCCAAAGAATTCATTCTGTTTCTCAAATTCTGAAGAACTCTTACATTAAAAGTACCATGTTCTGGAAAAGCTAAAACACCATCATCCTTCGTATACTCTACCCAATTTTCCAACCATAGACACGTATGATATCCACTTTCCATCATCATATAGGAAGCCGGTGTATTAGGAGCTGGCATAAGAATTCCCTCCCTAGTTATTACACGCTTATCCTTCTTAAAGAAATTCTTGATTTTGTTAATCAACTTCATTTTTCTTTGTTCTCTTATTTAACTCACTCGACAATTCCAAACTCTTCCGTATTTTCACTAAACTTATTATTCAGCTATCGTCCAATGCCTGCGCGACTCACACCAACAAACCACTCAGAGTTTACTACGTATTTTTGTCTTCACCCAATACCAGCTCACTACCGATCTATTGACCAATCAGACCTTTCAACACACCCTCTTGTCTGACCAATGCCAGCGCGGTTCTTATGACGTCAGTATTACTCCTTCTACTGACCCTCCCTTTTCAATCTGCAGTGTTCTCACGCCCGCTGCTTCGACCAATACCAGCGCGGCTTTCTGTGACGTCAGTACAGCTCCTGCTACTGACCCTCCCTTCACAAGGTAATACAACAATGTCTGTTTTCGTCTTTTCGTTATAAAAATTCTTGTTAGTAACAAGGTAAAAACAGCGCTACTCTGTCTGTTCCACTAAACCAAAGATAGTTTCTTCAGGCGCCACAAAAGAAAAATTCCTTCCTGTCACTGCGAGTAATAACCCCTGTTTACTCTTCACTCAAGCTCGGGGAGGACCTGTTACTCCTCTAGGGATACTCCTCCTTCGGGTAAGGCCAAAGTTTCACAGGCGAGCCCTCTGCTATCAATCACACTCTACTTTTATACGATATAGTCCCTACTGTAATACTGCCAGCCCTCCGTAGTTCTCAGTATTACGACAACAGACGAGTAACCTTCTGCAGTGTGACTTCCAGTTATCACACTCTTCCGAATTCCATTCCCGGGATTCCCAGGTATCTCTGTACCTGTGCTTCCAGACAACATAAAACGCGACACTAACTCTTTATGTTAAAACATATAGTCAAATTGTCATAACAGTAGTCAATAATCACCAAACTAATCGATAATAACCATCCTCTGCTACCAGAAAAACTGATCCAGCGAAAGGCCAGGATAAACTTTTCACACATAAAAAATATCACTTACAATGGGCCCATATACGCACTTAGATTTCCTGACTGTTTACCTGGGGGTCAAGTTTTATTTCCCTTCGATCTGAATTTAGTTTATGCCTAACTAATCTTCACAGATCAATACTCTTCCTTTGGTCAATGGACCATTAGTCGAGTAGTTGATGGTGATATTAACAAAATTCATTTAACTTTCTTATAAATTTTGCAGTAAAATAATCACAGACTCCAGGTAAGATTCTATATATTTTATCTAATAAATCAATCAAAATGAACGCTCATTTGTTCAGATTCACAGTGCAAACTCCAGCAACTTTCATGGGAGAGAAAATTCATATATCAAATTTTCATTCAAAACACAGAGTCTTTCAACAACTCAAATGCATTTAAGAGGGATAGATGAAGAGACAAAAGACACAATAATCTGTACGTAGCAGCAAATATTCAAAATTCTAAGGAAGAGTGATAGTTACCAAAATGGAACAGGAAATACAACCCCTGGCCAGAAGGATTGATGGCGGTCTCCTGATTAAGAGTCAGGAGGCAAAGACTTTAGGACAGGTGCAGGATAGGATTATACTTACTATACCTTTCTAGAAACCCGACGCACCGGAGCGCATCCCTCTCTCACACTCTCTCCCTCCTCAATATTCTTCCGCAAATCTTCAATCTAATCAGGCTGTCTCTCAGTATTGAATCTTCCCAGTCTGTTCTTCTCAGTAGCATCAACGACTCTCCAAAGCAGCAGCAGTTGTCATCATCTCTCTCCGCATCTCACAACTCAACTCAACTACCAGTAACCTTAAGTCACTCAAATTATACCCTTTAAGTTTGCATGTCCCACCCTCAAAGGTTGCAAATGTCTGTGAATTCTGAACTGCGATTGGGCCAGAGCAGGGGAGTTGTCATCACCTCATGTGGGCATCTCAAAATCCTTAACTAATTCTTTGTTTAATAAACCCTTCCCACATAATTTATTCACTTTTCATGACTCTTCCTGTTCCCATACATCTCATACAATAGATAGATACAAATTTTATATAATTTCATCAGTTGAGGATCCTTTCTCAAGCTCTCGTCCTTGGGTTTTGGCCGGCGACCAATGTCCCGGTCAGCGGGTCACCCTCGGTCTTCACTGCGCAGACTCAACTTTCATTACGTTTCACCCGCCATCTTTCTTTCGTCTTAGCATATCGGGCCCAAAACTTTCACTATCGACAAAAGAATCATAAACAAATGTTAATTTCTCAAATATGTCATTAGCACTGTTTACCTCCCCCTTCTACTCTATCCCGTGTTATTTCTTCTTTGTTAAGCAAAGCGTTCGCAGCGAAAAACCTCTTTTAAAATTCCGGCAAGCATATGCCAGACACGCGGTACTTCGAGACCTACAGTTAGCAACTCTTTGCGCATGTGTGAGAGTTTTCCTCTCACATGGGTTAATCGTGGTTAGTTGCGCAGGACAGGTTTGCGCATGCGCAAAGCGATTTTCGGTTTCAAGCGGGATTTTAATCACGTAGCGAATTATTCTTTGTTATTTAAACAAGCAAAAAGCCTTTTCCCCCATATATGAATGTCGTATGTATATTAATTTTCATTTAACTATGATCTCTACTTGTTAGTGTCTGTTAACTAGAAGTTGATCCGAGCAAGTTTCTTTTCTCGAATCCTTGCTCCATCAATATACTGCCCCCAATCTCGTACCACGATGTCGCCCCAATTATTAACAGCATTATTAGACATGATTAATTGGTTATGGCGTGACTTATGTTCTCTGTTACCAACCCCCATCTTACAACTCGGAAGAGCCCTCTTGAAAGTATAAGTGCTGGGAGGTGTGCAGAGTTCTCCCTTCCGATTGCCATTGTGCCAGCTGGAACCCCTGCCAAGGATTCCTATTGTTATAGGAGATTGATTGACCCCTCTCTGGTGCCCCAGCCTGATATTATTACCTTACACTCAGCTGGTGTGGTGTAGGCAAAATTTCCTTTAGCACTACCTTTCCTAAAGGCCATAAATAACTTTGTGTTGTCACATGGCAAAGGCTGCTTGGTTATAAGAGCAGATGAACTGGCTGCCATTTTATTGCAAGACTAGCTCATGTCCCGGAGTGCAGTGGTTGGGGATAGTATCCCGGCTTCCAGTGAGGTTAGAAACATGTGGCTTTAAGCAATGAATGTCTTCGTATAATTGCAATGTGACCAGTATTTCCTAAAGGAATTTCCCAAGTGCAGTTAAATACCGTATGGTTCTGCTCACAATCCTCCCAGGCTGTTTACATGTTAACAATGTGAGTGGTCCAATGACATTAATGTCAGGATCTAAGATTACCAGTTTATGTTTTGACGCAGCCCACCTTTTTGTGGGTCCAACTGGGACCCCTCTGCCTTACTGTAAGTAACCGAAGTACTAAATACAGCTCACTTAGCACACTTGCCTGTCACTCAAGAAAGACTACAAGCAACAACTTGATGCACTACAGCTTGGTGAAGGGGATTTTCGAGGCCAAACGTACCATGTTCAAGTGCAGCTACAAGTCCCAGGATGCAACTTATTAGACTGGCCGTCGGTATTACCGTGACCTTCGACATTTGGGGCTATGTGCTACCTCTGTGTGCTTTTACCTTTGTGAGCATGGCTTGTATTGTTACTATTTCATTTTAACTTGCTTGATGCATTAGTGAGGGGGGGCCTGTAATGCCATTACAGAGAATGTACTTCTGTGTGTGTGGTGGGGAAGTGCGTTTGTTCACTGTTGATGCTGTTTCAACTCCAGTATCTTAAAACCTTCTTGGAAATGCTGTCCCCGTAATTCATAAAGGAAGTTGGGGAAGATACGTTAAATCTAAAATCTATAGAAATTGACAATTGCAACAGTAATGTGTTATACCTGGCACTTCAGGTGGTACTTTGCTATCTCAGCACTGTGTCTGGCAGATGCTACTATCTGTATGTGTTTCCTGTCCTTACCACAGGAGTAGGAAAGGTGGCAAATCAGAGGAGCTAGTGATAAGTATTGTGTATGACATTGATTGTGCCAAACATAACGTGTATTTGTGCGCACCTTCACCCCTAAAGGTATCTTGACGCTGAATAACAGATGTTTATTGATACCCAACTTTATGGTACTCATTTTATCGACCTCAGAAGGATGAAAGGCTGAGTGGACCTGTCGGGATTTGAACCTGTGACCACGAGGTCACCCTCTTTCCCCTACTGCTTTTTGTATTTCTAAAGCAAGAAATGGCCACACATGCAGCGCTCCATCACTACTGAACAATAATGATCTGCACTGGCAAGGTAAACCAGCATTGGCATAGCCAATAGGTCTCGCTTTTGGGACCTTATAAGTATTTAGTTATGCAGCACAATATCCTTGGTGCAACAATATCAACCGTTGCATGGCTAAACACTTATAAGGTCCCAAAGGCGAGACCTATTGGCTATGCCAATGCTTGTTTTAAATGTTTCTTCAAGATTAGGTACAGACAATGCTCATTCAAGTGCAATACAAATGTAATCAATCGGTCATGCGTTCATCCATTCATCTATTTCCTTACTCACAAATCAATTCTTAAATAAATGTATACCTATCTTCATATATACCTTTGATCATTCATTCTCCCAAAACAGTCATTAATGTATTCATCCATTCATGCTTTTATTTATCCATTCATCTTTGCCCAGTAATGCATCTATTCATGCAAGAATCAATTCGATCATCCATATTAATTCCTGCATTCATGTAATCAGTTGGGTTGCCATCCCTCAGGTGGGAAGACATGGCAGCATTTTACACCTATATGGAAATACCTTATCATAACCCTTTCCCCACCACCATCTCTCCATTGTACTCCCACACCGCCACTACTGGGCGCACAGAGCAGTGATATTTCAGCAGTCGAGGCGCTCGCTGGAAAAAACATAATAGTAATGACAACTGATAACAAGTCAAGAGCCCAAGCGCGCCCCACCCCCAAAAAATATTTGGCACACGTGATTTTTACTATTTAGATTGGAAAGCGGTGAAATGAGACGCTTCCGAGTTGGCATCAACTATAGTAAAAAGTGGGCGCTCATATATATCTGTGAGTTTATTTTCAAGGAGCGAGTTGCGAGGTAGCGCGAGCGCAAAGGACTCCCTCTGCCGCCCGATCTCGCAGCCCCCAAGCCAGCTCTTTCGCATATCAAGCAGCCCCCCGGCGGGGGTTCGCACCGTCTCCAGAAAGAGGGAAAAAAACGCCAGATCCCCTTTGAAATAATTCAATCTATTTTAATGATTGGTTGCACCATTCTGACTCCAAAGGGAGCCCCGGTCCTCACTCCTGATTGGCTGAAACGGGACCCCCCCTTTTATTTGTGCAAATAAGGGAGACCAGTAAACATTTGCCTTCCACTGAGCAGCAACACGTGTCGCAGCATTTTTAGCAACTTTCGAACCGTTTGAGCTAGAAACATGTTTTTTTGTTAAAACCTGCAGATTATGAAGCAGACGATGGATTATGTGGCAAACGCAGCATATCCATAATTGTGCGAAAAAACGCAGCGGACGCACAATCGCATAATTACCCTGGCCCTGCCTGTAAGTAATAAAGCCAAAGCCGCTCCATATCAAACAAAAACTGCTTTGTTACCGCGGGGCCTCGCTTGTATCAAAAAACAGCAACACAATAATGGCGAGGGCTAATAATAGATATCACTGCAACATCTCCATCGCAACACTTTGAAAGTACGTGTTAGACAACGACGGCTCGTGCGAGGCTCTCGAAATGATGCGTTGCAGGCGTAAACTGCTCCGGGAGAGATGCGAGCCCCAAAAGCAACAGCCGGATGTCGAGACGTAATCTGGGTTTACTAAACCACGAGTTCGGATCAGCGATGCACGAGATAACGTTGTTGGCGTTTGCTTTTTTTCCCAAAGCCCTGATTAAAGCCTCGCTGGAGCAAACAAGTTGTTTTTGAGAACTCCACCCGAGGCGCTGACGAGCAAAAAAAAAAAAAAAACAGACCCACAAAGCGTTTCCCTTGCGGGAGCGAGCAGGGGCACCATCTGTTTGCAAGTTAATTACAAACAGATGTCGCCAAAGCTCGCTCCCGCAAGGAAATACAAACGTGCACACTTTGCCATTGAAAGCAATGCAATGCGTGCACGTTTTTGGCCTAAAAGCGAATCGATTCCAAGAGGTCTCCTCCTATGCAGCGCATGCGAGACCTAAAAAGGAAGTACAGGTGGGTTGGGTATTGCCTGCAAAATGCAGTTGCGCTCTGCTGTGTGAGGCTAATCTCAGAATGTCGTGGAGTGCTCAATTCTTTTTTTTAATTTTTTGCCTACACACTCTTGTGTCTGCTGCCAGGCAGTGCACATTATGCACGGTGTAGGAGGGGCCCTCTAATGCAGCGGAGACCTGTGTTGTAATCTGCTGGTTCATGCTTGGGTTTTCATATGATAGCTCCAACGGTCAACATGCCTGCTGCACAGCACTGCCACTTGCCGCTGGGTCATCATACACAATTAAAGAGCCCTTCCTACCTGGCTTCCTCAACGTCCTTATTGAAAATATTAATACTGTTTGGAATATTGTGTTGCTTCTCTGGTTACCCATCTGGCTCGATGGCGCGATTCTTTCATATCATCCCGCTTCCCTCTAGTGAGCGGAGGAGTGCTGCAATGCTTCTCTGTTGCTCTGTTTTTCGAGTATCTAGCATAGATGAGTTACTCCACTGAAGTCCTGTATGGGTCCTACTTAAAACTTAATGAAATGCCTACTTTTATCATCCCAAAGAAATTGTTTTTTAAAGCCCTTACTGAAGTCTCTTAACATAATATAATGCAGATCAGCCTTGTTAAATCTTCAATTCCTCTAGTCAGAATTTGTCTGTATCATAGTATATACATTTATTTCAGCTGTGGTCAGACTGAGAAACATGGTGTACCAGTGATTTAAGGCCAGGATTTTCTGAATCGCGCTCACCTCAGCACAACCCATGCGACTGCCCGAAGCCTCTGCCACCACTTGCTGCGAGCAGCGAAACGGTACTGAAAGGTGATGTGTACACCCTCAACCAGGTCCAGGACACAGCGGTGAAAAGTTTACAGAAGTACCTGGACAGTATAAAGAAGCCGCCAAAAGAGCTAAGGAAGTCATGATCAAGCTTCAAAGAGTGCTACTCAAACCAGATGCATCACAAATATTGGATGCAAAACCGAACATAAAATCAATAAGCCATACTTAACCTGAGCAGCATAGCTGTGCTGAAGGTAAAATTATTGAGATCAACTTGCTCTTTAGCCCCATATATTCTTGTCCGGCATTCCTTTACGCCCAGATATACTTATGATGCCCTACACACCTTCGTATGGCGGGTAATGCATGGTGCGCCCTGTGAATCAGGAACTAAAGATCAGTCTTTACTTTAGTTTCTACTTATAAGCAGGATGTAGCTTAAACTAGCAAACACAAGAGCTACTGAAGAAAAGACGGTACCAACAAAAAGCCGATTCCCCGAGTACCACAAATTAACTACATGCACTCACCACACTGCTCAATTGTTCCCCATGGCAGAAATCAACAAGAAAATGACCGATGACCCCTGCGAGGGTCTGCACTCAACACAGGCCCCCGCTAAACTGCTCAGCACCACCACTAGGACATGCTTCCAGTGGGTGAGGACTGCACAGATGGCAGAGCGGAGCTCCTCTAGACTCTTGGAAGCAGTGGTCGAAGTGGGGAAAATAAAGTAGGGGAACTGTGGGTGGAGAATCAGAGTGCTGGAATAACCAGAGGATTGGATCAGTGGATGGAGTCAGAGGTGTGCCCAGAATGCGCAAAACATCTCAATTTTTAGTATTTGGTATTTCACTGACCAGTTACAGCTTATTACATTATTTAATTCAACCAATGGATACACATGATTATTTATGATTTAATATGAGTTATTTACATTAAAATTCATTCAGAAAGTGGGATATGTTTCCAATCACAGAATGTCCCAAATACGCTTAAAAGTGGAAGCACAAACCATTTGTCTCCGAGCCATGGAATGTTTGTCAACAGCACTTCTCCCTTTTTTCAGAAGAGCAGTTCAAACATGAATGGCAAATTATCCTAGTTTGCAAATGTTTTCTATATAATTATGGCTCTGCCATATTTGCCACATAATACATCTGCTGCATAATCTGACAATTTTAACTAATCAATTGTAGCTCAAACAGATGAAAAGTTACAAAAAAATGTGCCTAGTGTTGCTGCTAAGTGGACGGCCCTTTTCAAAGGTTGACTGATCACTTTTCTCGCTGCGGCATTTGTATGTTACACTGGTACTAATAATGCAAATTCTTTCCAGAGACTGTTAGCATGTGTAAAAATGTCAAAATAATAAAGTATCAGAAAATATATTGCATTACGCTGCAGCCTTTGTTGTGCTGCATAATTTAGTCAACACTGCGGCATACTTTTGTCCTCCTTTGTTGCATAATTCCAGTGGCCCTAAAGCAGGCAGCACATGTTAAAAGTGCTTGTCCATGAAGCAGAGAGACTGTGAAGTTTGCGAACTTAGTTTGGTGTGAATGCAAATCATTCATTGCCTATCTCTGGTGAGTTGCAGCTACCACTTCAGAAACAAGGCCAATGGAGGTACCAATGAGTGAGGCGGACTGGCCTCAAGGGCAGGACCGGCTTTAGCGCTGGTGGCGCCCTGTGCAACAATGTTTGTTGGTGTCCTCCAATGACCACCTCCGCCACTTTAACAGAGCCCCTCAAGTCTCCATAACCACACTCTCTCTCAGGTGCATTTAGTTTGATTTACAGCGCCACTCATACCAGTGTAGGATGTCAGAGCACTTTAAATCACACACATTACACAGATACAATCAATTATACGTGTGTAAATGACTGTATAGGAAATGTTACATAAGACAAAGGACTACAAGGTGTAGGAGTCATATGGCAACCATACTAGTACGCAGTATAGTTTAATAGTGATTGGTCTGGAGAAACACAAACTTAGAATTTAAAATGTAATACCATGGTTGGGGGTTCTCTTTAATAATCAGAATTGATTTCTAGCCAAGTCAACACTTTTTGCAACATTAGGATAATCAAAGACTGGGGGGAAAACATAACGCTCAATTTATACCTTGCAGTTTGCATTCAGCTCTTAGATGACAGTTAATAGCTCACTGTTCTACGTTAGGATTTTAAGTTATAAACTGCTAGTAAAAAAAGGATCTCTCTGACAAAAGCTGTAACCCACTGATCTATTTACATTATGTGCACTTTGTGATCTGCATGGTACATGTTCTTTGCAGCAGGCACATTAACCCTCGGCGCTACCTTTCCATGAGTCAAAACTTCCACTAGACAAAACTCCGAACTCTTTGTAGGAAGTGCATTAATCATCAGAGTTATCATTAAATTTTTATTGTTGCCGAAAATTGCTGGAGGCCAGGAAGGAGGCAGCAAGTGCTTTTAATACCATAATATACTTGCAAACACAGCTCCCCCACCCAAAGTCAGCGCCCGGTGCAGTCACACCGGTCGCAGCACCCTAGAGCCGGCCCTTATCAATGGTCCTGTGACCTCAGTGACAAGGTCACTGTTGCTCTAGGGTGTGCTGCTTCATAGGCCTGCCCGCAAGACTGAAGGTGAACTTCAGTATGGATTGTGGTGGACAGGCCTTTAGGGTTAACTCACACTTGCCACTGCTCGGTCCACTTGCTGGTGCTAAGACACTAGGCCTTCGAAGGTCTTGCGAGGCCTTCTAAGGTCTAGCATGGAAATGTGCTCCCTCAGGAGTGTGGTCTGGGGGACTGCTCATGAAGGCTGAACCTGGTTCCCCAGTTCCAAATTTGGCAGCTCTGACCATAGTGACACATCCTCTCCCCCACTGAACACCATACAACCTCACTGAGAGAAACGGGGGAGCCTCCGTGACAGCATACATCAACGCACTGATGGCCCGGGAGGAGGCGGGGCCGGGCCGTGACAACACCAGGAAGGCGCAGGAGCGCCATAAATCAGTGTGAGGCGTCCTGCGGCGGCGGGAGCCTCCATTACAGCACACATCACTGCACTGCCAGCCCGGGAGGAGGCGGGGCTGGGCCGTGACGACACCAGGGAGGCGCAGGAGCACCATAAATCAGTGCGAGGCGTCCCGCAGCGGCGAGAGCCTCCGTTACAGCACACATCACCGCACTGCCGGCCCGGGAGGAGGCGGGCCGGGTCGTGACGACACCAGGGAGGTGCAGGAGTGCCATAAATCAGTGTGAGGCGTCCCACGGCAGCGGGAGCCTCCGTTACAGCACACATCATCGCACTACCGGCCCGGGAGGAGGCCGGGCCAGGACAACACCAGGGAGGTGCAGGAGCGCCATAAATCAGTGTGATGGAATCGAAGAACAGGAGTAAACCCGTTAACCCAGTTGAGAACCGGGTAGAGTATGTAACAATAGAACAATGTCTCAGCCGGAAATCATTTGGAGAAGGTCAATTGTAAAAAAGAGTACAAATCACATAAAGATGGGAGAGAGGGGAGACCACACCAAAGTTTCATGAAATATTCATTCTTATTTGTAAGTAGTTGTATCAGCACTACAGTACAATGTAAGCATAGGTAACCAAAAACACACAAGTGTGCACTGAACGTGTTAGTGACGGTGAACGGCGCAGTGACACAGTGGTAAAAAACAGCGTGAACGGCGCAAAACAAGATAAAAAAATGAGTGCGTGGTCAAGGGTACAGTAAAAGATATATACAAAATATACAAGTTTGATTTTGAATGGTTCTGTAGACCACGATAACGCCAAGGTATACTCTGATTTGTCGACTGCGTTTCGACCTGTTCAATATCAGGTCATCATCAGGACAATGGTTACAGTTTTTCATATAGTGCTGTCACGGTAGTTGGAAATAATCCAAATGAGTGAAAGGCACACGATCGGTGTAGCGATGGAGAAAGTCCTATAAGGATCACTGCGCGAAGGGAAAAAAAAACAAGGTTCACGGCGCGATAATGATGAACCAAGGATCCGCGGAAGTCAGACCAGAGTGCCGCAAGGTCAGTGGTCCTAGATGGGGTCTGTTATTAGGAAAGTGGTGTGCCAGAAATTGCAGTGGCCATATGCTTTGGTCCGCGGTAATCAGACCGGTATGGAACAAGGCCAGCGGTCCTTGGTAAGGGCTGTTCCATGGGCAGGGGACAGGCGAATGAAGTGCTCTGTGCTGTAGCCAAATGATTTCCGGCTGAGACATTGTTCTATTGTTACATAAATCAGTGTGAGGCATCCCGCAGCACGGGACGCGCGCAGGGCCCGTCTTAGCCCGTCAGAGACCGGAGGAGGCTGGGCGCCCCCTCTTGGTTTTGTTCTTGGGTCCTGCCTCGCTTCTGTATAAGGTTCTTCATATGGACTCGGTACATTCCCCAGGATCCAGCTACTTCCTAAGCTCTTAAGTCGGTACCTTTGTAACACCTTGCAGTAACGAGTGGAGTGGATAGAAGGCAGAAGCTATCTGAGGTGGGCTGTAAGTGTTTTATTTTCCTTTCCTATTTCCCCTTGTGTTTGCCGCTCTGCCTCTGTTTGGAGACTCTGCATAAGTACAAGTTTAACAGAATTTCTTTTGCTTAAGTGGTGGTCCTGGGAGCAGGGGCATTTTTGGATCTTTGCATCCCTCAAAACTGACGATCAAAAAATAGGGAAACGATCTACCAATGACAAGCAGCAAGCGCAGCCCCAGCTAATACCCCGCCCTTGCCACAAACTTCAATCGATCGTATGCTTCAAAGGGCTATTGGGGTGGTGGCCACGGAGATTGAACTCACAGAAAGACGGTTGTAGCTAACCCCAGATATTTGTTGTACCGTGACTGATTCGGCCCCGCTCATAGCCAGTAGTGACCTGGAACGAACTCCTGTAGTGTCTGTGCAAGCACCAGGTACTGAAACAGGAACTACAACAAAACTATCTCTAAGGAAGAGGGGCGAGAGCAAGGGCTCAGTTAAGCCCAGTAATCCTAAACTAGCCTCGAGGGTCGGAGTAAAGCAGAAAAAACTCAATGACAGGGCATCTGTAAGTCTAGATCCACTGAATAGCCAGGCCCTGGATATTGGCCAAAGCCTACAATTGGATATGGTCCTTCCGTCCTAGGTGGCCACCCTGATGGAGGACCTACGAGCCCAGATTAGAGCCATTGTGAGAGACGAGTTTGCCCCCTTGGTAGCTCGACTTGACAAGCTGGCTAATGTATGGGATAACAGGGACGGAAACTCCCCTGAAAGGCCTGTTTTGTCCAGAGCAAGTGTGATCAACCCCTCTTCTACAGATACTGGTGTGGTAAAGGTTTTGGGCAAACCAAATGAACCTCGAGAAGAAACTTTGACCCTGGTTCTGGCCGAAGATAGAATAGACTCTGGAACTAAGCAGGGGGAGAGGATGCCACCAACTAAGGGTATCCTGATGAACAGTATGATTACAGATGGGTCCCTGGAAAAAAAGAGTAGGGTTGGATTTGGGAACACGAGTAGGGGCTTGGAATGTGAAGACGAACTACCATCAATAAATCTCCCCCAGCCTCATCCCCTTATGCAATTGTATTAGCAGGCATACCCAGAGTCCAAAACCGATAACCTTCTTTTCCCCATAGAAACCAATGTTGTGATGCTTTGTTCCTAAAAATGTTCTGTCGAGTTGGAACTTTTGTATGAAAAGAAAGTAACTGTGCTTTAGTTTAAGAATTGATGTACTTACCTATAAGTGCCTCCAGCCAGTGTGTGATATGTCAGTATATCACCTCAAGATCTAAAAGTAATTGAAAAATAATCCAAGAGTAATCGAAAGTAATCTCACTGTATTTTAAACTGTTTTAAAAGTAATGCAAACCTGTAAATGATTCCGATACAATCCACAATTGTAGTTCTGTGTACAGCTTTGCATTTGAAAGTGTTTTTACTTACCTGTGCCAAGTCCTGTTTGGTTATACAAAATAAAATACAAGTATATCTTTTTATACTTACATAATTGGTCTGGATTCAGTCTCTGAGTATGTGCCATCAGTCTTGAGTGAGTGAATACAATAAATGCTTAACACACCCTCTGGATAAGCCAAACTGCTTTCCCAAACTACCACAAAGAGAGCTGTTAGTACTTGTCTAATTCAGCCTCTGCTATACCTCTGGGGACTCCCTGGACTCTGTGCACACTATACCGTAGTTTGGTATAGTATAAACAGAGCCAGCTTCTACACTTATCATTTTAAAAACCTTATGAAAACTGGCATAAACAGGCAAGATGACAAAGTGAAGTACGTCACGACAGCCCAATCTTTTGAACAGGAGGAAAGAAACTCATACAGCTTAACACGAAGGGGTGGGGAGCATTGCACCATAGGGATGCCCGTAGGCTTCCTCAGACAGGATAGAGGGCGTAATATTTCTCTCACTCTCATACCAAATGCACCCTCTAGCAAACCGTCTTTCAGGAGCCCTCTATGCACATCCACACCAATCTGTTTGTACCATTCTTGTTTTAAAGGTTTCTGGGGCCCTGTTTATTGAGGTCCATTGTCCTGATCAGGTTCTTAAAAATTTCAAAAAACTGAACCAGCCAAATATTCAACAGGATGTTTAGAGGATTTAGAGACTCCATAACCGCTGATCTGTAGGTTCTTATTCCTAAGGAAATACATTTGTTACGTAGCAGGGCCCTCCAATGCACAAGCCTGCGTGGGCAGAGACAGAGGACATGCAATAATGTTTCCTTTGCCAGATGGCATAAATGACACCTCTGATCCTCCATTTGTCCCTCCAACAGCCACTTGGGAATGTGATCCAGGGTGGGAAACAGCCCTAATCTCATCGCCATGAAATTCCTCTTGATGTTAACAGAGTAGGCAGCCTCGAAATAGGGCTGTTCATGTTGGACATCGTAGTAGTTTAACACCAGCCACCCATGTGTTTGCTTGGCAAAGGTAATTTGGTCCTCCAACCGGCTTTTCAGCCGGGTGCATTTATTCACTGCTTTCTTAAAAATGTGGTCACTTGGCCTCAATAAATTATGCCATTTGGATCCTAGGCCCTCAATACTTTCCTGCAGATACTTTATGAAAACAACCTTTCTCTCTTTGTAGGATAAATCTGAAATAGACTTCTAGCTGCAGATTCCTTACCTTTGAATTTCCCAGATGTCAGACTGGATCCAGAAGGTTTTGCATGAGCAGTAGTATTGCGCGCCATCGGATGGCTAAGTTCAGCTCCATGTGGCATCATTGGCACTGGATATTACGTTGTGGTCACCTATATAGGCACCACCCAGGTGCGCAGGTGTCAGTTCTTTTCTTTCTACACCATTTAGCGCTGACCCGGAGAACAGCTACCCCTCTGTCTCTTTTTAACAGACTTTTTTTGATGTTTTGTTGAATATTTTTTAATTGTGTGTTGAGGTATAACATCTACAAAGGTAGGGTTTAAGCTGTGTGGCACCTGTCACCAGGACACGTCGGTCACCGACCCGCATCTTATGTGCTTATGGTTTCTCAAGCGCAACCACGACTCAAAGTCATGCTTGAACTGCCGGGCCATGGCGCCAAAGGCTTTGAGGGAGCGATCCCTAAAGCTGCTTGCGGCCCGGCAGTGTACGTCATCGAGTGCAATTCCTCGGAGGTTCTGGTCCCGATCTAGGAGGAGAAGGTTGCGGGACCACTCCAGGAGCCCCAAGTCTTCATCACACTCGAGGTCCTCGGGACCTTAGGGAAGAAGAAGTTTAAATGGACTTCGACTTCACCTCGTCCATTGAGGATTGGTGAGTGAGGAACATCAACATTCCAAGCATGGTTCTGCGAAGCCTGTGCCAGGTCCTACTCCCATTTCCGGGAGCCAGAGCGACCCCCACTCAAATAAAAGAGCTTTACAAGGCCATGCGCCAAGTATTTGAGAGGGCAGACCCCTCTGGTGCGCCTTCAAGCACCGTGGGGTGGGAAGAGGCCCCCTCAGGTTCTGCGCCAATGGCTTCTGCCTCGGTTCCGGTGGGGTCTCATGGATTGGAACGCAAATCTGTATCGACCCTGGCCGTACCAACGCAACCTTCCCCAACATGATCCTGAAGTCGATGCTTCCGGCACCAGCCCCATTCTCATTCCCGGCAACTTGGAGTCAGATCGACATCAATCTATGCCGATTCCAGCATCGACGGAGCCCAGGGGCTCTAGATCATTGCTAAATGTTTTGAGGAGGTTTCAGGCATGGGAGAAGATTGTGAGAGGTCACTGGACCCTATAAAACACCAGTTAGACACTCCTGGTGAGGAATTGGACTGGTATGAGAAGCTTGGGGAGGACAGTGGACTGAACACCTCTGGAGCTTCTTATGCTATTGTGGTGAAGAGGGCAGCAGAGGTCCTTGGCCTGGAGCTGCCCTCAGTGCAGGTCAAGACTTACCTCTTAACCGAAGTGCTTCAGCCTGGGGCTTACTCACCCGAACCTCTTTTGCCCTTTAATGAAGCACTAACAGATGTCCTTCTAGTCACGTGGTCCAAGCCTAGCACATGGGCTCCTGTGAAAAAGCCAATAGCACACCGCCATTGCCCTGCCCCGGGTAATCCAAGTTTCCTCAGCCAATATCTTACCCCTGAGAGTTTGGTGGTCCAAGCCTCGACATCCCATGGCACGTTCCCTTCCGCTCTCCCGGACAGGGAATCCAAGAGGCTGGATGCACTTGGGAAGAATATATTTTCTTCTGGCAGCCTAGAATTGCGGTCAGTGAACACTGCATGCCTTTTGGGCTGTTTCTTGCACACCTTATGGAAAACGGTTGTGCAAGTGCTGCCACAGGTCCTGGAGGAGGCCCAGGCTGTGCTCTCCCAAGCAATGAGAGATGGGAGGGATGCGGCTAAGTTCACCATTAGGTGTGGTCTAGATACGACTTACTCGCTGGGCAGAGCAGTTTCGTCGATGGAATCCTTGCAGCGCCATGCTTGGCTGAGAACATCTGGCTTTTCGCGAGATGTCCAGGCCAACCTCATGGACATGCCCTTCGATGAGACTTGTCTCTTCGGAGACAAGGCAGACTCTGCACTGGAGAGCTACAAGGACTCGTGGGCTATGGCCATGTCCTTGGGCCTCTCAATGACACCCGGCCCCAGTCTGCTTTTCACCCCTTTTGTGGCAATGGAAGGGGCTTTCAACCGTGTCAGCCATACCCCAGCCCCGGTCCTGCACAGGCTTCCCAAGTTGTGGGAGGACATGGAAGCAGTGTAGTCCGACCTCGTGTGAATGGTAGCCAGAAGTCGTCCACCACCAACCCCCCTGGCAGATTATCTTATCTTGCTCTAAGAGAAAGTTACAGCTCTCCTAGCCAAGGGGACTATAGAGAAGGTTCCGATTTCAGAAGTAGGTAGTAGTTGTTGTTCCCACTACTTTCCGATACCCAAAAAGAACAAAGGTCTTATATAATATATATCTTGGAAAAAACAAAGGTTACAGGAACTTCATAGTTGTGCTCAGGTTTCACTTGTACAAAACCAGAGAAATTCAGCCGTTATAGTTAGTGAGCTGAATATATAACGCACGCCCTCGCAATGCACTGCTTATGACCTCACATATTACATCACTGATAACATGGCCAGTGACATCACTCATGACCTCTCAAATGACATCAGTCATAACATCATCCGGTGACTGTGAGTGTTAAATTATATACCAAGGTGTATTGGTGAATCAGTGTGTGTATGAGTGCCTGAATGGATAATTGAGTGGGCTTGTGACTAACTATGTAAGTGAGTGATTAGGTGTCTCAGTGAATGTATGGGTGAGTGAATGTATCTGTCTGTCAGTTTGTGTCTAAGTGGCTGTATGGGTGTGTGTGTGGGTACCTGAGTTTCTATATGGATGAGTGATTGGTTGTCTGAATACCTCTATGGATATCTGAGTATCTGTTCGGGTGAGTCAGTGACTGTATGGGTTAGTGAGTGCATGTGTCTGTGGCTGTATGGGTGAGTGAGTGTGTGTATGGCTGTGTCAGTGAATGAGTGCATGTGTCATTGGTATATGGGTGAATAACTGGGTATGTGAAAGGCAGTATAGGTGAATTATGTGGTATATGAGTGACTGTATGTGTGAGTGAGTTAATGTGAGAGTGGCTATATACGTGAGTTTTGCTTGTGTCAGTGACTATAGGTGAGTATGCCTTAGTATCTGTATGAGTAAGTGAGTCAGTGTGTGTGTAACTATATGGGTGAGTAAGTGGCTGTGTGATTGATTATATGGGGGATTGAGTAGGTGTGCGAGTAGCTCTATGGGTGACTGACTCAGTGTGTGGGTGGGTGTATGAGTGGATATGTCAGTGGTTTGTATTAGTGATTGACTGGGTGTGCGAGTGGCTGTATGGGTGAACGAGTGGATGTGTGTGTTGATCTATGAAGTTGCTGTGTAAGTACTGGCATGGGTGTGTGAATGGGTTTGAGGATGGTAGTGTGGTAGTTGGAGTGGGTGTATGAAAGGTTATATGGGGGTGTGAGTGGATGCATCAGATTCTGTGGATGTCATCAGTGATGTCATTTGAGATGTCATCAGTGATGTAATATGTGAGGTCAAAAGCAGTACATTGCGGGGCAGGAGTTATAGTTAGCTCACTAACTATAACAGCTGAATTTCTCTGGTTTTTTATGAGTGAAACCTGAACCTAACTATAACCTCCCTGTGACCTTTGTTTTTTCCGTGAATTTCTACATTTTTTAATTCCATTGCCTAACTATAACGTCTCTGCAACCTTTGTTTTTTTCAGTGAATTTCTGAGGTTTTTAAATGCTAATTCCTAACTATAACGTCCCTGTAACCTTTGGCTTTTTCAGTGAATTTCTATGGTTTTAGGTCTTGCCTAGGCAGTGCTTGCACTGTCTCGTCGAGACATGCTGTATTCAGGATATGGGCATAAAGCTCCGCCCACTTTCCGCACATCTTTTTAATTGCCTCCTGTCCCTGGTGCTTTTCATTGGTCAATAGGCTTAGTAGTCCCTCCTTAGTACTTCCTTGCCTATTCTTGTAACCTCCCATGAGGACAACCCCTGTTACATGTGTTGTTACTCCCTAGGTTTTAATTACAGCATCAGAGCACTATTTTCTTAAACAGCTTCAGGCAGGACACACGCTTGGTCCTAAACAAGGCTGGCAGTGGTTACTTTACTCACTAGCACATCTCACATTTATATGAGACCTTCTATAAATTTCCCTTCATCAGCTCCACACAGAGTACAACCTAATCTGGAATTAATATAATAATTATTTTGTCACATTTCAAAGCTACTAATTGTATATATGGACATAGCTATTTGAATGTACTCGTGGTACTGTCTTGCATGCAATGCATAATGGGTTGGTTGGATGTACCATATTTTCTCCAGGGTGCAGTACCATATGTGACCAAAAGAGGTCCCATGGGACCTCTTTTGACCACATATGGTACTGCACCCTGCAACATGGCTAGGTAAAAAACACTGGCATTTATAATGCCAATAACTCCAACTCCAACAAATGCAAGACTGATTGCATTTCCTATGCAATAGGTCTCGCATTTGTTAAAGTTAGAGCTGTTGGCATTGAATATGACAATGTTTTTTACTTTTGCTTTTTTATACCTTTGGCAATAGTGCTATGCAAATATAATAACTCCACTGCAAATAAAAAATAAAAGTAAAAAACATTGTTATTTTCAACGCCAACAGCTCTTAACTTTAACAAATACGAGATCTATTGCATTGCAAGTGCTTGTTTAAGTAGTAATGGTGTTTGCAGATAGGTGGAGAAAGGGGGCGGGGTCTCTGGCCAGCTCTCAGGAATCCCGCTGTGCAGGAGTTACAGAAAGTACCAGGAGGGCTTCTTGGCCGCCAAGGTCCATCAGCATCCAAGAGGACTTCATTCCCCAACCAGTAGTGCACCAGGAGACATGTTTGCAGAGTGGTGGAGAACGGGGGCATGGTCTCCGAAGACCTCTTAGTAATCCGCTGTGTGGAACTTACTGGAGG
The DNA here is from genome assembly GCA_963921515.1 of Calotriton arnoldi. NCBI lineage: Eukaryota > Metazoa > Chordata > Amphibia > Caudata > Salamandridae > Calotriton > Calotriton arnoldi. Next base: position 151,368 of record CAWUFW010002961.1, on the reverse strand, counting down.
TAACAGGAGGGGTTGTTAACCCCCAAGGACCCTTAGCAGCCAAGTGGACTTCATCCCCCAACCATTGATAACGAAGCGCAGGAGATGGCGATTCGTTAAAAAAAAAAAAATGTTTTGGTTTTCGGCGGGATTCACGCACCCAGCCTGACGCATGCAGAAAAAGGCCTAGGGGGTAAGAGTGTTTCTACCCTGCCCCCTTTTCTTTTTTTAAAATCTTTTTTCTGTGACTCGGTTCAACCGAGTCACAAGATGGCTGCCAATACTTCCTGGTTTCAAGTATTGGCAGCCAATCCGATTTCAGCACGAGGTCGTGAGGGGTCACGGATCCACTGGGTCCCTATATATCCACTGGAAATTTCTTTAAATAACTCCAAAACTACTTAACGGATTCACACCATTTAACAAAAAAGGAGCTTTCTGGATCAACAGCTACCTTTCTGCCAAATTTGGTGTAATTCCGTTCAACAGTTCGGGCTATAGCTGTGTCTAAGGTTTCCTATGGAAATTAACATGGGAAAAGCGTTTTGGGACCCCCCTTTTTCTCAGCCCCCACTTGACGGATCACCCGAAAATATTTCAAGACAGCAGCTGAAGTGACTGGTAAATAGTTTTGAAAATTGCGCGAGGATTCGTCAAACGATGCCAAAGTTATTGAAAAATAAAAAAACACACTTTCTATGGAAACTGCATCCTAACTATAACTAACTACTGGCGAACTCCAATAGGTAATATATATATTACCTATTGGAGGTCGCTGAAAATACCAAAGGTTACAGGGACGTTCTAGTTAGGCTGACATTTCACCCGTACAAAACCAGAGAAATTCAGCAGTTATAGTTAGCTGAGCTAACTATAACTCGTGCCCTGGCAATGCACTGCTTATGACCTCACATATTACATAACTTATGACTTGGTCAGTGACATCAGTGATGACATCTCAAATGACATCAGTGGGTGTATTAATGTCTCAGTGGGTCTGTGAGAACATACATGAGCATGTGAGTGGGTCTGTAAGTGGGTGCGTGAGTCTCTGAGTGGGTCTGTACATGGGTGTGTCACTCTCCGAGTAAGTCTGTAAGTGGGTGCATAAGTACCTGAATGGGTATGTGAGTGAGTGTATCATTATCTGAGTGGGTATGTGATGACGTATGTGTGTGAGTGGATATGTGAATGGGTGTATAAGTGTCTGAGTGAGTTTGTAAGTGTGTACATGAGTCTGTGACAGTAACCGGCGAGTTTGTACAAATATATATTTTTTTATATTTATCCCAATATTCGCAACGACATCGGTAGTCGCCACATCCCCCCGATGGTATTCGGGGGGCCGGGCTGGCGGTCGGGGCAGCGTTGTCGCAAATATTGCACGCAATGAAAAAATCTATTTTGGACACTTAACTTGTGTCACTAACACACCCATTCCTCAAACATGGGGTCAGATTATCTCCACCCTGAGCCCTTATGTTAGCTTTCACACAAATTTTCAGCCCTGGGAACCGTTCCCGGACGATGTAAATGGCAGCCGCAACTTTCTATTCTGGTTGCGTCCAGCCAAACAGAGCATATATCAATAATGTTCGGCTTAAATTTCTCAAAAAATGTTGGACGGATTTGCACCAAATAACAAAAAGCACGATCTGCTTAACAACATCTACCTTTCTGCCAAATTTGATGTAATTGCATCCAGCAGTTCGGGCTGTAGGTTCTACAACATGTTCCTATGGAAATTAACATTACAAATGCCCCCTTTTTTGCGCCCCTATTTCTCGGTCCCCACTGCATGGATCACCCCACACACCTTCCATGACACACAAAACCTACTTTGACACTTTTTTGGGAAAATGTCATGAAGATTGGTCAAACGACGCCAAAGTTATAGGCATGTCAAAAAATACTTTTCCTTTGGAAACTAGGTCCTAACTATAACTACCTACTTGCGACCGCCAGTAGGTGATTGATATATATATTTCTCGATAACGACCATCCCTCTCAGGTGATCTAGCCGCACGTTCCCCGAGACTCCAATAAAGGCGCTGCACGATGTTCAAGTGCTCATTCAATATTTATTTTCATATTGCAGCAACACCCAACACGGAACGCCAATGCATTGCGGCTTGTGCCTTCAACCGGGCAACCCCGTGACCCACAACCACCATGTATAAAAAGGGAAAGAGAGACTGTCACATCCTCTTTGCTAATTTTCTGTGTACCGCATCTAGACCACCTACTTCCTCATCATCCCTTAGAATGGCAGCCGCATTGGATGTGTTCTCAGTTGCATGCAATGATATGATCCAAACCTCCAGACCAAATTTTCAATTTTGTTTTCTTATCTTTTATGATTACTTTAATTTATAGTTTTTACACGAATTAAGGGTCAGTTATGCACTATGACAAAATTCTAAATTAGCCATCTAAAGATGCATTATTCAATTTTAATACAAGTCCATTCAAATGCCTACCATATTCATAGGCCAATATTTATACGTAGCATTCCTTCTTTGGCATCATATCATTAATCCAGCTGATAAATATCAATGCTAATCTATGAGTACAATTATTAGATCATAATCCTATTTAGATCACACAGGTCTTATTCCACATTTTCAATGCTTTTGTTTTTATACGTATGTACAACACAAGCACTATTACAAGTGGAATCAATTTCATGCATCTTTACATGGTAATCATTCACCATCGGGGCCTGATAGCCCTCCGATTAAAGTGCAGTGCTAGTCAAAATAATGCTTATGCTCTCATTCCAGTCTTCCAAATATAATTGCATTATCACAAGCATATAAAAGTGCAATCACATGTTTAACTGTAATGTGCAATTGCATATGTAAGGTACAATCCCACATATAGCATTATTGGTATCTATATATGTACGTCGAGTACGGACTATATAGTTTTTGGCATTTGTTTTTGATCATTATTTGTGACAGACTCATATCTGTATAATTTGCCATCCTTCTGTCCCTACAGGTTCTATGCGTTGTGGACCCTTGTAGTGGCCACTTTATCTAATGATGCTTCCCTCAAGGATACATTTTGATTGGCATCAGTCCTTGTACTTGGTTTGTTCTTTCCAACCTTACGATGAACTTTGTTATTCATCTGGACTGTAATGTGGAGGTGTTCTCAAATCTCTTTTTTCTTGATTTCTTGGGCCAGGTTCCTTTGAAGACTTCCTTACGGGGGTACGGAATTGTAGTTTACATGGCATTCATTATTGCCTCTGGCCCTTCTAGTCCATAGGCTCATTTCACCCGTTAGGTGTTATGTACTACTGTTCCACTGTTATCTATTGTCTTCTGACACAGTGTTATTCTGCTGCCCTTGGGGCATGGTTTTTTTCCGTGCATGTAGGGTTGTTCTTAATCTCATTGCCTGTGGTCTTTGCCACAGCCCATAGGCTTACTTCACCTTTTGGGCGCCTTGTACTATTGTCATGCTGTTGACTGTTGTGTCTTGACACAGTATATTTTCGCTAGCCTTGAGATGCAGTTGTTCTGTGCCTGTAGGGTTGTTTTTACTCACAATGTCTGTGGTCCTTGCCGCACTTTTTGTAAGGATTCCAGTGCTACTGTTCATCTAATTCCTATGCACGTCTGGTCTCTTGTTAAGCTTCGACCGGCTGGTTCTCTCTGAAAACTTTTGGAAAATTCGTTTGCAGACCCTCCTCCAGTGAGGTATAGCTATGGTATTTAATTTAAAAGTTAACAAATCTGCTTCCAGATGTCTCTATCAGATGAACAAGTTACCTTTGGTAACGCATTATCTGGTAGAGACAGTCTAGCCACAGACTCCTTAACGCCCTACTCATCTTCCTCGCTCTGCGAACGAACTGTAGTATAAGTGTTATAACCCTTTTCAGCACTGGTTTTATATGCCAGTGGTCATTGGTTCACGTACTTGTGTGATTTAACGGGCCGTTGGGTCGTACCTTATAGCTCTTAATTTGGTGTTACTATATTAGTCATTTCTATTTTTTGGTTATTTTTTCAAAGATACTTTGAACTTTTTTGGCACACTGTTTCCACAGCCAGTTTCTGGAGGGGACTTATATGACTCCAGTGACGTCACAACCGGAGTCAACGTCATCACAGAGAAATACAGCGCCGACCCCCGGCATTCAGAGGTACTGCTGAAAAATTTCCAGATCCAGTCTGATGCCTGGGGAGAATTCAAAAGTTAAGGAATCTGTGGCTAGACTATGTCTCTACAACAAGAAGAGGTATGCTGTTCCTAAAGGGATCCTACAGAACATTGGATACGTGAAAAACAATAAGGTGGGTGTTCATAAAGATCGAAGAAAATCTTTTCTCCTTTCAGAAAAGACCCTACACACCCAGCCAGCTAAGTGTCATGCTTCATCACTGGGTCTGCTCCTTATCGGGTCGGCGCTGCAATACCCGATCGGCACCCGTGATGGGGCCTTCTTTGCGGAGATCTTTTTCTTAGCCGTTGGGTGAAGTGCGAGTGAGGGCCCTAATGAGTGTAGATGTGAAAAGTGTGTAGTATGTGCTGTCTAAAACAGGAATTAGTGATCCATCCAAAACTATTTTAATGACAATGGTCACTAACCTGATTAAAAACCAGTAAGAGACGCACGCGTCTGCTCAAGGATTGCAGAGTTGTGTGCTCAAACTCAGGTCAACATGTTTCTTGCCTTTGTTAAGTTAACGGCAATTCTTCAGGACCGAATCTTAAATAATCTACACTTTATGGTCGGTGGTCTGTTCAGTACACAATATAATGACCACCCATACAGCACCCTATAAAGTGGTACCTGTTGATCCAATTCAATGCCCAAATAGGGTCATGTCAAAGCCTCAAGGTGTCACAGCAGGCGTAAACACTGTCGGGTTCAGTGTCAGTGCATCGCTCCGTCCGCTCGTGATGGACCTACCCACACTCTGCCGGAACCGGTTCCGGCAGAGTGTGGGTAGGTCTACCGCGAGCGGACGGAGCGATACACGACACTGAACCCGACAGTGTTTACGCCTGCTGTGACACCTTGAGGCTTTGACATGACCCTATTTGGGCATTGAATTGGATCAACAGGTACCACTTTATAGGGTGCTGTATGGGTGGTCATTATATTGTGTACTGAACAGACCACCGACCATAAAGTGTAGATTATTTAAGATTCGGTCCTGAAGAATTGCCGTTAACTTAACAAAAGGCAAGAAACATGTTGACCTGAGTTTGAGCACACAACTCTGCAATCCTTGAGCAGACGCGTGCGTCTCTTACTGGTTTTTAATCAGGTTAGTGACCATTGTCATTAAAATAGTTTTGGATGGATCACTAATTCCTGTTTTAGACAGCACATACTACACACTTTTCACATCTACACTCATTAGGGCCCTCACTCGCACTTCACCCAACGGCTAAGAAAAAGATCTCCGCAAAGAAGGCCCCATCACGGGTGCCGATCGGGTATTGCAGCGCCGACCCGATAAGGAGCAGACCCAGTGATGAAGCATGACACTTAGCTGGCTGGGTGTGTGAGGGTCTTTTCTGAAAGGAGAAAAGATTTTCTTCGATCTTTATGAACACCCACCTTATTGTTTTTCACGTATCCAATGTTCTGTAGGATCCCTTTAGGAACAGCATACCTCTTCTTGTTGTAGTTCCGTGGGCCTGTATGCTGGACCTATTCAAGTGGCCCGTAGTCCCTCCTTTTTGTCTTATAGACTATGTCTCTACCAGATAATGCGTTACCGAAGGTAAGTAACTTATTCATCGCTTCTGTTTTCTTTTTGTTAACTAGGTAGCCGAACAAAACCTTCTGCAAGTTCCTCCAGTCTGGGAACTGCAATATCTGGGTCCACAGTGTATAAGATTATGTCATCTGCATACAGTGCTAGCTTAGTTGATAGCCCTGTAGCTTCAAAGGGAAGATAATTGTGTCATCCTGGCGTATTAGTTGGGCAAAGGGTCAGTTTATAGATCACAACAAATTGGGGAAATAGGGCACCCCTGCCTTGTACCCTTAGATATCTGAAAAGGAGTGGTAAGTTCCCCATTTACTAAAATCCTAACTATTGGAGCCTTCAATAAGGTTTTTATGGTACTAATCATGTTACTACTAATCCCAGAGCACCATAATACCTCCCACAGATACCTTCAGTTGACCCTGTCAAATGCTTTAGCAGCATCAATTGTGGCGATTGTTAGGGGGAGATTGAAAGTTTCCGCCATATTGATTATGGTTATTAAGCGGTATGTCAATTCCTGCAGCTGTCTTCGAGGAACAAAACCTTTCTAGTCCAAATGGCTTAAGTCTGAGATGACCCGTGAAAGCCTTTTAGCTAAAATCCCGGTGAAGATTTTATAGTCACAATTGAGGTGGGATATCAGCCTGCAGGAGTCTGACAGCTTGGAGTCCTAACCGGGCTTAAGAATCATTACCACAGTAGCTTCATACCATGAGGGTGGGATTGCTATTGCCTGCTGCCAAGATCTCATTAAATAAGTGCCTCCAAAAGGGTATCAAGGCAGTTATCAACCTTTTATAGAATTCAGCAGGTATCCCATCTGGGCCTGCCGCTTTTCCATTAGCTAAACATTTCACTTGGGCTAATATCTCCTCATCTGTGAATTCAGCTGCAAGGCCGTCTACTTGCTGTTCCGTAAGCTGTGTGAGGTTTTTACTATCAAGCCAGTCTCTTATATGTGATGGGTTGGTAAAGGAAAGTGCCCCTTTTTGTATGGCTACCCCCCACTTTTTGCCTGACATCTAATGCAACCTGACTTGATGTGCCCTGGGTTCATGCCAACCAGGTTCCCAGGGCCTGTGGTCTTTCCCAAAGTTCTAACTTTGTACCCCCAATTGACATATCCCTGACCACTGGTAAGCCCCTTCTAAAAGGTACCATGGGTACCAAGGGTACTGTGACCAAGGAAGGCCTCTAAGGGATGCAGCACTTATTGTGTCACTCTTAAGGGCCCTGTACCTTAACACCCACACACTGCCAGTGCAGGCTGTGTGTGTTTATGCAGAAAAATGTGAAGAGTCAGCATGGCACACATCCCTGTGTGCCATGCCTGCAACCCACTGCTTGAGGCCTAGGTAAATCACCCCTCTAGCAGGGTGCACTAGCCCTCTGGTGAGGGTACAGTGTTCCCCTACAGTGTCAGTGTAGAAACTGTAAGTGTAGTAGAGCCATAAAGAGTATATGGTCTACGAGTTGGTCATTACAAACTCCACAGCTCCATAATGGCTTTACTAAAAACTGGGAAGTTTGGTAGCAAATGTCTCAGCACATTAAAACCACACTGATGCCAGTGTTGGATTTAAAGTAAATGCACTCAGAGGGCATCTTAGAGATACCCCCTGAAAATCGACCAGCCATGGCATGGTTCCTGAATGGCTGCCTGCCATTTGCCACCAACAGACAGGTTTCTGGACCCCTGGGTAGAGAGCCTCCGATCTCCGAGTCCAGAAACAAAGCCCACCCTGGTCAGAGGTGTCATGACTCCTCCCCCAGGATGGGTTGGGTCCACGAAGGGGAAGCTTCAAAGGCCTGCCCCCTTTGGAAGCTGTCCCTGCCTTTTGCTTCCCCCAGCAACTGGCTCCCACCGGTTCTGGCCCCCACTTTGGGTGGGAGAATTGGCAGGAAAACCAAGCTAGGAGGAGAGGTGTGCCCACCTTTGGCAACCCCACCCCTCAGGTGGGGAGGCGAGTTGAAGCATATCTCTAAGTCCCCTCCATCTTGAAGATGAGGGGACCCAGACAATTACAAAGAGGCTGATGCCCCCATCCCCCTGGACGGTGGCATCATAGGGGGTGTGCCCACCCCAAGGAAGGGACCCTTTGGTCTCGACCTACACACCCCTTTAAACGCCCCTAGATCTAGTGTTTAGCAACCCTGAACCTTGCTTCTTCAGATTTCGGGGAAAAAAGAAGGACCGAAGAACTGTGCTGACCCAAGAGAAGATGACACCTACTGCTTTGGCCCCAGTCCAACCAGCATGTCCCAGCTCCAACCTGCCTACACCGAAAAGAACGGCGTGTCCAACTTCCAGCAGCCGCCCAGAGAACCTGCCCTGCACTCACCTTACAGACTGTGTTTCCCGTGAGCACCGGATTTGCTCGACTAAGACTCCAAGACCAGAATCCGGATTCAGGTGACTCTGCGATTCTGCACCACTCTGCAACCCACGCCCGAGTTCGAGTGGCCCAACACCAAGAGGAGGTCTCCCCAGCGATCCCGACCTTCCTCAAGCTTTAAGACGATGCCTGTAGCCTCAACCTGAAGGGTCCCCCCGACCGCGACCTGAGCTGGTAAGAAAACCCGATGCCAGAAGACACCCCTGCAACCGAGGCTCCACGGCCTTGGTTGGCCCAACTGACGGTATCCAGGCATCCCCTAAGATCCCAACTTGCCTCTCCAGCCAGTGGCCGCCTTCAGGAAGTCTCCCTGCCCGAGCCTGCAGCAACTTCACCGAACCAAAGGTCTCCATTGAAAAGTACAAGGTCCCTGACTTCTTTTTGGCACCCTGCACCCGGCCGCCCCAGTGCTGCTTTTGGTGCAGCTCCTATGCTGGTTGTTGACACCTGCTGTGCTGACCTTAACCCCAGGAGCTTTGCTCACACACCCAAGTGGCCTGCTAATCAGCAGTCCCTAACCGAAGGCCCCCTTAGCCCTGTTGGCTAATATTGGGCCCCTGCACTCTGCACCCGGTCGCCCCTGTGCCACTGGTGGTGCAACTTGAGTGCCCATCTAGACCTTGGGAAACCTTGGCCCGAACCCCCAAAACTCCTACTCATAAGTAGTGTACTTACCTGAGGAACTGCTAACACTTTTTCTTCCATAGGAACCCATGTTAAGAGATTTTGGGCCTAAAATGTTTTGTTGAACTGATGTTTGTATGGAGAAAAGAGAACTAAACTGCAAAGCATAAAAATTCTTACTTACCGTGTATTGTGAGATCCTAAGGTGTGGTATCTAGGCATACCAGCCCCAGTACTCAAAGTAACCCAAAAGTAACTAAAAAGTATTCTGAAAGTAATTACTGTGTAATTCAAACTGCATTTTAAAGTTATACAAACCTGTAACAACTGCAAATCCATCCTCAATTGCATTTCTGTGTAGAGGTCTACAATTGAAAGTATATTTTACCTACCTGTACCAAGTCCAGCTTGGTTCTAGAAATAAAATACAAGTATACCTTTTTTACACTTACCCAATTGGTCTGAATTCTGTCTCTGATTGTGTGCCATTAGTCTTGAGTGGGTGAATACAATAAATGCTTAACACACCCTCTGGATAAGCCTAACTGCTCGCCCACACTACCAAAAGAGAGCTGTTAGTACTTACCTATTTAGCTTCTGCTATACCTCTGGAGACTCCCTGCACTCTGTGCACACTATACCTTACTTTGGTATAATATACACAGAGCCAGCGTCTACAGTTGGGGTCTAGCTTTTCCGTGTAAACTTCCCTCAGGCTTCAGAGTATTTCTGCCTTAATCTCTTTAGCTGAAACGCAAAACGTATTAATCTCTGGCTGGACGTGTCCCTCTATATTATTCCTACTTAAATCTGCTCTGGTTTTCCAGGCAAGTAATGCTCCTGCAGTTCTCCCCGTACTCAAAATGTTCATTTTCTGCCTATTGTCTAGGTCATTCTTTCCCCCACGGTAGGCATGTACTTCCACAAGCCCCCCCCCCTCCACCCCAGTACTCCTCTGGGGCATTGTGTATCCTCAGAGATACCTCATAAGCAGAGAACTATCAGTATCGTCTCCAACCACATAATTGGGCTCCAGTTCCTGTGGTATGCAGACCCTCACCTCTCCAGTAGACTCTGCTGTTATGCTGCCACCATTATTTCTAGACTCCACTTGCTTGGCTTTTATGTCCAGCTCTCTGAGACTGAGCTCATGGGCCATTCCTCTGTCCTCTATGACCAATATCTCCCTTGCTAAAGGTCTCCCAGCCTCAGCCTTCCTCTCCTGTGCTTCCAGATTCATCTTGGCCAGCTGCATCCTGAGCTCCCTCTCCGCATTCCTGTCCTCCAGCTCCTCTAGGGACAGACGCCTGGGCATCCACTGTAGTTGAGTTGAGCTCTCCTTGCAGCTCAGGACCCAGGGCTGGGTCCTCAATCTCCTCATAATCTCCTGAGAATGCTTCCCCTTTTCATCATCCTCCTCTGAGGAGATCCAGTTTGTTAGCTTTCCTGCTTGCCTTCAGCCTCTTCTCCTTGCAGAGCTTCAGCAGCTCAGACCTGCTGAGGGTCTCAAAGCTGATCAAATCCATCTCCATGAGGGTGTGCTCGATGCAGCCAAGATGGGGACACAACTTGAAGATACTCTGCGGACCTTCTCTGCCATCCTGCTGCATCCGTTGACCTAGGCCCTCAAACCGATGTGGCAACCTTATCCTGAATCCATAGAAACCCGTCCTGAGGTGACGGGCCCGAAGTCCCTGTGCAGGTGACCCCATTGAATGGAAAGGCAGCGCACCTCTTGCCGTGTTGTCAGTGCAGCACCCGCTCCCCGGTATCGCCTTGCGGCAGCTCCTGGCAGGCGGCTGCAGAGGCCCCCAATCCCCTTGTGATGCTCTGCCCCGGCGAAGGGGGAGGGCACTGCTGGGGAGCGGGTCTTGGGGGCGCGGTGCGGGGCGAGGCTCTGTGACTGGACCTACGGCAGTGCTTGTGTGGCCTATCGTGCTAGGCTGAGGCCTATGGCCTGCATTCCCTCGCCGTGAGGGCCCAGACTTTGGCATTCCCCTCTCCCTACTTGGACTTGGGTGTTTAGAAAATGTACGGGGTCCCAGAGGTCTAGATTGATGCTGACCTTGCCTGGATTTCTGCAGCAGGCGGTGCCTGAATAGTGCAGCAACTCCCACCGTTCACTGATACACAGTTACTCTACAAGCGCCCCCCGCTCATGTTTGGGTCTCGGCCACATACTCTTCATCGATTTTTGCCTCCTCCAGACCAGTATCCCACTGACGTTTGGGTGCCGTCCTGGGGATCAGATGCAGATGCTGAGGGGCCCCAGCTTCTTTTGTTGCTTCTCAAGGCTTAGGAGGTAAGAGGACTAGGTTTGGTCTTCGGTGGGTCCCCCTCCTTCCTCCTGTGTATTTACCTTAGACTTCGGCGGCAGTGGGAGCTACCTTGAGGTCGGGAACATGCCTTTACTCAGTATGGTGTTCAGATGATTGGTCCCCTGGATGGGGTTCTTTCTGTGATTGATGCCCAATATCTCGGCTGCTTGTGCTGCTCTGACTAGACACCTGGGCAAGAGATCTGTGAGTTGAAAACATTGGCTCTTCCCCTCTGCAGCTGAGTGCGTGCATCCTGCACGAACTGCACCTGATCTGTTGCTGCTCCCTTGCCCCTTTGCTGTTGCCTGGTCTCCTTTTTCCTAGTGACAACAGCTGAGAATGCATCAAATCATAGGTGGTGATAATGGGGAAAGACAAAGTCCCAGGGACGGGAACTCAGTCTAAGATTGACAAATATGCCGCCTGCCCCTCTGACTCCACTAAAAAGCAGGTGGCTGACAGTCAGGGCCCAAAGCCTCTATGCACATGGACGTTTCCCAAACCGCGCAAGGCATCAGACCTCCTGAGAGGCCCTTGAATCATGGATTTGTGAGGTGGGGTCTGATGTTGTTCTAATTCGTCAGGATCTTTGTAACTCTGCTGGGAGGGCCACTGAAGTGGATGGATGGGTATCCACTCTCAAGGACGACTCATTGCATCTTACGACGCTCGAGGGAAACAGAGGCACTCTGAAGGTTGGACAAAACCTCAAAAAACAGATTGCAGGATCAATCCCTCAGGTCCTTCGCAAAAATACAAAGGAAACCAAAACGTTTTTGGGAGGTCTTGGAATTAAATGAAAATCAGTTTCTGAGTCGTAAAGAAGATTCAAATATATTTTATTTTTCCTTCAAAAATTGAAATCCATGCAAAGGGCCTACACATGTTTCACGACAGACAGGCCACTTCATCAGGGCCAATCATCAATTACAAATACTACATTGTTTGTAATTTTACTGTTGTCAGATGTCACAAATTAAGTGAACAGAAAATAGAAAATTTAAGATTTTTAGAAACAGAAACATGAAAGCAGAATGAAAAAAAGGTTTTGGAAACTGGACAAATGAAAACAACAACATGATACAGTTAATGTTCATTTGAAAACACACATTTTATTACATCAACACGTAACAAAACAGAAACAAGGGAGACACTCAACATGTCTTACTAGACTCTTATTCACCAGGTTCACCTAAGTGCGGCGGAAAGTGTGTGATGCACACTAATCACCATCAGAAAAAAAATATTGGAAATAAAAATGAAATTCATAATAAGAAATTAAGATAGAATAACAAAAAGAGAATAATTTAAGAGGCTTAAAGAGAAACAAAGGATGGCAGAGATTTTCCCATCCAGAGAGTATACACCCATCCGGTTATTAAAAGAGCCCTGGACAAGGTTAGAGGGATCAAAAGAATTGACTTACTGTATAATCAGCGACCGGAGGTTAACTCAGCTCACTCAGGGTGTAAGACTGACAACACTATACGATTTATCACCAAATGTAATCAAGAGAGTACACAGATCCATAGACTACTTAATGAACACTGGCATCTTCTTAGGCTAGATGCCGACCTCAGTAAATATTTAAACAATCAAGCACAAGTGACCTTTCTGAGAAGTAAATCTCTCAAAGATAGATTATGTCCTAGTGATACTGTAGTTTACTCGAAACAGGTCCCTAGTAGATCTACTATTTTGAATTTACCGATTTTTTTTAAATGCAGCAACTGTATTTGTTGTGTCTTCACACAAGGTAAACAAACTCATTTTTATGATATGGAAAGGAAGAAGGAGTTTCCTATTGTGGAGTTTATAAACTGCAGCACGCCATTCTGTGTGATTGTTATTACATGTGCCTGTTCAAAATCGTATGTGGGCTCAACAATTTGTCCAGTCAAAGAGAGGTGGAAAGCACACCTTAGAGCCTTTAAGAATCCAAACGAAAGGATGAAATTCTCACCCTGGCCCTAAAAGTCCATCCCTAAAGCCAGCATATGAAAGTCTACTGTCATTTCCAACATTATCGTAAAACAAGCCTATGATCTCCAAAGTGGAGTTATCACTACTACAGTTTACCTGCATCTGCGTGTTTTCAGAAGAACTCTTACGTAGCATGGCAAATGGCAGGAAGGCATAGGGTGTTAGACCCTTCTGATCCTGCAGAAAAGCCTCTACTCCACAAACCTGCAAGTCTGGTTTCCAGCTGAAGAATTTAGTCAACTGGGTGTTCAACCTGTCTGCAAAGAGGTCCACCCTAAGGTACCCCACCTCTCCTGAATACTGAAAAAGACCTGTTTGTTCAATTTCCAATTGCTTGAGTCTCTGAAATTCTGTGAAAACCAGTCGGCTACACTATTGCTTAACCCAGGAATATGTTCGCCTGCAAGAGATATTCCTCTGCTCAAACAGTAGTCCCAAAAATCATTCACTAAGTCTGCAAGACCCTTGGAATGAGGTCCGCCCATCTTTCTGACATACCTTACTGCTAACACGTTGTCCATACGGAGCATCCCACAGCATCTCATCATACCCTGAGTAAAGCAGTGTACTGCAAATGAACCTGCTAACAATTCTAAGCGGTGATGTGTAATTTCATCTCATGACCTGTCCATTGACCCCCTGTGGAAGAGCTCCCACATCTCACTCCCCATCCTTCAAAACTTGCTTTCGATTCTATGACCAGTTAGGGATTTTCCCCAAAGATGGCCCTCCTGTTCCATGCTTCTGCATTCCTGAGCCACCACAACAGCTTCTACCTTGACTCCTGATCTAAAGACAGCATTTGTGAATACGATTGAATGGTTCTTAGGCACCTTGATTTGAGTCTTTGGAGAGCTCAGTAATACAGGGGGCCTGGGAATATTGCCTGAATGGTGGAAGACAACAGGCCCAGAATCCTTGCTATGACCTTTATTGATATCACCTCTTTCTTTAGCACCTTTTTCAACTCTTTGCTCAACTTTTTAAACTTTTCCTTTAGTAGCCACAGCTCTGCTTGAACCGTGTTTACAATAAAGCCCAGAAACTGTGTCCTGGTCCTGTACTAAGCAAGAGTTCTTCAGATTTATTATAAAACCTAGCTTTTTTAACAATTGAATCATCCAATTGGTGTATTTCAACACTAGTTCCCAGGACTGTCCCATTATCAGAATATTGTCCAGGTATTTTATCAGCCTTACTTCTCTCGCACGGAGCGATTCCGCTACCGGGTGTCAGACTTTGGTAAAGCACCAAGGTGCTGAGGAGAGACCAAAGTGGAGACTGCAAAACCCCCAAAACCTGCCCTTCCAAGTGAAACAGAGGTACCTCTGATGTGGGGACTAAATCAGGATAGTCAAATATGCGTCTTTGAGATCTAATCCCCTTTTCTGAGAATATCCTCTAACAAGTAAATCCCCTCCATTTGGCGGTAGACCACCCATTTGTTAAGTTCCTTAAAATTTATCACTGGTTGCATTCCTTTTGTCTTTCTTTTCGACCAGGAAAACATTGCTGATGAAACCTACCCCAGAGCCTCACTGGTAGCCCCTTTTGCCAGTCAGTCTTCTACTTCTTGTGTCACCAATTTTGAATCTTTTTGGGAAAATGTCTTTTCCTGGGGAATTTTCTTCTGAACCGGAGAATCTATAAATTCCTGCTTGTATCCCCTGATAGTATCCAGAACCCATGGATCCTCTGTCACCATTATCCAATTCCCACAAAACTGGGTCAACCTACCCCCCCACCTTTGCAGGGGTATCTTTCAAAACTCTTACATGTGGAAAATACTACTTGCCTCCAATCTCCTCTGGAGGTCATGCTGTGGAATCTCTGCCTCTGCGGGTAGACGCTTTGGTAAGATCCAAAGCTAGATTGTGCGAATCTGTTGCCACATCCCAAGAAGGGCCTGGATGAGGGTTGACCTCGGCTAGGAACTGACTCCTTGTTCTCCCGGCTCTGCCAAAAACCTTCTCTTCAAATACTCTTTTAATATCCTTTTGGGATTTTGTATACGTATTTAGCCATGTCTTTAATGAATTCATCCCAGAAGAGATGGCCCTGTGAGAAAGGGCCCCCTTCCTTACTTGCTAACTCAATTAGCTTGGGGTCTCTTTTAAGGAGGATGCTCTTTCTTCTTTCATTAAAGAGGGCTGTATTGGCATTTCCTAGGAGGCAGAAAGCCCTTTCAGTCCACTGGCGCAATTCTTTGGGGTCAGCTAGAGCCTCATTAAGGTAGGCGATCTTCGCCATTTCGAACATCTTAGTCAGAGGTCCAATGATGTCTAATAGGCAATCTTAAGCAAAAAATTCGGGCACGAACTGCCGCACCCTTCTGTCGCACTGCTGTATGGGAAACTTCCCTCATGTTAAACACTTGTTGTAGAATTATCCATTTTCACCATTTTTATATCTATACTTATGCAATTCCTTATTCCATCTTACTTCCAAAAACTTTATAAATCACTGCGGAGACAGCGATGTTCCATCCTGTTTCTTTATTTCATTTTTCATATGTCCACTGAGTGCTCATAAGGCCTTTTGCAGTAACACGTTAAAATAAAGGTCAAGATAAAGATAAAAACTTGCAGCAAAAGATGACTCATTCTATCTGCCCAATGCATTTCGAGCCTAACTGGCTCTTCGTCAGGGGTCTCTGTAACGAAATGAAAGACACATTTCAGCTATCCATGCACTGCTGACCTTAACAAAACATGCCTCTCCCATTAAACCCACACTCAATCTCCTTCAGCTTCTAGTACATTGAGTCTGCGTGTGCTACTAAAACTAAACAAATACCTATCCCTCCCACATCTCAAAGCCCTTCACCCTCTCATCACTACAACACTCACTACTAAAATAAAGTATAACAAACTGTTGTACGATCCTCAAAACTACTGACATTGCTCAATCTCCCAAATCAGCTCTTAATACACCCTTGCTTAAGCCACTAACTCATATCACTTCGTTATCATACTCATCGTAAATACCTAGTGCGAGTCACCGCCAGCAGCCTGACCTCCTCATGCTCATTTCTCCTTGCTAGTAACGTTGTTAATTCTCATTAACGGTCAGCCGCTAAATATAAAGCAGAAACCTCCCCACATGTATTCAATCAGATGTAGATCCTCCCTAACCCAACCTCGTGACCCATAACCCCCGAGACTGTCCTCAGTAATTCAGAAAACCTAACGTAAAATACAAATCCCATAATGCATTTCCCAGTGTCTTACTTACACCAAAACGGACCTCAATTAACCAAAACCCACCCTAAGTGTGTTCTAAAACAAAAATCAATAAATAAATGACAATACATTGATAATAAAATACGTGCAAATAAATCCACTTGCTCTAGTAACCACAATACTTCAAAAGAAAAATAAAGAATAAAGAAAAAAGAACGCAATGTGTACATCAAGGTTCAACAGTCCAATGAATCCGCAGCTGTAATGCGCTTTTGATAGATGTAATCGTCGCTTCGTGAAATCAACTTCCCACTTCACCGCTGTCTCACTCGTGATTAAAGTTCTCTATTCCTTAAGTTCCTTTAAATCTCACATTTGTCAATGGAGTGCACACCAAATTGGGACGGTGCGTTTCATTGAAAGAAAATTGTTTGGTAGGGATGCACTCCTTCCCTTGTCATGTTCTGTGGTTTCATTTATTCAAATAGATTGCATCTGTGAATGCGTGCGACCAGTTCCTGTGAACCGCCCTGGTCACAGTTCATACATAAGCAAAAAATTCGGGCACGAACTGCCGCACCCTTCTGTCGCACTGCTGTATGGGAAACAGGAACTGGTCGCACGCATTCACAGATGCAATCTATTTGAATAAATGAAACCACAGAACATGACAAGGGAAGGAGTGCATCCCTACCAAACAATTTTCTTTCAATGAATAGGCAATCTTGGCATGATTTCAAGCCATTTTCTTGGGTCTTTACCCCCTTGTTGATAAAGGCCACCACCTTGGGGGTTTAATTAAGGGATGAAAGCAATTTTGGTGGGGAGGGAGTGGCGGGGGCACTCTGATCTAAGGCGAGATCTCACTTCGGGGATCTTCCTTCACATCAACACGTAATGTAGCCAGCAACATGATGTGAAGGTGCCCACTCAGGTGGCAAGGGATGTTTAATCAGAAGGGGATTGAACATATCATCCCCGGGCGGGTCAACAATACCCATCTTATAGCACTAAATCCATCACCGGCTATCTCCGGCATCAAATCCTCCTTTGTTACCTTTGACTTTTTCGCCTTTTTAGAAGGATTGTCACCTGAAGCTCTTTTCCTTTGGGTTTTATCCATCCATCCAGAGCATTGGGGCTGATCAAAGGTATCAAAACCCTTCTCTTTCCTAGTGAACGAATCTAGCTACCTATTGATGGTTTCATCCAGTGAGCCCATCAATTTCCATACTGCCCTATTTACCATGTCCTCCGACTTTCCTTCAGTTCCATCCCCTAACTGTTCCTCTGACATTCTGCTATACTAAGAACTCAGTATCTATAGTAATAGGGTTCAACTGCAGTAAAGTAAACTCTAATTATATGGCAGCCCAGATAACCAAATAGGTGAATTAGGGGGCAGCTCAGCAAGAAAAACAGTTATGGTAAGTGTGGGGACTACGACTGCCAGCGGTCTCTCCGACCTTTATTAGAACGTGCCCAAAGAATAAAATGGCTGCTTCCGATGAAAGAACTAGTGTATTCCTAAAGAGTTAAAATGGCGGCCAACATGCACGCCTGCTGCATCATCAGCCGCCAGGTTGCATTCCTTTAATGTTTGCTCGGTGCGGTGCATAGGAAGGAGCACAGCACCGAAACAAGGACATGCTGCAATTTTCCTTAGAGTGGTGCGGATGCCTGTTGAGAAGGGCGCTGCACCATGAGGAGTGAAATTAGGTCCTCCGTGGCCACACAGAGACACGCGGCCGCACCGGAACCTGCAGTGAAGCCTTCTCAGCCGCACAGAGACACTCGGCTGTCAAGGAAGAACCTGGCACGTCTCCTGCAGCCTGACCAGTCAGGAGCGGGCCGCATCAATTAAAACACTCCGATCAACTGCCTTCCCCTCGCAAGAACGAGGCTTACCGAAGGTAAGGGGAAATACAAAAGGGAAACCAGAATGTAAAGGAAGTTATTGAAGAAAATGAAATATAAAGAGAGTTTTTAAGGAAGGACAATTTAACTTAAGCTAATGAAAATTAATGAAATGACTCCGCCCAAAGCCGTAAACCAGTCTCTAAACATGCCCTTACAATCAGGTTCACACATACAGTCCAAAATTAAGCTAATTAATAAAGAGATAAAATAGAGTGTACTTCTTTTGTTGCTGCTGCTCACAAGACAAGGAAGATGGCTGCATGTTACTGTGCTATATACTTGACTGGAATGTTTTTAAAAGTTCTAAATTCTTTATATTGTTGCTGCTGTGAGCGGGCAATAAAAGGAGATTTACATAATGTTAGCCTCTGTGTCCTGACATAAAATTTAAATATATTTAAATCTTCTTTACGACTCAGAAAACTGATTTTCATTTAATCCCATGACCTCAAAAAAATAATAGCATCTTAAGGCTAAGGTCGACTTGGTCATGTCTATTGTTCATACCCTTGAGCCTAGGGCATAGGATGTCGAAAAACCGCTCTCGTTAGAATAACCTGCGCTTTATGGCTTCCCAGAAGGGGTTGACACATCACACCCAAAGACATTCATTGAGGCTTGGATCAAATCCTGGATACCGGGGGGATCTTGTCGCCTTGGTTCGTTGTTTAGTGGGCTCAAGTGGGCCCATTGGGCCCTGGGGCAGAGGTCCCCTCTTGGAGCACCGCCACCCCCCATCATTGCCAAGAATCTGAATTTTCGAGACCACAATGCTATCTGCTGCATGCCCATAGTCTAGGCAAACTTCACTTCCAATACGCCCACATAATGATTTTCCTGGACTACACCAAAACCTCACAGAAACAATGTAAATCATTTGACACTGTCAAGCTGAAGCTCCAGGTGATGTCTCTTTAATATATGTTGTTTTTCCTGGCGTGGCTGAAGGTTCTCCATGACTCATTCCCATTTCTTTGACACCCCCAAGGAGGCGTGGGAGTAGGTCACAGAGCAGATATCCCTACCGCATTGTGTCCCTCTGGATCAGAACGTAGGAACGGGCGAAAGCTCGCCTGTTCTGACTGTCACCTGCTTTCAAACTCGCAGGAGACCCAAACCTAAAGGGGCTTCCATGAATCCTCGGACACAGAGCCAAGCTGCTCCCAGACTACTGATGAAATGCTCTCTTATGGTGAGCATAACATGATAGTCAATATACTTTTCTCTTGCAGCCATATCATTTAGGCACATCATTGGTAGACAGAGTAAAAATTCTTTGGGAATGGGAGAATTATAAATTAGCCAATTATTTACGTTTCTCTGCGTAAAAACCTGTAGTCTCAATAAACCATGTTATCTACAACAAACTTTGTGGCTGCATAATTTATACCTATGAGACTGAAAACTCGCCCTGTGATGCTGCTGCATTTGAAACAATGTTTTTTCTTCCTCAATAATTTGTCTGCTGTGTCCAATAGTTTTATGAGTTTTTAAATCACCTGCAGCTGAGCATTGTTCAGGAGATAATTAACAGCCACTGGAATTGTCCTCAAGGAGAGCAGTGCAGATGCAGAGCAGATGTGATAAAGATTCCTCAATCAAACCACATAGGCGGCATGTTTTAGTGTCAGGTTGACATGCCCACAGAGGTAGTCAGTCTACTGATGAAAAGCAGCCCATCCAAAGTTGTCAGAATTTCACTTTGTGATATGATGAAAACGGTTCCATGATATATTTTTGAGGCCCTCTTCTCTTCTGGAATAGCTAGAGAGAACTAGAACAGCATGTTCTCATTTAGAAAAAGTCCTGTGGTCTGATGCCAAGGATTCCATTTTTACCTATCTGTTCAAGGCTGCTTTGAATTGTGGATGCAGTAGTTTTAGATTCCACAGATCTGCAGCACCTGTTAGCTTCAGTGCATCCGAAAAGGCGTGGACCCAGGCGTTTGATTGACATAAGCTATTGGCGAGTGAAAAC
Organism: Calotriton arnoldi; assembly: GCA_963921515.1. Taxonomy (NCBI): domain Eukaryota; kingdom Metazoa; phylum Chordata; class Amphibia; order Caudata; family Salamandridae; genus Calotriton; species Calotriton arnoldi. Next base: position 131,245 of record CAWUFW010002961.1, on the reverse strand, counting down.
TCCAGCCAAATGAGATTTTTCAACGTTCCTGTTTCTGCTGCACGTGCTGAGTGCATATACTTTGGGGTACAAGACGTCTGGGTAAGTAGTTAATCACTCAATGCGAGTTCCATCCTGATCTGTGCTGGAGAGGTGTTATAGGGTAATTTGAATAGTGATCTAAATACTGCACTCTGTGAACTGTTCAGGAACACGCCCAATTTCCCTGGGAAAGCCTCTCTCCAGTATGCCAGCATTGGAATAGGTTTGGCCATGACTATTTTCAGCATCGACTCAAAAGAGTACTTTTTTGTACTTTTGAAAATTGTACTAAAGGCAGATTGTAGTGAGGCCAATTTCAGTTTTAATGAGTTTAGGTGTAGTAAGTGACCTCCCTTGTTGTCCAGTCAGCATCCCAGATATTTATATTTATTCAAAATAGTCAGGCGGTGGTTGTTAAGGTGTTAGTAGCCTCGTTTTTTAAAATCTTTTTCTGGCCAAAAATCGCAATGTTTTTTATGGTAGTTGAAGTTGATTGTCATACCGTTTACATAACAGTGGTTATATAGGCCGTCCAGCAGTCTTCGAAGCCCACTCGAAGTTTTGCTTAAAAGAACGACATTGTTGGCATAAAGGAGTGAGTTGATGTGATGATTCGCTAGTTTTGGTGCATGACTGATTACTAAGTTTAAGGCGGGTGCCAAGTCACTCATAAACAGATTAAAAAGAGGTGGTGCTAATATGGACCCCTGCTTGACGCCTTGTTCGATGCTTATTCTGTCAGAAACTGCTGTATTACATTCCAGTTTTACTCTGGCCCATGTATTAGTATAGAGCAACAGAATGCCCCGTAGTAGTGATTGCAGGATTTGCCAGGCTATAAGTTTGGACCACAATAGTTGCCGATTAACATGGTCGGGAGCCTTGCTATAGTCTATAAAACAGCGATAAAGCTGTTCCTTCTTCTTGATTTGTTTTGCTGCGAGAATCCCTAGGGCCACAAGGTTATCAGTGGTGCCAGACAGTGCTCTGAAGCCAGTTTGATTGCAGGACAGGATGCTGTTTGTAGCTGCCCATTCTTCTAGATCCTCCAGCAGGAGCGAGGTGGAGTATTTTGCCTCAACATCCAGCAGAGAGATGTGTCGATAGCTGTCAGGGAGCGAGACAGGACCTTTCTTATCAATAGGATGTAAGACCGAACCTTGTCATGAGGCTGAGATAGGTTCACTAATTATGCAGCAATTGAACAGATTTTCCAGAGCTCCGGGCCAGAAATTGGTGTCATGTTTGTAGACCGATGCTGGGATGCCATTGGGTTCTGGGGCAGTATCAGCTCTGCTTTTACGGACAGTGTTGCTATTCTTGTGGCGTTGAATGTTTTCGCATATCGGCAAAGTTTTGCATCTATTGCTGCAGATTTCTGTTGTTCGATCTTTTGTTTGCTAGGAGAGATATGTTGGTCAGGCATTTTAGTTGTGGCTTTATACAGCGTAGTGACATATTTTGTCCAGTTCTCTGAGGTGACGTTGTTTCCGTTTATTCTAGTTGGTCCTGATTCCCTATTCAAATGTTTTATTATTATCCAGAAACATTTTGAGTTTTTGTTTCGGCATGCCGGGAAGAGTTCAGTGTGAAGTAGTTCCTCATATTTTTGTTTAGCTTGCCAGATTTGTTTTTTGTACAAACTGTGCAGAGTTTTGACTTCGGCAAGCAGGGTGGAGTTTGACTGTGATTTTAGTGATCGTAACTTTTTACTCAATGTCCTTTTTAGCCTCCTTAAGTCTTTTGTGAACCATGGTTCAGTGACAGTGAGCTTTGTGGATGAGGTGCCTTGTTGGCTACTGACTAGAGCGGAAAGTATCTTTTGTTCTAGAAGTTCCCAGTCATTGATTGCATGAATTAAGGGACTGCCCAGATTAGGTGTTTGTAGCTTCCAGTTATCATACTTTGTGGCAACTTCCGAGCTCCATTTGACCCGTCTCCAGTTGTATTGCGAGTCATTTGAGCCAATAAGGCTTAGAGTGGTGTGAGCGTTGATTGGGGTTTGTATGGCCTAGACTTGAGGCATATAATCGCTTTCACAGCGTGGAGGAATGTAGTATGATGTGATGGTGTTAAAAAGGGTGACTGAGCAGAACGTGTAATCTAGCACTGCTAAGCTTTTTGGGCAGTGATGGGTAGGGCGGGTACGTTGGTCTTCAGGGAAACGCCTATTCAGTGCTCGCAGCGACAAGGCCTCTAGGGCTGCTAACAGGGTGCATCCAATGGAGTCTGTTCTTTGTGGCCTTAAGACCTGCGATGGAATCAGCCACTGAGTATCCGCTATTTTTTCTGCAGTGCCATGAAAAGGATTTTGTAGCAGATTTAAGTTGAAGTCCCCAGTTATGACAAGATGAGCGTTTACATTATTGAACTCTCTGATGCCTCCCTGGAGATGTTGGCTGTATATACATGTTCATCAGAAATAAATTGCAATTTGTGCGATTGTGTCGCCAGTTTTTAATTTCAATGCATAAGAAATCTTTATGACCGGTGATGTACTTGGTAGCTCCAAAACCCCGGCGGGCAGACGGAACGTTGAAAGTCCCCCCATTGCGTGACCCTTTGTATGTGATCTAGTTGAGGGGAGTGGAACTCACAGTATCCTTCTATTCTTGTATCTGTCTCTCACCAGGACTCCTGAATGCATATAATGTCATGCGAGGTTAGAAAGGACACTGCCTCGTAGTCAGTTAAAGATTTTCTAGTCCTGACACATTCCAGGAAACTAAGGACATTGTTGGGAACTTGATCACATTTCCTGGTTTGGACTTATTATGGTCCCTTAATGCATGTCAATGAGTTTTAGAGCTAGCTAGAGTCGGTGCAAGCCAGCCCCAGTCCTCGCAGGATCTTTCAGCTGATGATGCATCTAGTATGTACTGTCTTCAGCTCTTATTGTTCGCGGAAGCAATTAATGATTGCAGGTTGATTGTTGCCATTGATCAAAAAGAGCCTGCGGCATTTCTTAAAAGTAACGCTGGTTTAAAGGCGGGTTCTCTGCCCAGATGTCGATAAGAGCTTTCATGATTAGAAAGAGTCGGAGTGGGGTCTGGTTCACTTTCCTTCTTTAAAAGAGCTTCCGGATAGCGTACCTTTTTTGGGAGGGTGATCAGAATTCTCCATTCTTCAAAACTCTTTCGATTTTCGCAAATTGTGTTAGCTGCTGCGCGAGAGGACCATGTTACCACCGTGGCGTCTTTGTGAGCTTACATATCTAACGGAACAAATTGAATGGCAATGATGGTATTAGATTTCAAATGGCAAAGATTTGAGTGTGACACTAGGAGTTGTGCTAGGTTGCCTCGATTCACAAAATTACCATTGCCTAGTGAAACATAGTCAGGGTGCCATATTGTCGTTAAAGCTTGAGCATCTTGTGTAGTGATGTGATGTAAAAGATCTGTATTCCCGAGAGGTAGAATTGGTGTAGATCCATGTGTTTGAAGGTTACCTATTCCAGCTCCAGAATTTAGGCCACCAGAGGGAGTAAAGGTACTGTTCAGCCAAAGGTGGACTGGGGCAGCTGTCGTGTTGAAAAATGGAACTGATGGAGTGGTAGAGCTCCACTCAGTTACACTTGTGGAATCGCTTTTCTGTTATGGTCAATAGATTCTGACGGTTGCGTGCTCAATTTGTCTGCACTAGTATCATTCAAATGATTTGAGTTATATCTGTTGGATGATGTTGCAGTATTACAGGTAGTTCCAAGAATCACTGAGGGGGTCTATGTTGCCAAAGTTGGTTGTTGTGATTGTGCCTGACTAAGTCACCATTGTGTCTGGTTCAGGGTGTACACGCTGAATGTCTGTATAGCTTGATTTTGTTGTCTGAGTGGAGATAGTACTTAGACTGCCAGTGTTGGATTGCCAGCTACAGAATGCAGTAGTGACAGGGGGCTGATGAGTCCTGAATTCCCCATGCTTTATCAGTCGAGGACCAGAGTCTGTAACTGTGCTGGAATACGTTTTTTTCGCTATTGAGGGGAGCGGTGGATTTATATCTGCTGAATTTTTAGAAGCTGCATTAATAGTAGTTTGTGCCTTGCTAGAATTGTCTGGGATATGCATGGCGCTATGAGTCTGAGGTGAGGCACTGCCTTCTAATTTCAAAGGATTTGGGGTGTCAGCAGGCTTTTGCCCTGCTGCATTGCCTGTTTGTCAACATGAAAATAGTGCTCGAGCGTCACTGCCTGTCTCGTGCCGCTCTTGACCTGTTTTTTGTTCAGTTTTCTGAGTCGCTTCCTGTAGCGCTTCGATAACTGCTCTGAAGGGGAGCCACACAAGGTGGCCGTTCTATTTTCCAAGGTGATTGGGAGATTTGTTGCATTATTTGATTGCCTTGTATTTATTCCTTTGTAGTTGATGATTTTGTTATTAATATTATATGAGAGCTCGGTATTACCAAACGCCTAGTGAATCTCCGCCCTGAATACCACAATATTCTTATGAGATTTTGAGTTATTAGATTGGGTGAGGTTTTTTGGAGGCTCTGCTAAAACTGCAAGTGGCAATGATTGAGTGGCTTGCTTTGCAGGGCAGTTGATGGCATTTAAATTACTATTCGTAGATTGCACCTTGCCAGCCATTTTTACTTACTGTAAAAGATCACCCACTATTGAGGGTATAGCAAGCAAATTATCCATAAGGTTGGCGCACATACATTCATTGTTGTTGGAGGTGGAGGAGGGAGCTGAGATGCGTGAAGATGAATTTTGAATAGGGCTCCCGGTTTTATGGTATTTATTTTTTTAACATTTCCGTCTGTATTTATCCATATTTATTTTTTGGCCATCTTATTGGTATTTATCCATATTAATTTTGAGTTTTCACAATATATGGAATTGTAAAATTGAATATTTCCACATTTATTTAACTCTTAGACGTGCACTTATACATGGATGCCTGTCACATTTTAGCAAATTAAGCAGCCACATAACACTATACAACAAAACACTACACCCACAGGTACATATTTGTGTTATACTACAAATATATGTTAATATATGCCTGTTTTTAAGGAAATATGATCCTATTTTGTAACTCCCCATGCTGTCTATTTGCTCAGCTTTTGCCTGATTCATGAAAGACAGCATGGAAAGTCTTTCATAAAAAGCACAATTTTCAGTATTTTTCCCCTTTTAAAAATAAATACAGACGGGAAACACATTGTTTTCTGTCTGTATTTATCTGTAAAACCCAGTAAACATGGAAAACTGGGAACCTTAATTATGAACACCTGAGAGTAAAATTCTTATAGTTGCGTTAAGCCGTTCAAAACGTGAGTCTATATTGGAAATATACTGGGCTAAAGTTTCAAGAAGGGAGATTTGGATATCAAACTTGTACTGGTATTCCAGGGCTTTAGCTACGGTGTCTAATGTATTAATTAAATGCAGCCAGGTCCCAATATTTGGCAAGGGGTTAGATGTATGGTCTTGCATGAATGACTTGATTTTGTAGTCGCCAAAGGATGTGGAATCATTTGTGCCTGAGGAATTGATAGTAATAATGATGGGCGACGGGATAGGCTGGCTCCCCTGGTCCTGATCGCTATTTGCCATGTGCTCAGTACCGGTGCCTTATGGTGATTTTAGTGGTCTTTGATAATCATAGGAAGCTCTCAAAGTGGTAGATGCGGAGAGCAGCCTTCAGGCTTATCTTGAAGGAGTGTTAAGCAGCTTGTTTTACCATGTTAATCATGTAGTGCAGGTTAAACGTAAAAGAACCACACAGTGTATATATAAAAATACTTCTATTTATTACACAACACTCACTAACACATTAGTATATCTCCTACCTGGAGATATCAACACAATGCACAAAAATTCTTCAAATGCAATAAGGTAAGTAGTAGAAAATACAGTGGTCTCCTGGGGGAGACCAAACCATATATTAAGAACGTGGAATTCGAACTGCAAAAGAGGACGGGGCTTGGATCAGAAGACATAGAGGAGCCGGGGACACAAGAACTCACCCAAGTTAAGTACCCAGGAACCCCACGAGGCTGTGTGCAGAGTGGGAACACAGCCCCGGGACCAATGGAAGTCAATGGAGAAGTCGCGGTTGCAGTTTTGCAGAAGGATCCTTCCCAGAGGACCCCGAAGAATTCTCTTGGAGGATGGAAGGTTCGAGAGCCACCCCACCCATGGATGCCCTGTGAACCAGGTTACCTACACCAAGGAATGCAGGTGCAAAGGGGTGAAGAGACGTCAGGAACCTCCGTAGACGACAATGGAAGACTTGGAGAAAGTCCCTCTGGAAAAGTAGTTGAAGAAGTCTGATGGAATCCAAGGGTATATTCTGGATGTGAAGATCCTGCAAGCAGAGGTGACAGAGTCTATGCCACTCAGGAGTGACCAGACCGCACGGAAGAGCAATGCCCACTGATGTTGGATGGTTCAGAAGTGTTGACAGTGACTTTGTCGCTGCAGCTGTGAGGACCAGGTGAAGCTGAGGAAGACCAGGAGCCATACACGAGCTGTCCCACATCGGATGTCGGTGACTAGGTGGTCGGTGTGCGGCAGGAACACCAACAAGCCTTGGTAGCCGCAACTGGTGTGAAGAACGAAGAAGGAGCAACGTTTGGACCAGCAAGGTCCAAGGGACTTACCAAGAGCAGGAGAGTCAGAGTAGGAAGGTGAGCCCATTGAAGCAGGAGAAGACCCTCAGGCCAAATGCACAGGAGTCACAAGAGGACCTCAAGCAGCTCACCATGAAAGAGGGCCCACGGTGCAGAGGATGCTGTACTTGGCATGAAGAGATGCTGGAAGCTGGAGCTTCTTGTAGCTTCTTGTAGCCCAAGGATCTCTGGAGTGCAGAGCCAGCAACCCTTGGAAACGGCAAGTCGACGTGGTGTACAGGGGTTTGGTCCCAGTGGTTCCAACTAGGGATACTGGCCTCATGATTGCAGAGAGGACAGGTCAGGCCTCGAGGGAGTTGCAGAACCACCACCTGTGTTGCTGAGCCTTGGGAAGTCCGTAGGACGACAGGATCAGGAGACCGGTCATCTTCATTGCTGTGCCTGCAGATGCAGGGGAGTGACTCCTTCACTCCAAGGGAGATTACTTTGGGTGTCCTCGATGCCCACAGGTCTGGTAAAGATCCTGGAAGAAGCACAGACTCAGACAACTAAGAAGACTTGGAGAAGAGCAAGACAAGGTGCAGTAGGAGTCTTCCTTTATGCAGTCTCGATTCCAGGCGAAGTCCAAGTGTCCAGACATTCGAAGAGTGACGCTGTTTCAGTCTTGAGTATTGCCCCATGACGAATCTGAAGAGCCACCCACAAGTAAGCCCTTAAGTACCCTAGAGAAAGAGTTGGAACAACTCAGAGGTCCCTCCCAGAGGAAGGGCTGGACAGAGGGGAGGATACTCCCAAGTCCTTTGTCCAGTTTTGCACCAGATCGGGTGCTAAGGGCTACCTGAACTGGCTCAAACTGGAGTATGCAAGGAGGGCACCACATGTGCCCTTCAAAGCAGTCTGGTGGCGCTGGCAAGCACCCCCAACCCAGCACAAAATACTAAGTCCTGTCTGGGAGGTGGTCACACCCCCCTGTGACAGAAAACCTATTGTTCTACCTTCCCCTGCTCGGGCTTGGCTCAGCAGCAGGAGGGCAGAATCGTGTCTGTGAGAAGCACTAGCTTGCTGTTACAACCTGAAACGCTGATACCGGGAATACAGGGGTGCTCCCTAGGGGAGCCCCCCTAATACATGGGATCCTACATCCAACACTGGAATCGGTGTAGGGGTAGGATTCCAACATAACCCACATTCCAACATGTTTGATACAAAACATGACCGGTTTCGGTGCAGCCAATACATAGTTAGACACCTCGTAATTGACTTGATGCCCACTATATGTATTAAATGGCTGACTGCACTTACAAAGCTGGAGAATCGACTCCGGGGTTTGTAGTGGGTGTCCTGCTCATGCAGGACACCCTCACACTTATAACCTAGCACCCTGCCTTCAGGATTAAAAGGCCTGCCTTAGGGGTGACTTATAGGTTTTAAGTGCAGTAACCTCGGATATAAGGAGTCTTATATCTGTTGTGAGTGATGCTAGCACGAGCTCACTCAGGCTGAAATGGCAGGCCTGTAGTCACAGTTTAAGTGGTCTCTCATGGGTGGCATAATTCATGCTGCAGCCCATGGGAGGCCCCTGGTGTACCTATGCCCTGGGTACCTTGGTACCATATACTAGGGACTTACAAGGGCACACCAGTAGCCAATTGTGGATGTACAAAAGTACTTACCATGGTCAAATTAGGGAGAAAGCAAAGTGACTGGGGTCATGATTAGCAGGATCCCGGCCAGACTAGGTCAAAGACACAAAGCAAAAAGTGGAGGTAACCATGAAAGCAGATCCTACTTTACTACAACAAACTACACATCTAAATCTTACTTCTAAAACTACACTTCTAAAACTCAGCCCTAAATGTCACAAAACAGTGGGAGGTGTACAAAAGCCTAGCCATGGAGAATCTCTAACAGCACACATTGCCACTCACAGGTACTGTAACACACTCCCATAGAAAATAATGGAGGTAGGGAGATAACATAATACCTAATAGAAATAATGTTAAAATAATTACATAATTTTGACACAAAATTAGCATGAAAGCAAACGGCAAGAGAAGGTTTCCAATAGCCCTAATTGGCCCTCCATTAGGGAGGAGAAAATTTCTCCCAACTCTGCAAACCATCCTGCCCACACGCCAAATGTGCAGGCTACCCACGAGCCCAGATCTAATTGTCTTAGGTCCACACCTGATACGGGCATTGAGCAGGTAGAGCCTTCATGATTGCTAGCCAATACCTTAGTGAAAGAGGACTTAAACCATTCGAAATGTTGTGCTACCCTTTTGGCCATACTAAAGGCAACATTTGATGCTATGAACTTTCATTCTTCCAAACTCAATATACAGGGTGACATTTTAAACACTATTGCAGGTACTAAACAGCCTGCTATCGAGGGTGCAGAGAGATCTTGATGCTAATTTCATCACCTCACTGCACCCAAATCATGGAAAAGTTGAGTGCATTGCCCTGTTTCTTAAGCAGCTTGGTATACGAGATAAAGAAAAGCTCTAGATAACCCAAAGCATCATACATCACTAAGGAAAGCACTAGCATAAAGGCAGACAAGCCCTTCAACACAGCAACAAGGAGTATGCTGCTCTAAAAAATAATCTCCAATCTGAGAGCAAACCAACTTATGCAGAAGTAGCTCTGCATGATGCGAGGATTTTCTACTGCCTCAAACCAAGTTTTATAGAGTCAAGGATGACTCCATCTACATCTAGAACTATCACAGACATCTATTTCTAATCAACCCCCTCCCACACATCACAAGCACAAGAGCACTCACAGCATGGAATATCTCATTCATTTCCATTGGTATTGTCCCATCAAGAAAACCACGATGATAAGGGTATCCAAATAGACAATAAAGTGAAATAGGTGTAAGAACTCCAATTAACGTCCAATCTGCCGGCCCCTCAACAATCGGGGGCCATAGCGCAAGGAGAAAAGCCACACAATACAACTGAAAAGTTCACAAGGCCAATCGGGTGGATGACCAAGCGAGAACGCAAAAAGTCTACATAAAAGAAGGAAAGGTGATCCTAGAACAGCTGACCAAGTTGTGAAGCTATTCAAAATGTAACTATTCCCAATATTCATTAAGAACCAGGCAAAGCAGGATGGGCCAAGCACACTCAGAACAATTTTTCTCCCAAAAAATCACGAGGAAAGACTAGACGCAGGGGGTTACCAAGGCTTAACAGACCACTTGGTGGCCTGTGGCAGTCCCCCAACACCATCAAAACAGCTTACCCACCCACAGAATGCAGTCCCGGCCCTAAGGGGTAAAGCTTTTCTGAACAGCAAAGTGGGTTTAAGGTCACGCAAATAGACATGGGTACAAAATGGGGATCACCTCTTATTTTCAATTTGCTTTGTTATATATGTAATGATGATTTGCGACCACAATGTACAGCCAATGTTTTGGAACCAGTCTGATTCTCATTTGGCCCAAGTTTGGGAACCAAGAAGCAAAAACTGAACTGTCTCATATTTTAACAATGAAGTACTGTTTGATGAATAAAACCATGCATTTGCAATGCATTCTTTCCATAAACCTTAAACAATAAAAGTGTATTAAAGTCAAAAGTTAAACTACCTACCATGGAATATCTATGCAATAGCGTAATTTACACTTAGTCACTACTCTTTTGGTGCTTCCTCCTTTTTAGGTCCCTCCTAGACAGTGCATTTGCTGACTCTGTGAGACATTTTGTTTGCTATCAGTGGACTTGTAGGCCATCCATTACTTACCAGTAGTTGGCTTTATTGTCTCTCTCACTTACTTGCTTCTTCTTGGTCAGCTGTTGTAGGCTTCCTGCCTTTTAATGTGGCATCCCTCCCCTGAGCATGAACGCATTACTTGTGTCCTTCCACTGCTTATTCACTTAGGCACTGCTTTTATCTTTAGATGTAAGCACACTAGTAGAGTGTGGCCTTTCAGCTGGATCCCTCTTGTACTTCTTCTCCCTCAATGCCCCTTCCTCCTGTTAGTTGCTTGGCCCCACCCTCTCTCCATCCTTTGTGGACCGTGTTGTTGCTTGCCCCAGCCCCTCTCTCCCACCCTCCACTGTCTGTGTGCTTGCTTTCACCTCCTCAGTACTTTCCTCTGTTGTCCATGTTTCCCCCAGCCCTTCTCTACATCCTCCATAGTTGTGTTGCCCTTGCTTCCACAATGTTGCCTGCTGACCCACCGTCCCTCCATAATAAACATAATAAAGCACAATGACATGGCCGTATCATGTTGCTTTTTTCTTCCACCTGTACCATTGTCAGTGTTACTCCTGCTCCCACATGCCAGCCTTCCCAGTTGCCCCCACACCACCCTCCCGCCTGCATTTAAAAAAAAGCTGGCCTCGTCATCGTGTTTTAAAAAATAATCAGACATCTTTCTCTTTGGGCAACTCTCAGAGAAGGGTAAATAGAATTAATTTCCTGTTGGGAAGTTTAGAGTCTGCCTAAAGTACAGTTTGATGAATAAAACCATGCATTTGCAATGCATCCTTTCCATAAACCTTAAGCAATAAAAGTGTAGTAAAGTCCAAAGTTAAACTACCTACCATGTCGGTCACGGATTCCCTGCCTCCTGTGTGTTCGGGTCGTGCACTGACTGCCGGGCCATGGCGCCTAAAGCTTTGAGGGAGCAGTCTCTAAAGCTGCTTGGGGCTCGTTGTCAGGCGCCTTGAAGGTCTCCTCGGAGATCTCGTTCCTGTTCCCGGTCTCGGTTGAGAGGAAGGTCCAAGCACCTCTCCGGGGGCTCCAAGTCTTTATCCTCCCATTTGAAGTCCTCCAAGGGGTAAGGTAAGAAGCACCACAAAAAACACAAGAAGTCAAAGCGCGCTTCGATTTCACCCCAAGGAGTCTCGACGTGCGAGGCCTCGTTCTGTGGAAAGTGTGCTGGGGTGTGTAGGAAAGCGGGTTTCTGTTGTAGTAACCCCCCACTTTTTGCCTGACACTTGATGCAGTTTGACTTGATGTGCCCTGGACCCCTGCCAATCAGGTTCCCAGGGCCTGTGTTCCTTCCCAAAACGGTATCTTTGTACCCACAATTGGCACATCTCTGGCCAGAGGTAAGTCCCTTGTAAAAGGTATCTTGGGTACCTCGGTCACTGTGACCAGGGAAGGCCTCTAAGGACTGCAGCACCTATTGTGCCACACTTAGAGACCATGCACCTTTATACCCACACACTGCCATTGCAGGCTGTGTTTTGTGGTGCAGAGAAAAGTGAAGAGATGACTTGGCACACAACCCTGTGTGCCATGCCTGCAACCCACTGACTTAGGCCTAGGTAAGACAGGTGAGGGTACAGTTGTATGAGTACTGTACCCCTACAATGTCTAAGTCCATTCCTAGACATTGTAAGTGCAGCAAAGCCATAAAGAGATTATGGTCTGGGAGATGGTCATTATGAACTCCACATCTCCATAATGACTTTACTGAAACCTGGGAAGCCTGGTAGCAAACCTCTCAGCACATTAAACCCCACACTGATGCCAGTGTGGGATTAAATGTAAAATGCACTCAGATGGCATCTTAGAGATGCCCCCTGAAAAACGAGCAGCCCTGGTGTGGTTCCTGAATGGCTGTCCACCATTTGCCACCACCAGACAGGTTTTTGGAGCCCTGGGTAGAGGGCCGCCGCTCTCTGGGTCCAGAAACAAAGCCCATCCTAGGAAGAGGTGTCATGCCTCCTCCCCCAGGATGGGCTGGCTCCACGAAGGGGAAGCTTCAAAGGCCTGCTGCCTTTGTAAGCTGGCACTGCCTTTTGTTGCCCCAGCAACTGGCTCCCACTGGTTCTGATCCCCGACTTTGGGCTGGAGAATCGGTGGGAAAACCACATGCCCACTTTTGCCAAACCCACCCCTCAGGTGGGGGAGGCGAGGTGAAGCACACATCTCAGTCCCCTCCATCTTGAAGAGGAGGGGACCCAGCCAATTAGAGAGAGGCGCATGACCCCTCCCAGTGGAGGGTGACATAATAGGGGGTATACACACCCAAAGGAAGGGACCTATTGGTCCCAAACTGCACACCACTAAATGTATTATTTAGGGGTGACCCTGAAGCTTGCCTCCCTAGATTCCTGCAACCTACGAAGAAGAAGGATTGAAGAAGTTGCAGAGCAGAGGAGACTGTAGAGAAGAACTGACTTGGCCCCAGCCATACAGTCCCGTCTGCGGTTTCCAGAGATCCTGTGCCAAAAGTCGACTTGTCCTGCAGCCAGCAACCTCCAGAACCCCTGGGAGGACTGACTGCCTTCAACAAAGACACAGCAGCTATGTTCAGAAGAAAACTCCAAAGACAGACTCTGAGCATGCTGAGGGCGAAGAAACTCGATGCCTGGAACCACCAATGCACCCGTCGCCTACGGCCTGATTCCAATTAGCCCACCAGTCCCAGCGAGGTCCCCCAGCGCTCCGGAGTCCGAGACCACCATGAGTTGATCCCTCCAGGACTCTCCGATGTCACCTTCAGCCCCTGCACGGAGATCCCCCCAACTGTGAGTGGCCCGCTAAGGTGATATTCAACCTCAAAAGACACCACTGCATCCGGCCACCCTGTGCCCTGGAGAAGAGGACCTGAGGTGAACCTACGTCCCCAAGCCCTCCAACTTACCAGGAGGGCTTCCTGGACCGAGCCTGCAGCCCAAATCCAAAACCAGCAACCTCCGTAGGATTGCATTGGGCTCCTGACACCTCCTAAGCACCCTGCACCCGGCCGCCCCTGCGCTGCTGGTGGTGTGGACTTGGTGCCAACCTGGGACTCCCTTTGCCCTGACCTTAACCCTAGGAACTTGGCTCCCAAGACTGACTGGCCTGCATGTGAGCAGATACCAACCAAAGTGCCCCCTAACCCCATTGGCTAGCATTGGGCCTCTGCACCACGCACCCTGCCGCCCTAGTGCCGCTGGTTGTGCAATTTGAGTGCCTAACTGGACCTTGGGGAACCTTGGTCCTAACCCCTAAAACTATTCTTGCAAATCATTTACTTACTTGCAAACCAATAACTTTTTTTTCCCCATAGGAACCAATTTTATGAGTTTTTGTTCCTAAAAACGTCAGTGTTGAACTGTGTTTTGTATGAAAGCAAAGTAACTGTGCTTCAAACCAAAATGTCTTACTTACCTTTGATTTGTAGGATCCACTGTGTGATATCTAGGCATATCACCCCGAGTAGTCAATGTAATCCAAAAGTAATCTAAAAGTACTCTAAAGTAATTTCTATGTATTTTAAACTGTTTTAAAAGCAAATACAAACCTGTAACGATTGCAATTTAAACCACAAATACATTTCCTTGTAAAGTTTTGCATTTAAAAGTATATTTCACCGACCTGTGCCAAGTCCTGCTTTGTTCTAGAAATAAAACATAAGTATACCTTTTTTATACTTACCTAATTGCGGGAAATACTAAAAAGGGAGGGGCTCTGCATGTTAGAAGAGGCCAGACTGTCTAGTGAACTTACTAAACCTACTGTTAACTATCATCAAATAATTTCAACTACCTTTGGAATGGAGCCATACTTGTCATATGTAATTGTTACTTTTGATAGAATGTTATTAGTTAGATGTAGGTTAAATATATTCCATAGAATGGTCTCGTGGCCCAAAATGAACGATTGGTCGAGACAACTTGCACCGTGTCCATGCGATAATCACTCACGCCAGTCTACAATCCACACCGTTCTTTTCTGCAAATTTTACTCTGAATTAAGAAAAGTCTGGTTGGTCCCGCTCTTAAAAACTTATGGTTTAAGACAATGTCGTCCTGCTTTTTTAAAACTTCAGTTACTGGACAATGATCGTGTAGTATGGAGACTTGTCATGTTTTTAAAGAGAGTATTTTACTTAAGGACAAGTTTAATTATTACTGCTGAATTATAATTTTTATTCAAATGGTTTTAATTCTTCATGAAATAATACTGTCCTTTTTTATGATTGCGTTTTGCCTAATATGATAGCTGCTATATATTGACGGGAAGAGGTGTGGCGCCGCGGCCAGGGCGACTGACGCTGGAATCTGGGGCTCACGGTTCGATCCCCAGCACCGGCGGCAGGTCAGCCCAGCACCATGTGACTCTGGGCAATAGCTTGCTTAATCTTCCCGACGGCCCCCAGCGCCGGGATACCTTCGGGTAGCTGTTTGCGCTTTACAAATACTGGATTTACATTTTTACATTTATTAACGACTTTTAAATTTGTGCTTTTATGATTGTAAATTTGTAACAATCGAATAAAGCTTTATGAACTGAACTGAACTTACCTAATTGGTCTGAATTCTGTCTCTGAGTGTGTGCCATCAACCACACTTCCACAAAGAGAGCTGTTAGTGATTATCTAATTTAGCCTCTGTTATACCTCTGGGGATCCACTGGACTCTGTGCACACTATACCTTACTTTGGTATAGTATATACAGAGCCAGCTTCCTACAGGGTGGGCTCTGCATTTCTCCCTTTCCGGGACAGAGAGCAACACCCGTCCAATTGAATTTTTTTTATGACACCATATGTGTCATTTTTGGGTGGCCTGACCCTGCTGGCACGCCTTCGGGCCCAGTGGGCTCAGCAGAAGGAGTTCCATTGGGTTCCGTGCCGGTGGCTCCGGCCCCAGCACCGATGGCTCATCGTGGATCCATTCCCGGATCTGGACTGACGCTGGTCGCACCTCCTCGACCTTCCCAGACGCCACGTCCTGCACTGAGTCTCCCAACGCCACCTTCGCCCGCTGGCCACGTCAGCTTCATTCCCATCCACAATGACACAGATCCGGCCAGCTGGGCGTCCACTGGAGCTGAGGCCGGCGCCGACTAAGCCCTCTGACTCATGTCGCATCCGCAGCCTTATTTTGAGGGGCTAGGATTGGAGGAAGATTGGGAGGGGATGAAAGACCCCTTAGAAGTCCCGCCTTACACTGAAAAAATTGACTGATATGAGGAACTGGGTGTTGCCAGTGGCTTGGACACCTCTCCGGAGGCTAGCATGCTTTCTCCTCCTAACCTGGCTATGGAGGAGGGCGCTTCCTTTGCCATGGTGGTACGTAGGGCTGCGGAGGTCTTGGATCTGCAGCTTCCTACTTTGGCGGTCATAACCAATGTTTTGACGGAGGTCCTGCAGCCTGGCGTCTCCACTTCAGAACCCTTTCTGCCATTTAAGGAGGCCGTAACTGATGTTCTTCTCGGCACTTAGTCCAAGCCCAGCACAGGGGCCCCTGTGAATAGAACAATCGCCCGCCGCCACCGCCCTACACTGGGCAACCGAGCTTTCCTCACAACTCACCCAACCCTGAGAGCTTGGTGGTTCAAGCCTCTTCCTCACATGGCTAGTTCCCTTCCGCTCCCCCGGAAAGGGAATCCAAAAGGCTGGATAGCTGCAGAAAGAAAATGTTCTCTTCCACCAGCCTAGCATTGCGGTCGGTAAACACTGCATGCCTTTTGGGCCGTTACTCCCATTCGTTATGGGAGACGGTTGCGCATGTTGTGCCACAAGTCCCGGAGGAGGCCCGGGATATCCTCTCCCAAGCTGTTGCAGACAGGAGAGATGTGGCGAAGTTTACAATCCACTGTGGCCTTGATACAACAGACTCGGTGGGCAGAGCAATTTCCTCGACAGTGGCCGTTAGGCACCATGGCTGACTGAGAACGTCTGGCTTCTCTGGGGCTGTCCAAGCCAACCTATGGAAATGCCCTTTGACGGCTCCCGTCTCTTCGGAGATAGGCCGAACATAGCGCTGAGTTCTTCAAGTAGTCGCGGGCTACGACCAAGTCCTTGGGCCTTTCTGTGTCATCCAGTCCTGCGTCTGCCTTTCGCTCCTTTCGTGGCTACGGAAGGGGCTTTCAGCCACACCAGCCCTATCCTAGCCAGGCAGCTACTTGGGCATCCCTTCACTTTACAGAAATATTATTAGGTGTAATGCATATATGGTGTATGAATATATTTATACACATAGTTATATGTATCTATTTAGATATGTTGGTTTGTCTGTACACATACACATTATTTTTTAGTTATTAAAAAGTACATATTGAAAAAACTATTCTATAAATGTATATTTATGCTTTACACGTAGTATATGTTAGCTATACACTATGACATACTTATATAAGTAGGTGAGTGTGCACGTATAGGGGTTTATGCTACTTTATATGATGATACATACTGTATGTAAGTACGATTATAAGGAGGTACTTGTAAGGATATAACAATGTATTTAGATAACTTACCTAGATGATATTGTCTATATACATGTCTTTTTGTACTTGGAATTATGCTTCCTTTTTTATAAGGAGTTACATAAATATTGAAGTAGAAAAACATTATTTAAAGGTCTATGTATATTTATGAACAACCCACATGCGACTGTCTGACCATTTAAATATTACTACAGGTATGTACATATGGGTCTACACATAGTAGGGTTTGTGCCTCGTACAGAAAATGTATTAAGTATAATGAGTATGTGTGTATGCTGTATATTTAGATGTGAGGGTATGTCTCTATATAAATATAAATGCATTTTTAGTTATTCAAAAAATACCTTTTTTTCCCTTCAGCTGCTGCCCGTCCCTTCACTCTCTCACTTAACCCAAACCTTCCTGATTACTAAGGACTCCCAAACATCCTTTCAAAACCCTTCCCTCGTTTATCCAATTCCTCCAACTAAAAGGCACACATGTCCACCAATCCGAATAACATCTCACATCTTCCCTTTACTAATCCCCTTCAATTAACCTATCCCTTTCATAACACTAGACTCAATGCATAAGATCTCAAGAGCATAAACTTACCACAACTATTCACACGGAAAGGGAGGCACATATCTGCTTCCTATTAACTCTAACCTTGGGTTCCAGAGTTGCGTACTTGAGTCGAGAAAGAAATCTCCACATTTTCACTACCATCTTCAATCGTCTAAAACACTTTAAATCTAATGGCAATAAATCTCAAGTCAGTCCTCCTCCTTCACACTCCACTTCTACTTTCAACATCCCTGATGACCACACCGACTCCCAGTTACCAAAGATGCAGCTTAAAGGCTGCTCATTCTTCACACCACACACCTGCTTACAATGAAAATGATAGCATACATATGAGCTGAATGTGCACAAGTTTTAGAAAATGATAATGATGATGAGAAAAAGTAGTACGTGCACCGTAAAAGAGTGCTCAGAATGTAGAATTAATGGGAAAAGTATATAATGTGTATCTAATATGTTCAACAGTTGATTTTTGTATAAGCTTCAATCATGCTAAACTCTAAACTAGTAATTAATGAAATTATACGAATTTACAGAAGTAAGATAATTATAAAACATTAGTAGGATTCCTCAAAATTATGATGACTTACCTGATGATTTTAAATGTAAAATGCTCAAAAAGCTATTCTTTCAGTCTGTTTGAAATGCACTATTGTGTTTGTTTTGAAAAGTTGGTGCAAAATAGTGATTGCATTAGTTAGAAAGCTCAAACTTTCCTGAAGTAATCTCTGTATGTGTAGAGTCTCAAATATCCTAAAAGAACATTTGTTTCTAAATGTATGCACATATGTTACACGTACAGGTTTTGCAACGTGGTAATAGTGTAGTGTAGCTCCTATTTCCCTAATAGGCTCTGCGCATTGGAATAATATATCCTATAGGTTTGACATAGGACTAAGGTCAGTATGTCCCTATCGAGTATATTAAACTTAATTACTTGTGCCAGCTAGCTCAGAGGCCACTAGAAACTCCTTGACAACAAGAAGGGAGTAGTTTCTGGCAGCCGCAAAACATGACCACTGTGTTTCCCTTTAGAATCAGAAAGTGTCCCAGAGTCGTGGAAACAATAGATAACTATTTCACTCAGCTCAGTCGTGCATGCTTAGTTTTCTCCAAGTTACACAGAAAGAAATAGACGGGCGTTTCAATAAAGGATTTATTGAACAGTCTTGTTTCTGGTGTAAGTAAAATGTGCTGTTACGATCACAAGACAGTATGCGAGATAAATAATGTACAGGGTGAGCAGTAGAAATAAATAATACTGCGATAGCATTATCTTTTAGTACATATGCATTTACATAAATAGCACAGACTAAAAATGCGAGTACTCATACGATGCGTTGCTAAGCTAATTCTACCCCAATGTACCTAACCTGACCTAGGTGTAGGAAGAGGGAAGAAGTAGGTGAAGTATTCCTTACTATGGTATACTAAGAGTATGTTAAGTCTAGTATGCCAAGAGTCCCTCTAGGTTCTAGTCAGCTCCATACCTGAAGAATGAGAGAGGTAGGAATCTCTTTCCAGACTCGAACTCCAACACCCCGCAAGGGAAGTCAGATCACTGGAAGCTGGAAGCTGGGCTCTCTGCGTGCAGGGAAGGCAGCGTCTTCTCAGTGCGTCAGGCCGGGAAACGGGCTCCTCTGAAGTCGAGGTCTCCTCTGGTTTACAGGGGCTAGGGAAGGTATATTTATACCTGAGAGCACCTAAGAATGTTAGCATTGACGTGAGTTGGACAGCGAAAGACGTCATGAATGAACCCCCTAAGGAATAATGGTTCATGCATAATATATGAGTCCTTGAAGAAATCAATAGTCCTGGACTAGGGAAACTCCCGCAGCCTAAGGGTCTGTTCTTCATGAACTCGTTGTGACGTTAGGGTGGACGGATGTCAGAGACTATGCCTGTATTTGGAGTGCATGGTTTAATGCATAAATAAGGGCTGGGATTTTATGCCTATATAAGGGCAGGGCGAATTGTGCCTATATAAGGACATGATACTGGAAAGCCCGTTTATGGATACCCTAAGAGGAATACAACACCCACTCCTCTTTCGTGTGTACGATAATACTAAAATGCTAAACATTTAATATGCTAAACATTAAAATGGAGTACCGCATATTTCTAAAATTTTTCATAAAACCATTTAAAAAAGGTATTTAAAAACCTATTAGAAATGGAAAAGGTACTGTACATTTGAAGCATTGCTTTTCATTTCAGGCATAACGTTCGAAAATAAATGCAATTGGAATGAAATAAGCAGTAATATTTACATGTGACAAAAAATGATCGATAAGTTTCTCAAAAATCAAAGTAATTTCATGTCATGAAAATTAATGAACTGTTTTAGACACACAAGATGACTAAGTGTCCGTGGAAGTACCGCCAAGTCTGTATTATAAGGCTAGTTCTACTTTAAGCAGATCGATGTGCCATTTTCGTTAAAAAAAAAAAAATGGGAAAAAGTTCAATTTTGGTAGAGTTCCAAGTTGTTTAAAAATGAAGGCCAAATTGTCACTGCATCTCTGGAACACTGTATGCCGTATCAGAGTTAGTTCACGGGTCTGGTGTAAACATGAGATCATCTATTTCAATAGACAAAACATCATCCACTGTTGTTGGTGTCAGTTGGAACACCTCGTGTAGCAGATTAATTGCACAGAGATGGGAAGCATTGCTTCCAGCATAGGTTGCCGCAGCAAAGTTCGCGTCCGTTGTTACCTGTGTGCCTGTAGATCTTTCTCGTACCTCAGCAGCAGCCGGAAGCGTCTGTGAGATCTCAATGAATGCTGACATCAGGATAGGAAGCCTCTGGGGACAACACAGAGCATGGGCCGTTATCGGGTCCAGCAGAGTATCGACATCCGTTGGCGTTGCTGATGGAAATGTTAGACAGGTGTCCAACACGCATTCTTCACCGCATAGCAGGCATCGTAGAACAGGTAAGATGCAATCTTGCCAGATTGGTCTGAATGACAGGAACCAAGTTGTATTAAGGTCCCGTAGACGAGTCATGCCCAAAAGCTTTACTATTTGCTCACGGCACTTTCGTTCAAGGAGAGCTTTCTCCATTTCGCTCGGACTGATGTCTGCGAATAGGCTGGCCATAGCGCAATAGCAGGAAGAGAAATAGAATTCCAGCAACAAGTGCTAGAATTAATGGTATGCCACCAAACACCGAATGTGCAAAGTTCGGGATGATTCCGAGTATTGCCTGGAAAGGTACTAACAGACCTGAGCAGATGCTCTTAAATACATGTACAATTCCGGTTGTATCAGACATGTTAAAGATACGTGATATCATTTCCACAAAATGTATAGGGCAGTTTGTACGTATTAAAGTCTGTATCTCAGCCGAAGTCCTTGCTATTTGTAGATCATAGGTTTCTTTGGCCGAGGTCAAAGGCACTGTTTGCTGTAAAAGCATGGCTTTCATTCTGCTTAGAGTATCAAATCTTATAAAAGAGATGTTCAGCGAAGGCCATAGAGGCGACTCCCTGACTGTGTCTATTGGGGGAAACAATACTTGCATACAGCAAGTGACCCTGGAGTTGACCGTTACTAGATATGGGATGCCTGGCAGCATTCCGCAGCAGCTCTGATCATTCAACATGAGGTAACTCCCATTAGAAAGTTGTACAAACGTTGGATTAATCACAGCAGCTGGAGTACCCTGCTGATGGCAAGACAAATTTTCCACTGAACCATTACAAGCCCCGTGCAAGGAAATGTCTTGACATATAAGTGAACCACTCAGTGCAAGTTTACAGTTTGAACCGCTCAAAAACACTTCACGATCCCCACTCCAACATCTATATGTATACGGTAAATCCCATGAAGTCTTAATGTATTCCTTACCCAACCTTTCATATTTGCCTGCTTGCATTTGTCTGAGGCAATACTGAAACTGAAAAGTACTCACAGGTAATGTTATTTTGCCATGAATAAGCCATTCTGTAGCTGGTTTTTCTGCCACAGTGAATGGTAACTTCTCCAGTTTTTCAATGCTCAGCACTGTATACTTTGCTCCTCTTTGTGCCAGTTCGATCTGTTTATCAGTGAGATTGTATTCTGCAAACAGAGCCGTTGTGTTGATGAAACGCCAAGGCACATAGCCCGCTCGCAAAGATTGCAGCGTCCAGCTTAATAACATAATAGAACGTAATTGAGATTGGCCTTGTTGTAACATCGCCAAATCTTGTTCTTGAATGTCGATAGCAGAGGATACAATGCCATCCAATGAATATATTCTGGAGGACAAAGTTGTTAACCCATTGTCGACCACAGAGAGTGTTTTCTCTAAATTAATACGATCAAGTTCACGTATTCGTTCTGCGGCCTCTATCTGTGATACCTTCCAAGCTTCATTATAAGCAGCATATATGAAACGTTTTTGACGCGGTTTTCTTGGTCCAAGCAAGAATTCCCTAAGGTCTGCATCCTTTTTAAGTAAGGTTAAGTGTTGTTTCACATCCTGTAGTGAAGACTTATGCAGCCAATCGAGGCATAATTTACCTACACTGTATGTTGTTACTACCCCCGGATGTTGTCTTTGGACGTATCTTGGGTCTGGCCTATGAATAGTAAAGCCCTGAGTTTTATTCAGGAATCTTTCCTGACAGTTATTCGTGTCTGTGGGCCAGATCAACCATTTTTTCCAAGTAGGATTAGATCTGTTGAGTTGTAGTATATTGTCAACTGTCACCACTGCCTTTGTATTATTTTCACTGGCAGGTGTTGGTACAGAAGGTGTGTTCATCTCTTTTATCTTGGCTAATCCAAGACAAGATGTTTGTTGGATAGTTTCATTCAAATACATTATTTGTTCTGGGATGATGCAGGCTCTAAATAAAGCTTCTATCCCCTGCACTTGCCAATCTTTAGTACCCCACACAGTTTTTGTGTCAATTGTGTCTTTCCAAAAGTCGAAACCCTGTCTAGACAGTTGGGCATTAAAAAATGCAGAATAAATCTGTTTTGTATTTGTTAACATAATTTTCAGCCCTGTCTTGTTTACATTTTTATAGTAAAACATTTCTGGATCAGATGTATTGTAACCTGAAAAATATGGAAACTTGTTAGCAAATGTTTTTGAACTACCGTATGGTGGTGTAGGACAATGCTCCCATTGGTTAAACATAAACACATTTCTTGGATATGCAGATTTATGCAAATAATGATGACCATAGTGGTTAAAACAATACATTTGTTCATAGTCTGATGAACCCTCTAAATATTCATGTTTAGAAAATGCAGCAGATTTTTCTAGGTCAAACATTATATTGTTTACAGTCTCAAAGTCCCAATCATCTGAATAGGTACTGGACGTAATTAGATCACTTAGTGAAATTTTAAACAAATGTGGAATGTTCAATTGTTCATTCGGGCCGAAGATATCATAATGTGTTTTGTCCCACACTATACCATCCTGTATAGGAACAGCTGTGATGTTCACTGATGACAAGTCTCTTGCTTCACGATGGGAAGATTTATGAGGTTTCAAAAGTACGTTTACGTCTTTTCCTTCAGTGTTCACATGGATGTATCTGCCACTTATAAGCACGCTTACAATTGTAATCAAAGCTAGCCAGAGCAGGAAAACAAATGTCCAGATGTAATCCAGAGTTCAATCCATGGAGAAACCAAATAAGTCTTTTTCATAAATTGAAGAAAGTCTTGTACTTGCTGCTTGAATTTCAATGACACTGGCGTCGTTTCAGGTTCACTCGGATCTTCTGAGAACGTATCAAAGTTAATGAAATAGCCAGAAGCAGTTCTGTCAATTGTTGGAATTGCATCAGGATTTGTAGAAATCACTGGACCCAGTTCATCACTTGTTACGTTGGTGTAGACAGGTGTATTTGGACGAACTGTTACTTGGTGTTCAAGAGGGATGAGTTCCATAGCGTTGTTGCATAGTCCTCCGTCTCTTACAGCTGAATTCTCGATAGTTATCAGTCTTTCAGTCTGAACCTCTTGGATAGTAGCGAGAGGAGTGCGTTTGCTACTAGGTCGGAGTCCATGAGGCCTACTATTTAGTATTGGCCACATACTGTGGTTTGATGAGGTCGATGGACACAAATCTTTTCTCCTTTCTTCCAGCAAGGGGCGGCAGAAGTACTGTTCTTGTTCCTTGAACTGCTAGGACAGGTACTGGTTGTCTGTAAGAAGGTCCAGTGGTGGTTGACTGTAGGAATAAGTTGCTTTGTTTCGTTCTTAATTTGTTAAAGTCCTGTAAAACAGCCAAACGATCTTTGAAATCAAATGGTTTATTTTCCACCACTGTGCCTACGTGTTCAATGTCTGGTACCCACATTCTTGTCCCAAATAGGATCTCATATGGAGTGACCCCTCCTAGAGAACTTCTTGGCAGGTTGTTCAATGCACGTTGAACCCCACTAAGGTGTTTGACCCACCCATCACCCGAACCTAATACCCTAGCTGTTATAGACTGCTTTATGTCCCGGTTTTTCCTTTCCACAACCGAATTTCCCTCAGGATGGAATGCAGAGGAGTACCGCAATGCAACGCCCAGACTGGCCATGGCTTCTTTGTAAGCCCTAGAGCTAAACGCAGGACCCTGGTCAGAATGTAGCGTGCCTATTGCGAATGTGCCGATAAAGACTCGCAAATCTTTTATAACAGTTCGAGCGTCAGCCGAGCGCTGAGGCCATAACCATAGGAACCTAGATTCAGTGTTTGCGGGAATGCCTTTGTCCAGTAGGACGCAGGCGCGTAGATAGTCGAATGCTGTGTAACAGTGGTGTCTGTACTGGGCTGCCGCATTCGCAGCATGGTGTTTGGTGGCTCTCTCGCTGTAATTTACACTCTAAGCAGTTGTTGATGAATATGTGAATTTCTGTATTCATTCAAGGCCACCAGTACATCTCTTTTAAAGTCAAGAGAGTTTTAGAGATCCCTTGATGTGACAGACCCTCCCCTAAATGTGTTTCATAAATCAAGGCTGCTCTACGTTCCATGTTTGGAATTACCCTATCCCCCACTCCAGGGATTCGAGCAAAAGGAACGTTGTTCGCATCAATTACATAAGAGTACTTGAGTGGAAACTTTTTGGGTAACGCTGCACTGCTGCCTTTGCTTGATGCATTGACAGCCAACATTATCTCACCGTCTATTTTTGTTTTTGAACGAGTGATCGCAGCTACGGAAGCCGTTTGCACAGCCCCCTTTGCGGCTTCATCAGCCAATGAATTCCCTGCAACGTGAACGCCATCACGTTGATGACTCAGTGTGTGTATCACGTGAGCCTTTGGTAGTTCGTTTTTCAACTGAACTACTTGTTCCCAAAGCATTTTATGCTTTATTGTGCCACCTTTCGCATCTTTGAAACCATTTTCAAGCCAGTTTTGTATATAGTCATTATACGACTGAACACAGTAAAAGGAATCGCACACTATTAGTGTGGGGAATTCTCGATCTGTACTTTCAAGTGCCAGTTTGAATGCTTGTAGTTCAGCTCGCTGAGCTGTACAATCCCCTAGAGATTGAGTTTTTGTGACCATAGGTCTGAAGATGCCATCTCGCATGCGACCTTTAACGATTGCACACGCTGCACTGTAAGCTTGCTTACTCCCTATTGCGGGTTGTGCGGATCCGTCAGTGTAAATTATAAATTCGTACTGATCAAGAGGCAGAATTTCAGTAGGCAGAGGACATTCTTGTTCATATTGTAGGAATGCTTGTGCTTTTAAATCTAGATCAAAAACATATTCAACATCTGTTGCAGCAAGAGAATTAACCCATTGTATCCATCTTGGATGTAATGCTTTAGCATTTGGAATGCTCGCTTTTGTGACCGCTTCTAAAGCCGGTACTGGGGTTACGACAATAATGCGTTTCCCTTGGGCTAAGGCTCTTTCTTTTGCTACAGCGGTTTGAACTGCTGTCAGAATTTTTTAAGTTGAACTGAAGCGCATTTCCGCTTGTGTGTACAAATGGGATTTGTATGCAATTGGGATTTTCTCACCCTCATTGAAGGTTAAGTAGGTGAATCCACATTGACCCGAAATTATTCGGATCACCAAATTACGTTGACTTACACGTGTTTGTAAGTGATTTGTTGCTAACATGTTAGCCTGGAGTGAACGCAAAATTTCTGTGTGTTCCTGTGTCCAGTTTTTGATTGAAAAATCAGGTTTGATTAATGCGTAGAGAGGTTTAACCCTTTCTGCATAATTTAGTATGTATGTTCTTCCAAAATTTAGGAAACCCAGGATGGATTGTAAGTTTTTTAGCGTTTTTGGAGGTTGGAGCAGCGCACACTTTTCTAAAAAGTTAGCTGCCAAGCTCTTGCCTTCACTTGAAAGCTCATATCCTAAAAATAGGACATTGAGATGGGCAATTCTGGACTTTTTAAAGTTGAACTTATAGCCCTCAGAGGCGAAACCCAGTATAATGGTGTTCACCCTGTTCAAGTGTTTTTCCAGGTCATCGTCCGTCAGATAGATGTCATCGACATAGGACAATGCCTCATTGTCATAAATTTGTAGTAACTCCGTTACCCTCGCTGAGAATAAACCTGGGCTGTTCTTGAACCCTTGTGGGAGTCGACAAAAGTGACGCTGGGTCCCCATTATGGAGAATGCTGTTAAGTACCTGCTTTCAGGTGCTATGTTTTGACAAAAGAAACCATTTGAGATGTCTAATGTGGTTTTATATTTTTTACGCACAATGTTATTCATTAATGCTGTGCTATGTGCATTTTGCACTGCAAAAGTTTTAGAACAAGTGTTTAGGTGTCTGTAATCCAAAACTAGACGATATGTATTGTCTGGTTTGGAGACAGGAAACAAAGGATTGTTCATTGAGGAGGTGCATGTTTCAATCACCCCTTGGTATTCAAGTTGATCTAAGATCTCCCTGACCTGTTTTTTAGCTTCTTGCTTTATTGGGTACTGCCGTTGTGCAGTTGGTTCATGTTTCAGATGTATTTTATGTTGAGGTGAGTCCTCATCCCATCCTACATGATTTTTATATAATGCTGGGGCCTGGGCCACTGCCCATTTCCTGGCATATGTATATTTTAGATGTATAGGAATATGGTTGGAGAAGGCAGGCATAATAATGTCCTCGCCGTGTGGGCACTCCCTGACAAATTGTGGTGGCCATTCCTTTTCTGCTAGAAGTATGTCATAGCCTCTTGATAGTCTTTCCCAAAAAGTGCTTTCACCTGTCTAGGTTTGTCTCCCTCCATCCGGAGTGTTATTTCATATAACCTTTGTGGAGTACTAACCCTGGTGTCTACAGTCTCAACTGTGATGTACTCATTCAAGTCCACTATCTCCAGAAATTCCCTCAGGTTCTGGCGAACTAGTGTGACTTCTGCTGCACTGTCCAGCATGGTCTGAGCCCATTCTCCGTTCTTGAGTTGTGTTCTCAGTATTCTCGGCATGTCTGATCTTCAGACCTGCTACCTTCTTTTTGGAGAATTGAGGTTTTACTTTGGTTTTTGAAGCGTGTTTGTCGTCTTTCGATTTCACGCGTTCTTCTTTATGTTCTGATCGTCCTCTTCTTTCCGAAGTCTGTGATGAGATCTGAAAGGGACGAGAGGAACGTGTATCAGTATCTTGATACCTATCAGGTTTTCTCAATTTATCCCTATTCCTGAGGTTATACCTCCTTTCAGAGGGCTCCTTTTGAGGAGACCTACCTCGAGATTGAGAACGTTTCTCGTTTGATTTTTGTTTAGTAGACTCCCACTTCTTTTTAGAAGATGTAGGAGTTTGTTTTATTGAGTCCTTCTCAGGACTTTCAGATAGCTTCGGCTTCACTGGTCTTCCACCCAAACTATCTCTGCCTAATTCTGCATAAGATTGTTCTATTATTCTGGGTAGCTCAGTTTGATGTTCTGTAACATCGAATTCCCTCAATTTTTGGCAGATCGCCACTGCTGCTGCCTCCCCTTTAATATTAGATAATATTATTGTTGAGACCTGGTCGAAATTTTTCAGTAATTTCATACCTAAATTTAGAGCAGGCTCTGCCCCGTATTCGTTTTGAATTTGTTTTAGGACATCAGGTATTACCGCAATTGACGGAATACCATGTGTTTTAGTATAGATGGCTGCAAAAACAACAATTGATGGACAGAATGCAGAACAATGTCATACATTCACCCCAGTACAGAGATCTGGGCCTAAATCCATCGTTTTTTTGCTCACCATGCCATTCCAGTTTGAACCCAGCCATATGCAAATCAGTCTTGACCCTGTGCCTCATGGGAACAGTCCAGCCCGAACTGCCAAGCCAGGTTCTCCCTGGACTGGAAACAAGCATCCTAGGACCGGTTTCGGGGTTTCACCCTCTTCAGCCAGGATAGCTTGATTCCAGTGGCATGGAGAGCACGGGACCCACGTCTGGGCATACCCGTCCCACTCAGGGTGACAAATGCAAAAACAACAATTGATGGACAGAATGCAGAACAATGTCATACATTCACCCCAGTACAAAGATCTGGGCCTAAATCCATCGTTTTTTTGCTCACCATGCCATTCCAGTTTGAACCCAGCCATATGCAAATCAGTCTTGACCCTGTGCCTCATGGGAACAGTCCAGCCCGAACTGCCAAGCCAGGTTCTCCCTGGACTGGAAACAAGCATCCTAGGACCGGTTTCGGGGTTTCACCCCTCTTCAGCCAGGATAGCTTGATTCCAGTGGCATGGAGAGCACGGGACCCACGTCTGGGCATACCCGTCCCACTCGGGGTGACAAATGCAAAAACAACAATTGATGGACAGAATGCAGAACAATGTCATACATTCACCCCAGTACAAAGATCTGGGCCTAAATCCATCGTTTTTTGCTCACCATGCCATTCCAGTTTGAACCCAGCCATATGCAAATCAGTCTTGACCCTGTGCCTCATGGGAACAGTCCAGCCCGAACTGCCAAGCCAGGTTCTCCCTGGACTGGAAACAAGCATCCTAGGACCGGTTTCGGGGTTTCACCCCTCTTCAGCCAGGATAGCTTGATTCCAGTGGCATGGAGAGCACGGGACCCACGTCTGGGCATACCCGTCCCACTCGGGGTGACAAATGCAAAAACAACAATTGATGGACAGAATGCAGAACAATGTCATACATTCACCCCAGTACAGAGATCTGGGCCTAAATCCATCGTTTTTTGCTCACCATGCCATTCCAGTTTGAACCCAGCCATATGCAAATCAGTCTTGACCCTGTGCCTCATGGGAACAGTCCAGCCCGAACTGCCAAGCCAGGTTCTCCCTGGACTGGAAACAAGCATCCTAGGACCGGTTTCGGGGTTTCACCCCTCTTCAGCCAGGATAGCTTGATTCCAGTGGCATGGAGAGCACGGGACCCACGTCTGGGCATACCCGTCCCACTCGGGGTGACAAATGCAAAAACAACAATTGATGGACAGAATGCAGAACAATGGAAGATATGAGGTGGTGGAGTGAGCTAAAGAATGATGATGGATTAAACCCAGATCAGTTGACTGGGGGTGAGTGTTTGATTTGCTCTAACGCTCCGTCCATCATCCCCTTTGGTATCACTTTGTTCGCCCTAAGATGGCAGGGTAAGTCCAGACGTAGGTCCCTTGCTCACTTTGCCACTGGATTCAAAATAGCCTGGCTGATGAGGGTTTTGAACCCGAAACCGGTCCCAGGATGCTTGTTTTCGGTCCAGGGAAGACATGGCTTGGCAGTTCGGGCTGGACTGTTCCCATGAGGCACAGGGTCAGACTGATTTGCATATGGCCATGTCTGAACTGGGGTGGTGGAGTGAGCTAAAGAATGATGATGGATTAAACCCAGATCAGTTGACTGGGGGTGAGTGTTTGATTTGCTCTAACGCTCCGTCCATCATCCCCTTTGGTATCACTTTGTTCGCCCTAAGTTGGCAGGGTATGCCCAGACGTGGGTCCCTTGCTCACTTTGCCACTGGATTCAAGATAGCCTGGCTGATGAGGGTTTTGAATCCGAAACCGGTCCCAGGATGCTTGTTTTCGGTCCAGGGAAGACATGGCTTGGCAGTTCGGGCTGGACTGTTCCCATGAGGCACAGGGTCAGACTGATTTGCATATGGCCATGTCTGAACTGGGGTGGTGGAGTGAGCTAAAGAATGATGATGGATTAAACCCAGATCAGTTGACTGGGGGTGAGTGTTTGATTTGCTCTAACGCTCCGTCCATCATCCCCTTTGGTATCACTTTGTTCGCCCTAAGTTGGCAGGGTATGCCCAGACGTGGGTCCCTTGCTCACTTTGCCACTGGATTCAAGATAGTCTGGCTGATGAGGGTTTTGAACCCGAAACCGGTCCCAGGATG
The DNA here is from genome assembly GCA_963921515.1 of Calotriton arnoldi. Taxonomy (NCBI): domain Eukaryota; kingdom Metazoa; phylum Chordata; class Amphibia; order Caudata; family Salamandridae; genus Calotriton; species Calotriton arnoldi. The sequence goes on along the minus strand of CAWUFW010002961.1, from coordinate 101,587 downwards.
CTTGTTTTCGGTCCAGGGAAGACATGGCTTGGCAGTTCGGGCTGGACTGTTCCCATGAGGCACAGGGTCAGACTGATTTGCATATGGCCATGTCTGAACTGGGGTGGTGGAGTGAGCTAAAGAATGATGATGGATTAAACCCAGATCAGTTGACTGGGGGTGAGTGTTTGATTTGCTCTAACGCTCCGTCCATCATCCCCTTTGGTATCACTTTGTTCGCCCTAAGTTGGCAGGGTATGCCCAGACGTGGGTCCCTTGCTCACTTTGCCACTGGATTCAAGATAGCCTGGCTGATGAGGGTTTTGAACCCGAAACCGGTCCCAGGATGCTTGTTTTCAGTCCAGGGAAGACATGGCTTGGCAGTTCGGGCTGGACTGTTCCCATGAGGCACAGGGTCAGACTGATTTGCATATGGCCATGTCTGAACTGGGGTGGTGGAGTGAGCTAAAGAATGATGATGGATTAAACCCAGATCAGTTGACTGGGGGTGAGTGTTTGATTTGCTCTAACGCTCCGCCCATCATCCCCTTTGGTATCACTTAGTATAGATGGCAGCAAAGACTGAGCCCCAAGTGGTGCAGTCTTCCAGTTGTGGTGTGATCCCCATTGGTAAACTGATTGTTAGGATTCTGTGTTTCTCATGCGGGCTAGTATTTGGAAATACTGCTTCGATTTGAGTAATTTTTTGAGCTATCCAAAATGGAATTTGCTCACGTTTTGTGGGCATTTTACCCATGACTGCGTATAGAGTCTGTGGTGTAATTTTTAGTGTATTCCCCTGTTGGGGAGTTGGATTTGGATATGTCAATGGTGGTCGGACTGTAAAAGTCCGCATGACATATTGGACCAATTGTCTGTAAATTTTTATTAATTCTTGTATTTGAACAAATAAGTCCTCATCTGACATTATATCCAGTTCAGGATGAGGTGTGTAGCCGGCTAAAATCGGCCATGTTGCTCCTGGTCTACCTAGTGGACCGAGCCTGGTAATGTTTTTGTGATGTTATAGGGCGCATTTAAACCAGAGCTGATGCTCCTGGTATGTTAATGGAATTTCTATATCCTCGAAAGGAATGTATTCCTCTGGTGGTTCATCTTCTTTGTAGAAGTGAAACATGTGTGTTACTGGATTGGATTCAGGAATTATTACCCATGAATAGAATACCTCTGTCTGAAAGGATTCATGTGCCTCTAACACGAAAACTGCTCTACCGCCTCTTGGTGGTAGGCCATGTTTCATAAGTTTTAGAGTGATGGCTCTTCTTAAATTTGGATGGATGTTTATAACACCCTCCTCTGTTTCGTTTAAACCTGTAATGTTAAAAACTGCTGCTTGGGCTGGATCAGCCGCAGCTCCACTGTTTCCGGCTTCATTGTCGGAACCAGGCATTTTGTTTTTGGAAAAATGTAGAACAAGTTTCAAGGAAACAAAGATAAGGTGCACAATATTGTGGAACACTGTATCCTTCAACGTTGAGCAAACCAAACAGCTAATATATAGGGTACTGCCCTATGTAGCCGTGGTGGATACCTACCCTGCCCACTCCAGACGTCTTTTGGAGTATATGGGTAGGGGTCTTGAGAGAAAAAGCACGGCTGAGTTACTCAGTATCTAACGTTGAATTACTGCCTTACCAAACCGTTGGGCGCCATGTAGTGTAGCTCCTATTTCCCTAATAGGCTCTGCGCATTGGAATAATATATCCTATAGGTTTGACATAGGACTAAGGTCAGTATGTCCCTATCGAGTATATTAAACTTAATTACTTGTGCCAGCTAGCTCAGAGGCCACTAGAAACTCCTTGACAACAAGAAGGGAGTAGTTTCTGGCAGCCGCAAAACATGACCACTGTGTTTCCCTTTAGAATCAGAAAGTGTCCCAGAGTCGTGGAAACAATAGATAACTATTTCACTCAGCTCAGTCGTGCATGCTTAGTTTTCTCCAAGTTACACAGAAAGAAATAGACGGGCGTTTCAATAAAGGATTTATTGAACAGTCTTGTTTCTGGTGTAAGTAAAATGTGCTGTTACGATCACAAGACAGTATGCGAGATAAATAATGTACAGGGTGAGCAGTAGAAATAAATAATACTGCGATAGCATTATCTTTTAGTACATATACATTTACATAAATAACACAGACTAAAAATGCGAGTACTCATACGATGCGTTGCTAAGCTTAATTCTACCCCAATGTACCTAACCTGACCTAGGTGTAGGAAGAGGGAAGAAGTAGGTGAAGTATTCCTTACTATGGTATACTAAGAGTATGTTAAGTCTAGTATGCCTAGTATGCCAAGAGTCCCTCTAGGTTCTAGTCAGCTCCATACCTGAAGAATGAGAGAGGTAGGAATCTCTTTGCCAGACTCGAACTCCAACACCCCGCAAGGGAAGTCAGATCACTGGAAGCTGGAAGCTGGGCTCTCTGCGTGCAGGGAAGACAGCGTCTTCTCAGTGCGTCAGGCCGGGAAACGGGCTCCTCTGAAGTCGAGGTCTCCTCTGGTTTACAGGGGCTAGGGAAGGTATATTTATACCTGAGAGCACCTAAGAATGTTAGCATTGACGTGAGTTGGACAGCGAAAGACGTCATGAATGAACCCCCTAAGGAATAATGGTTCATGCATAATATATGAGTCCTTGAAGAAATCAATAGTCCTGGACTAGGGAAACTCCCGCAGCCTAAGGGTCTGTTCTTCATGAACTCGTTGTGACGTTAGGGTGGACGGATGTCAGAGACCATGCCTGTATTTGGAGTGCATGGTTTAATGCCTAAATAAGGGCTGGGATTTTATGCCTATATAAGGGCAGGGCGAATTGTGCCTATATAAGGACATGATACTGGAAAGCCCGTTTATGGATACCCTAAGAGGAATACAACAATAGGTCAAGAAGAATCTTTTGTCCAGCTAAGAAACAAGACATTACATTGGTTGTGCACCCATGCTGGTTTCTCCTATGCTGATGCCCACCCCATTATAATGGCTAGAAGATTTGCGTGGGTGGGACCCTTTCGAAAGTTGCATAAGGCTGACTGTGCTTTTATTAATTTCAGGAATTCCTTAGTTGTTCAACGCCTATTTACATTTCATCCCTATCCCACCAAGCAGGATCCAGTATACGACTCTACCAACTGTTTTTTTAGGTCTCGCCTGAGCCAGCGCATGCGCTGCTCTGGCGAGAGTTTTAGTAAGCGGGTTTTGGAAGTGCAAACAGCAGTTTGCTGGCGACCAGCTTGCGTTCACGCGAGCGTGCACGCGCGATCAGACGCCATATGGCTTCCCTCGCCATCTGGCTTCCCTCGCGATTACTTTCACGGCCGCGCGGCCGTGTCAGTTTCACGGCCGCGCGGCCATTGCTTGTCTTTACACCGTTTCCTCGCCACTTACGGGGGCACGGCGCTGCCTCCAGAGCCAGTTCTCGTAATCTCTCCGTGCCTTCCCCCAACACCCCCGCTTACGGCTTTGGAAGCATCTGTTCTTAATTGTTCAACATTTTACGTGCACCTTTATTTATTTATAAAGGGCGCCACTTGATCTTTAAATTTAAGGAGCAGAGCTGAGCACCGCTAAATCGGACAGAATTTGTTTTGCGTTTTGACTGTTGAAGGTATCGTAGCGTTTACATGAGCACAGATTACATTGCCTAAGTTCACATTCCTTTTTGGGGAGGGAGATAACGTGTGCCCTTAATCACGCTCTCTGTGTTACTTTGAAGCACCCCAGCGCTCCACTTTACTGTTTGCCTTCTGTTTTTTTTTTACCGTGCCAGTGGCTTCCTGCTGCTGGAGCCTGGGCACAGGGGCTGTGTGCATGGTTGCGAGTGGGACAACGAGTTGCAGCCCAGAGCTCTACCTGCTGCTGCAACTGCTCTGCACTCACCACATAGGGATTGGAGCTGGGCTGCTGCCTTCCACAGCTATCAGAAAGTGCAGGACACCCTGACCTCCACGGGTCCCCAGCAGCCCCAGTTTGCTGCCCCCCCCTTCCGGTATTAAAGATAAACATGTTTATGGCGACATTTATTTTTGCACTAATTTATATAGTGCAACCTCAACCCGACCTAATGGTATCGGAGCGCTTTACGTGCGTGCCAATTACATTACCTACGTTTACCTGATTTGCCAAGAGTATATTGCGTGTTTTTGCAGTGGCCTCCCTTCTATGCTTTCCTTCGTCACGCTCTCTGTGTTACTTTAAAGCACCATGTGCTTCTCTGCCCCCCTCCACTCACCCTCAGTGGAATTTTTTTTTTATCTCTGCATTGCCTTTCACGTAACTTTAAAGACACTGGTTGTAGTTCTTTCACGCTCTCATTTTAGAATTGAAGCATTTTCAATGTTCTATATACAACGAAGCCACAGTTGTTGCTTTTTTTATCCTATGCAACTAACAGCTATTGACTAAGCCAATAGTCCAGGCTTGTTGTAGGTGTAATGTTACTTGTTGTATTATATATCTGGATGCAATGACGGAAGAAGCAAAATACCAATCGGGCGGCACACTATGCTAACTAAGCACAGATTTTTAGCTTAAGTACTTTTAAGCCACACCCTTAAGTTCATCAGCCACGCCCCTTTCAGAGACCCCCCACTTAAAGCCCTGGCTACAAGGATGAAACATTCGAAGCCCCGAAAAAGGCCCTACATTATAAATGACCGTATTGCCATTTTAGTAATCAGCACACAAATTATTTTTAAAAAAATTACAACTCAGTTGTCTGTTTACAACAGCTGTTGAATTACTGATGGATTTTGTGCAAAGCTTCTCTGTTTTCCCTAAGGGATTGTTTTAGTGTATCTCTTACTATTACAAGGGCACTACATGTTCCACCCGCCCTTCTATAGTATAATACCTGACCCTTGCAGTTTCTTCACTCTCTTGTGGCCTGTACAAGCCCATCCTGGCTTGATTGGCGGCTCTCCCTCCCCCGTTCAGTAGTGGCATGTGAAGCATCAGTAGATGCTGTAGCACCCCTAATAATGTGCTGCATGGCCAAAAACGTACAAGGTCCCAAAGGCGAGACCTATTGGCTATGCCAATGCTTGTTTCTATAATCTCCCAAGAGGGAGAGCCTGCCTCGCAGCTGGCCAGAATCGCAGGAGATGGGAGAAGGACCCGCCCCCCTTGGGCATTTATAATGGTCAGAAGTGGATGGTTAGGGGTGGTGCCCTTCACCCTCGAGTAGCTCCACAAAAACGTTTCCCTTTCCCCACCTATATAATAGGTTTGCCCTACTTTCAGGTTTGGATTCAAATATTTGACTTTCCCCACCTGTAGCTCTGTCAAGGAGGTACTGGAGAACATGATCAGGGGCTCCCCCGCGAACACAGGCAGATATACCCCAAGACCCGGAGGATGAAGTAAATTTGCTTCCTAATGGAAGGTAAGTTACACTCCCACAGCCAGTCGGGGAAGGACAAGTTTTGATTGATAGGGTTGGTATCTGCCCACCCCAGTTACAAGTATTGACCAACCCTGCGCGGGCAGTAAACTGTATCATGAACGAGGCATTGAGAGATACCTGTATCTTTAAAGTTTATTTTAAACCGAGTCACTTAGGTTTTTTTGTTCCAGTTTCCGTCGCCATCACCTCCTGGCCCAACTCTACCTGTGAAATATCACTGGGATTTACATTTCCTCTCCTGGAACATTGCTGGGATCAACTCTAAACTTAAAAGATAAGGACTGGCTCTCTTTTATCACGGATCAAACATTATTTGCTGTCAAGAGTCATGGGCTTGTGATTGCATTTCAATAGATGGGTTTTGCTCTTTTAACTCCGCAGCTATCCAGTTCAATGGTGGCAGGGGATTCATGACCTCCGGTAAGAGCGGAGCGTTTTAAAGTTTAATCCACTCTCCCCCGAGTGTTTACACCACTCGGAGTTGAGTGTTTTGCTGTGCTTGTGTGTGCACTAGTATTTTTACTTTCCTTGTAGCACTTAATGCTGGGAGGTGCCTGGCTCCCTTTTAAACCTTTACTTTCCTTGTAGCACCTAAGTGCCGGAGTTGCCTGGCTCCGTTTTGGCTCTTCTACCCCGTCCTTACCTGACCCAGCTCCCGAGAGCAGGGCGTGGTGTGTGCTTTCACCACCCCGCCCTGCTCTCGCTGGACTGGTGGAGATTGGGCCACGCCCCTGGAGGCAGCTACTTTACATGGACGCAGCGCGGATGCGCCACATTCACGACCTCCGGTAAGAGCGGAGCACTTTAAAGCTTAAACCACTCTCCCCCGAGTGTTTACACCACTCGGAGTTGAGTCTTTTGCTGTGCTTGTGTGTGCACAAGTATTTTTACTTTCCTTGTAGCACTTAAAGATGGGAGGTGCCTAGCTCCCTTTTAAACCTTTACTTTCCTTGTAGCACCTAAGTGCTGGAGTTGCCTGGCTCTGTTTCGGCTCTTCTACCCCGTCCTTACCTGATCCAGCTCCCAAGAGGAGGGCATGGTGTGTGCTTTCACTGCTCGCCCTGCTCTCGCTGGACTGGTGGAGATTGGGCCAGGCCCCTGGAGGTGGCTACTTTACATGGATGCAGCGCGGACGCGCCTCGGTCGCGCGCAGTAATGCAAGCCTGTCTGCGCCCGTCTGCGTCCTGCTGGGGCCAGGGGCAAGAACCCCTACCAATTTTAATCACCACACTAGAATTTCCTACTCTTCCAAATCACTTAAGAATCTAGTTCCAACTTTAGCGGTAGGCTGCACGCGCAGTCTAATGTGGGAGCACCTCCAACCTAAATGCCCACACTGTGAGTTCAATTTATCAAGGACTAAACAGCCTAGGCTTAAAGAGAACGACAACAGTTTCTTATTACTGAATTGTCACTCTCTAGGCAAACATAAATATGAAATATCCGAACTCATTAGTGAGAACCTGCCCGATGCCCTCTTTCTAACCGAAACGTGGCTTAGTAATACCTCAGCACCTGATATTTTAGATGCAATCCCGGAAGGATACGGGATTTTGAGACAAGACTGCCTCTTAAAAAGAGGTCGGGGAATAGCGATTGTTCGCTAGCTGATTATTAAATGTACCATCAAGGAAGCCAACATTGACAATTGCGAAGCCATCTAATTTGTGCTAACATTAGCCGGAAATGTAGCTCTCACAGGCTTCTTAATCTACCACCCGCCTGGCCCCACGTCTCAATTTATCTCGAGTTTGGCAGAAAAGATTGTTCAACCGGCCTTACGCCATACTAATCTATTAGTCCTAGGCGACCTGAACATGCACTTTGGATGTGACCCTAACCCAGACGCCTTAACTCTCTGTATTGAGTTGGATACGGTGAATCTATCCCAAAGAGTTTCTACTCCAATGCACCAACTGGGTCACATTTTAGACCTAATCTTCACTAACATCTCTAAAAATAAAAGTCTTGGACCCACTAGTAGTCCCCGGGTCAGATCACTATGCGGTGCCTTTTACTATGCCGCATCAGAGGACACCCTCCAATAACACAGTGGAACACATACCCAGGAGAAGGAAATGGAATCAATTGAATTACAAAACCTTCAATGATTCCCTCTTATGTAACCCGCCCCAATTGGGGGATAATGCTAATATGGCAAACGACCAGATCAAAAAATGGATAACGGCTGCACTAGATGAAGCCGTACCATGGACATCAGGAAAAAAAAAACCCTAGAGCTCAGAAGTCCACACCCTGGTTCACAGTAGAACTTGGTGCTGCCAGGAAAGCGTGCAAGCGCCTGGAATGCATCTGGAGGAAAGACTACAGCCCTAATAGGAAAAACACCTATAGAGAGGAACTAAAAATTCCACTCGCTGATTAAAAGAACTAGATGCAATTTTTATACCAATTAAATTGAATCGGTGCATAACTCATCGAGGGAACTTTCCTCAGTTCTTAAATCTTTATCTTCACTGGATTGCACTATGACGCCTGCTCCAGCATCGGCTGAGAACTGCAATAAGATTGCACGCTACTTCTTATTTAAAGTAGCAAAAATATATGAAACCTTCCCCCTGGAAGCGCGAAGTCTCATGAGTCTTGACACTTTGCCAAAACTAGCGAGAGCGTTCAATCTCAAATAATTCATAGTCCCGAACCTGGATGATTTGAAGAACATGGCAGCGGGCATTAAGTCAGTCTCCAGTTTAGACCCTGCTCCTCTCAAGGTCTTGGCGCAAAGGCTTAATGTTAACTCTCCATTCATTCAACAACTAATATCCCTCTCCTTCAGTGCTGGAGAGGTTCCTTCGAAGTGGAAACAAGCCATTGTTTTACCACTAGAAAAAAAAGCCTTCAGCTGACTACACAGCATTAGATAATCTACACCCCATCTCTCTACTCCTGTTCTTTGCCAAAATAACAGAGAAGGTGGTAAACAACGAACTCACCGACTACATCACCGCAAATGATCTTTTTCACCCCTCCCAGTCGGGCTTTAGGGCTTCTTATTCCATGGAATCAGCTCTTCTACTAGCCACGGAAACACTAAGGAAGTGTGCGGATGCTGGTCAAACGGCCGCACTGATCCTGCTGGATTTAAGTGCAGCCTTTGACACTGTTTCGCACAGCCTCCTCTCCCAAAGACTCAATCAATGCGGGATCAAAGGAGTCGCGCTCCGCTGGCTATGTTCTTATCACCATGAGAGGAGCTTTCAAGTGTCTCAGAAACCTTTCCTCTCGGAAAGTCTGCCTCTAGTGCAAACAGTCCCACAGGGCTCTATCCTCAGTCCAACTTTGTTCAATCTGTACATCGGCCCCCTTGCAGATATTGTGGAACGACACAAGGTGACAATTGTGTCATATGCAGATGACACACAACTGATAGTCACGCTATCACAAGACCCTGCAGCCTCGGCCACTCTTTTTTTCCCTTTGCCTAGATGAGTTACCACTTGGATGGCAAAACATTGCCTCAAACTTAATGGCAATAAGACGAAGGTGCTAATTGTAGGGAAGTCGCCCTCTATCTGGTCATCTGCTTGGTGGCCCGCATCTCTGGGTCTGATCCCCACTCCCAAAAAGGTAACAAAAAATCTAGGGATCTGGTTCTACTCGGAACTAGCCTTTAATCATCAAATTAGAATAGTTGCGGGCAAGTGCTTTGTGATCCTTAAAATGTTAAGGAAACTGATTGATCTCCTCCCTCTAACAGCCAGGAAGACCATTGTGCATGCCTTGGTCACATCGCAGCTGGACTATGGCAACGTCCTATATCTAGGCACAACTAAAGGAAGTCTGGTTAGACTTCAACGCATTCAGAATGCAGCAGCCCGCCTGGTACTGGGTCTCCCTAGAAGATCGTCAGCCTCTAAAGCACTTAATACCCTTCACTGGCTACCAGTCGAGAAAAGAATCACGTTTAAAGTGATGTGTTACTGTCACAAAATCTGGTGGAATAGGGGCCCCAGTTTCCTACGTTCTTTAATTACGCCCCGTATTCCGTCTTGCACCCTTAGGCCAGGTGGAACCTCGCAAGCTAAGGTTCCCAGAATCCAGAAAGCAAGAATGGGTGCCCATTCTTTCAGCTATCTGGCTACAAAAGCCTGGAACTCTCTACCTATTCCAGTGAGAGCATGTACAGTAGAACAAAACTTTCGCAAACAATTAAAAACGTGGCTATTTAGGTTCTAGTTTCTGGCTCTTTTGTGCGGTAACTCTCCTGCCTGCTCTCTCTTCTTTGGTCTGATTCTAGCATGGGGACACACTGTTGGTGTAACCAGGCGCTTTATAAATGGTATTTGATTTGATTTGAGAGGAAAGGTAGGCCTTTTAGTTTTGGTTTCCACTTCACTAAGTGGCCTACGTTTTAAGATGTTGAGCGCGAACCCCTATTACCAGATTTTAAAAATGCACTTACCTGAGGTATGTAATATAATTTTAGTCAATTTTCATTATACTTTATTTACTATACAACCTGTGGAGATCATTGAGGATCTGGAACGTTCTTTTACTGCCTACTTTAGTAGGGAGCAGTCAACTGTTTCCATCATTTGTGTTCGGGGAGAAACACTAGGCATTTTAAGCACTCAGCTTATGGTGAGGCCTTGACAGGCTTATTCTTAAATAATAACATGTTTTTCTTCTCTGAGCTAATCAATGCAATTGTGTGGAAGCTCCAACTTTGGTAGGGAGAGGAAAAGGAAGTACAATTGATCACATTCTCCTGTCTAATGATTTCACCCCTCTATTGAAAAGGTTCGCCATGCGGCCATCGCCATTAGTTGACCACTACCCTCTCATTGTTAGCCTGGCCATTGCTTTACCATCTTCTCCTTTTTACCAGGGCTCATTAATTTTCAACATTCGAGTCAAATAAGTGGGTTTGGGAAAAATGGTCCCACATCAATCCGATACTGTTTTTAGGGATCTGCACACTAATAATAAGACAGAGATTCTAAGGTGCCTATCATAGGAGTTTGACCCAATGGGTATATGTGATAGTTTTGCCAATATTTGCAAATCAGTCGCATCAGTATTAACCTCTAGTAAGCCTGGGTCTGTTAATCACATGCAATCTTGGTTTAATCACAAATGCTCAAATGCCTATGCAATTTTTTTTTAAATCACTAGCTAGGTGCCTCTGGACCAGGTAGCGGTTAGAACTGCGAGAGTGCTCTATAAACAAGCAATTAAAAAAAGGAAAGCAGAATTTAGAACTGGAGCCTGGGAGGGCTTTGAAAGCGCTGCCCGCCCGAAGGACAACAGGGCGTTTTGGGAGATAGTAAATTAACACTTTTTTTCTGGAAAGACAATTTCAGGTATGCCACTTTATGGAACAGGTATGGGTCAAACATTTTACAGATATTTTTAACCCAATTAACAAAGGCGACAGGCTCTTACCTCGAAACGACTGTTATGTTTTGCATGCAGACCATATACATTTTAGTAAGACCATTACGGTTGAGGAAGTTCGCGCACCGATTTTACGCTCTGCCACAGGGAAAGCGGCAGGACCAGATGGGGTCACAGTTGAACTTTCTAAACATTATCTCGAATGTTAGGGCCCTCTGGCAACAAATGTTTTTAGAGTGATTGTTATGAAGGGACCCCTAGGTACTTGGAGGGAATCCATAGTAGTAGCCATATTCAAGAAATGACAAAGAGATTACCCCTCCAATTATAGGCTGATCTCGCTGCTGGATGCCCCAGCTAAAATATTTGTCAGGACAATCTTAGTAAATCTAAAAGATTGGGCTGTGGATAAATTCTTCTTTACTGAAATGCGATATGGGTTTCGACCAGGTTTGGGAACAACGGAGCAAGCCTTGAATCATACATTGGTCCTCTGTAAATATGTCAAGACCAGGAGAGGACCCTTCACATGGCGTATATGGACCTCTCCTGTGCCTTTGACCTGGTGGACAGGGACATACTATGTATTTTTTGGGTTGGGCAGGGGTTGATTCTGCATTATTACACATTGTAAAATGTTTAAACCAAGATACCCACATGAGGGTTCGATATTTCCAACTAGGTGAGTGTACTCCCCATAACCAGGTTAAAGAGGTGTCAATCAAGGTTGTATTTTAGCCCCTTTCCTATTTTTATCTTATATAAGTGCTTTAGAATTCTTTTTAACTACATGCACTTGTGACGTCCCTAAAATAGGCTTATGTTTACTCCCTATTTTATTGTACGTGGATGACGCAGTTTTATTGACACTAACCACACATGGCCTACAATTACTTTTAAATGGTTTTAACAAATTCATGCAAGAGCTGAAGCTCATGGTGAATCACAGGAAATCATATGTAATGACTTGCGGTCCAAAGAATACCCGCTCGAAGAATTTTTTTATTGGGGGAACAGAAATATTAAAAACAAAAGATTTTAATTATTTAGGCATCATTTTCAAAGACAACTTGCACTGGGATGGATTAATTACCCTGAAGAAACAGGGGATGGAGGCTTTTTGCGCAACAACTTCTAGTTTCGCCAGAAAGCTAGGACATAAGCCTGTTGCAGAAATGGTCATGTTGTACAAAAGTAAAGCTCTCAGCATGGGCACATATGGAGCTGGAGTCTAGGCGCGTATTACAACTAAGGCCTTGCCGAGACTAGAGAACACATTTTTAAATAGATTACTAGGGACCCCAAAAGCTACCCCCAGTTTCATTACTCACAGTAAACTTGGGGTGAGGTTCTTGGGATATAGGGCAGGTTTTGCCATCATCCAATTATGGACAAAGATCTGGTCTACTGAAGAATTAGGCTTCACTCGAAGCATAGTTAAGGATTGCCTGGTGCAGAATAATATGCTAGTGATTCCCTGGCTCAGATATATTAAAAATATCCTGTGTGACATAGGATTGACAGATTACTTCATGGACACTGCAAGGTCTCCCCCTCTCTTGAAAAACCAAGTAAAGAAGAAGTTTATGGCACACAAGGAGGAGGCTAGGCTCGTGAAATGCTAGACTCTGTTATGGTGCAATCATATCTTCCATTGTTAAATACTGAAGGGTTGGAGAACTACCTGACATGGGCAAAGGATTCAGAGCTCAGGTTTTATCTCACTTAGCTCCGAATGAATAGGATCCACTTTCTAGTGGCCTTTTCTATGCCTGGTACCTGGTTTCCAAGGTTACCATGTTGTCCTTGTGATGGGAGAGCCCATAAGTCTACCAAGCATTTTATGCTGTTTTGCTCTCTATATTCTGCTTTTAGGTCATGGTTATCCTTTAATAATCATCAGGAGGGCTTATTTTTCCTTCAGCGTCTTAAATCTCCAGCCATGTGTTATTCAGTTCTGAATTTTATCACACAAGCGCTGGAAGTGAGAAGAAAATATACTTTGTAATTTGAGTGATGTTAGTCTTTTAATATTGAAGTATACTTGGCGATAGCTCCTTTTAAGATGATTTTTATGAAACTTTCTTTATTTAGTGACCATAACTTTTTATTCTCTGAGTTTTGTAATGGGGGAGTATAGAAATTTCGTGATTGATGTATTATAGTTTTACTGCGATAAGATGCCTTTCTGACCCTGTTGTTATTGTGATTTTTTTGTGTTTTTATGGTCGATTGCCCAAATAAAGTTGTTTGACTGACTGATTGACTGACTGACTCTGTAGAGTCTCAAATATCCTAAAACAATATTAGTTTCTAAATGTTTACACATATGTTACACGTACATATTTTGCAACATGGTAATAGGTCATTCTTACTAATGAACAGTTTCACGAGATAATCTGACAGTTGACTGCTTTGACAAATATATTAATGAATTTACACATGCTTATGTTTAAAGAGATAATTGCACATTCATTATGCTATATTGCCTTGCTTGGTACATTAACTTGACTTCGTTCTTTGGGCATGCACTTTCTCATGATGTCTTTAAGAAGGTATTTTGTTCTAGCTCTCACTCATGTGACATTCTTGTACTTTTCCATGAGACACAAGGAGAATTGATACATGTGTATTTTGAATATTGATACTCCTATGTGAAGCAGACATTTGTGAATAGTACATGAGAAAGGTCCAGAAATGAATGGCCTATTGTGATCTAACCTGTCTGCCTGGGACGGACAGTTGTTTCCCATGTTTGGAGTAGGAACATTCTCAACTGTTTCCACTTTTGCTCCTTATGAGTGGAAGATTACCTTATGGATGCCTAATGGTAATGGTAACACAGTAGGTGTTACATCCAGACTGGTGAACTCTAATATCGAATTCCCTTCAGAGGAGAGGAGCTCTTTCGGCTGCCACTGCTGCTGTTGCTACTTCTGCTTTTTCTCTTGTGTGGATGGAGTCTTGATGCGACTACTTCTCACTTCCCCTATGGTCAGCTGGGCTTTCTGACAGACCACTTGCCTATACCAAGAACTTTGCAGACTCCTTCTTGCCCTTAAAACGGCAGGAATGTCTTGCTTAAGCGGACTTTCTTTGGACTCCTGGCCGAACACATATATAGTAATGTCCTGCTTAGATTCCCTTTGAGCTGGCTAATTTGAGCCTTCTTTCCCAACTTATTTCTTACAATGGACAATGAGAACTTTACCCTTCTCAATGCAAGTCTTTGAGGTTATGGTACCAATAGCAACTAAGCAATTAAGTTTTTATGAAATCGAGAACACCCCCTTACTCCCTACCTCGGGAAGGTCCAAAATGTTCTTTTTTTTCAAATGTTGCATCTTTCAACTATTTCTCACATTTGGATATGGATCATCACTTTGGGAGCTAAAATGTAGGGGGCCGATTCACAGAACTAATCTGAGACAAAATCCTAAACTTACTACTTTTGGTATTCACAGAAGGCACTTACGATTTTTGGTATTCACAGAATGCACATACGACTACTAACTTTACGTCCGCACTCGGGCTGGAATTTCCGCACCCAGAGCGGAAATCCTGCATTTGTGCCGGGATTTCCGCTCCCGGGCCAGAATTTCCGCTTACGGGCCGGAATACCCGCACTCTGGCCGTTGATCATTTTCCTCAAGGGTAAACACCTGTCCAAGTGCCTACCATCCCCCACCATACATCAGCTGACACACTGCAGCCAATCCCAGACCTGCAGCATGTATGAATGCAGAGCAGACACACACAAACTCTTTCAACATGTCGCTGAATGTGTTTGTTGCTCTGCCCCTTGCCATGCGGCAAGAAGACTTGAGGAGGAGGAGGAGGAGAGTAGAGAGGATCTTCAGACAAAGGATCAACCTATTTGGGATGTCCAGCCAAGATGTCAGGGCCAGATACCGTTTCCCTCCAGAAGTCATCTTGGAGATGGTATGTGAGTGGGAGCAGCTCCCATGCCATTCCAGCCTATCTCAAGATCCTTTCTGCTCTCCATTTCTTTGCCACTGGGTCATTCCAAAGGGTCTCCAGTGACCATGTGGGCATTTCCCAGGCAAGCCAGTCGCGGTGCTTGCATCAGGTACTGAGATGCATCACTGCAAGAGCCCACCACCACATACGAATGCCCCATACACTGGCCATGAGACAAAGGGCAGCTAGAGATTTCTATCTCATTGCTCGCTTCCCACGTGTGCTGGGTGCAATTGATTGTACCAATGTGGCCCTTCAGCCACCCCGCCGCATTGCACACATCTTCTGCAACAGACACCGATGGTATTCCATCAATGTGCAAGCTGTCTGTGATGCTAGTGGGAGATTCATTGATGTGCATGCAGTGTTCCCAGGCAGTACCCATGACAGCTTTGTATTCCGCATGTCACCTCTTGCCCGGCGGATTGCTGCGGGAGAATTTGGCAACATATGGCTACTGGGTAAGTACCAAGCACTAAAAATGAGGGATATATGTAATTGAAATGTCTGAATGCCACCTTACATTAACAACTATTGTACAATAAGAATCATAAAGCAACATACACGGTCTCAACAGACACTACATGTACCAAAGTATAGATCATGTCCTGTGTAAATCAAAGAGGGAAATGTAACCAATTGCCCTTTCTTCCCTCCTCAGGCGACGCTGGGTATGCACTCTCCCCATAACTCCTCACCCATAACAGACGTGCAACCACTGTACCTCAGCGTAGGTACAATAGGGCACACATACGGACTCGCGCCATCATAGAGCGCACTTTTGGTCTGTTGAAGTCGCGATTCAGATGTCTTGACCGTACAGGGGGTGTGCTGATGTACTCCCCTGAAGTCGTGTGCAAGATCCTATTAGCCTGTTGTGTTTTACACAACATAGCTTTAACGCATGGTTTACACATACCTCTTGCACCTCGGCTAGCTCTGAATCCGGGAAACCGGGCCATTGCACATAACCGAGGTAGGGTATGCAAGTCCGTGATCGACTGGTTGCCACGTTTTTCACATGAACAACCTGTTGTGTGATGGACAAAATGTGGTTTACAGTCTGTTGTCAATGATGAAAGTTGGATAATTACTACTCTGTCCAAAAATTTCTACCCGAGACTACTTTGCGAGCCACACCAACTGCATGTAAACCACAGCTGTTGACATGAGTCAAAAGATGGACCGTACACCAGGTCATGTGCCCATGTCAGCGATCAGTGTAGTGGATGTCCCTAAGGAATCTATTGACGCAGAGGAAAAAATTTACATGTTCTGAGAGACCTTCCTGGACCTTATGAGGATGGGTTTCTTAATCACAAAAGGGCATAACTATTGCATTCTCAGAGTCTTTGCCCTCAACAGATTTGACTCCCCCACAAATGATGGGCCCACAACGTGAGTGACGATGTTATGGGTGAATCTGGCACTATGTGTCTGGGATACACAGCACTGCTTCCCCCCAATTTTCCGTAACACAACTCTTGTGTTGAGCACTAAATATGGACTACATGTACCATAATGCAAAGTAGTAGAAAAGTAAACTGGGGTTTGATGTTGTGCCAGCCCCCCCCCCCCTTGTCCGAGCCAAAATGTCATTAAATGGTCTGTTCCGCCTTTTTTTACATGTCTATAATTCTCTCTTGCACTGTCATTTCAGGTTTCTCCACTACAGAACAGCAGGATGGCAGTGGATTTGATCTGTGATTGTGGATAAATCAGAATGAATACAAAATGGCTGTCAACTACTTCCTGTGATGTATTTCCTGTCTCCCACTTCCTGTATATCATTACCTGTATGAAATAATGATTTCTGGTTCAATTTTGGAGATTACGGCCCGAGAACGTAATTTCCGGTTCCGGAGCGTGCGACACGCATGCGGACCAGACGGTCCGGAACCGGAAATTACCTTTTCGGGTCGTAATCTCCGAAAATAAACCGGAACCCATTATTTTATACAGGAAGTAGGAGACAGGAAATACATCACAGGAAGTTGTTGACAGCCATTTTGTGTTCATTCTGAGTCATCCTCTCTCACAGATCAGATCCTCTGCCATCCTGCTGCTCTTTTCAAACTTATTTCCCCCAAAATGGCAGAGGGTTATGAGGAGAAAGCACCCCCTTTCACTGAAAGGGAATTAGACATTTTGGCTGAGGGGGTGCTGTCCAAATATCCTCAGCTATATTGGGGGCCAGAGTACCAGCTGAGCAATGCAGCCCGGGCCAGGCTATGGGCCGACATTGGTGAGCGCTGCAGTGCAGTGTGTGTTCACACCAGGAATTAGAGGACATGCTGCAAGCGCTGGGAGGACCTAAAACGCTGGGTCCGGCACAAGGCAGAGGAGCTACTGGGCAAGTCTTCCCAGCACCATGTGCATCGTCCTCACCTCTCCCCACTGTACAGGAGGGTCCTGCGTGCAGCTTGGCCGACCCTCCATGCTCAGCTGGAGGAGCATGAGCAGCAGAGACCTGGTAAGTGCATTATATGCAATATGTGTCTGGAAGTATGATATGAGTGAAGACAGAGCTGTACCATTGTGTGTCCCATGCCTCCATTCACCTATTCTGTGTCTATGCAGCTGTCATCATGAAGCAAAAGGCTCACTGTTGCATATGGACTGTACAGGGCAAGGTGCATTCTGGGAGTTGTAGTTTCTTCATGACCACTGGGGAATTGAGCCACACACGTGCATTTGTACTGAAATTTGCACTGCTAGCACCACTAACAGTGAACCAAGGGAATCATAACTGATGTGTGCATTGGATGAGGAATGGTACAGACACTGTCCAGTGTGTGTATGAGAGGCCAATGGGTATTGGATGCGGTGACTTACATTGCATTTGTTGAGTTTGGGTTCTGATTGAGACAGATCATCATGTGCCATGGAGTCAAGACAGACTTTGAGATCCTTGCCTCACTCTTAAGTGTTTCCAATTTTGCCAAGTGTGTCCACTGACACACGTCTTACCCTCAGTGGCTTGTATGCCATTTTTCATGTACAGGTAGCTGTAACAACGACCCACTACTGTTCACCGGTGCACAGCACTACCTTATCAGTCACCGAAGCCAATATGTGGCACTGGATTGTCAGCATTTGTGAGGGAATATCAAAAGGCTAGACTCACAACGTAGCAAACCAAATAGCCCAGACCCCATGTGGATGTGTGACCCACAATCGGCATTTGTCTTGTCCCATACAATGCTACCCAGCAGATAACATTTGTCCAGACGTAAAAGTGCTGAGACTCCATATCACAGGCCCTTTTCAATACCATCTGGACTCTCTCTGATCTCCTTTTGTAGACTGGGTTTGGAACCTGCCAAAGTAGCAGTGACAGGACACACAGATCACAAGAATGCCAAAGTTGAGGGTTGGCCAATACAGTTGTGTAAGCCGCAAATAATCTCGTGAGATGTCCATGTCAGACTCAAATCAGGAGATGACAGTGAACATACACGTAATGTAAGCTCATAAACACTGACAACTGTATAGTGTGATCAGAGGAAAACAAAGTCTGACCTTGGCTCATCTAGGTATGTGTCTTGTCCTGACGTGTACAATCCCTACATCATGATTTTTCTTACATTTCAGTGGGCTCAGCTGGCCAAATGGAACAACAGCAGGACACGGTTCAGAGCAGGACACCTTTGGTGCGCCGGCGGCTACGACCTCTTTCAACAAGTGAGGAAGAAGAGGATGAGGCAGGACCCTCAAAATCAGGAGGCCGGGGGATTGCGCCCACCCAGACTGACCAGGAAGACAACCCTAGTGCTAAGGACCGAGTGGAGGCTGTGGACATTGAAGTGGGAGGGGAAGAACTGGACACCTCTGGCCAGGGGGGGTGGAGAGCTTACTCTCCCCCGGACCATTCACCAGTAAGTTTTGTTGAGGTGTCCCCGGGGCAGGCCACTACCCAACCTGGGCCTGCCATCACCATCTCCCTAACTCTAGAGGCCCCCATTCCATCGTGCCTCCAGCTGCATCCCCTGCAACCTGTCCCCCTCATCGTAACTGCCAGGTCGACCCCAACATTGGCTCCGAACCTGAGGCACCACACCCATCATGTTCCACCCAAACCCCTCCCTGTGTTGATCCTTCTGTGGCTGTCCCAGAGGACTTGATGTGGGTATGTGAGGGTCAGCCAGACATGTCCTCTCGCATCATGCTGCAGATGTGTCTAGAGATACGCATGATGCGAGAGGAAATTGCCGGAGCTCTGGCCACCCTCACTGCCAGTGTCAATTCCCTGGCTGCAGCCATGTCGTCTTTTGTTTCCCACACCACCGTCAATATCTCCCCCTGTCCATTGCCCCACACTCCCCCCATACTCCTCGTGTGTCCCGACCCTGTGTGGTGCCTGTTCCTGCACCGGCCAGCCATGTGCCCGCATCGGACTCGGAGGATCTGGACATTGTGGTATTAGAGGATGACCAGAAGGACACTTGACCTGTTGGACAGAATTTTCTTTGTGGACAATTATTTACTTTTCCCCTTGTAAATAGACTGGTTCCCCTGACGCTCCCTGACGTGTTATATTTTTGTTGCCCCACCCCAATCCAAGTTCCCTTCTTCTGTATTAAGAACATCATTTGTTTTGCTTTCTCCCTTCCAAACGGACTGTTGTTGTTTTTCAAATCACACACTTCTATTTACATTAAATATATTTTTGAATCCTACTTTCTTTAACTTGTTTAACTTCATTGTGAATGTCTTGTACAAAATATGGACATATATTTTGTGAGTCATCTGCTCTGCACATTATGGCTTGTTGCAATGATGGGGTTACACTTGTAAATGTGTCACACACATACATCCTCACATCTCTAGGCCACCAAAATTGGTATACATTTGCCTATCAGGACATGATACGCAACAGAATCTTGACTTGTGAAGATAATTACTTTTTATTTACACATATTCACAGTGGTCAATTAGTTTTTGGGATGTTGTCAATGGGGATCGTGCTTGTGACTTCGCAATTTCGGAGGTGATGATTGCTGTGAGGGATCATGTCTGGGTTGTCGCCTACGTGTAGGTGGGTGTTGTGCATGTGCATGTACAGGGTGAAGTTCATGTGCAGGGGCAGATGGTGTATGTACAGTTGGTGTTTGTGCGTGGACAGGGGCTGGTTGTGCAGGTGGTGGGAGTGCCTGTCCGGGTGTGGTGGTGGTTGTGCAGGTTGTGGGAGTGCCTGTTCAGGGCGCGGTTGTGGGTGTGTACCATTGCTGTGGTCCTGTGCAGTTGGTGGTACAGGTGTGTGGGTGTGATGTGCCGCAGGCAGATGTGATGGCTCCCCTCCCTGCGTTGACCGTGAAGAGAGACTTTGGATCACTTTCAGCATGCCCGCCATCATCTTCATGGCCAAGGCATGGTGTCTTGCCATCTCTTCCCTTTGGATGGATATCATGTCTCTGATATTCTTGGACATGTCTTGTCAAGTTCTATCCATCCTATCCAAAACATGGGTCAGTCTGTCCACCACCTGAGGGATTTGGAGCAGGGCCTCAGACATGTCTGACAGGGTAGCCCCTATGGCACGAATGTCCTGCCTCACATCTGCCTGCTGTTGGAAGAAGTCCTGCTCCCACTGGCCACCATAGCCAGGTGCAGGCCCTCTCTGCAGGGGTCGGCCATGGATGAGACCAGCAGGTCCAACAGCAGGGGGGAGGTGGTGGCAGGTTGAAGCATGTGGACAGGAGAATGGTGCCCAGGGGATACCTGTACCACAACAGGGTTGGTACTTCCCCCAGATGGTGGAGAGGATGCCTGGGATATACAGTATAGGGAGGAGCGTGTAGGGGAACCACCATGTCTGTCCTGGATGTGAGGGCTGTGAGGGAGTGATGTCTGTGTTGGGATGCGTGTGAGCTGTGGCTGGTTAGCTCTATGTTGGGGACAGGCAACCTTTTGTTTTGGAGAAGGCTGAGGCACTTTGCTGGGCGGAGGGTGTGATGCCTTGCAAGATTTGGGCAATGTGGGAAGATTTCTGTCCATGGCATCAGAATCGTCATCCCCGGAGAGGATGGACATATAGTCACCATCATCTTCCAATCCTTCAGCCCCAGGTACTTCCTCCTCCTCCTCCTCCTCTTGCACAGTACTTGCAGCTGACATTACTACCTGGAGGAGCAGTGGATTTTCCCCTCTGATTGCCCGTCGCCCAACACTGGTGGAAGGTTCGTTCTCCTCATCATGCCCTGGAACACAGACGTTGCAACCGTATAAGTAATTGACCTAGCATAAGATGTGGTGCAACACAAGGGTTGGATTAACTGTACTTTGCATCAACAGATGACGTACATGTGACCTGGTTTGGGTACCCCTACAAGTGACAGCTCACACCATAGTACTGAGGTGTTAAACGGAGATGTACATTGCACAAGCAAACTCACCAGCTCCAGCCCCAGCTTTCTGTCCCTTTGCGATCCCCCCTGATGTCAACTGCTGAACCTTGCTCCTCATAGGTTTTGTTGACGAAGCGGTCCCCGATCTAGCATCTGGAGAGGGAAGTGACACCATACTCAATGATCTGCATTACTAATTTACAAACAGGCACATGTGACACTTATAATATGTATGTAACTTTGTAAACAACGACTGCAGATTCTATGCAGAAGGGGATTTTGATCTTTGTCATGGCTTAGTAATCTATGATAGGGAAACACTTCACACCACAATTACCTGATGGACAAGTGCGAGAGGGTTTCACTGCTGAAGCCAGGATGTCATGCATTCCCCGGGATGGTGTTGTACGCTGCACTGGTGTCATCCTGTCAGCAGCTGTGATAAGACATACATGTCCCTATTTAAGTACACGAGATGGTAGCTATGAGCTAACATGTACATGTCATTCTCAATGACCATTGACAGGATATTCATGGCCAATGTGCAGCATGTTTACCTCATGGACTTTACATGTGGGCCCCTGGTCACAAGCAGCAATTGCCAGCTGTTAACTCCACACAGCACTGACATCAATGAGATGACACATCAACAAACTTGTATGAGAAGGTTACTGATATTTCAAGGAAGGGGATAAATGATCAGGACTCCTCCACATTACATTGATTACACCTTCACCATTATGACTAACATGTTTCATGAGTATAATGTTGTCTCTTGACAAGTCGAAAGGAGTGTACAACACCAGGCTGACCAGTATCACATTTGCACATCAGTTCAAACATTGCATTGCAGAGTTCATGTGTGAGATGTGCAATAGTCAGGTACATAATGTGGCTCATTTGTGCTTCCCTACCCATGAAGTCACAAAGCTCATTTTGGAATGAGAGATCACACATTTGTTATGTTCCTCCTTTGAGTGTCCTCTGTTCGCATACTCCATTTCCAACATCATGGTAGTACTTAGCTGACAACGGATGATGTTTTGTACAGCAGACATCCTAACCTCATATGTCAACCACTCACTTATATATGTGAATACAGTAGAAGAGGAGGCAAGCAGAATGCAACATTTGACTAGAATCCCATATTGTGGGTAAGTTGAGAAGCTTTGATGGTTGCCGCCTGCACTGGATTTGCGTTGTGCTTTTCAGCCAAGTTAATTGAAAAATTCACTTCCTGAAGATTCACCTTAGCAGCCCATACACCCATCTCAAAAGAACCCAACTGGCATCAGTGCGAGCCTCATCCACACCAATTTCAGTATGATTTTACCATTGATATTTTGCAAGAGAGTTTTCATATCATTGAATTACAATCCAGTTGTGTGTAGGACACTTCATATGGCACCATGTACTATTTTTATGTCTATTCTGCACTCACTTGGCATACATTTTGTGTCATCCTTTCAGTAGCCACCATGGTGTGATCTGGTATGTGGTTAAATGCCATGTGTAAGCATATTGTGATGCAGTACAACACATACAACATACAGTGGAGATTAAAGGCACATTTCATGAGCATTCAGGTACATTATTCTTGGGTTTACTTACCATGTCCCAGCACCTGCCCAGTGTGTGGTCCCTGACCAGATGTCACAGCCAACCTTGTTGCAGAAGTCAATGTGGGTGTTGGAATCTGGGAGGACATCATTGGACCTACAATGATAAGTGTGTTTGCAACTTTACATTTCTGCTGCCACATGTGATGCACTCAATTTCAGGCACAAAGGATAAGCACAAGCAGTTGTGGGCACTACCGTTGAAGAAGTGTGTAGCACTAAATATCATGAGTGATCCCACATTTAACTTATAATGGCCCCACTGCCTAGAAGCAACGTCTATCAAAATGACACGACTACAAATCCTGAAGTAAGGTCCACTATCGTGTTTTGTTAATGGCCAAAAACAAGCCATCCAATGAAAACATATATAACCAGCTGGGTGGACTGGACAATTTCATGTATTGAAAAAACATTCTAAGTTGGACAGTGGATGCATTCTCAATACTCCTGACAATTGTATCTCACTTCTTGTTCATCATTGTCATATTTGTTAACATTGGATTTCTTGATTTAGTCTACAAAAACAATTACAATATAGTGGGGACTCCTTTTTGACTTGTTGTGGCACTGGATTCCAGGATTGAGTTCCCAGTTCTGGAAATGTTGGTGGAATACATGTAATGTTCCCAAATCACAAAGGTATGATGAGCCTAGATATATTATATTTTGTCTTTCGCTATTCACAAATGTCATTTGCTAAAGGTAAATGTCCATTAAGAACTCCAATAGTTGTAAAGCTAGTTTTTCCTCTCTGGTTACCTTTGATATTCGGGCCCTATATGTCCCTCTGTTGTCTGCTAACAATGTATGCATTTTGACTATCTCCTGACCAGTTTGACTTACCAGTTAGTGAGGGTGGTAAGCGTTGCTCTGGATGATGTTGTTCCCTCCCAGAAGATGCAGGGACCTCTGCTACTGTGGTTGTCTGTGCTCTGGCTGAATGTGTCAATAGGTGAGAAGAGAGAAAAGTCACCAAATGGAAAATGTACATGTGGAACATGTCAGACGTTTCCTCATATCTTCTGCATGCTAACAGTATTGTGAAGTACTGCCACGGCCAGTGCAGGTAGGAGCAGTGGGGCATTGGGGATGTAATGGCGTGGCAGGGTGGGAAGTAGACAACGGAATATGTGAATGAAATGTTTTGAAATAAGGATTCTCTCACCTTCTGCTTTGTGATTTTGGCAGGCACAAGGTGAGTTACTTTTTAGATAAATCGTATTTATTTTCCCTATTCCATTGTCAGTTGATTTTCCTCTGCACCGCAACCCCCACCTCATTACGTTCTTGACTGACCCATCTGCATCTGGATAAGTAGAAGGGACACTTTGTCAATTGCTACTTAACAGTGTTGGGTATATACGGCAGCAGTACTGGGACCATGTTTTAAGTAGTGGGCAAGGGATTTGCCATTTCTAATACAAAGGATTCTGGGACTTGTGGTGCAACATACAGAGGGAAACACATGAGCCTCTGACTAACTATATTTTTATATAAACTTTGGACAACTTCCTTACTCACAATGGCAGTGCAACACAGACAATCTTTTCAAATACTTATTCTTGTCATCCCATTTACCTGGTACCACGTTGCGGACATCACTCACAGGCAGCCCATGGAGCATGTGGGGGTGGATTGTAGTGATGATATCCTCCTCAAGTGGGGTGAGATGTAGGCGGGTTCCAGATTGTGGGGCACGGAGAATCCTGTTCAACTCGATCCTGGAGTACTTCTCCTTCACCCTTGTCTTTTCGTCCTGCCACTTCTTCTTGATGTCCTGGACTGTGGGCCTCTCCTCCCCCAATGCTGTGACAGCAGTGGCTAAATGCTGCCATAGAGCTGCCTTCTGTGTGCCACTGGTGCAGTAAGGTGGGAGACCATATAGGCGTTTGTGGTGCCTCACAATGAACTCCACAATCATGGTGGTCTCCTCAGTAGTGAAGTTCTTCTTCCTCCTCACTTGGTACATTTTCCTCTAGCGATGAACAGCGAATGAAAACAGGAACTCTCTGTGGCCAAACCTGGTCCTTGAATGTGTGCTGCTTTTATATGGTTTGTGGTGCTGGTCTTGCAGTTAGTGTTAATTGACTTCGGCTGGAGCATAGTGGGGGTTGGTAGGCACTTGAAATGATCATCAGGCCCAAATGCGGGTATTCCGGGCCAGAAGCGGGTATTCCGGCCCGGGAGCGGAAATTCCGGCCCGGGAGCGGAAAACCCAGCACAAATACGGGATTTCCGCTCCGGGTGTGGAAATTCCGTCTGGAGTGCGGAAATTCCGGCCCGAGTGTGGACGTAAAGTTAGTAGTCGTAAGTGCATTCTGTGAATACCAAAAATCGCAAGTGCCTTCTGTGAATACCAAAAGTAGTACGTTTAGGATTTTGTCTCAGATTAATTCTGTGAATCAGCCCCAAAATGTTTAAAGTGATTTTTGTGCTTCCAGGGGGGGGCTAAGCACATGATTTGGAGAATAGATAAAAGTCAAAGAAGCATTTCATGTTCAAGCGAAAACGCAATTGATAACACCCGCCCCTTATTCCATACCTCCAAAATGTCCAAAATGGTCTGTTTTCAGGGGACGTGGCCAAGATGGCGGTCAGGTGAGACGTGCCGTCTAACCTGTACGACTCCGCCAAGCATTAGCTGCAGACAGCGCTGTCCTGCCGACTCCTCAGCACAAGGGAGTAGCGCCCAAGAGCGGGGGAAGTCTTCCCCTTGAAGATGAGAGCCCGCCAGTAGCTGAGGTAGCCCAGCGGTGGGTCCCGAGTTTGGGGCCTGCTGGCCACGTGGCAGGCTGGCGGCAGAAGCAGGAGGGGGCATCGGCCGACTGGAGTGAGAGGGTGAAGAGGCTGCGGATCAGTGACCACTGACGCTGGATGTGTAGCCCGGCCGGCTCAGGGGGCTGCTCTGACCGTCCCGCGTCCCGGATCGAAGGAGCATTTTTGGAGGGAGAGAGGAGCCCCCCTACTATAACGAAGGCCCAGGTGCAGCCGGAGTAGCCTGACGGTGGTTCGGGGGGCTGAGGCCTGCCGGCTGCGGGGCCTGTGAGGTGGTGGTGCTGATGAGGGCCAGCGGCCTCCCTGTACTTATGTAGGGGCCTGCTTTTGGCAGTGTCCTGCAGCGGCTGCGAGACCAGACGAGCCCTGGGAGAGGCTGTGATGGTGTGGAGGCAGACGGTCCTCAGACCTTGCGGTGCACGAGAAGGAGGTAGTCTGCACCACTACTTTGCCAGTACAGCGGGGGATGAGAACATTGAGGCAGTGTGACCCCCTCATCCCCAGCACTCTTGCAAGTAGGCTGGAACGAGCGGGGACCCTGGGTCGGGGGTTTCCCACCTAGTGCAGGGCAGTGGAGGAGAGGCGGCCCAGGAGTGGCCCAGAGCTGAACTAGACCCTGACTGTGGTAGCTGTAGAAGGGCGGTGAAGATGTGGCCCTACTGAAGAAGGAGGAGGCCCTGCCGGTCCCCACGACACGGAGAGATTACCAGGGGCAGTGGCCTCCACCAAGTACCCAGCGCCTGGATTTTAGCTTCTCTTTCCTTGGATGTCCCCCGTTGGGGAGTAGTTGCCTACTCTCGGTCCCCGGAGGGAGAGTACAGGGGGCTGGCTCCATTCCTGGAATCGAATAGGCCCCGGGCGCTATTGAAGGGCAGACCCTTAGGTTTTGGGACACTCCAGGGTCATTCATTGAAACGGCAAGCACTGAGGACGGGGCTTTGAAAGAGAATGGACCCTCTAGAGGTCTGTTGGAGATCTCGGTCTGCTGTGGTGTTGCTGACGGATGGGCTGGCTGCCAGGCTGCTGGGCACCCTGAGTGCTCCTGACTCGCAGGGTCACAGCCCCAGGGGGCATCACAACTTTCTGGACTGAACTCTGTGATTGACTAGCGCTCCCTCACAGGTTGTGCCTGATAGAGGTGATTTATACGCCGTTTTTTGCATTTGGAGGTGGTTCTGGAACCGGAACCGTGAGGGCCCTGGCACTTCTGGGTCGGATGGGCTGATTGGTGACCCGCACCATGTCTGTTGTGCGCTCCAAGAAAGATCAGACTCTGAGAGACCTGCTTACTGAGCCAGCGGCTGCCAGCGCTTCATCTAAGTCACCCTCGCCTGACAATGACCACCAGGCGGAGGCTGAGGAAATGGATGGGCCGGCCATGAAAGCTTTCATAGCATCCCTTTGTGAGGGCTTACAAGCTATGCAGATGCAGCTTTCTGCAGACTTAAAGGAGGTGCGTCGAGACTTGGAGGAAGTGGGAGACCCAGTGGCCACGCTGGAGGACCGCGAATCTGGAAGAGATGAGGAACTGAAGAGTATGCAGCAGGAGATCCTCCGGTTGAAGAAACAACAAGTAGAGCTTAAGGCACATGCGGAGGGCTTAGAAAACCGATCCTGTTGGAGCAATGTCCATATCTGATGGGTGCCGACCCAAGCCGAGGGAGAGGATCTGAGTGGCTACATTGGGGCTTTGTTTTGACACATTCTGTGGTAGCCCGAAGAAACGGATATTCACTGGACCGGGTCCATAGAGTTGGCTTGCCCAGAACTGGAAACGCACCTCCTGCGGACATACTTGCGTGTGTGCATGACTTTCAAATTAAGGAATCGATCCTTCGCCGGGCAAGGGAGGCCAACACGGTCCAGTTCAGGGGCCATACTCCGATATTGTATATGGACTTGTCCGTGATTACTCTCCACTAGTGCAGAGAATTTCACCCGGTCACGAGACACCTCATGGAGAAAGGGATATCGTACTCATGGGGGCACCCCTTCCGCCTCATCTTCCGATACAAGGGCAGGCTACGGCAATTGAGATCCCTTAGCGAGGCCCTTAAGGTTGTGGGCCTTAAGGAAGAGGCGGCTCCAGAGGTGAGGCCCGATTCACCGGATGACAAATGATGCAAGTAGCACCAATGGAGCAAGGCAGAGAAAACCTCTGGGAGACACAAACCGGACACAGCCACCATGGCTAAAGAACGGCCGGCGATGCTCACCACTTTAGCCGGCTCGCCAGTAATGCAGGAAACTCCCTGAATTCCCAGAAGACTACCAGGCAGGAGGGCTTAGGGCGGACAGAGTCAGAGAGGCATGCCAATTGCGCAGATACTCCTCTTCAGCTATTTCATCTGGGAGCTGTGATCCCTCAGTGAGGGTATTCAAATTGTTTGCCTAAGTCCCGACTGACCAACATTCTGTGCAAAATCTTTTATTCTTTTAGTCTTCTTGCATTTCCTACTATGTCTCCATCAAAGGCACGCTGTCTGACATGCTCTTCCCCTTGAGACATGCCTAGGGAACTAAAGATACTCAGCCTTAATGTTCGGGGGTTAAATAATTGAGTAAAGCATGCAGCAGTACTGTCTCTTGGAGCGCTCGGGGGGAGACATATGTTTACTTCAAGAGATTCACCTTATCCCAAGGACACCACTCTCATGCACTCCCGTTGGTTTTCCTGCCAGCTCTGGTCCTCGGGCCCCACTAAGAAGAATGGGATAGCTATCCTTTTCTCCCAGACGTTTAGAGGCATGCTTATTTCTACGATAGCGGAAACAAAGGAGTGCCTCCTAGTAGTGCGCATACAGTGGGGCTCGGTTTCCTTCACCCTGGCTAATATTTATGCCTCGAATGAACAACAAGAACCCTTTATTCTCAATATGCTTGCAATGGTACTTGCGACTTTGGATGCAGCAGTGTTGATAGTGGGGTATTTTAATTTGGTTATGGACCCCACTCTCGACCGCTCCAGCCCGCGCTCTTCTCAAGCAGGAGCCTTCTCATATGAAGGCCTTCGTTGGCTGATGGAGGGGGGGGGCTCTGCGATGTCTGCCGCCACCTGCACCCTTCATTGAGGGAATACGCCTTTTATTCAGCAGCACATAAATCATATGCGCACATTGACCATTTTATTACATCCCCCACACTCACTACTAGGGTCAGAGACGCAAGCATAGAGCCATGATCTCTTTCGGAACATGCTTTTATGGATTTTAGTGGCCGAATAAAGTTTCTTTGAACTTGAAGTATTTCTCACATTTGGATGTGGATAATCACTTTTGTAGCTAAAATGAGCATAGTTTAAAGAGATTCTCATGCCTCCAAGGTGCCTAATTACAAGATTTGGTCTTAGGTAAAAGTGAATGAAAATGGCCAATTTGCTCACTTTGAGGCCCTAAAAAGTATTTTATTCACTTAGGGAAGTGATATAAACAACATTTTGGAGGCATTTCATGTTCAAGCGTATTCGTCCGATTTTTTATGAAGTTGATAACACCCCCCTTTATGAAATACCTCAGAACGGACCAAAATGGTTTGTTTTCAAATGTTGAATCTTTCAACTATTTCTCAAATTTGGATGTAAATCATCACTTTTGGTGCTAAAATGAGCATGTTTAAAGTGATTTTCGTGTTTGCAGGGGGTCTAAACACAAGATTTGAGTATGGGTAAAACTGAATGAAATTGCCAATTGGCTTACTTTGACACCTTAAAAAGTGGTTATTCACTCCGGAAAGTAATAGAATCAACAGTTTTGCTGCTGTGGAGTCTGGTGAGGCCAGAGATATTATAGCATGTACCATTAGAGTGGGGAGCATCTCTGGAGGCCCGCCAACAGGCCCTGTGAGCAGGGCACCACAGGGGGAGCCCTGACGGTTCTTCAGCATCTCATCGGTGAAATGCCCTGAGTCTATCTACAGTGGCTTTGTGAAATGCTCCCTGTAGCAGAGTGTTAGCGGGGTCCAGGGTGGCATTGTTGGGGGGACCCACAGTCCTCTCAAGCCAGCAGGTAGAGGTAATCGGCCCAGGGAGGCATGTATAGTCCCATTAGTCAACCTAGGTTTGTGCATGGATGACTTAGCACAATCATCAGGGCCATCATGTGCACAGAGACAGGTGTTGGTGCCGCTGTGCTCGGCTACAAGAGACCCATCTTACCCCCAAATAGATAAAGTGAGGCACGTCTCGTCAGAGTAGACACGAGCAGTTTCTGGTATTGCTAGCATTCCCTTACCGGGGAGGAGGCATTTTGGGGGAAAAGTCATTCCAGTGCCTGGCATGGGCAACAACAGCATTTAGCCGTGTGGGCTCTTTGTTCTTTGTATGTTGTTTGTTTACCACCTGGATGCTGCTGCTCAAAGAGTTTCCTACTCTATGTTCTTCTGGGGATCAGCAGTGAAGTCTTATTCGGCATCTGGTCTCAACACTGTCCATCCTGGGTCAATGTAAGGAACTCAACCCAATTGTGTGAGAAGTGCCACTTTGCAACATCTTACTGTGTATTGCATGTTCAATTACTTTTTAATGCTTAGCTTCTCTCTCCAGAACTCACTTCACCTCCTGGCTGAGAGTCAGTCAGCTTAATGCTCTGCTAAGAAACAACAGTGCATACTGAGTAGTCCCAATGTCCCACAATACATCGAGTGCTACTGTGGTTTCTCTTTCCCTTCCCTTGTGTGCTTGATACCTTCAGATATCCTTAGGAATCGGGCTCCAATATAGGGAAGAGTAGAAGAAACACCTCTTTATAAAACACTACATCACAACAAAAATGTTCTACCTTTTTTCAGAACTTAGCTATTTGTTGATTGTATTTTTGCCTTTGATCCTATACTCTACACTACTGCCTTCCAGCTACGTTTGTGCTACATAATTACTGCATGCATGCATACACACACAAGACAGACAAAAATCACAGAATAGAGCAAACGAAAGTATATATTTAGTAATTATTACTTATAACATATACACATTCGCACTTTCTTGAATCTGCTGTACAAAGCAAAATAAATATATTTGTTTTAAGGTACAAAATCAAAATTACAACATAGTATCTGTTGGAAAACGCAAAAAATATAATTCTATTCTTAAATGCAAAGTTACACATTGTGGTATCAGTAGTACAAATGTATATAAATAAATAAATATTTGTTATAGCATCCATAAATTCACGCTGGTATATGTTCTACAAAGCAAAATATATATTTCTTTTTTTACAAGATGTACAACATTGCATATTCTAGTGTCTGTAGTATAAATAATAGATTTTCTTATAACATACATAAAATCATATATTCTGTTATCTGATCTTCAAAACAAAATATATTTAATATTATCTTGTTATAAGTCTTTCTGGGCTTTGTTGTAACATCTGTAGCACAGGAAAGTTAAATTCTTTTAATCTACTGGCACTTGATGTTTATCAATGCAGGCCAAGTGGAACCACAGGTTGTAACCATCACAAGCCATCTGAAAAGAAAAATAATTTAGAATGAAACAGGTATTAGTTTTATGGATACGTACTTAAATTTTAATAGTGTTTACTGACTTTTAAAATGGGAATTCAAGGAATGAAGCACCCCCACACTCTGCCACTGCAAGAAATTTCACACAGAAGAACTACATGGATAAATAATGCTACTTCTATTGTTAATCTGCAACATATATTTGGATGTTCTGAGATTAGGTTAACCAATGGAGAGATATCTATTATGTGCTTAAAAAGAGGGTTGTCTCCCATGGATCACTACAGTTTTGAAACTCAAAATCTTAATTGCCTTGACAAATATTTTTCAATTGGCACAAGATATGCAGGCAGCCATTCCATGCCTCCTGTTGTTGTCCTCATAAGAAGCTGTTGTGACATAGCATCCCTCATTGGCAAACTTACTCTGAATTTTAAATTCTTAGACATCCAGAGCTGAATCAGACATGAAGGCAACAGGTTGGTAATCAAATGTAGTCTGTGTTAAGAGAATGCATGTTATAGGTAAATTGTACACATGGTCCGTGTGATAGCTTGCCTTGAGACTAGGAATTAATTAGATTTTGACACAGAACAAGGCTTGAACTTGGATTAATGGATAACTAAAAAGGCTTCAAGAAATTTGACTCTGAGTAAGAGCTGGATCAGAGATTAACCCATCTTAACAGCTAGATTGGAGCTAACTTTATTTGCAGGAAGCATGATAATAACCTATAAACATAGTCAATAAAGGTGTGTAAAAAGAGGTGAGATTTATAAAACACATACATTGATTTAACTCTGGTGTAATGTACTATGGAAAGAGTTTCCACAAAACTAATAGCAATAAGCAATACATGATAAACTGGAGCAACTACCTGTAAGCCTGCTGAATAGGTACATATAAATATGTGTACAAAAGGTTTACAGAACGTTATGTGAAACTGCTACTAATTCCTGGACCAGAGTTAAAATCTTCATTTTCCAGAGCTCTATACTGTCTCGCATACAGCAAATGGAGGAGAATGACAAAAGGTTACACCCCATTTGCAAGTTTACTCAAGCTGTCTACAAATAGGTTTACCTGAGGAACAAAGAGACGTGTGATACTGGGTTCTGCTGACTGAAGAGGAGAAAGTAATCACACTGTAGCATGAAGCAACTATATAGATATGATCCGTCATAGATTGACCCCCTCTGGCTGCTCTCTGCTCCTCTACAGTCATTAGTGTCACTTATACTTTTGCCCATTTTGATTAGTAAGTCACTTGAAAATCCTGTGGAGTTAATCCAAGTGCGGCGCTGAAGCACTACACTTATCCTGACTGCCCTACCCAAGGAGAGCATATGCTTGTGAGCATCTCCATGCATTTGGTCTCTGTCGACTCTGTGGTGAGAAACACGTTTAGATTAAACCCGCTGGTAGAGACCTTAACTACGAGGCTCTCTAGCATCAGATGCTGCAGAAAGAAGGCTGGGTCTCGTGGAGCAGGCCTGTGTCTCCCAGCTATCCGCCTATTTGCTGGTGGTAAAGATCCGGGTTTCACCCAGGTGAGCAATAGTGTATCAGTTAGGGCCTCTTTAAAGGGTAGGAGAGGTTCTTGTGAGGTCTTCCCTGGTTGCAGGACTCAGATAGGTCATTTATCTTGACCTTAGTGGAGGTCAAGGACTCTTGCTGCTCTACGGGCAACTCCTCTGTGGATAGGCTACGGTTGGGAGAGTGGAGGCTAGTGTCTGGAGAAGTGTGAAGACCACTGGCCTCTTGTAGATTTAAGAACAGGTTTGTTGTCGTAGACCTGAGAATCGTTATCATCGGTTCTTGTAGTCCATAGTGTAGAGAAAGCATTTCTGAATCTGAGTAAGCTATGGGACAATTTTGTTGTGACTTAGGTGGAGGCCGTGGAAGATTTGATTCTGAGTCCGAAAGTGCTATTGGCTCTTCCTTTGGCATCAGTGGTGTTGCTGGTGGCTTCACGCTTGGGACCCACTGTTCGCTGTTGCGCTGTATGCAGTATAGTAATAGGCATCAAAGCTAGGATTGGTTTCAAGGTCGGAGACCTAGACAGCAACTTAGAGGTACCTTGGGGGCTGTGCGACTTGTGATGGTAGTCGCTTAATGAGGAGAAGACGTGCTTCCATTTCTTATGCTTCTTCTTAGACTTACCTGTTGACTTTGATCTTGAAAAGTGCTTGCGTAGCCGGCTTCGGGAATGACAATGTGTTTATGTCCTCCTTTTCGAGTGGG
The DNA here is from genome assembly GCA_963921515.1 of Calotriton arnoldi. Classification (NCBI taxonomy): domain Eukaryota; kingdom Metazoa; phylum Chordata; class Amphibia; order Caudata; family Salamandridae; genus Calotriton; species Calotriton arnoldi. The sequence goes on along the minus strand of CAWUFW010002961.1, from coordinate 68,397 downwards.
ATTGGGCCTTACAAGCATTTCGGTGATGCTCCGTGACATACAGCTTGGCTTCACGGTCCTGGATGGCCTTTGGATTCATCCGAGCACATTTGTCGTACTATACCAAGTCGTGTGAGGAGCCCAAATGTTAGAGACAGAACTAATGAGGGATCATCACTGTTTGTGGCAATCCTTACAGGATATAAATCCCATCATCATAGGGTGAGACATGTCCCTTGCACATTGGAAAAAGTTTGAAAAAGCCAAAAAATAAACTCTGTCTGTTCTGACAAAATTCGAGAGAGCAAGTTCTTGATCCACGTCAGACAGCATAGAAAGAAAGGAACTGATATCAGCACACAAAGGAGGCCCCAACCTCAATTCCTGGGTGGGACAGATCCGATGCAGAGCTGCATGACACCATGTACCGATGGGCGAGGGAATTGCTGAAACGCATTCACCACTTTTGCACATTTTGCTAGTGTCCACACATACTGGTTGAAATTCCAACAGCAGAGAGATTAGTGGATCTTTCTTTGCTAACAAACGTGTTGCATAGCTCAGTCACTTGCTATAGCAAATTAACCTGTCCTACCACAGCAGAGAAAGACACTTTGGCCAAGGGCTGGTTATTGTTTGACCAGCCACACCCTAATTATGGGCCCTACTCTCTAATTTTTTGCACCACAAATGATTAGTTATCACCTTTAGAAATTAAGTGAATTTGGCTCACAAACAGGTGACTGGCATAATAGGCTGGGGAGCTTCCACTGGTTGGAATTTTACTGGCAGTGTGTATTTCTTCATAAGTCAAAATAATTGCGCACCCCTTAAATTAAATTATGAAACTGAATTATTATGAGTAGTGGATTTGCCATGTAAAGCCTCTGAATGGGCACAAAAATGTATTTTTAGGGACATGATTCTGGCACATTCTTCAATTACAGAAAAATGGAAAAGTCTTGATTATTGAAATACTTGATGAAAGTTAGATGACTATGCTATTTTTGAAGTTGCAGGAAATAGAGAACTTATGCAGTAAGAACATTTTAGGTAATCTGGGATCAGTTTATGATGAAGATAGCAAGTGGTATGATTTGTGATGAACTGTGTAATAGAATGCATCAAAATCATGTCTAATATACATTTTATTAGTTTGTGAATGTTCGGTCGCGTTGAGGGTATTGCATGCATTTACCACGTCAAGTAGCGTAATATTTCCACCAGCTACAAGTTTTAATGTTTTATAACATTTTGTACACTTTTTGTAATAATAACGTAAACTAAGAAAGCTGTTAAAACCTAAAGAGAAATGTTGCATCAAATTCTACAAAAGATTAACAAAAATTTAAATAAAAATGTATTACCCAGTTTTCAACAGCATCTCTGTTGTCAATTTTTGAACTCATTTCAGTACACACATGGCACAGAGCACTTAGGCCATCTGTAAAAAAAAACATTAAAACAATGAAATATTTTAAATCTGGACAATGCCAAAATCACTCTCTTTGAATTACTCAATGTCAAATGCCGATGCACATGAGCAGTGCACTTGCAAAAAAAACAATACTGTATACATGACGTTAGTACAATAGATGTGTCAACTTTATCCATAAGGTATGTAACATAATCTACTGTAGTAAATGCAATACAATTAAAAATTGTTTGGCAATTTCTGTGATCACCTGAGACTTGTAATTATACAACAGATGCCTATAGGCACTAAAGGTTATTTTAGCAGTTATAAGAAAGTGTGTTAAACAGAACTATGAATGACTTTCATGAATGTCCTGTCGGGCAATGTGCCTCCTTTTTTTAAATTAAACTGCTCTGCTACTTTATCTAGTGTTCATCAGCTACCAGAATGCGCCCCTTGAACCGGCCTATAGTGTAAGGTTTCTACGTTCCACTGTATATTTTATGAGACAACTTTAGTGGGACATCTTGTTCATAGATAAAATCTCATATAGGCTTCTATTCACAGTAGTACGTTAAAATACTGATGTGACCACAATTATAGATTGGTTTTAGTCTCCAGCCCCATTTAATACAAGCTGCTTGTAAACCTATGCCTCCAAAGCCTTACTTACACCACCAGCATTATGAATGGCATTTCCAGCCACTGGCATTATTGTAATCACCCTTTCAATTGAAAGAGCAGTCCATGATAGCAACGCTAAGCAATAGAATTCTCTGGGCCAGCTACTTTACTGCTTGAATTAAGCACTGGGAGATATGCTAATGTTGCATGATAACTTTAGTAAATATACAGCAGCAGTTGCCTCCTATTACATATTGCAAGATGGAGTTGATTAATGTTGCGAGATTTACTCCATCATTGGATCACTCTCAAGAAATTCCAATTAAGAGAAATTATCCAGGGGGGCACTTCAGGTAGCTATTGTCCTGGGTGTAGTCAGAGGTCATAAGGCATAGCTACCTGGGTGTGCTATCATTATAAAATATTGCTGTTCTAAATCACACCCTTAAAATTTAGGTTGAAATTTACAAAATTGCTTCATAGATGGTTTATTTGTCATGGCATGTCTTTGGAGGAAGGTTACTTAAAGTGGGAAGCACATGTGTATTTTTTATTTTGGGTTTGACAAGACTCTGAGATTTTGTCTTACTGAAATGCATTCTAATAAATATCTGGTTTTCAGGATCACAAAAATTAGCATATATTACATCTAATATAAATAATTTATTCATGCTGTCATTAATTTTAGGAAATCTCATGGGAAGTGATCAAAAAGCAAATGTTACCCTGCAAGCATCTGTTCGTAGCTTGTGGAGCTGTTGATTCACATGCTATTCATACTCATGTTGTTTATAATACCCTCTAAGGAAGCACGTTTGTTTGTTAGAAGAAGTCTTTTTGAGTCTCAAGGTGCCCTGTGACTTCTCCCTTAGCTGGCACCACTGAGTCGCAAGGTACCCTATGACTTCTCCCTTAGCTGGTACCAATGCATTGTTAGATTGTTTTTTGCATGGTGTGCGAGCGTAAGAATGGAGTGGAGAGTAGGGAGAATATGGTGACCATGAGATTGGTGTATAAAAGTCGTAAATGTTAGTATTACAGAGATGTGCAACAAGACACTGACACTGGGTGCATGTGAATCTACAGCACTACAAACTACGAACAGATGCTTACAGGTCCAGTAATATTTCCCATTTGTAGCATGTGAGATGGTAGATATACCTGCTCTTCCTAGACTATAAAGCAGTACTGTCCAAAGCAGTGGGTAGTCAGTGGATGGTACAATTGTCTCAATACTGTTTGGCCATCACTAGCATGGTGACAGGCGAGAGTATCCACATAGTAATCCTTAGTAGTGAGAACCTAGAGCTCACTTATTTGCCTTTGAGAGGTAATAGCTATGAGGAAAGCTATTCTTCAAGCGCGGAACTTCAAAGCACAGGAATGCAGTGGCTCAAATAGGCGAGGAGAAGATGGGGCTCTGGGTGGGATAACCCTTTTAAGGCCTTCCATGAAGGCTTTCATGACTGGAATTCCAAAATGTGAAGAATGTTCCCTACTTTGCATGTATGTGGCAATAGCTACAAGTTGTGGGCTTAAGGAAGTATATGCTAATTATGATTTTTCGAAGTGAATCTTGTCTTGTACCACTGTTTTAAGGGGGACCAAATCATCAGACTTATTGTAGTGGACAAACCATTTCCACTTTGCTGTATAGCAGGCTCTGGTAGTGGGTCTGCAAGCTTCTTTTAGGATGTCCATACATTCTTGTGGGAGACTTTGGTAACCAAACTCTAAGACCTCAGGTGCCAAATTGCTAGATTGTGTTGTCTAGGGTCTGGAAGTCTGACCTTGCTTTGTTCTTGAATGAGAATGTCCAGCATGTTGGGGAGCCTTTCATGAGGAGTAATAGACATCTTGAGGGGGGTGAGAACCATGGCAGTCTGGCTCACGTGGTAGCCATCAGGACAAGGGTGAAGATGTTTGCCATAGCTTTCTTACCACGTATTGAAGAAGTGGGAGAGGAGGAAAAGAATAGGGAAATATTCCTTACCAGTTCGTCCATGGTGCATTGCCCATGGACTGTGGGTGTGGGAACATGGAGGTGAAATTTTAGCATTTTGCATTTCTGTGAGTGGTTATAGGTCTATTTGTGGGAACCTCCAGTGTTAAAAATAGGGGAGTAGGACTTGTGGGTAGAGTGCCCACTCGTGGACTTGTTAATACTTCCTGCAAAGCAGGTTTGTGAAGTCGTTGCCGACTCGCTGTATGTACTCCGCTAGGAGGTGTATCTGATGGTGAATCGCCTAATGCCAAATCTTCAGCGCTGGTACTGACAGCTGTGGTAGATGAGTGCAGCCTTGTTTCTGTAAATTATACATGCCAGTAAGGTTGCCTGTTTTTATCAATACCACTTTGTCCTAAATGTTCAGAAAAAAGGATTTGACGGCTCGGTGAATGGCAAGAAGCTCGAGGTAGTGGATGTGAGACCCCTGTTGCTGGGACAGCCAGAAATGTCATTTACCCGGGGCCAAAGAGATGCTCTCCATCAAGGGTAGATTGATGAGGGGCTGTTGAACCTCTGACTAAAAGCCTGAGATGCAAAACCATGAGTGATGGCTTAGTATAATGGAGGTGATGACGCCTCTAGCTGCTGTGCCGGCAGCATCCAGTGCGCATCTTTTAATGGCACTGGATTTGATTTTGCCCTTCAACATAATTTTCTCCCCTTTCTTAATCAGTCAAAATAGAAGCTTCTGAATAGGAGGAAAAGTCTCTAAAAATAGCAATTTTGGTCACTGTGAGGCTTTAAAAAGTGGTTATTCAACATGAGGCACGATCCAATTGACATTCTGAATCATTTTGTGTACAGTCAAAAAAATCCATTTTCTGATGAAAAACGATGACCTTATGAACGTTCTCCAGATGGTCAGTAATGGTGATTTTTGAATGAATAATGTTTTGACTGTAAATGACTGTTGGATGTGGATACTCACTTTTGGAACTAAAATAAGTGTGTTTAGAGTCATTTACCTGCCCAAAATCTGTCAAAATGTAAGCTTCTGAATAGGAGGAAAAGTCTGTAAAAATGGCAATTGTGGTCACTGTGAGGCTTTAAAAACTGGTTATTCAACATGAGGCACTATCCAAATAACATTTTGAATCATTTTTTGTACAGTCCAAAAAATCAATTTTCTGATGAAAACCGAAGACACCGGACCTGTCGTACTTTCTCCAGATGTTCAGTAATGGTGATTTTTTAATGTTTAATCTTTTGACTGTAAATGATGGTTGGATGTGAATTATCACTCTTTGAACTAAAATAAGTATGTTTAGAGTAATTTTCGAGCCCAAAATCAGTCAAAATAGAAGATTCTGAGTAGGAGGAAACATCTGTCAAAATGGCTATTTTGGTCACTGTAAGGCTTTAAAAAGTGGTTATTCAACATGAGGCATGATCCAATTGACAGTGAATCATTTTTTGTACATGCCAAAAAATCAACCTTCTGATGAAAAACGATGACCACGGACCTGTCGAACTTTCTCCAGATGGTTAGTAATGGTGATTTTTGAATGTTTAATCTTTTGACTGTAAATGACTATTGCATGTGAATTATCACTTTTGGAACTGAAATAAGTGTGTTTAGAGTCATTTTCGTGCCTGAAATTGGTCAAAATAGAAGCTTCCGAGTAGGAGGAAACGTGTGTAAAAATGTCAATTTTATCACTGTGAGGCTTCAAAAAGTGGTTATTCAACATGAGGTATGATCCAATTAACATTTTGAATAATTTTTTGTACAGTACTAAAAATCAATTTTCTGATGAAAAACAATGACCCCGACCTGTCAAACTTTCTCCAGATGGTCAGTAATGGTGATTTTTTAATGTTTAATCTTTTGACTGTAAGTGACTATTGCATGTGAATTTTCTGATGAACAATGATGACCCAGGACGTGTCAAACTTTCTCCAGATGGTCAGTAATGGTGATTTTTTTAATTTTAATCTTTTGACTGTAAATGACTATTGCATGTGAATTATCACTTTTGGAACTAAAATAAGTGTGTTTAGAGTCATTTTCGTGCCCGAAAATGGTCAAATTAGAAGCTTCTGTGTAGGACAAAAAGTCTGTAAAAATGGCAATTTTGGTCACTGTGAGGCTTTAAAAAGTGGTTATTCAACATGAGGCATGCTCCAATTGACATTTTGAATCATTTTTTGTACAGTCCAAAAAAATCAATTTTCTGATGAAAAACGATGACCCCGGACCCGACGAACTTTCTCCAGATGGTCAGTAATGGTGATTTTTTTGATGTTTAATCTTTTGACTGTAAATGACTGTTGGATGTGAATTATGACTTTTTGAACTAAAATTAGTGTGTTTAGAGTCATTTTCGTGCCTGAAATCGGTCAAAATAGAAGGTTCTGTAAAAATGGCAATTCTGGTCACTGTGAGGCTTTAAAAAGTGGTTATTCAACATGAGGCATGATCCAATTGACATAGTGAATCATTTTTTGTACAGTCCAAAAAATCAACTTTCTGATGAAAAACGATGACCACGAACATGTCGAACTTTCTCCAGATGGTCAGTAATGGTGATTTTTGAATGTTTAATGTTTTGACTGTGAATTTTCACTTTTGTAACTGAAATAAGTGTGTTTAGAGTCATTTTCCTCCCCGAAATTGGTCAAAATAGGATCTTCTGGGTAGGAGAATAAGGGGCCGATTCCGATTCGGGCCGGAAATCTCTCCGACCGAGCCGGACCCGGAGAGATTTCCGACCGAATCGGACCCGTGCAGTCCGACCGAACGAGTACGATGCGCACGTATGCCATCGGACTCGAGTCGGTCGGACCCCCATTGAAGTCAATGGGAGCCTGTCGTACAACGCGTACGCGGGCTCCCATTGACTCAATGGGTGCGATGCGGACAAGTGCGCCCCCTACAGCGTGTACGCGGCGAAGCGATTCGCGCCGTACACGCACAGGTAGGGGGACCCATGGGTCCCCCCTGTGTGCGACTCGCGCGGCTACGCGTACAGGGGGGTCCGACACGGACCCCCAAAGTACGTCTCCGACAGCTCTTTCGAGCCGGAGTGCGCGGCTCGGTCGGACTGCTCGCGGCGCGCATCGTACTTACCCGGCCGGGGAACGTCTCCATTACGCGGTGCGAGTCGTGTCCGTGCGAGTCGGTCGGTGCGGTTCGACCCGGGATCGAGTCGGTCGGAGCGGTCGGGACGCCCGGACGAGTCGGTCGGCGAATACGCATCGTACTCGCTCGCCCGGACGCGCGTACAGATCGGTCGGGAAATAGGGCTCCGAATCGGATCCGGTTAAGCCGAATCCGATTCGGAGCCCTACCGGCCGAGATCGGAATCGGCCCCTAAGTCTGTAAAAATGGCAATTTTGGTCACTGTGAGGCTTTAAAAAGTGGTTATTCAACATGAGGCATGATCCAATTGACATTTTGAATCATTTTTTGTACAGTCCAAAAAATCGATTTTCTGAAGAAAAAAGATGACCCCGGACCTGTCGCACTCTCTCCAGATGGTCAGTAATGGTGATTTTTTAATGTTTAATCTTTTGACTGTAAATGACTATTGCATGTGAATGATCACTTTTGGAACTAAAATAAGTGTGTTTAGAGTCATTTTCCTGCCCGAAATTGGTCAAAATTTAAGCTTCTGAGTAGGAGAAAAAGTCTGTAAAAACTGCAATTTTGGTCACTGTTAGGCTTTAATAAGTGGTTATTCAACATGAGGCATGATCCAATTGATGTTTTGAATCATTTTTTGTACAGTCCAAAAATCAATTTTCTGATGAAAAACGATAACCCCGGACCTGTCGAACTTTGTCCAGATGGTCAGTAATGGTGATTTTTGAATATTTCATCTTTTGACTGTAATTGACTATTGTAGTGAATTATCACTTTTGGAACTGAAATAAGTGTGTTTAGAGTCATTTTCCTGCCCGAAATTGGTCAAAATAGGAGCTTCTGAGTAGGAGAATGAGTATGTAAAAATGGCAATTTTGGTCACTGTGAGGCTTTAAAAAGTGGGTATTCAACATGAGGCATGATCCAATTGACTTTTTGAATAATTTTTTGCACAGGCCAAAAATACCAATTTTCTGATGAAAAACGATGACCCCGGACCTGTCCAACTTTCTCCAGATGGTCAGTATCAGTGATTTTTTAATGTTTCATCTTTTCACTGTAAATGAGTATTGCATGTGAATTATCACTTTTTGAACTAAAATAAGTGTGTTTAGAGTCATTTTCGTGTCGAAAACGGTCAAAATAGAAGCTTCTGAGTAGGAGGAAACGTGTAAAAATGGCAATTTTGGTCACTGTGAGGCTTTAAAAAGTGGTTATTCAACGTGAGGCATGATCCAATTGACATTTTGAATCATTTTTTGTACAGTCCAAAAAATCAATTTTCTGATGAAAAACGAGGACCCCGGACCCGTCGAACTTTCTCCAGATGGTCAATAATGGTGATTTTTTAATGTTTAATCTTTTGACTGTAAATGAGTATTGCATGTGAATTATCACTTTTGGAACTAAAATAAGTGTGTTTAAAGTCATTTTCGTGCCCGAAATCGGTCAAAATAGAAGCTTCTGAGTAGGAGAAATCGTCTGTAAAAATGGCAATTTTGGTCACTGTGAGGGTTCAAAAAGTGGTTATTCAACATGAGGCATGATCCAATTGACATTTTGAATCATTTTTTGTACAGTCCAAAAAATCAATTTTCTGATGAAAAACGATGACCCGGACCTGTCAAACTTTGTCCAGATGGTCAGTAATGATGATTTTTTAATGTGTATTCTTTTGACTGTAAATGACTATTGCATGTGAATTATCTCTTTTGGAACTAAAATAAGTGTGTTTAGAGTCATTTTCCTGCCCGAAATTGGTCACAATAGAAGCTTCTGAGTAGGAGAAATCGTCTGTAAAAATGGCAATTTTGGTCACTGTGAGGCTTCAAAAAGTGGTTATTCAACATGAGGCATGATCCAATTGACATTTTGAATCATTTTTTGTACAGTCCAAAAATCAATTTTCTGATGAAAAACGATGACCCGGACCTGTCAAACTTTCTACAGATGGTCAGTAATGGTGATTTTTTAATGTTGAATCTTTTGACTGTAAATGACTGTTAGATGTGAATTATCACTTTTTGAACTAAAATAAGTGTGTTTAGAGTAATTTTCGTGTCGAAAACGGTCAAAATAGAAGCTTCTGAGTAGGAGGAAACATGTGTAAAAATGGCAATTTTGGTCACTGTGAGGCTTTAAAAAGTGGTTATTCAACATGAGGCATGATCCAATTGACAATGGAATCATTTTTTGTACAGTCCAAAAAATCAATTTTCTGATGAAAAACGAGGACCCGGACCTGTCGAACTTTGTCCAGATGGTCAGTAATGATGATTTTTTAATGTGTATTCTTTTGACTGTAAATGACTATTGCATGTGAATTATCACTTTTTGAACTAAAATAAGTGTGTTTAGAGTCATTTTCCTGCCCGCAATTGGTCACAATAGAAGCTTCTGAGTAGTAGAAAAAATCTGTAAAAATGGCAATTTTGGTCACTGTTAGGCTTTAATAAGTGGTTATTCAACATGAGGCATGATCCAATTAATGTTTTGAATCATTTTTTGTACAGTCCAAAAATCAATTTTCTGATGAAAAACGATAACCCCGGACCTGTCGAACTTTGTCCAGATGGTCAGTAATGGTGATTTTTGAATATTTCATCTTTTGACTGTAATTGACTATTGTATGTGAATTATCACTTTTGGAACTGAAATAAGTGTGTTTAGAGTCATTTTCCTGCCCGAAATTGGTCAAAATAGGAGCTTCTGAGTAGGAGAATGAGTCTGTAAAAATGGCAATTTTGGTCACTGTGAGGCTTTAAAAAGTGGGTATTCAACATGAGGCATGATCCAATTGACTTTTTGAATCATTTTTTGCACAGGCCAAAAATACCAATTTTCTGATGAAAAACGATGACCCCGGACCTGTCCAACTTTCTCCAGATGGTCAGTATCAGTGATTTTTTAATGTTTAATCTTTTCACTGTAAATGACTATTGCATGTGAATTATCACTTTTTGAACTAAAATAAGTGTGTTTAGAGTCATTTTCGTGTCGAAAACGGTCAAAATAGAAGCTTCTGAGTAGGAGGAAACATGTGTAAAAATGGCAATTTTGGTCACTTTGAGGCTTTAAAAAGTGGTTATTCAACATGAGGCATGATCCAATTGACATTTTGAATCATTTTTTGTACAGTCCAAAAATCAATTTTCTGATGAAAAACGAGGACCCCGGACCCGTCGAACTTTCTCCAGATGGTCAATAATGGTGATTTTTTAATGTTTAATCTTTTGACTGTAAATGAGTATTGCATGTGAATTATCTCTTTTGGAACAAAAATAAGTGTGTTTAGAGTCATTTTCCTGCCTGAAATTGGTCCAAATAGAAGCTTCTGAGTAGGAGAAATCGTCTGTAAAAATGGCAATTTTGGTCACTGTGAGGCTTTAAAAAGTGGTTATTCAACATGAGGCATGATCCAATTTACATTTTGAATCACTTTTTTGAACAGTCCAAAAAATCAATTTTCAGATGAAAAACGATAACCCTGGACCTGTCGAACTTTCTCCAGATGGTCAGTAATGGTGATTTTTTTAATGTTTAATCTTTTGACTGTAAATGACTGTTGGATGTGAATTATCACTTTTTGAACTAAAATAAGTGTGTTTAGAGTAATTTTCGTGTCGAAAACGTTCAAAATAGATGCTTCTGAGTAGGAGGAAACATGTGTAAAAATGGCAATTTTGGTCACTGTGAGGCTTTAAAAAGTGGTTATTCAACATGAGGCATGATCCAATTGACATTGGAATAATTTTTTGTACAGTCCAAAAAATCAATTTTCTGATGAAAAACGAGGACCCCGACCTATCGAACTTTCTCCAGATGGTCAATAATGGTGATTTTTTAATGTTTAATCTTTTGACTGTAAATGACTATTGCATGTGAATTATCAATTTTGGAACTAAAATAAGTGTGTTTAAAGTCATTTTCCTGCCTGAAATTGGTCCAAATAGAAGCTTCTGAGTAGGAGAAATAGTCTGTAAAAATGGCAATTTTGGTCACTGTGAGGCTATAAAAAGTGGTTATTCAACATGAGGCATGATCCAATTGATGTTTTGAATCATTTTTTGTACAGTCCAAAAATCAATTTTCTGATGAAAAACGATAACCCCGGACCTGTCGAACTTTGTCCAGATGGTCAGTAATGGTGATTTTTGAATATTTCATCTTTTGACTGTAATTGACTATTGTATGTGAATTATCACTTTTGGAACTGAAATAAGTGTGTTTAGAGTCATTTTCCTGCCCGAAATTGGTCAAAATAGGAGCTTCTGAGTAGGAGAATGAGTCTGTAAAAATGGCAATTTTGGTCACTGTGAGGCTTTAAAAAGTGGGTATTCAACATGAGGCATGATCCAATTGACTTTTTGAATCATTTTTTGCACAGGCCAAAAATACCAATTTTCTGATGAAAAACGATGACCCCGGACCTGTCCAACTTTCTCCAGATGGTCAGTATCAGTGATTTTTTAATGTTTAATCTTTTCACTGTAAATGACTATTGCATGTGAATTATCACTTTTTGAACTAAAATAAGTGTGTTTAGAGTCATTTTCGTGTCGAAAACGGTCAAAATAGAAGCTTCTGAGTAGGAGGAAACATGTGTAAAAATGGCAATTTTGGTCACTTTGAGGCTTTAAAAAGTGGTTATTCAACATGAGGCATGATCCAATTGACATTTTGAATCATTTTTTGTACAGTCCAAAAAATCAATTTTCTGATGAAAAACGAGGACCCCGGACCCGTCGAACTTTCTCCAGATGGTCAATAATGGTGATTTTTTAATGTTTAATCTTTTGACTGTAAATGAGTATTGCATGTGAATTATCTCTTTTGGAACAAAAATAAGTGTGTTTAGAGTCATTTTCCTGCCTGAAATTGGTCCAAATAGAAGCTTCTGAGTAGGAGAAATCGTCTGTAAAAATGGCAATTTTGGTCACTGTGAGGCTTTAAAAAGTGGTTATTCAACATGAGGCATGATCCAATTTACATTTTGAATCACTTTTTTGAACAGTCCAAAAAATCAATTTTCAGATGAAAAACGATAACCCTGGACCTGTCGAACTTTCTCCAGATGGTCAATAATGGTGATTTTTTAATGTTTAATCTTTTGACTGTAAATGACTGTTGGATGTGAATTATCACTTTTTGAACTAAAATAAGTGTGTTTAGAGTAATTTTCGTGTCGAAAACTTTCAAAATAGATGCTTCTGAGTAGGAGGAAACATGTGTAAAAATGGCAATTTTGGTCACTGTGAGGCTTTAAAAAGTGGTTATTCAACATGAGGCATGATCCAATTGACATTGGAATAATTTTTTGTACAGTCCAAAAAAATCAATTTTCTGATGAAAAACGAGGACCCCGACCTATCGAACTTTCTCCAGATGGTCAATAATGGTGATTTTTTAATGTTTAATCTTTTGACTGTAAATGACTATTGCATGTGAATTATCAATTTTGGAACTAAAATAAGTGTGTTTAAAGTCATTTTCCTGCCCGAAATTGGTCCAAATAGAAGCTTCTGAGTAGGAGAAATAGTCTGTAAAAATGGCAATTTTGGTCACTGTGAGGCTATAAAAAGTGGTTATTCAACATGAGGCATGATCCAATTGACATTTTGAATCTCTTTTTTGTACAGTCCAAAAAATCAATTTTCAGAGGAAAAACGATAACCCTGGACCTGTCGAACTTTCTCCAGATGGTCAGTAATGATGATTTTTTAATGTTTAATCTTTGGACTGTAAATGACTATTGGATGTGAATTATCACTTTTTGAACTAAAATAAGTGTGTTTAGAGTCATTTTCGTGCCCGAAATCGGTCAAAATAGAAGCTTCTGTGTATGAGGAAACATGTGTAAAAATGGCAATTTCGGTCACTGTGAGGCTTTAAAAAGTGGTTATTGACCATGAGGCATGATCCAATTGAGATTTTTTATCATTTTTTGTACAGTCCAAAAATCTTTTTCTGTCGAACTTTCTCCAGATGGTCAGTAATGATGATTTTTTAATGTTTTATCTTTTGACTGTAAATGAGTATTGCATGTGAATTATCACTTTTGGAACTAAAACACGTGTGTTTAAAGTCATTTTCGTGCCCGAAATCAGTCAAAATAGAAGCTTCTGAGTAGGAGAAAAATCTGTAAAAATGGCAATTTTGGTCACTGTGAGGCTTTAAAAAGTGGTTATTCAGCATGAGGCTTGATCCAATTGACATTTTGAATAATTTTTTGTACAGTCCAAAAAATCGATTTTCTGAAGAAAAAAGATGACCCCGGACCTGTCGCACTCTCTCCAGATGGTCAGTAATGGTGATTTTTTAATGTTTAATCTTTTGACTGTAAATGACTATTGCATGTGAATGATCACTTTTGGAACTAAAATAAGTGTGTTTAGAGTCATTTTCCTGCCCGAAATTGGTCAAAATTTAAGCTTCTGAGTAGGAGAAAAAGTCTGTAAAAACTGCAATTTTGGTCACTGTTAGGCTTTAATAAGTGGTTATTCAACATGAGGCATGATCCAATTGATGTTTTGAATCATTTTTTGTACAGTCCAAAAAATCAATTTTCTGATGAAAAACGATAACCCCGGACCTGTCGAACTTTGTCCAGATGGTCAGTAATGGTGATTTTTGAATATTTCATCTTTTGACTGTAATTGACTATTGTATGTGAATTATCACTTTTGGAACTGAAATAAGTGTGTTTAGAGTCATTTTCCTGCCCGAAATTGGTCAAAATAGGAGCTTCTGAGTAGGAGAATGAGTCTGTAAAAATGGCAATTTTGGTCATTGTGAGGCTTTAAAAAGTGGGTATTTAACATGAGGCATGATCCAATTGACTTTTTGAATCATTTTTTGCACAGGCCAAAAATACCAATTTTCTGATGAAAAACGATGACCCCGGACCTGTCCAACTTTCTCCAGATGGTCAGTATCAGTGATTTTTTAATGTTTAATCTTTTCACTGTAAATGACTATTGCATATGAATTATCACTTTTTGAACTAAAATAAGTGTGTTTAGAGTCATTTTCGTGTCGAAAACGGTCAAAATAGAAGCTTCTGAGTAGGAGGAAACATGTGTAAAAATGGCAATTTTGGTCACTGTGAGGCTTTAAAAAGTGGTTATTCAACATGAGGCATGATCCAATTGACATTTTGAATCATTTTTTGTACAGTCCAAAAATCAATTTTCTGATGAAAAACGAGGACCCCGGACCCGTCGAACTTTCTCCAGATGGTCAATAATGGTGATTTTTTAATGTTTAATCTTTTGACTGTAAATGAGTATTGCATGTGAATTATCACTTTTGGAACTAAAATAAGTGTGTTTAAAGTCATTTTCGTGCCCGAAATCGGTCAAAATAGAAACTTCTGAGTAGGAGAAAAAGTCTATAAAAATGGCAACTTTGGTCACTGTTAGGCTTTAAAAAGTGGTTATTCAACACGAGGCATGCTCCAATTGACATTTTGAATCATTTTTTGTACAGTCTAAAAAATATATTTTCTGATGAAAAACGATGACCCCGCACTTGACCAACCTTCTCCAGATGGTCAGTAATGGTGATTTTTTTAATGTTTAATCTTTTGACTGTAAATGACTATTGCATGTGAATGATCACTTTTGGAACTAAAATAAGTGTGTTTAGAGTCATTTTCCTGCCCGAAATTGGTCACAATAGAAGCTTCTGAGTAGGAGAAATCGTCTGTAAAAATGGCAATTTTGGTCACTGTGAGGCTTTAAAAAGTGGTTATTCAACACGAGGCATGCTCCAATTGACATTTTGAATCATTTTTTGTACAGTCTAAAAAATATATTTTCTGATGAAAAACGATGACCCCGCACTTGACCAACCTTCTCCAGATGGTCAGTAATGGTGATTTTTTTTAATGTTTAATCTTTTGACTGTAAATGACTATTGCATGTGAAGAATCACTTTTGGAACTAAAATAAGTGTGTTTAGAGTCATTTTCGTGCCCGAAAACTGTCAAAATAGAAGCTTCTGAGTAGGAGAAAAAGTCTGTAAAAACTGCAATTTTGGTCACTGTTAGGCTTTAAAAAGTGGCTATTCATCATGAGGCATGATCCAATTGACATTTTGAATAATTTTTTGTACAGTCTAAAAATCAATTTTCTGATGAAAAACGGTGACCCCGGACCCGTCGAACTTTCTCCAGATGGTCAATAATGGTGATTTTTTAATGTTTAATCTTTTGACTGTAAATGAGTATTGCATGTGAATTATCACTTTTGGAACTAAAATAAGTGTGTTTAAAGTCATTTTCGTGCCCGAAATCGGTCAAAATAGAAACTTCTGAGTAGGAGAAAAAGTCTATAAAAATGGCAACTTTGGTCACTGTTAGGCTTTCAAAAGTGGCTATTCATCATGAGGCATGATCCAATTGACATTTTGAATAATTTTTTGTACAGTCTAAAAAATCAATTTTCTGGTGAAAACGGTGACCCCGGACCTGTCGAACTTTCTCCAGGTGGTCAGTAATGGTGATTTTTTAATGTTTAATCTTTTGACTGTAAGTGACTATTGCATGTGAATTAGTTCTTTTGGAACTAAAATAAGTGTGTTTAGAGTCATTTTCCTGCCCGAAATTGGTCACAATAGAAGCTTCTGAGTAGGAGAAATCGTCTGTAAAAATGGCAATTTTGGTCACTGTGAGGCTTCAAAAAGTGGTTATTCAACGTGAGGCATGATCCAATTGACATTTTGAATCATTTTTTGTACAGTCCAAAAATCAATTTTCTGATGAAAAACGATGACCCGGACCTGTCAAACTTTCTACAGATGGTCAGTAATGGTGATTTTTTAATGTTGAATCTTTTGACTGTAAATGACTGTTAGATGTGAATTATCACTTTTTGAACTAAAATAAGTGTGTTTAGAGTCATTTTCGTGTCGAAAACGGTCAAAATAGAAGCTTCTGAGTAGGAGGAAGCATGTGTAAAAATGGCAATTTTGGTCACTGTGAGGCTTTAAAAAGTGGTTATTCAACATGAGGCATGATCCAATTGACAATGGAATCATTTTTTGTACAGTCCAAAAAATCAATTTTCTGATGAAAAACGAGGACCCGGACCTGTCGAACTTTGTCCAGATGGTCAGTAATGATGATTTTTTAATGTGTATTCTTTTGACTGTAAATGACTATTGCATGTGAATTATCACTTTTTGAACTAAAATAAGTGTGTTTAGAGTCATTTTCCTGCCCGCAATTGGTCACAATAGAAGCTTCTGAGTAGTAGAAAAAATCTGTAAAAATGGCAATTTTGGTCACTGTTAGGCTTTAATAAGTGGTTATTCAACATGAGGCATGATCCAATTGATGTTTTGAATCATTTTTTGTACAGTCCAAAAATCAATTTTCTGATGAAAAACGATAACCCCAGACCTGTCGAACTTTGTCCAGATGGTCAGTAATGGTGATTTTTGAATATTTCATCTTTTGACTGTAATTGACTATTGTATGTGAATTATCACTTTTGGAACTGAAATAAGTGTGTTTAGAGTCATTTTCCTGCCCGAAATTGGTCAAAATAGGAGCTTCTGAGTAGGAGAATGAGTCTGTAAAAATGGCAATTTTGGTCACTGTGAGGCTTTAAAAAGTGGGTATTCAACATGAGGCATGATCCAATTGACTTTTTGAATCATTTTTTGCACAGGCCAAAAATACCAATTTTCTGATGAAAAACGATGACCCCGGACCTGTCCAACTTTCTCCAGATGGTCAGTATCAGTGATTTTTTAATGTTTAATCTTTTCACTGTAAATGACTATTGCATGTGAATTATCACTTTTTGAACTAAAATAAGTGTGTTTAGAGTCATTTTCGTGTCGAAAACGGTCAAAATAGAAGCTTCTGAGTAGGAGGAAACATGTGTAAAAATGGCAATTTTGGTCACTTTGAGGCTTTAAAAAGTGGTTATTCAACATGAGGCATGATCCAATTGACATTTTGAATCATTTTTTGTACAGTCCAAAAATCAATTTTCTGATGAAAAACGAGGACCCCGGACCCGTCGAACTTTCTCCAGATGGTCAATAATGGTGATTTTTTAATGTTTAATCTTTTGACTGTAAATGAGTATTGCATGTGAATTATCTCTTTTGGAACAAAAATAAGTGTGTTTAGAGTCATTTTCCTGCCTGAAATTGGTCCAAATAGAAGCTTCTGAGTAGGAGAAATCGTCTGTAAAAATGGCAATTTTGGTCACTGTGAGGCTTTAAAAAGTGGTTATTCAACATGAGGCATGATCCAATTTACATTTTGAATCACTTTTTTGAACAGTCCAAAAAATCAATTTTCAGATGAAAAACGATAACCCTGGACCTGTCGAACTTTCTCCAGATGGTCAGTAATGGTGATTTTTTTAATGTTTAATCTTTTGACTGTAAATGACTGTTGGATGTGAATTATCACTTTTTGAACTAAAATAAGTGTGTTTAGAGTAATTTTCGTGTCGAAAACGTTCAAAATAGATGCTTCTGAGTAGGAGGAAACGTGTAAAAATGGCAATTTTGGTCACTGTGAGGCTTTAAAAAGTGGTTATTCAACATGAGGCATGATCCAATTGACATTGGAATAATTTTTTGTACAGTCCAGAAAATCAATTTTCTGATGAAAAACGAGGACCCCGACCTATCGAACTTTCTCCAGATGGTCAATAATGGTGATTTTTTAATGTTTAATCTTTTGACTGTAAATGACTATTGCATGTGAATTATCAATTTTGGAACTAAAATAAGTGTGTTTAAAGTCATTTTCCTGCCTGAAATTGGTCCAAATAGAAGCTTCTGAGTAGGAGAAATAGTCTGTAAAAATGGCAATTTTGGTCACTGTGAGGCTATAAAAAGTGGTTATTCAACATGAGGCATGATCCAATTGATGTTTTGAATCATTTTTTGTACAGTCCAAAAATCAATTTTCTGATGAAAAACGATAACCCCGGACCTGTCGAACTTTGTCCAGATGGTCAGTAATGGTGATTTTTGAATATTTCATCTTTTGACTGTAATTGACTATTGTATGTGAATTATCACTTTTGGAACTGAAATAAGTGTGTTTAGAGTCATTTTCCTGCCCAAAATTGGTCAAAATAGGAGCTTCTGAGTAGGAGAATGAGTCTGTAAAAATGGCAATTTTGGTCACTGTGAGGCTTTAAAAAGTGGGTATTCAACATGAGGCATGATCCAATTGACTTTTTGAATCATTTTTTGCACAGGCCAAAAATACCAATTTTCTGATGAAAAACGATGACCCCGGACCTGTCCAACTTTCTCCAGATGGTCAGTATCAGTGATTTTTTAATGTTTAATCTTTTCACTGTAAATGACTATTGCATGTGAATTATCACTTTTTGAACTAAAATAAGTGTGTTTAGAGTCATTTTCGTGTCGAAAACGGTCAAAATAGAAGCTTCTGAGTAGGAGGAAACATGTGTAAAAATGGCAATTTTGGTCACTTTGAGGCTTTAAAAAGTGGTTATTCAACATGAGGCATGATCCAATTGACATTTTGAATCATTTTTTGTACAGTCCAAAAAATCAATTTTCTGATGAAAAACGAGGACCCCGGACCCGTCGAACTTTCTCCAGATGGTCAATAATGGTGATTTTTTAATGTTTAATCTTTTGACTGTAAATGAGTATTGCATGTGAATTATCTCTTTTGGAACAAAAATAAGTGTGTTTAGAGTCATTTTCCTGCCTGAAATTGGTCCAAATAGAAGCTTCTGAGTAGGAGAAATCGTCTGTAAAAATGGCAATTTTGGTCACTGTGAGGCTTTAAAAAGTGGTTATTCAACATGAGGCATGATCCAATTGACATTTTGAATCTCTTTTTGTACAGTCCAAAAAATCAATTTTCAGAGGAAAAACGATAACCCTGGACCTGTCGAACTTTCTCCAGATGGTCAGTAATGATGATTTTTTAATGTTTAATCTTTGGACTGTAAATGACTATTGGATGTGAATTATCACTTTTTGAACTAAAATAAGTGTGTTTAGAGTCATTTTCGTGCCCGAAATCGGTCAAAATAGAAGCTTCTGTGTATGAGGAAACATGTGTAAAAATGGCAATTTCGGTCACTGTGAGGCTTTAAAAAGTGGTTATTGACCATAAGGCATGATCCAATTGAGATTTTTTATCATTTTTTGTACAGTCCAAAAAATCTTTTTTCTGTCGAACTTTCTCCAGATGGTCAGTAATGATGATTTTTTAATGTTTTATCTTTTGACTGTAAATGAGTATTGCATGTGAATTATCACTTTTGGAACTAAAACACGTGTGTTTAAAGTCATTTTCGTGCCCGAAATCGGTCAAAATAGAAGCTTCTGAGTAGGAGAAAAAATCTGTAAAAATGGCAATTTTGGTCACTGTGAGGCTTTAAAAAGTGGTTATTCAACATGAGGCATGATCCAATTGACATTTTGAATCATTTTTTGTACAGTCCAAAAAATCAATTTTCTGATGAAAAAAAGATGACCCCGGACCTGTCGCACTCTCTCCAGATGGTCAGTAATGGTGATTTTTTAATGTTTAATCTTTTGACTGTAAATAACTATTGCATGTGAATGATCACTTTTGGAACAAAATAAGTGTGTTTAGAGTCATTTTCCTGCCCGAAATTGGTCAAAATTTAAGCTTCTGAGTAGGAGAAAAAGTCTGTAAAAACTGCAATTTTGGTCACTGTTAGGCTGTAATAAGTGGTTATTCAACATGAGGCATGATCCAATTGATGTTTTGAATCATTTTTTGTACAGTCCAAAAATCAATTTTCTGATGAAAAACGATAACCCCTGACCTGTCGAACTTTGTCCAGATGGTCAGTAATGGTGATTTTTGAATATTTCATCTTTTGACTGTAATTGACTATTGTATGTGAATTATCACTTTTGGAACTGAAATAAGTGTGTTTAGAGTCATTTTCCTGCCCGAAATTGGTCAAAATAGGAGCTTCTGAGTAGGAGAATGAGTCTGTAAAAATGGCAATTTTGGTCACTGTGAGGCTTTAAAAAGTGGGTATTTAACATGAGGCATGATCCAATTGACTTTTTGAATCATTTTTTGCACAGGCCAAAAATACCAATTTTCTGATGAAAAACGATGACCCCGGACCTGTCCAACTTTCTCCAGATGGTCAGTATCAGTGATTTTTTAATGTTTAATCTTTTCACTGTAAATGACTATTGCATATGAATTATCACTTTTTGAACTAAAATAAGTGTGTTTAGAGTCATTTTCGTGTCGAAAACGGTCAAAATAGAAGCTTCTGAGTAGGAGGAAACATGTGTAAAAATGGCAATTTTGGTCACTGTGAGGCTTTAAAAAGTGGTTATTCAACATGAGGCATGATCCAATTGACATTTTGAATCATTTTTTGTACAGTCCAAAAAATCAATTTTCTGATGAAAAACGAGGACCTCGGACCCGTCGAACTTTCTCCAGATGGTCAATAATGGTGATTTTTTAATGTTTAATCTTTTGACTGTAAATGAGTATTGCATGTGAATTATCACTTTTGGAACTAAAATAAGTGTGTTTAAAGTCATTTTCGTGCCCGAAATCGGTCAAAATAGAAACTTCTGAGTAGGAGAAAAAGTCTATAAAAATGGCAACTTTGGTCACTGTTAGGCTTTAAAAAGTGGTTATTCAACACGAGGCATGCTCCAATTGACATTTTGAATCATTTTTTGTACAGTCTAAAAAATATATTTTCTGATGAAAAACGATGACCCCGCACTTGACCAACCTTCTCCAGATGGTCAGTAATGGTGATTTTTTAATGTTTAATCTTTTGACTGTAAATGACTATTGCATGTGAATGATCACTTTTGGAACTAAAATAAGTGTGTTTAGAGTCATTTTCCTGCCCGAAATTGGTCACAATAGAAGCTTCTGAGTAGGAGAAATCGTCTGTAAAAATGGCAATTTTGGTCACTGTGAGGCTTTAAAAAGTGGTTATTCAACACGAGGCATGCTCCAATTGACATTTTGAATCATTTTTTGTACAGTCTAAAAAATATATTTTCTGATGAAAAACGATGACCCCGCACTTGACCAACCTTCTCCAGATGGTCAGTAATGGTGATTTTTTTAAATGTTTAATCTTTTGACTGTAAATGACTATTGCATGTGAAGGATCACTTTTGGAACTAAAATAAGTGTGTTTAGAGTCATTTTCGTGCCCGAAAACTGTCAAAATAGAAGCTTCTGAGTAGGAGAAAAAGTCTGTAAAAACTGCAATTTTGGTCACTGTTAGGCTTTAAAAAGTGGCTATTCAACATGAGGCATGATCCAATTGACATTTTGAATAATTTTTTGTACAGTCTAAAAAATCAATTTTCTGATGAAAAACGGTGACCCCGGACCCGTCGAACTTTCTCCAGATGGTCAATAATGGTGATTTTTTAATGTTTAATCTTTTGACTGTAAATGAGTATTGCATGTGAATTATCACTTTTGGAACTAAAATAAGTGTGTTTAAAGTCATTTTCGTGCCCGAAATCGGTCAAAATAGAAACTTCTGAGTAGGAGAAAAAGTCTATAAAAATGGCAACTTTGGTCACTGTTAGGCTTTCAAAAGTTGCTATTCATCATGAGGCATGATCCAATTGACATTTTGAATAATTTTTTGTACAGTCTAAAAATCAATTTTCTGATGAAAAACGGTGACCCCGGACCTGTCGAACTTTCTCCAGGTGGTCAGTAATGGTGATTTTTTTAATGTTTAATCTTTTGACTGTAAATGACTATTGCATGTGAATTATCTCTTTTGGAACTAAAATAAGTGTGTTTAGAGTCATTTTCCTGCCCGAAATTGGTCACAATAGAAGCTTCTGAGTAGGAGAAATCGTCTGTAAAAATGGCAATTTTGGTCACTGTGAGGCTTCAAAAAGTGGTTATTCAACGTGAGGCATGATCCAATTGACATTTTGAATCATTTTTTGTACAGTCCAAAAAATCAATTTTCTGATGAAAAACGATGACCCGGACCTGTCAAACTTTCTACAGATGGTCAGTAATGGTGATTTTTTAATGTTGAATCTTTTGACTGTAAATGACTGTTAGATGTGAATTATCACTTTTTGAACTAAAATAAGTGTGTTTAGAGTCATTTTCGTGTCGAAAACGGTCAAAATAGAAGCTTCTGAGTAGGAGGAAACATGTGTAAAAATGGCAATTTTGGTCACTGTGAGGCTTTAAAAAGTGGTTATTCAACATGAGGCATGATCCAATTGACAATGGAATCATTTTTTGTACAGTCCAAAAATCAATTTTCTGATGAAAAACGAGGACCCGGACCTGTCGAACTTTGTCCAGATGGTCAGTAATGATGATTTTTTAATGTGTATTCTTTTGACTGTAAATGACTATTGCATGTGAATTATCACTTTTTGAACTAAAATAAGTGTGTTTAGAGTCATTTTCCTGCCCGCAATTGGTCACAATAGAAGCTTCTGAGTAGTAGAAAAAATCTGTAAAAATGGCAATTTTGGTCACTGTTAGGCTTTAATAAGTGGTTATTCAACATGAGGCATGATCCAATTGATGTTTTGAATCATTTTTTGTACAGTCCAAAAATCAATTTTCTGATGAAAAACGATAACCCCGGACCTGTCGAACTTTGTCCAGATGGTCAGTAATGATGATTTTTTAATGTTTAATCTTTTGACTGTAAATGACTATTGGATGTGAATTATCACTTTTTGAACTAAAATAAGTGTGTTTAGAGTCATTTTCGTGCCCGAAATCGGTCAAAATAGAAGCTTCTGTGTATGAGGAAACATGTGTAAAAATGGCAATTTCGGTCACTGTGAGGCTTTAAAAAGTGGTTATTGAACATGAGGCATGATCCAATTGAGATTTTTTATCATTTTTTGTACAGTCCAAAAATCTTTTTCTGTCGAACTTTCTCCAGATGGTCAGTAATGATGATTTTTTAATGTTTTATCTTTTGACTGTAAATGAGTATTGCATGTGAATTATCACTTTTGGAACTAAAACACGTGTGTTTAAAGTCATTTTCGTGCCCGAAATCAGTCAAAATAGAAGCTTCTGAGTAGGAGAAAAATCTGTAAAAATGGCAATTTTGGTCACTGTGAGGCTTTAAAAAGTGGTTATTCAACGTGAGGCATGATCCAATTGACATTTTGAATAATTTTTTGTGCAGTTTAAAAATCAATTTTCTGATGAAAAACGATAACCCTGGACCTGTCGAACTTTCTCCAGATGGTCAGTAATGGTGATTTTTTTAATGTTTAATCTTTTGACTGTAAATGACTGTTGGATATGAATTATCACTTTTTGAACTAAAATAAGTGTGTTTAGAGTAATTTTCGTGTCGAAAACGTTCAAAATAGATGCTTCTGAGTAGGAGGAAACATGTGTAAAAATGGCAATTTTGGTCACTGTGAGGCTTTAAAAAGTGGTTATTCAACATGAGGCATGATCCAATTGACATTGGAATAATTTTTTGTACAGTCCAAAAAATCAATTTTCTGATGAAAAACGAGGACCCCGACCTATCGAACTTTCTCCAGATGGTCAATAATGGTGATTTTTTAATGTTTAATCTTTTGACTGTAAATGACTATTGCATGTGAATTATCAATTTTGGAACTAAAATAAGTGTGTTTAAAGTCATTTTCCTGCCCGAAATTGGTCCAAATAGAAGCTTCTGAGTAGGAGAAATAGTCTGTAAAAATGGCAATTTTGGTCACTGTGAGGCTATAAAAAGTGGTTATTCAACATGAGGCATGATCCAATTGACATTTTGAATCTCTTTTTGTACAGTCCAAAAAATCAATTTTCAGAGGAAAAACGATAACCCTGGACCTGTCGAACTTTCTCCAGATGGTCAGTAATGATGATTTTTTAATGTTTAATCTTTTGACTGTAAATGACTATTGGATGTGAATTATCACTTTTTGAACTAAAATAAGTGTGTTTAGAGTCATTTTCGTGCCCGAAATCGGTCAAAATAGAAGCTTCTGTGTATGAGGAAACATATGTAAAAATGGCAATTTCGGTCACCTTGAGGCTTTAAAAAGTGGTTATTGACCATGAGGCATGATCCAATTGAGATTTTTTATCATTTTTTGTACAGTCCAAAAATCTTTTTCTGTCGAACTTTCTCCAGATGGTCAGTAATGATGATTTTTTAATGTTTTATCTTTTGACTGTAAATGAGTATTGCATGTGAATTATCACTTTTGGAACTAAAACACGTGTGTTTAAAGTCATTTTCGTGCCCGAAATCAGTCAAAATAGAAGCTTCTGAGTAGGAGAAAAAATCTGTAAAAATGGCAATTTTGGTCACTGTGAGGCTTTAAAAGTGGTTATTCAACATGAGGCATGATCCAATTGATGTTT
This sequence comes from Calotriton arnoldi, assembly GCA_963921515.1. Taxonomy (NCBI): domain Eukaryota; kingdom Metazoa; phylum Chordata; class Amphibia; order Caudata; family Salamandridae; genus Calotriton; species Calotriton arnoldi. Next base: position 43,898 of record CAWUFW010002961.1, on the reverse strand, counting down.
TGAATCATTTTTTGTACAGTCCAAAAATCAATTTTCTGATGAAAAACGATAACCCCGGACCTGTCGAACTTTGTCCAGATGGTCAGTAATGGTGATTTTTGAATATTTCATCTTTTGACTGTAAATGACTATTGCATGTGAATGATCACTTTTGGAACTAAAATAAGTGTGTTTAGAGTCATTTTCCTGCCCGAAATTGGTCAAAATTTAAGCTTCTGAGTAGGAGAAAAAGTCTGTAAAAACTGCAATTTTAGTCACTGTTAGGCTTTAATAAGTGGTTATTCAACATGAGGCATGATCCAATTGATGTTTTGAATCATTTTTTGTACAGTCCAAAAATCAATTTTCTGATGAAAAACGATAACCCCGGACCTGTCGAACTTTGTCCAGATGGTCAGTAATGGTGATTTTTGAATATTTCATCTTTTGACTGTAATTGACTATTGTATGTGAATTATCACTTTTGGAACTGAAATAAGTGTGTTTAGAGTCATTTTCCTGCCCGAAATTGGTCAAAATAGGAGCTTCTGAGTAGGAGAATGAGTCTGTAAAAATGGCAATTTTGGTCACTGTGAGGCTTTAAAAAGTGGGTATTCAACATGAGGCATGATCCAATTGACTTTTGAATCATTTTTTGCACAGGCCAAAAATACCAATTTTCTGATGAAAAACGATGACCCCGGACCTGTCCAACTTTCTCCAGATGGTCAGTATCAGTGATTTTTTAATGTTTAATCTTTTCACTGTAAATGACTATTGCATATGAATTATCACTTTTTGAACTAAAATAAGTGTGTTTAGAGTCATTTTCGTGTCGAAAACGGTCAAAATAGAAGCTTCTGAGTAGGAGGAAACATGTGTAAAAATGGCAATTTTGGTCACTGTGAGGCTTTAAAAAGTGGTTATTCAACATGAGGCATGATCCAATTGACATTTTGAATCATTTTTTGTACAGTCCAAAAATCAATTTTCTGATGAAAAACGAGGACCCCGGACCCGTCGAACTTTCTCCAGATGGTCAATAATGGTGATTTTTTTAATGTTTAATCTTTTGACTGTAAATGAGTATTGCATGTGAATTATCACTTTTGGAACTAAAATAAGTGTGTTTAAAGTCATTTTCGTGCCCGAAATCGGTCAAAATAGAAACTTCTGAGTAGGAGAAAAAGTCTATAAAAATGGCAACTTTGGTCACTGTTAGGCTTTAAAAAGTGGTTATTCAACACGAGGCATGCTCCAATTGACATTTTGAATCATTTTTTGTACAGTCTAAAAAATATATTTTCTGATGAAAAACGATGACCCCGCACTTGACCAACCTTCTCCAGATGGTCAGTAATGGTGATTTTTTTAATGTTTAATCTTTTGACTGTAAATGACTATTGCATGTGAATGATCACTTTTGGAACTAAAATAAGTGTGTTTAGAGTCATTTTCCTGCCCGAAATTGGTCACAATAGAAGCTTCTGAGTAGGAGAAATCGTCTGTAAAAATGGCAATTTTGGTCACTGTGAGGCTTTAAAAAGTGGTTATTCAACACGAGGCATGCTCCAATTGACATTTTGAATCATTTTTTGTACAGTCTAAAAAATATATTTTCTGATGAAAAACGATGACCCCGCACTTGACCAACCTTCTCCAGATGGTCAGTAATGGTGATTTTTTTAATGTTTAATCTTTTGACTGTAAATGACTATTGCATGTGAATGATCACTTTTGGAACTAAAATAAGTGTGTTTAGAGTCATTTTCCTGCCCGAAATTGGTCACAATAGAAGCTTCTGAGTAGGAGAAATCGTCTGTAAAAATGGCAATTTTGGTCACTGTGAGGCTTTAAAAAGTGGTTATTCAACACGAGGCATGCTCCAATTGACATTTTGAATCATTTTTTGTACAGTCTAAAAAATATATTTTCTGATGAAAAACGATGACCCCGCACTTGACCAACCTTCTCCAGATGGTCAGTAATGGTGATTTTTTTAATGTTTAATCTTTTGACTGTAAATGACTATTGCATGTGAATGATCACTTTTGGAACTAAAATAAGTGTGTTTAGAGTCATTTTCGTGCCCGAAAACTGTCAAAATAGAAGCTTCTGAGTAGGAGAAAAAGTCTGTAAAAACTGCAATTTTGGTCACTGTTAGGCTTTAAAAAGTGGCTATTCATCATGAGGCATGATCCAATTGACATTTTGAATAATTTTTTGTACAGTCTAAAAATCAATTTTCTGATGAAAAACGGTGACCCCGGACCCGTCGAACTTTCTCCAGATGGTCAATAATGGTGATTTTTTAATGTTTAATCTTTTGACTGTAAATGAGTATTGCATGTGAATTATCACTTTTGGAACTAAAATAAGTGTGTTTAAAGTCATTTTCGTGCCCGAAATCGGTCAAAATAGAAACTTCTGAGTAGGAGAAAAAGTCTATAAAAATGGCAACTTTGGTCACTGTTAGGCTTTCAAAAGTGGCTATTCATCATGAGGCATGATCCAATTGACATTTTGAATAATTTTTGTACAGTCTAAAAATCAATTTTCTGATGAAAAACGGTGACCCCGGACCTGTCGAACTTTCTCCAGGTGGTCAGTAATGGTAATATTTTAATGTTCAAACTTTTGACTGTAAATGACTATTTTATGTGAATTATCTCTTTTGGAACTAAAATAAGTGTGTTTAGAGTCATTTTCCTGCCCGAAATTGGTCACAATAGAAGCTTCTGAGTAGGAGAAATCGTCTGTAAAAATGGCAATTTTGGTCACTGTGAGGCTTCAAAAAGTGGTTATTCAACGTGAGGCATGATCCAATTGACATTTTGAATCATTTTTTGTACAGTCCAAAAATCAATTTTCTGATGAAAAACGATGACCCGGACCTGTCAAACTTTCTACAGATGGTCAGTAATGGTGATTTTTTAATGTTGAATCTTTTGACTGTAAATGACTGTTAGATGTGAATTATCACTTTTTGAACTAAAATAAGTGTGTTTAGAGTCATTTTCGTGTCGAAAACGGTCAAAATAGAAGCTTCTGAGTAGGAGGAAACATGTGTAAAAATGGCAATTTTGGTCACTGTGAGGCTTTAAAAAGTGGTTATTCAACATGAGGCATGATCCAATTGACAATGGAATCATTTTTTGTACAGTCCCAAAAATCAATTTTCTGATGAAAAACGAGGACCCGGACCTGTCGAACTTTGTCCAGATGGTCAGTAATGATGATTTTTTAATGTGTATTCTTTTGACTGTAAATGACTATTGCATGTGAATTATCACTTTTTGAACTAAAATAAGTGTGTTTAGAGTCATTTTCCTGCCCGCAATTGGTCACAATAGAAGCTTCTGAGTAGTAGAAAAAATCTGTAAAAATGGCAATTTTGGTCACTGTTAGGCTTTAATAAGTGGTTATTCAACATGAGGCATGATCCAATTGATGTTTTGAATCATTTTTTGTACAGTCCAAAAATCAATTTTCTGATGAAAAACGATAACCCAGGACCTGTCGAACTTTGTCCAGATGGTCAGTAATGGTGATTTTTGAATATTTCATCTTTTGACTGTAATTGACTATTGTATGTGAATTATCACTTTTGGAACTGAAATAAGTGTGTTTAGAGTCATTTTCCTGCCCGAAATTGGTCAAAATAGGAGCTTCTGAGTAGGAGAATGAGTCTGTAAAAATGGCAATTTTGGTCACTGTGAGGCTTTAAAAAGTGGGTATTCAACATGAGGCATGATCCAATTGACTTTTTGAATCATTTTTTGCACAGGCCAAAAATACCAATTTTCTGATGAAAAACGATGACCCCGGACCTGTCCAACTTTCTCCAGATGGTCAGTATCAGTGATTTTTTAATGTTTAATCTTTTCACTGTAAATGACTATTGCATGTGAATTATCACTTTTTGAACTAAAATAAGTGTGTTTAGAGTCATTTTCGTGTCGAAAACGGTCAAAATAGAAGCTTCTGAGTAAGAGGAAACATGTGTAAAAATGGCAATTTTGGTCACTTTGAGGCTTTAAAAGTGGTTATTCAACATGAGGCATGATCCAATTGACATTTTGAATCATTGTTTGTACAGTCCAAAAAAATCAATTTTCTAATGAAAAACGAGGACCCCGGACCCGTCGAACTTTCTCCAGATGGTCAATAATGGTGATTTTTTAATGTTTAATCTTTTGACTGTAAATGACTATTGCATGTGAATTATCAATTTTGGAACTAAAATAAGTGTGTTTAGAGTCATTTTCCTGCCCGAAATTGGTCACAATAGAAGCTTCTGAGTAGGAGAAATCGTCTGTAAAAATGGCAATTTTGGTCACTGTGAGGCTTCAAAAAGTGGTTATTCAACGTGAGGCATGATCCAATTGACATTTTGAATCATTTTTTGTACAGTCCAAAAAATCAATTTTCTGATGAAAAACGATGACCCGGACCTGTCAAACTTTCTACAGATGGTCAGTAATGGTGATTTTTTAATGTTGAATCTTTTGACTGTAAATGACTGTTAGATGTGAATTATCACTTTTTGAACTAAAATAAGTGTGTTTAGAGTCATTTTCGTGTCGAAAACGGTCAAAATAGAAGCTTCTGAGTAGGAGGAAACGTGTAAAAATGGCAATTTTGGTCACTGTGAGGCTTTAAAAAGTGGTTATTCAACATGAGGCATGATCCAATTGACAATGGAATCATTTTTTGTACAGTCCCAAAAATCAATTTTCTGATGAAAAACGAGGACCCGGACCTGTCGAACTTTGTCCAGATGGTCAGTAATGATGATTTTTTAATGTGTATTCTTTTGACTGTAAATGACTATTGCATGTGAATTATCACTTTTTGAACTAAAATAAGTGTGTTTAGAGTCATTTTCCTGCCCGCAATTGGTCACAATAGAAGCTTCTGAGTAGTAGAAAAAATCTGTAAAAATGGCAATTTTGGTCACTGTTAGGCTTTAATAAGTGGTTATTCAACATGAGGCATGATCCAATTGATGTTTTGAATCATTTTTTGTACAGTCCAAAAATCAATTTTCTGATGAAAAACGATAACCCAGGACCTGTCGAACTTTGTCCAGATGGTCAGTAATGGTGATTTTTGAATATTTCATCTTTTGACTGTAATTGACTATTGTATGTGAATTATCACTTTTGGAACTGAAATAAGTGTGTTTAGAGTCATTTTCCTGCCCGAAATTGGTCAAAATAGGAGCTTCTGAGTAGGAGAATGAGTCTGTAAAAATGGCAATTTTGGTCACTGTGAGGCTTTAAAAAGTGGGTATTCAACATGAGGCATGATCCAATTGACTTTTTGAATCATTTTTTGCACAGGCCAAAAATACCAATTTTCTGATGAAAAACGATGACCCCGGACCTGTCCAACTTTCTCCAGATGGTCAGTATCAGTGATTTTTTAATGTTTAATCTTTTCACTGTAAATGACTATTGCATGTGAATTATCACTTTTTGAACTAAAATAAGTGTGTTTAGAGTCATTTTCGTGTCGAAAACGGTCAAAATAGAAGCTTCTGAGTAGGAGGAAACATGTGTAAAAATGGCAATTTTGGTCACTTTGAGGCTTTAAAAAGTGGTTATTCAACATGAGGCATGATCCAATTGACATTTTGAATCATTTTTTGTACAGTCCAAAAATCAATTTTCTGATGAAAAACGAGGACCCCGGACCCGTCGAACTTTCTCCAGATGGTCAATAATGGTGATTTTTTAATGTTTAATCTTTTGACTGTAAATGACTATTGCATGTGAATTATCAATTTTGGAACTAAAATAAGTGTGTTTAAAGTCATTTTCCTGCCCGAAATTGGTCCAAATAGAAGCTTCTGAGTAGGAGAAATAGTCTGTAAAAATGGCAATTTTGGTCACTGTGAGGCTATAAAAAGTGGTTATTCAACATGAGGCATGATCCAATTGACATTTTGAATCTCTTTTTGTACAGTCCAAAAAATCAATTTTCAGAGGAAAAACGATAACCCTGGACCTGTCGAACTTTCTCCAGATGGTCAGTAATGATGATTTTTTAATGTTTAATCTTTTGACTGTAAATGACTATTGGATGTGAATTATCACTTTTTGAACTAAAATAAGTGTGTTTAGAGTCATTTTCGTGCCCGAAATCGGTCAAAATAGAAGCTTCTGTGTATGAGGAAACATGTGTAAAAATGGCAATTTTGGTCACTGTGAGGCTTTAAAAAGTGGTTATTGAACATGAGGCATGATCCAATTGAGATTTTTTATCATTTTTTGTACAGTCCAAAAAATCTTTTTTCTGTCGAACTTTCTCCAGATGGTCAGTAATGATGATTTTTTAATGTTTTATCTTTTGACTGTAAATGAGTATTGCATGTGAATTATCACTTTTGGAACTAAAACACGTGTGTTTAGAGTCATTTTCCTCCCCGAAATACGTCAAAATAGAAGCTTCTGAGTAGGAGAAAAAATCTGTAAAAATGGCAATTTTGGTCACTGTGAGGCTTTAAAAAGTGGTTATTCAACGTGAGGCATGATCCAATTGACATTTTGAATCATTTTTTGTGCAGTCCAAAAATCAATTTTCTGATGAAAACGATAACCCTGGACCTGTCGAACTTTCTCCAGATGGTCAGTAATGGTGATTTTTTAATGTTTAATCTTTTGACTGTAAATGACTGTTGGATGTGAATTATCACTTTTTGAACTAAAATAAGTGTGTTTAGAGTAATTTTCGTGTCGAAAACGTTCAAAATAGATGCTTCTGAGTAGGAGGAAACATGTGTAAAAATGGCAATTTTGGTCACTGTGAGGCTTTAAAAAGTGGTTATTCAACATGAGGCATGATCCAATTGACATTGGAATAATTTTTTGTACAGTCCAAAAAATTTATTTTCTGATGAAAAACGAGGACCCCGACCTATCGAACTTTCTCCAGATGGTCAATAATGGTGATTTTTTAATGTTTAATCTTTTGACTGTAAATGACTATTGCATGTGAATTATCAATTTTGGAACTAAAATAAGTGTGTTTAAAGTCATTTTCCTGCCCGAAATTGGTCCAAATAGAAGCTTCTGAGTAGGAGAAATAGTCTGTAAAAATGGCAATTTTGGTCACTGTGAGGCTATAAAAAGTGGTTATTCAACATGAGGCATGATCCAATTGACATTTTGAATCTCTTTTTTGTACAGTCCAAAAAATCAATTTTCAGAGGAAAAACGATAACCCTGGACCTGTCGAACTTTCTCCAGATGGTCAGTAATGATGATTTTTTAATGTTTAATCTTTTGACTGTAAATGACTATTGGATGTGAATTATCACTTTTTGAACTAAAATAAGTGTGTTTAGAGTCATTTTCGTGCCCGAAATCGGTCAAAATAGAAGCTTCTGTGTATGAGGAAACATGTGTAAAAATGGCAATTTCGGTCACTGTGAGGCTTTAAAAAGTGGTTATTGAACATGAGGCATGATCCAATTGAGATTTTTTATCATTTTTTGTACAGTCCAAAAAATCTTTTTTCTGTCGAACTTTCTCCAGATGGTCAGTAATGATGATTTTTTAATGTTTTATCTTTTGACTGTAAATGAGTATTGCATGTGAATTATCACTTTTGGAACTAAAACACGTGTGTTTAAAGTCATTTTCGTGCCCGAAATCAGTCAAAATAGAAGCTTCTGAATAGGAGAAAAAATCTGTAAAAATGGCAATTTTGGTCACTGTGAGGCTTTAAAAAGTGGTTATTCAACGTGAGGCATGATCCAATTGACATTTTGAATCATTTTTTGTACAGTCCAAAAAATCAATTTTCTGATGAAAAAAACGATGACCCCGGACTTGACGAACTTTCTCCAGATGGTCAGTAATGGTGATTTTTTAATGTTTAATCTTTTGACTGTAAATGACTATTGCATGTGAATTATCACTTTTGGAACTGAAATAAGTGTGTTTAGAGTCATTTTCCTGCCCGAAATTGGTCAAAATAGAAGCTTCTGAGTAGGAGAAAAAATCTGTAAAAATGACAATTTTGGTCACTGTGAGGCTTCAAAAAGTGGTTATTCAACGTGAGGCATGATCCAATTGACATTTTGAATCATTTTTTGTACAGTCCAAAAATCAATTTTCTGATGAAAAACGATGACCCGGACCTGTCAACTTTTCTACAGATGGTCAGTAATGGTGATTTTTTAATGTTGAATCTTTTGACTGTAAATGGCTGTTAGATGTGAATTATCACTTTTTGAACTAAAATAAGTGTGTTTAGAGTCATTTTCGTGTCGAAAACGGTCAAAATAGAAGCTTCTGAGTAGGAGGAAACGTGTAAAAATGGCAATTTTGGTCACTGTGAGGCTTTAAAAAGTGGTTATTCAACATGAGGCATGATCCAATTGACAATGGAATCATTTTTTGTACAGTCCAAAAAATCAATTTTCTGATGAAAAACGAGGACCCGGACCTGTCGAACTTTGTCCAGATGGTCAGTAATGATGATTTTTTAATGTGTATTCTTTTGACTGTAAATGACTATTGCATGTGAATTATCACTTTTTGAACTAAAATTAGTGTGTTTAGAGTCATTTTCCTGCCCGCAATTGGTCACAATAGAAGCTTCTGAGTAGTAGAAAAAATCTGTAAAAATGGCAATTTTGGTCACTGTGAGGCTCTAAAAAGTGGTTATTCAACGTGATGCATGATCCAATTGACATTTTGAATCATTTTTTGTACAGTCCAAAAAATCAATTTTCTGATGAAAAACGATGACCCCGGACCCGACGAACTTTCTCCAGATGGTCAGTAATGGTGATTTTTTGATGTTTAATCTTTTCACTGTAAATGACTATTGCATGTGAGTTATCACTTTTGGAACTAAAACACTTGTGTTTAGACTCATTTTCCTGCTCGAAAATGGTCAAAATAGAAGCTTCTGAGTAGGAGAAAAAGTCTTTCAAAATGGCAATTTTGGTCACTGTGAGGCTTTAAAAAGTGGTTATTCAACATCAGGCATGCTCCAATTGACATTTTGAATAATTTTTTTGTACAGTACAAAACATCAATTTTCTGATGAAAAACGATGACCCCGGACCCGACAAACTTTCTCCAGATGGTCAGTAATGGTGATTTTTTTATGTTTAATCTATTGACTGTAAATGACTGTTGGACGTATATTATAAGTTTTTTAACTAAAATTAGTGTGTTTAGAGTTATTTTCGTGCCCGAAATCTGTCAAAATATAGAAGCTTCTGTAAAAATGGCAATTCTGGTCACTGTGAGGCTTTAAAAGGGGTTATTCAACATGAGGCATGATCTAATTGACATTTTGAATCATTTTTTGTACAGTCCAAGAAATCAACTTTCTGATGAAAAACGATGACCACGAACCTGTCGAACTTTCTCCAGATGGTCAGTAATGGTGATTTTTGAATGTTTAATCTTTTGACTGTAAATGACGATTGCATGTGAATTATCACTTTTGGAACTGAAATAAGTGTGTTTATAGTCATTTTCCTGCCCGAAATTGGACAAAATAGGAGCTTCTTAGTGAGAGAATAAGTCCGTAAAAATGGCAATTTTAGTCACTGTGAGCCTTTAAAAAGTGGTTATTCAACATGAGGCATTATCCAATTGACATTTTTAATCATTTTTTGTACAGTCCAAAATCTTTTCACTGTAAATGACTATTGCATGTGAATTATCACTTTTGGAACTAAAACACGTGTGTTTAGAGTAATTTTTGTGCCCGAAATCGATCAAAATATAAGCTTCTGAGTAGGAGAAAAAATCTGTAAAAATCGTCATTTTGATCACAGTTAGGCTTTAAAAAGTGGTTATTCAACGTGAGGCATGATCCAATTGACATTTTGAATCATTTTTTAAACAGTCCAAAAATCAATTTTCTGATGAAAAATGATGTCCTCGGGCCTGTCAAACTTTCTCCAGATAGTCAGTAATGGTGATTTTTTAATGTTTAATCTTTTGACTGTAAATGACTATGGCTTGTGAATTATCACTTTTGGAACTAACATAAGTGTGTTTAGAGTAACTTTCCTGCCCGAAATTGGTCAAAATAGAAGCTTCTGAGTATGAGAAAAAGTCTATAAAAATGGCAATTTTGGTCACTGTGAGGCTTTAAAAAGTGGTTATTCAACATGAGGCATGATCCAATTAACATATTAAATCTTTTTTTGAACAGTCCAAAAATCAATTTTTTGATGAAAAATGATGACCCCGGACCCGACGAACTTTCTTCATATGGTCAGTAATGGTGATTTTTTAATGTTTAATCTTTTGACTGTAAATAACTATTGCATGTGAATTATCACTTTTGGAACTAAAATATGTGTCTTTAGAGTCATTTTCCTGCCCGAAATCTGTCAAAATAGAAGCTTCCGAGTAGGAGGAAAAGTCTGTAAAAATGGCAGTTTTGGTCACTGTGAGGCCTTAAAAATTGGTTTTTCAACATGAGGCACAATCCAATTAGCATTTTGAATCATTTTTTGTACAGTCCAAAAAATCAATTTTCTGATGAAAAATGATGATCCCGGACCTGTCAATCTTTCTCCAGATGGTCAGGAATGGTGATTCTTTAATGTTTAGTCTTTTGACTGTAAATAACTATTGTACCTAGCATTTATGGACCTTACCTCGGCCTTTGATTTTGTTAATAGATCACGGCTTTGGAAATGCCTTTTAAACTACGGGTTGGATGAGGCTATAGTGCATTTTTTAGCATATTTACACAGGGATCTAAAGGCAAGGGTGAGAATAAATACGGATGGGGCAGTCTCAGAGGATATAGTGGTCGGAAGAGGTGTAAGACTTGGGTGTGTCTTAGCCCCAATCTTGTTCATTTTATATATTAATGAGTTACACAATGTGTTGTCTGAACTGACTATAGATGTTCCAATGATTAGTGGTAATAAACTGCCCGCTCTTTTATATGCGGATGACGCGGTTTTAATGGGTCGTACACCCAATGCACTGCGAATACTAGTTAGGGGTTTTGTTGATTTTATGAATGGCCTGAACCTTTGTACGAATTTTAAGAAATCCTTTTTAATGTGTTGTGGTCCTAAAAAAGTCTCATTAATGCTATTAATTCTGGTTCTGAAATTTTACTACGCACACGCACTTTTCCATATTTGGGTTTACAATTTTCAGATAATGGATCTTGGGTATCCCATTTGGCTTATGGTCGGAGTAAATTCTTAAAGGCAGTTAATTCGATTTTAAATCTCCCCAATCAAAAAGATTTGAGGTAGTGTTGTCCCTACTCAAAATCTATAGAACACAGTGTGTACCCACTGTAACATATGGGGCTGAAATCTGGGGCTTTATAAATTCTAAAAGCGTCCAGGTCGAAGAAAACAGATTTTGTAGGAGAGTTTTGGGGATACCTATCTCTTCTTCGTCTTTTGTTTGCCATAATGAGTTAAAATTATTTTATTTAGAAGATTATATTAGGTCCCGCCCTGCCCTGTTTTGGTTGAAGGTTTGGCAAAACCCGGCAGCCTCGCTAACCAGGGAAATTATAGTCGACTGTTTAAAATGCGATAAGGGTGGAGATATACCGTGGCTTGCAGAAGTGAGGGCAAGTTTAACTAGAGTAAATCTTGGATACATTTTTCACAAACCAGATCAATTACAAGGAATTAATAAAAAGATTATTCGTGAGGCTATATATAAATATTATGGGGACATAAGATATGCACAAGAGCTTTCTAAAGTATCCGTCGCACGTTATATATTAATGGTAGACGACGGAGGTCCTTCTTCTTATTTACCAGTTAGTTACCTTTTAAGAGATATTACTCGCTGGGAACGAAGTTTGCTCTTTCGCCTTAGATCTGGTACATTAAAATACCTGTTGTGTTTCCCCTTAGGCTTTCAGCCTAATATTGAGGAAATGTCTTGCCCTTGTGGCAATCAAGGTAAGCAAACCATGTTGCATTTTCTGTTCTTTTGTAATTTTTATCAAAAGTACAGTAAGCAACTCTTGATTCCGTTTTTAGAGCTAGTGGAATAACTGATTTTAAGGTTGCATACGGGACTATCCTTCAGCTTAATGGGGAAAACTTAACACTTCGTATTTGTACTTTTTAAAAATGGCTATTCGTTCTCGTGCTTCTATGAACCCCTGATAAATGGACTTGATTGTATTATATGCAAAAATATGCTGATTGGATCCTGATTAATATTCAAATATGTGGAGTTTTTCTGCTTGGAATTCAATAGTATATTTCCCTCTGCTGCTATTCCCCCTGTAACTATCCGCACTTTGCACTTTATTATACGATGCTGCTATATATATAATTTTATATATTTGTGACAATCCTATGATGTTTTATCGAATTTTTTATGATTAATTCTGTGAGATTTGTTTGTGCTTTTATGGACATTTTATATCCGAATAAAGATATTATGATGATGATGATGATGATAACTATTGTATGCAAATTATCACTTTTGGAACTAAAATAAGTGTGTTTAGAGCCATTTTCCTGCCCGAAATCGGTCAAAATAGAAGCTTCTATGTAGGAGGAAAAGTCTGTAAATATGGCAGTTTTGGTCAATGTGAGGCCTTAAAAATTGGTTATTCAACATGAGGCACAATCCAATTGACATTTTGAATCATTTTTTGTACAGTCCAAAAAAATCAATTTTCTGATGAAAAACGATGACCCCGGACCTGTCGAACTTTCTCCAGATGGTCAGGAATGCTGATTTTTTAATGTTTAGTCTTTTGACTGTAAATAACTATTGCATGTGAATTATCACTTTTGGAACTAAAATAAGTGTGTTTAGAGCCATTTTCCTGCCCGAAATCGGTCAAAATAGAAGCTTCTGTGTAGGAGGAAAGGTCTGTAAAAATGGCAATTTTGGTCACTGTAAGGCTTTAAAAAGTGGTTATTCAACATGAGGCACAATCCAATTGACATTTTGAATCATTTTTTGTACAGTCCAAAAAATCAATTTTCTGATGAAAAACGATGACCCTGGACCTGTCGCACTTTCTCCAGATGGTCTGTAATGGAGATTTTTTAATGTTTAATCCTTTGACTGTAAATAACTTTTGCATGTGAATTATCACTTTTGTAACTAAAATAAGGGGCCGATTCCGATCTCGGCCGGTAGGGCACCGAATCGGATTCGGCTTAACCGGATCCGATTCGGAGCCCTCATCCCCGACCGATTCGTACGTGCGTCCGGGCGAGCGAGTACGATGCGAGCGCATGCGAATTTGCCGACCGACTCGTACGCCCGTCCCAACCACACCGACCGACTCGCACGGATGCGCCTCGCACCGCGCAATGGAGACGTTCCCCGGCCGGGCAAGTACGATGCGTGCCACGAGCAGTCCGACCGACTCGTGCCGTCTGGCTCGAAGAAGCAGTCGGAGCCGTACTTCGGGGGTCCGTGTCGGACCCCCCTGTACGCATAGCTGCGCGAGTCGCACACAGGGGGGACCCATGGGTCCCCCCTACCTGTGCGTGTACGGCACGAGTCGCTTCGCCGCGTAAACGCTGTAGGGGGCGCCCATGTTTGCATTGCACCCATTGAGTCAATGGGAGCCCGCGTACGAGTTGTACGACAGGCTCCCATTGACTTCAATGGGAGTCTGACCGAATCGAGTCCGATAGCATGCGTACGCATCGTACTCGTTCGGTCGGGCTGCTAGGGTCCGATTCAGTCGGAAATCTCTCCGGGTCCTGCTCGGTCGGAGACATTTCCGGCCCGAATCGGAATCGGCCCCTAAGTGTCTTTAGAGTCATTTTCCTGCCCTAAATAAGTCAAAATAAAAGCTTCTGAGTAGGAGGATAGGTCTAATGGCAATTTTGGTCACTGTAAGGCCTTAAAAATTGGTTATTCAACATAAGGCACAATCCAATTGACATTTTGAATCATTTTTTGTACAGTCCAAAAAATCAATTTTCTGAAGAAAAATGATGACCCCGGACCTGTCCCACTTTCTCCCGATGGTCTGTAATGGTGATTTTTTAATGTTTAATCTTTTGTCTGTAAATAACTATTGCATGTGAATTATCACTTTTGGAAGTAAAATAAGTGTCTTTAGAGTCATTTTCCTGCCCGAAATCTGTCAAAATAGAAGCTTCTGAGTAGGAGGAAAAGTCTGTACAAATGGAAGTTTTGGTCACTGTGAGGCCTTAAAAATTGTTTATTCAGCATGAGACACAATCCGATTGACATTTTGAATCATATTTTGTGTTGTCCAAAAAAATCAATCTTTTGATGAAAAACGATGACGCCGGACCTGTCAAACTTTCTCCAGATGGTCAGGAATGCTGATTTTTTTAATCTTTAGTCTTTTGACTGTAAATAACTATTGCATGTGAATTATCACTTTTGGAACTAAAATAAGTGTGTTTAGAGCCATTTTCCTGCCCAAAATCGGTCAAAATAGAAGCTTCTGTGTAGGAGGAAAGGTCTACAAAAATGTCAATTTTGGTGACTGTAAGGCTTTAAAAAGTGGTTATCAACATGAGTCACAATCCATTTGACATTTTGAATAATTTTTTGTACAGTCCCAAAAAATCAATTTTCTGATGAAAAACGATGACCCCGGACCTGTCGCACTTTCTCCAGATGGTCAGGAATGGTGATTTTTTAATGTTGAGTCTTTTGACTGTAAATAACTATTGCATGTGAGTTATCACTTTTGGAACTAAAATAAGTGTCTTTAGAGTCATTTTAATGCCCGACGTCAGTCAAAATAGAAGCTTCTGAGTAGGAGGAAAAGTGTGTAAAAATGGCAGTTTTGGTCACTGTGAGGCCTTAAAAACTGGTTATTCAACATGAGGCACAATCCAATTGACATTTTGAATCATTTTTTGTATAGTCCCAAAAATCTATTTTCTGATGAAAAACGATGACCCTGGACCTGTCGCACTTTCTCCAGATGGTCTGTAATGGTGATATTTTAATGTTTAATCTTTTGACTGTAAATAACTATTGCATGTGAATTATCACATTTGGAACTAAAATAAGTTTCTTTAGAGTCATTTTCCTGCCCGAAATCCGTCAAAATAGAAGCTTCTGAGTAGGAGGAAAAGTGTGTAAAAATGGCAGTTTTGGTCACTGTAAGGCCTTAAAAATTGGTTACTCAACATGAGGCACAATCCAATTGACATTTTGAATAATTTTTTGTATAGTCCAAAAAATCAATTTTCTGATGAAAAACGATGACCCTGGACCTGTCGCACTTTCTCCAGATGGTCTGTAAGGGTGATATTTTAATGTTTAATCTTTTGACTGTAAATAACTATTGCATGTGAATTATCACATTTGGAACTAAAATAAGTGTGTTTAGAGTAATTTTCCTACCCGAAATCTGTCAAAATAGAAGCTTCTGAGTAGGAGGAAAAGTCTGTAAAAATGGTAGTTTTGGTCACTGTAAGGCTTTAAAAATTGGTTATTACACATGAGGCACAATTCAATTGACATTTTAAATCATTTTTGTACAGTCCAAAAAATAAATTTTCTGATGAAAAATGATGACCCCGGACCTGTCGAACTTTCTCCAGATGGTCAGGAATGGTAATTTTTTAATGTTTAGTATTTTGACTGTAAATAACTATTACATGTGAATCAATTTGGAACTAAAATAAGTGTCTTTAGAGTCATTACAATGCCCGAAATGAGTCAAAATAGAAGCTTCTGAGTAGGAGGAAAAGTCTGTTAAAATGGCAGTTTTGGTCACTGTAAGGCTTTAAAAAGTGGCTATCATCATGAGGCACAATCCAATTGACATTTTGAATCATTTTTTGTACAGTCCAAAAAATAAATTTTCTGATGAAAAACGATGACCCCGGACCTATAGCACTTTCTCCAGATGGTCAGGAATGGTAATTTTTAATGTTTAATATTTTGACTGTAAATAACAGTGCATGTGAATTGTCACTTTTGCAACTAAAATACGATTCCTTAGAGTCATTTTCCTGCGTGAAATCAGTCAAAATAGAAGCTTCTGAGTAGGAGGAAAAGTCTGTAAAACTGGCAGTTTTGGTCACTGTGAGGAATTAAATATTGGTTATTCAACATGAGGCACAATCCAATTGACATTTTGAATAATTTATTTGACAGTCCAAAAAATCAATTTTCTACTGAAAAACGATGTCGCACTTTCTCCAGATGGTCTGTAATGGAGATTTTTTTATGTTTAATCTTTTGACTGTAAATAACTATTGCATGTGAATTATCTCTTTTGGAACTAAAATAAGTGTCTTCAGAGTCATTTTCCTTCCCTAAATAAGTCAAAATAGAAGCTTCTGAGTAGGAGAAAAGACTGTAAACATGGCAGTTTTGGTCACTGCGAGGCCTTAAAAATTGGTTATTCAACATGAGGCACAATCCAATTGACATTTTGAATCATTTCTTGTACAGTCCAAAAAATCAAATTTCTGATGAAAAATGATGACCCCGGACCTGTCAAACTTTCTCCAGATGGTCAGGAATGGTGATTTTTTAATGTTTAGTCTTTTGACTGTAAATAACTATTGCATGTGAATTATCACTTTTTGAACTAAAATAAGTGTGTTTAGAGTCATTTTACTGCCCGAAATCAGTCAAAATAGTAGCTTCTGAGTAGAAGGAAAAGTTCGTAAAAATGACAGTTTTGGTCACTGTGAGGCCTTAAAAATTGGTATTCAACATGAGGCACAATCCAATTGACATTTTGAATCATTTTTTGTACAGTCCAAAAATCAATTTTCTGATAAAAAACGATGACCCTGGACCTGTCGCACTTTCTCCAGATGGTCTGTAATGGTGATATTTTAATGTTTAATCTTTTGGCTGTAAATAACTATTGCATGTGAATTATCACTTTTGGAACTAAAATAAGTGTCTTTAGAGTCATTTTCCTGCCCGAAATCCATCAAAATAGAAGTTTCTGAGTAGGAGGAAAAGTCTAAAAATGGTAGTTTTGGTCACTGTGAGGCCTTAAAACTTGGTTATTCAACATGAGGCACAATCCAATTGACATTTTGAATCATTTTTTGTACAGTCCAAAAAATCAATTTTCTGATAAAAAACGATGACCCCGGACCTGTCGAACCTTCTCCAGATGGTCAGGAACGGTGATTTTTTAATGTTTAGTCTTTTGACTGTAAATAACTATGGCATGTAAATTATCACTTTTGGAACTAAAATAAGTGTGGTTAGAGCCATTTTCCTGCTCGAAATCGGTCAAAATAGAAGCTTCTGTGTAGGAGAAAAATTCTGTAAAAATTACTATTTTGGTCACTGTAAGGCTTTAAAAAGTGGTTATTCAACATGAGGCACAATTCAATTTATATTTTGAATCATTTTTTTGGACAGTCCAAAAAATCAATTTTCTGATGAAAAACGATGACCCTGGACCTGTCGCACTTTCTCCAGATGGTCTGTAATGGTGATATTTTAATGTTTAATCATTTGACTGTAAATAACTATTGCATGTGAATTATCACTTTTGGAACTAAAATAAGTGTCTTTAGAGTCAAAATCCTGCCCAAAATCCGTCAAAATAAAAGCTTCTGGAGGAAAAGTCTGTAAAAATAGTAGTTTTGGTCACTGTGAGGCCTTAAAAATTGGTTATTCAACATGAGGCACAATCCAATCGACGTTTTGAATCATTTTTTGTACAGCCCAAAAATCAATTTTCTGATGAAAAATGATGACCCTGGACCTGTCGCACTTTCTCCTGATGGTCTGTAATGGTGATTTTTTAATGTTTAATCTTTTGTCTGTAAATAACTATTGCATGTGAATTATCACTTTTGGAAGTAAAATAAGTGTCTTTAGAGTCATTTTCCTGCCCGAAATCTGTCAAAATAGAAGCTTCTGAGTAGGAGGAAAAGTCTGTACAAATGGTAGTTTTGGTCACTGTGAGGCCTTAAAAATTGTTTATTCAGCATGAGGCACAATCCGATTGACATTTTGAATCATTTTTTGTACAGTGCAAAAAAATCAATTTTCTGATGAAAAACGATGATGTCGAACTTTCTCCAGATGGTCAGGAATGCTGATTTTTAATCTTTAGTCTTTTGACTGTAAATAACTATTGCATGTGAATTATCACTTTTGGAACTAAAATAAGTGTGTTTAGAGCCATTTTCCTGCCCAAAATCGGTCAAAATAGAAGCTTCTGTGTAGGAGGAAAGGTCTGTAAAAATGGCAATTTTGGTCACTGTAAGGCTTTAAAAAGTGGTATTCAACATGAGGCACGATCCAATTGACATTTTGAATAATTTTTTGTACAGTCCCAAAAATTAATTTTCTGATGAAAAACGATGACCCCGGACCTGTAAGCACTTTCTCCAGATGATCAGGAATGATGATTTTTTAATGTTGAGTCTTTTGACTGTAAATAACTATTGCATGTGAGTTATCACTTTTGGAACTAAAATAAGTGTCCTTAGAGTCATTTTCCTGCCTGAAATCAGTCAAAATAGAAGCTTCTGAGTAGGAGGAAAAGTCTGTAAAACTGGCAGTTTTGGTCACTGTGAGGAATTAAATATTGGTTATTCAACATGAGGCACAATCCAATTGACATTTTGAATAATTTATTTGACAGTCCAAAAAATCAATTTTCTGATGAAAAACGATGTCGCACTTTCTCCAGATGGTCTGTAATGGAGATTTTTAATGTTTAATCTTTTGACTGTAAATAACTATTGCATGTGAATTATCTCTTTTGGAACTAAAATAAGTGTCTTCAGAGTCATTTTCCTTCCCTAAATAAGTCAAAATAGAAGCTTCTGAGTAGGAGAAAAAGACTGTAAACATGGCAGTTTTGGTCACTGCGAGGCCTTAAAAATTGGTTATTCAACATGAGGCACAATCCAATTGACATTTTGAATCATTTCTTGTACAGTCCAAAAAATCAAATTTCTGATGAAAAATGATGACCCCGGACCTGTCAAACTTTCTCCAGATGGTCAGGAATGGTGATTTTTTAATGTTTAGTCTTTTGACTGTAAATAACTATTGCATGTGAATTATCACTTTTTGAACTAAAATAAGTGTGTTTAGAGTCATTTTACTGCCCGAAATCAGTCAAAATGGTAGCTTCTGAGTAGAAGGAAATGTTCGTAAAAATGGCAGTTTTGGTCACTGTGAGGCCTTAAAAATTGGTATTCAACATGAGGCACAATCCAATTGACATTTTGAATCATTTTTTGTACAGTCCAAAAAATCAATTTTCTGGTAAAAAACGATGACCCTGGACCTGTCGCACTTTCTCCAGATGGTCTGTAATGGTGATATTTTAATGTTTAATCTTTTGGCTGTAAATAACTATTGCATGTGAATTATCACTTTTGGAACTAAAATAAGTGTCTTTAGAGTCATTTTCCTGCCCGAAATCCATCAAAATAGAAGTTTCTGAGAAGGAGGAAAAGTCTGTAAAAATGGTAGTTTTGGTCACTGTGAGGCCTTAAAACTTGGTTATTCAACATGAGGCACAATCCAATTGACATTTTGAATAATTTATTTGACAGTCCAAAAATCAATTTTCTGATAAAAAACGATGACCCTGGACCTGTCGAACTTTTCCAGATGGTCAGGAATGGTGATTTTTTAATGTTTAGTCTTTTGACTGTAAATAACTATGGCATGTAAATTATCACTTTTGGAACTAAAATAAGTGTGGTTAGAGCCATTTTCCTGCTCGAAATCGGTCAAAATAGAAGCTTCTGTGTAGGAGAAAAATTCTGTAAAAATTACTATTTTGGTCACTGTAAGGCTTTAAAAAGTGGTTATTCAACATGAGGCACAATTCAATTTATATTTTGAATCATTTTTTGGACAGTCCAAAAATCAATTTTCTGATGAAAAACGATGACCCTGGACCTGTCGCACTTTCTCCAGATGGTCTGTAATGGTGATATTTTAATGTTTAATCATTTGACTGTAAATAACTATTGCATGTGAATTATCACTTTTGGAACTAAAATAAGTGTCTTTAGAGTCAAAATCCTGCCCAAAATCCGTCAAAATAAAAGCTTCTGGAGGAAAAGTCTGTAAAAATAGTAGTTTTGGTCACTGTGAGGCCTTAAAAATTGGTTATTCAACATGAGGCACAATCCAATCGACATTTTGAATCATTTTTTGTACAGCCCAAAAAATCAATTTTCTGATGAAAAATGATGACCCTGGACCTGTCGCACTTTCTCCAGATGGTCTGTAATGGTGATATTTTAATGTTTAATCTCTTGACTGTAAATAACTATTGCATGTGAATTATCACTTTTGGAACTAAAATAAGTGTCTTTAGCGTCAAAATCCTGCCCAAAATCCGTCAAAATAAAAGCTTCTGGAGGAAAAGTCTGTAAAAATGATAGTTTTGGTCACTGTGAGGCCTTAAAAATTGGTTATTCATCATCAGGCACAATCCAATCGACATTTTGAATCATTTTTTGTACAGTCCAAAAAATCAATTTTCTGATGAAAAACGATGACCTCGGACCTGTCGCACTTTCTCCAGATGGTCAGTAATGGTGATTTTTTAATGTTAATCTTCTGACTGTAAATAACTATTGCATATGAATTATCACTTTTGGAACCTTAATAAGTGTGTTTAGAGTAATTTTCCTGCCCGAAATCGGTCAAAATGAAAGCTTCTGAGTAGGAGGAAAAGTCTGTAAAAATTGCAATTTTGGTCACTGTGATGCTTTAAAAAGTGGTCATTCAACATGAGGCACAATCCAATTGATATTCTGAATCATTTTATGTACAGTCCAAAAAATCAATTTTCTGATGAAAATCGATGACCCCAGATCTGTCAAACTTTCTCCAGATGGTCAGTAATGGTGATTTTTTAATGTTTAATCTTTTGACTGTAAATAACTATTGCATATGAATTATCACTTTTGGAACTATAATGAGTGTGTTTAGAGTCATTTTCCTGCCCGAAATCGGTCAAAATAGAAGCTTCTGAGTAGGAGGAAAAGTCTGTACAAATGGCAGTTTTGGACTGTACAAAAAAGAGGTTCAAAATGTCAATTGGATCATGCCTCATGTTGAATAAACACTTTTTAAAGCCTCACAGTGACCAAAATTGCCATTTTTACAGACTTTTTCTCCTACTCAGAAGTTTCTATTTTGACCGATTTCGGGCACGAAAATGACTTTAAACACACTTATTTTAGTTCCAAAATTAGTAATTCACATACAACAGTTATTTACAGTCAAAAGATTAAACATTAAAAAATCACCATTATTGACCATCTGGAGAAAGTTCGACAGGTCCGGGTCCTCGTTTTTCTTTTTGAAAATTGATTTTTTGGACTGTACAAAAAGTAATTCAAAATGTCAATTGGATCATGCCTCATGTTGAATAACCACTTTTTAAAGCCTCACAGTGACCAAAATTGCCATTTTTACAGACTTTTCCTCCTACTCAGGAGCTTCTATTTTGAGTGATTTCGGGCAGTAAAATGACTAGAGACACTTATTTTAGTTCCAAAAGTGATAATTCACATGCAATAGTTATTTACAGTCAAAAGACTAAACATTAAAAAATCACCATTCCTGACCATCTGGAGAAAGTTCGACAGGTCAGGGGTCATCGTTTTTCATCAGAAAATTTATTTTTTGGACTGTACAAAAAATGATTCAAAATGTCAATTGGATCATGCCTCATGTTGAATAACCATTTTTAAGGCCTCACAGTGACCAAAACTGCCATTTTTTTCCTCCTACTCAGAAGATTCTATTTTGACTGATTTCGGGCAGTAAACTTACTCTAAAGACACTGAGTTTAGTTCCAAAAGTGATAATTCACATGCGATAGTTATTTACAGTCAAAAGATTAAACATTATAAAATCACCATTACAGACCTTCTGGAGAAAGTTTGACAGGTCAGGGGTCAGTCTTTCATCAGAAAATTGATTTTTTGGACTGTACAAAAAATGATTCAAAATGTCAATTGAATTGTGCCTGATGTTCAATAACCAGTTTTTAAGGCCTCACAGTGACCAAAACTGCCATTTTTACAGACTTTTCCTACTACTCAGAAGCTTCTATTTTGACTGATTTCGGGCAGGAAAATGGCTCTAAACACACTTATTTTAGTTCCAAAAGTGAAAATTTGCATGCAATAGTTATTTACAGTCAAAAGATTAAACATTAAAAAATCACCATTACTGACCATCTGGAGAAAGTTCGACAGGTCCGGGGACATCGTTTTTCATCAGAAAATTTATTTTTTGGACTGTACAAAAAATGATTCAAAATGTCAATTGCATGAGTGCCTCATGTTGAATAACCAATTTTTAAGGCCTCACAGTAACCAAAATTGCCATTTTAACAGACATTTCCTCCTACTCAGAAGCTTCTATTTTGACTCATTTTGGGCATTGTAATGACTCTAAAGACACTTATTTTAGTTACAAAAGTGATAACTCACATGCAATAGTTATTTACAGTCAAAAGACTAAAAATTAAAAAATCACCATTACAGACCATCTGGAAAAAGTGCGAATGGTCCGGGGACATCGTTTTTCATCAGAAAATTGATTTTTTGGACTGTATTCAAAATGATTCAAAATGTCAATTGGATTGTGCCTCATGTTGAATGACCAATTTTTAAAGCCTCACTGTGACCAAAACTGCCATTTTTACAGACTTTTACTGCTACTCAGATGCTTCTATTTTGACAGATTTTGGGCAGTAAAATGACTCTAAAGACACTTATTTTAGTTCCAAAAGTGATAATTCACATGCAATAGTTATTTACAGTCAAAAGATTAAACATTAAAAAATCACCATTACAGACCATCTGGAAAAAGTGCGACAAGTCCGAGGACATCGTTTTTCATCAGAAAATTGATTTTTTTGGACTGTATTAAAAATGATTCAAAATGTCAATTGGATTGTGCCTCATGTTGAATAACCAATTTTTAAGGCCTCACAGTAACCATAACTGCCATTTTTACAGACTTTTCCTCCTACTCAGATGCTTCTATTTTGACAGATTTTGGGCAGTAAAATGACTCTAAAGACACTTATTTTAGTTCCAAAAGTGATAATTCACATGCAATAGTTATTTACAGTCAAAAGATTAAACATTAAAAAATCACCATTACAGACCATCTGGAGAAAGTTCGACAGGTCCGGGGTCATCGTTTTTCATCTGAAAATTGATTTTTTTGACTGTACAAAAAATTATTCAAAATGTCAATTGGATTGTGCCTCATGTTGAATAACCACTTTTGAAGCCTTACAGTGACCAAAATTGCCATTTTTACAGACCTCTCCTCCTACACAGAAGCTTCTATTTTGACCGATTTCAGGCAGGAAAATGGCTCTAAACACACTTATTTTAGTTCCAAAAGTGAAAATTTACATGCAATAGTTATTTACAGTCAAAAGATTAAACATTATAAAATCACCATTACAGACCTTCTGGAGAAAGTTCGACAAGTCCGGGGTCATAGTTTTTTATCAGAAAATAGATTTTTGGACTGTACAAAAAATGATTCAAAATGTCAATTGGATTGTGCCTCATGTTGAATAACCATTATTTAAAGCCTTACATTGACCAAAATTGCCATTTTTACAGACCTTTCCTCCTACACAGAAGCTTCTATTTTGACCGATTTCGGGCAGGTAAATGGCTCTAAACACACTTATTTTAGTCCCAAAAGTGATAATTCACATGCAATAGTTATTTACAGTCAAAAGACTTAACATTAAAAACTCACCATTCCTGACCATCTGGAGAAAGTTCGACAGGTCCGGGGACATCGTTTTTCATCAGAAAAATGATTTTTTGGACTGTACAAAAATGATTCAAAATGTCAATTGGATTGTGCCTGATGTTGAATAACCAATTTTTAAGGCCTCACAGTGACCAAAACTGCCATTTTTACAGACTTTTCCTCCTACTCAGATGCTTCTATTTTGACAGATTTTGGGCAGTAAAATGACTCTAAAGACACTTATTTTAGTTCCAAAAGTGATAATTCACATGCAATAGTTATTTACAGTCAAAAGATTAAACATTAAAAAATCACCATTACTGACCATCTGGAGAAAGTTCAACAGGCCGGGGTCATCGTTTTTCATCAGAAAATTTATTTTTTGGACTGTACAAAAAATTATTCACAATGTCAATTGCATTGTGCCTCATGTTGAATAACCAATTTTTAAGGCCTCACAGTAACCAAAATTGCCATTTTAACAGACTTTTCCTCCTACTCAGAAGCTTCTATTTTGACTCATTTCGGGCATTGTAATGACTCTAAAGACACTTATTTTAGTTACAAAAGTGATAATTCACATGCAATAGTTAATTACAGTCATAAGACTAAAAATTAAAAACTCACCATTCCTGACCATCTGGAGAAAGTTCGACAGGTCCGGGGTCAACGTTTTTCATCAGAAAATTGATTTTTTGGATTGTACAAAAAATGATTCAAAATGTCAATTGGATTGTGCTTCATGTTGAATAACCAATTTTTAAGGCCTCACAGTGACCAAAACTGCCATTTTAACAGACTTTTCCTCCTACTCAGAAGCTTCTATTTTGACTCATTTCGGGCATTGTAATGACTCTAAAGACACTTATTTTAGTTTCAAAAGTGATAATTCACATGCCATAGTTATTTACAGTCAAAAGATTAAACATGAAAAAATCACCATTACAGACCATCTGGAAAAAGTGCGACAGGTCCGGGGACATCGTTTTTCATCAGAAAATTGATTTTTTGGACTGTATTAAAAATGATTCAAAATGTCAATTGGATTGTGCCTCATGTTGAATAACCAACTTTTAAAGCCTCACAGTGACCAAAACTGCCATTTTTACAGACTTTTCCTCCTACTCAGATGCTTCTATTTTGACAGATTTTGGGCAGGAAAATGTCTCTAAAGATACTTATTTTAGTTCCAAAAGTGATAATTCACATGCAATAGTTATTTACAGTCAAAAGATTAAACATTAAAAAATCACCATTACAGACCATCTGGAGAAAGTGCGACAGGTCCGGGGCCATCGTTTTTCATCAGAAAATTGATTTTTTGGACTGTATTAAAATGATTCAAAATGTCAATTGGATTGTGCCTCATGTTGAATAACCAATTTTTAAGGCCTCACAGTAACCATAACTGCCATTTTTACAGACTTTTCCTCCTACTCAGATGCTTCTATTTTGACAGATTTTGGGCAGTAAAATGACTCTAAAGACACTTATTTTAGTTCCAAAAGTGATAATTCACATGCAATAGTTATTTACAGTCAAAAGATTAAACATTAAAAAATCACCATTACAGACCATCTGGAGAAAGTTCGACAGGCCGGGGTCATCGTTTTTGATCAGAAAATTGATTTTTTGGACTGTACAAAAAATGATTCGAAATGTCAATTGGATTGTGCCTGATGTTGAATAACCAGTTTTTAAGGCCTCACAGTGACCAAAACTGCCATTTTTACAGACTTTTCCTCCTACTCAGAAGCTTCTATTTTGAGTGATTTAGGGCAGTAAGATGACTAGAGACACTTACTTTAGTCCCAAAAGTGATAATTCACTGGAATAGTTATTTACAGTCAAAAGACTAAACATTAAAAAATCACCATTCCTGACCATCTGGGTAAAGTTCGACAGGTCCGGGGTCAACGTTTTTCATCAGAAAATTGATTTTTTGGATTGTACAAAAAATGATTCAAAATGTCAATTGGATTGTGCTTCATGTTGAATAACCAATTTTTAAGGCCTCACAGTGACCAAAACTGCCAATTTAACAGACTTTTCCTCCTACTCAGAAGCTTCTATTTTGACTCATTTCGGGCATTGTAATGACTCTAAAGACACTTATTTTAGTTTCAAAAGTGATAATTCACATGCCATAGTTATTTACAGTCAAAAGATTAAACATAAAAAAATCACCATTACAGACCATCTGGAAAAAGTGCGACAGGTCCGGGGACATCGTTTTTCATCAGAAAATTGATTTTTTGGACTGTATTAAAAATGATTCAAAATGTCAATTGGATTGTGCCTCATGTTGAATAACCAACTTTTAAAGCCTCACAGTGACCAAAACTGCCATTTTTACAGACTTTTCCTCCTACTCAGATGCTTCTATTTTGACAGATTTCAGGCAGTAAAATGACTCTAAAGACACTTATTTTACTTCCAAAAGTGATAATTCACATGCAATAGTTATTTACAGTCAAAAGATTAAACATTAAAAATCACCATTACAGACCATCTGGAGAAAGTTCGACAGGTCCGGGGTCATCGTTTTTCATCAGAAAATTTATTTTTTGGACTGTACAAAAAATTATTCAAAATGTCAATTGGATTGTGCCTCATGTTGAATAACCACTTTTTATGGCCTCACAGTAACCAAAACTGCCATTTTTACAGACTTTTCCTCCTACACAGAAGCTTCTATTTTGACAGATTTCAGGCAGGAAAATGGCTCTAAACACACTTATTTTAGTTCCAAAAGTGATAATTCACATGCAATAGTTATTTAGAGTCAAAAAACTAAACATTAAAAAATCACCATTCCTGACCATCTGGAGAAAGTTGGACAGGTCTGGGGTCATCGTTTTTGATCAGAAAATTGATTTTTTGGACTGTACAAAAAATGATTCGAAATGTCAATTGGATTGTGCCTGATGTTGAATAACCAGTTTTTAAGGCCTCACAGTGACCAAAACTGCCATTTTTACAGACTTTTCCTCCTACTCAGAAGCTTCTATTTTGAGTGATTTAGGGCAGTAAGATGACTAGAGACACTTACTTTAGTTCCAAAAGTGATAATTCACTGGAATAGTTATTTACAGTCAAAAGACTAAACATTAAAAAATCACCATTCCTGACCATCTGGAGAAAGTTCGACAGGTCCGGGGTCAACGTTTTTCATCAGAAAATTGATTTTTGGATTGTACAAAAAATGATTCAAAATGTGAATTGGATTGTGCTTCATGTTGAATAACCAATTTTTAAGGCCTCACAGTGACCAAAACTGCCATTTTAACAGACTTTTCCTCCTACTCAGAAGCTTCTATTTTGACTCATTTCGGGCATTGTAATGACTCTAAAGACACTTATTTTAGTTACAAAAGTGATAATTCACATGCAATAGTTATTTACAGTTAAAAGACTAAAAATTAAAAGCTCACCATTCCTGACCATCTGGAGAAAGTTCGACAGGTCCGGGGTCAACGTTTTTCATCAGAAAATTGATTTTTGGATTGTACAAAAAATGATTCAAAATGTCAATTGAATTGTGCTTCATGTTGAATAACCAATTTTTAAGGCCTCACAGTGACCAAAACTGCCATTTTAACAGACTTTTCCTCCTACTCAGAAGCTTCTATTTTGACTCCTTTCGGGCATTGTAATGACTCTAAAGACACTTATTTTAGTTTCAAAAGTGATAATTCACATGCCATAGTTATTTACAGTCAAAAGATTAAACATAAAAAAATCACCATTACAGACCATCTGGAAAAAGTGCGACAGGTCCGGGGACATCGTTTTTCATCAGAAAATTGATTTTTTGGACTGTATTAAAAATGATTCAAAATGTCAATTGGATTGTGCCTCATGTTGAATAACCAATTTTTAAAGCCTCACAGTGACCAAAACTGCCATTTTTACAACTTTTCCTCCTACTCAGATGCTTCTATTTTGACAGATTTTGGGCAGTAAAATGGCTCTAAACACACTTATTTTAGTTCCAAAAGTGATAATTCACATGCAATAGTTATTTAGAGTCAAAAAACTAAACATTAAAAAATCACCATTCCTGACCATCTGGAGAAAGTTGGACAGGTCCGGGGTCATCGTTTTTGATCAGAAAATTGATTTTTTGGACTGTACAAAAAATGATTCGAAATGTCAATTGGATTGTGCCTGATGTTGAATAACCAGTTTTTAAGGCCTCACAGTGACCAAAACTGCCATTTTTACAGACTTTTCCTCCTACTCAGAAGCTTCTATTTTGAGTGATTTCGGGCAGTAAAATGACTAGAGACACTTACTTTAGTTCCAAAAGTGATAATTCACTGGAATAGTTATTTACAGTCAAAAGACTAAACATTAAAAAATCACCATTCCTGACCATCTGGAGAAAGTTGGACAGGTCCGGGGTCATCGTTTTTGATCAGAAAATAGATTTTTTGGACTGTACAAAAAATAATTCAAAAATGTCAATTGGATTGTGCCTCATGTTGAATAACCATTATTTAAAGCCTTACAGTGACCAAAATTGCCATTTTTACAGACCTTTCCTCCTACACAGAAGCTTCTATTTTGACCGATTTCGGGCAGGTAAATGGCTCTAAACACACTTATTTTAGTCCCAAAAGTGATAATTCTCATGCAATAGTTATTTACAGTCAAAAGACTTAACATTAAAAACTCACCATTCCTGACCATCTGGAGAAAGTTCAACAGGTCCAGGGGCATTGTTTTTAATCAGAAAATTGATTTTTTTGAACTGTACAAAAAATGATTCAAAATACCAATTAGATTGTGCCTCATGTCTAATAACCAATTTTTAAGGCATCACAGTGACCAAAACTAGCATTTTTACAGACTTTTCCTCCTATTCAGAAGCTTCTATTTTGACTGATTTCGGGCAGGAAAATCACTGTAAAGACACTTATTTTAGTTTCAAAAGTGATAATTCACATGCAATAGGTATTTACAGTCAAAAGACTAAACATTAAAAAATCACCATTCCTGACCATCTGGAGAAAGTTCTACAGGTCAGGGGTCATCATTTTTCATCAGAAAATTGATTTTTTGGACGGTTCAAAAAATGATTCAAAATGTCAATTGGATTGTGCCTGATGTTGAATAACCAATTTTTAAGGCCTCACAGTGACCAAAACTGCGATTTTTACAGATTTTTCCTCCTACTCAGAAGCTTCTATTTTGACTGATTTCAGGCAGTAAAATGACTCTAAAGCAGAGGTCTTCAAACTGTGGGGCGCGCCCCCCTGGGGGGCCGTGGCTATGTTCCTAGGGGGGCGCAGATGCGTTTGTAAATACATGTAAATGAAGACTGCCTGGAAGTGCGACTCTCTTTATTTATCGCGTTTACAGGCTGTCTTCATTTACATTCAGCAGGTAAAGGGCATTCTATGGCAACTGTTATTCTTGGTGCCGTGGCGGCGGGGTCAAAGACATGGCTAAAAAGAAAAGAACATGTTCTTTAAGTATTTTGTTGATTTTTCACATTTAGCCAGCTGCATATGAAATGATGCGCGTACCATAAACGAAAAATAAAGGCAAATTTAACTAATCCTTGAGAACACTTTATTTTATGCTGTCCAACCTCAATTTATTAATGTGATCACTGCACTTATCTGTGAATTCAGAGAGTCACACAATTGAACCCTGCTTGGCACAGTGTAAAATTCAGAATTGTGTGTTTATAATGCTTTGAAGCCCCAGCCTGTAACACAAAGCACTGTGAATATTCAAGTTACTATTTAAAAATTGTATTACACACTGTATAAACCTGGCTGTTGGAATTATGCGGCGGCTAGGATGGAATTATGTGGCAGGGTTGACTAAATTATGCAACAAAAAAGCCAACATATGCAACTTAACGCAGTACTTTTTGTGATAGTGTTACTTCATTATTTTAATCAATTTTACACATGCTAACAATGTGTGGGCAAATGTTTCACCTAATTAGTGCCAGATTAACACCCAAATTCAGCAATAAGCAACAGAAAGCTGACTGTCAACCTTTGCGATTGGCCTTCCACTGTGTGGCAATAAGTGTTGTTGCATTTTTAGTAACTTGACCCATATAAGCTAGAAACACATTTTCGTTTGTTAAAAACTGTAGAATATGCAGCAGATGGTGGATTATGTGGCAAGCGGATTGTAATTGGCCATCACTACCAGTAGTGCATCAGGCGCAGTGGCACTAGGGCAGTGCACCCCAATTTTGTCTGTGTTACTAGCAAAATGATGGATGGGAACCCTTTTTTCCTTGTTAGCATTAGGGCCCTGGTTACCCTTGCTGCGCAGGGAACTGGTCCTAAGCAACAGGTGGCAAGATGCAGGATTTACTCTTTTTTTTTTTTCTTCTTTTTTTTTTTTTTTACACAAAAGGGCAGACAACCTGCTTTGGACCTCATGTCTAGGAGTGATGGACCAGTGGAGAGAGTGGGCAGAGTAGTAGGTATAATTTGTGCTGCAGTGGCACAGGGGCCCAGGGGTGTGAGGCGTCAAACCCCAATAGTATTGTTTTACTGTCTTTTCTTGATTATGATGGGGCCCAGTGCACCACTGTTGTGCCAGTGTTGCTTCGGGCCTCAGACCAATGGCCCAAGAGCAGGGAAAATGTAATCAGGGGAGACACATTAGCTTAGGCCTCAGAGAGATGACAGAGTGGGGAAAGGGGCAAGATGGAGGCCCATTTTTTAATAAGGGGCAAAGAAGACTGCTACTTCGTAAGACAGTAGATCTTATTACTGAAGCAGGTGCAATGGCACTCGGGCCCAGGTGTGAGAGGCCGACTGCATAACAATTATGACTGCCTTACTTTATAAAAGAGGATCAGAGGCTCACTTTTCTTCCGAGCATTAGAGGTGAGGGCAGCTCTGCTGCAAAGTGGTGGGCAACATGCCGGAGCTCATTTTATTCTGGAGGGGACAGAGAATCTGTTCCATGATTGGAGGGATGGCCATGCATGGTGGGGAAGGGGTGAAAAAGGCAGAGACACAGTGTGCTACTCAAGGCTGCAGCTATCAGTAGTGCAACAAGTGCAGTTGCATTGGGTCTCAGGAGTGTGAGGGGCTCACAACACCCCAAGTATCAGGAGTTGCTTGATATATTTGCTCTTTTATAAGGGTCACATTTCGTGTGGATTATCAGCGGAAGAAAAAGTACTCCTGAAATGGTAATCCCGCCCCCTGCACTCGGCCCGGATCTTTCCACTCCCCCAGTACTACCATAAAGTTTTCGAGGGGGGCCCGACTTGTAAACATTTTACTCAGGGGGGCTCACAGCAAAAAAGTTTGAAGACCTATGCTCTAAAGACTCTTATTTTAGTTCCAAAAGTGATAATTCACATGCAATAGTTATTTACAGTCAAAAGATTAAGGGCCCGATTCTGATGCGGGTTGGAAAAGCTTCCCGACCGAGGGCCCAATTCTGATGCGGTTAGGAACAAATGTTCCCATTGAAGTCAATGGGAGTTCAACCAAATCGTATCTGGAAACATCCGGATGCATCCTACTCTGCCGGTTGGACTTTCCCGATCCGAGTGGGTCGGAAACCATTTCCCAACCGATTCGGTCGGGAAGCTTTTCCAACCCGCATCAGAATTGGGCCCTATACATTAAAAAATCACCATTCCTGACCATCTGGAGAAATTTCGTCAGGACTGGGGTAATCCTTTTTCATCAGAAAATTGATTTTTTGGACTGTACAAAAAATGATTCAAAATGTCAATTGGATTGTGCCTCATGTTGAATAACCAAATTTTAAGGTCTCACAGTGACCAAAACTGCCATTTTTACAGACTTTTCCTCCTACTCAGAAGCTTCCATTTTGACTCATTTCAGGCAGGTAAATGGCTCTAAACACACTTATTTTAGTCCCAAAAGTGATAATTCACATGCAATAGTTATTTACAGTCAAAAGATTAAACATTATAAAATCACCATTACAGACCTTCTGGAAAAAGTGCGACAGGTCCGGGGTCAACGTTTTTCATCAGAAAATTGATTTTTTGGATTGTACAAAAAATGATTCAAAATGTCAATTGGATTGTGCTTCATGTTGAATAACCAATTTTTAAGGCCTCACAGTGACCAAAACTGCCATTTTAACAGACTTTTCCTCCTACTCAGAAGCTTCTATTTTGACTCATTTCGGGCATTGTAATGACTCTAAAGACACTTATTTTAGTTTCAAAAGTGATAATTCACATGCCATAGTTATTTACAGTCAAAAGATTAAACATAAAAAAATCACCATTACAGACCATCTGGAAAAAGTGCGACAGGTCCGGGGACATCGTTTTTCATCAGAAAATTGATTTTTTGGACTGTATTAAAAATGATTCAAACTGTCAATTGGATTGTGCCTCATGTTGAATAACCAATTTTTAAAGCCTCACAGTAACCAAAACTGCCATTTTTACAGACTTTTCCTCCTACACAGAAGCTTCAATTTTGACCGATTTCAGGCAGGAAAATGGCTCTAAACAAACTTATTTTAGTTCCAAAAGTGATAATTCACATGCAATAGTTATTTAGAGTCAAAAAACTAAACATTAAAAAATCACCATTACAGACCTTCTGGAGAAAGTTTGACAGGTCAGGGGTCATCGTCTTTCATCAGAAAATTGATTTTTGGACTGTACAAAAAATGATTCAAAATGTCAATTGAATTGTGCCTGATGTTCAATAACCAGTTTTTAAGGCCTCACAGTGACCAAAACTGCCATTTTTACAGACTTTTCCTACTACTCAGAAGCTTCTATTTTGACTGATTTCGGGCAGGAAAATGGCTCTAAACACACTTATTTTAGTTCCAAAAGTGAAAATTTACATGCAATAGTTATTTACAGTCAAAAGATTAAACATTAAAAAATCACCATTACTGACCATCTGGAGAAAGTTCGAAAGGTCCGGGGACATCGTTTTTCATCAGAAAATTTATTTTTGGACTGTACAAAAAATGATTCAAAATGTCAATTGCATGAGTGCCTCATGTTGAATAACCAATTTTTAAGGCCTCACAGTAACCAAAATTGCCATTTTAACAGCCATTTCCTCCTACTCAGAAGCTTCTATTTTGACTCATTTTGGGCATTGTAATGACTCTAAAGACACTTATTTTAGTTACAAAAGTGATAACTCACATGCAATAGTTATTTACAGTCAAAAGACTAAAAATTAAAAAATCACCATTACAGACCATCTGGAAAAAGTGCGAATGGTCCGGGGACATCGTTTTTCATCAGAAAATTGATTTTTTGGACTGTATTCAAAATGATTCAAAATGTCAATTGGATTGTGCCTCATGTTGAATGACCAATTTTTAAAGCCTCACTGTGACCAAAACTGCCATTTTTACAGACTTTTCCTCCTACTCAGATGCTTCTATTTTGACAGATTTTGGGCAGTAAAATGACTCTAAAGACACTTATTTTAGTTCCAAAAGTGATAATTCACATGCAATAGTTATTTACAGTCAAAAGATTAAACATTAAAAAATCACCATTACAGACCATCTGGAAAAAGTGCGACAAGTCCGAGGACATCGTTTTTCATCAGAAAATTGATTTTTTTGGACTGTATTAAAAATGATTCAAAATGTCAATTGGATTGTGCCTCATGTTGAATAACCAATTTTTAAGGCCTCACAGTAACCATAACTGCCATTTTTACAGACTTTTCCTCCTACTCAGATGCTTCTATTTTGACAGATTTTGGGCAGTAAAATGACTCTAAAGACACTTATTTTAGTTCCAAAAGTGATAATTCACATGCAATAGTTATTTACAGTAAAAAGATTAAACATTAAAAAATCACCATTACTGACCATCTGGAGAAAGTGCGACAGGTCCGAAGTCATCGTTTTTCATCAGAATATTGATTTTTTGGACTGTACAAAAAATTATTCAAAATGTCAATTGGATTGTGCCTCATGTTGAATAACCACTTTTTGAAGCCTTACAGTGACCAAAATTGCCATTTTTACAGACCTCTCCTCCTACACAGAAGCTTCTATTTTGACCGATTTCAGGCAGGAAAATGGCTCTAAACACACTTATTTTAGTTCCAAAAGTGAAAATTTACATGCAATAGTTATTTACAGTCAAAAGATTAAACATTATAAAATCACCATTACAGACCTTCTGGAGAAAGTTCGACAAGTCCGGGGTCATCGTTTTTCATCAGAAAATTGATTTTTTGGACTGTACAAAAAATGATTCAAAATGTCAATTGGATTGTGCCTGATGTTGAATAACCAGTTTTTAAGGCCTCACAGTGACCAAAACTGCCATTTTTACAGACTTTTCCTCCTACTCAGAAGCTTCTATTTTGAGTGATTTCAGGCAGTAAAATGACTAGAGACACTTACTTTAGTTCCAAAAGTGATAATTCACTGGAATAGTTATTTACAGTCAAAAGACTAAACATTAAAAAATCACCAGTCCTGACCATCTGGAGAAAGTTCGACAGGTCCGGGGTCATAGTTTTTTTATCAGAAAATAGATTTTTTGGACTGTACAAAAAATGATTCAAAATGTCAATTGGATTGTGCCTCATGTTGAATAACCATTATTTAAAGCCTTACATTGACCAAAATTGCCATTTTTACAGACCTTTCCTCCTACACAGAAGCTTCTATTTTGACCGATTTCGGGCAGGTAAATGGCTCTAAACACACTTATTTTAGTCCCAAAAGTGATAATTCACATGCAATAGTTATTTACAGTCAAAAGACATAACATTAAAAAACTCACCATTCCTGACCATCTGGAGAAAGTTCGACAGGTCCGGGGACATCGTTTTTCATCAGAAAAATGATTTTTTGGACTGTACAAAAAATGATTCAAAATGTCAATTGGATTGTGCCTGATGTTGAATAACCAATTTTTAAGGCCTCACAGTGACCAAAACTGCCATTTTTACAGACTTTTCCTCCTACTCAGAAGCTTCTATTTTGAGTGATTTAGGGCAGTAAGATGACTAGAGACACTTACTTTAGTCCCAAAAGTGATAATTCACTGGAATAGTTATTTACAGTCAAAAGACTAAACATTAAAAAATCACCATTCCTGACCATCTGGGTAAAGTTCGACAGGTCCGGGGTCAACGCTTTTCATCAGAAAATTGATATTTTGGATTGTACAAAAAATTATTCAAAATGTCAATTGGATTGTGCTTCATGTTGAATAACCAATTTTTCAGGCCTCACAGTGACCAAAACTGTCATTTTAACAGACTTTTCCTCCTACTCAGAAGCTTCTATTTTGACTCATTTCGGGCATTGTAATGACTCTAAAGACACTTATTTTAGTTACAAAAGTGATAATTCACATGCAATAGTTATTTACAGTCAAAAGACTAAAAATTAAAAACTCACCATTCCTGACCATCTGGAGAAAGTTCGACAGGTCCGGGGTCAACGTTTTTCATCAGAAAATTGATTTTTTGGATTGTACAAAAAATGATTCAAAATGTCAATTGGATTGTGCTTCATGTTGAATAACCAATTTTTAAGGCCTCACAGTGACCAAAACTGCCATTTTAACAGACTTTTCCTCCTACTCAGAAGCTTCTATTTTGACTCATTTCGGGCATTGTAATGACTCTAAAGACACTTATTTTAGTTACAAAAGTGATAATTCACATGCAATAGTTATTTACAGTCAAAAGACTAAAAATTAAAAACTCACCATTCCTGACCATCTGGAGAAAGTTCGACAGGTCCGGGGTCAACGTTTTTCATCAGAAAATTGATTTTTTGGATTGTACAAAAAATGATTCAAAATGTCAATTGGATTGTGCTTCATGTTGAATAACCAATTTTTAAGGCCTCACAGTGACCAAAACTGCCATTTTAACAGACTTTTCCTCCTACTCAGAAGCTTCTATTTTGACTCCTTTCGGGCATTGTAATGACGCTAAAGACACTTATTTTAGTTTCAAAAGTGATAATTCACATGCCATAGTTATTTACAGTCAAAAGATTAAACATAAAAAAATCACCATTACAGACCATCTGGAAAAAGTGCGACAGGTCCGGGGACATCGTTTTTCATCAGAAAATTGATTTTTGGACTGTATTAAAAATGATTCAAAATGTCAATTGGATTGTGCTTCATGTTGAATAACCAATTTTTAAAGCCTCACAGTGACCAAAACTGCCATTTTTACAACTTTTCCTCCTACTCAGATGCTTCTATTTTGACAGATTTTGGGCAGTAAAATGGCTCTAAACACACTTATTTTAGTTCCAAAAGTGATAATTCACATGCAATAGTTATTTAGAGTCAAAAAACTAAACATTAAAAAATCACCATTCCTGACCATCTGGAGAAAGTTGGACAGGTCCGGGGTCATCGTTTTTGATCAGAAAATTGATTTTTGGACTGTACAAAAAATGATTCGAAATGTCAATTGGATTGTGCCTGATGTTGAATAACCAGTTTTTAAGGCCTCACAGTGACCAAAACTGCCATTTTTACAGACTTTTCCTCCTACTCAGAAGCTTCTATTTTGAGTGATTTCGGGCAGTAAAATGACTAGAGACACTTACTTTAGTTCCAAAAGTGATAATTCACTGGAATAGTTATTTACAGTCAAAAGACTAAACATTAAAAAATCACCATTCCTGACCATCTGGAGAAAGTTGGACAGGTCCGGGGTCATCGTTTTTGATCAGAAAATAGATTTTTTGGACTGTACAAAAAATAATTCAAAAATGTCAATTGGATTGTGCCTCATGTTGAATAACCATTATTTAAAGCCTTACAGTGACCAAAATTGCCATTTTTACAGACCTTTCCTCCTACACAGAAGCTTCTATTTTGACCGATTTCGGGCAGGTAAATGGCTCTAAACACACTTATTTTAGTCCCAAAAGTGATAATTCTCATGCAATAGTTATTTACAGTCAAAAGACTTAACATTAAAAAACTCACCATTCCTGACCATCTGGAGAAAGTTCAACAGGTCCAGGGGCATTGTTTTTAATCAGAAAATTGATTTTTTTGAACTGTACAAAAAATGATTCACAATGTCAATTGTATTGTGCCTCATGTTTAATAACCAATTTTTAAGGCCTCACAGTGACCAAAACTGCCATTTTTACAGACTTTTCCTCCTATTCAGAAGCTTCTATTTTGACTGATTTTGGGCATTAAAATGACTCTAAAGACACTTATTTTATTTCCAAAAGTGATAATTCACATGCAATAGTTATTTACAGTCAAAAGACTAAACATTAAAAAATCACCATTCCTGACCATCTGGAGAAAGTTCTACAGGTCAGGGGTCATCATTTTTCATCAGAAAATTGATTTTTGGACGGTTCAAAAAATGATTCAAAATGTCAATTGGATTGTGCCTGATGTTGAATAACCAATTTTTAAGGCCTCACAGTGACCAAAACTGCGATTTTTACAGATTTTTCCTCCTACTCAGAAGCTTCTATTTTGACTGATTTCAGGCAGTAAAATGACTCTAAAGACTCTTATTTTAGTTCCAAAAGTGATAATTCACATGCAATAGTTATTTACAGTCAAAAGATTAAGGGCCCGATTCTGATGCGGGTTGGAAAAGCTTCCCGACCGAGGGCCCAATTCTGATGCGGTTAGGAACAAATGTTCCCATTGAAGTCAATGGGAGTTCAACCAAATCGTATCTGGAAACATCCGGATGCATCCTACTCTGCCGGTTGGACTTTCCCGATCCGAGTGGGTCGGAAACCATTTCCCAACCGATTCGGTCGGGAAGCTTTTCCAACCCGCATCAGAATTGGGCCCTATACATTAAAAAATCACCATTCCTGACCATCTGGAGAAATTTCGTCAGGACTGGGGTCATCCTTTTTCATCAGAAAATTGATTTTTTGGACTGTACAAAAAATGATTCAAAATGTCAATTGGATTGTGCCTCATGTTGAATAACCAAATTTTAAGGTCTCACAGTGACCAAAACTGCCATTTTTACAGACTTTTCCTCCTACTCAGAAGCTTCCATTTTGACTCATTTCAGGCATTGTAATGACTCTAAACACACTTATTTTAGTCCCAAAAGTGATAATTCACATGCAATAGTTATTTACAGTCAAAAGATTAAACATTATAAAATCACCATTACAGACCTTCTGGAAAAAGTGCGACAGGTCCGGGGTCAACGTTTTTCATCAGAAAATTGATTTTTTGGATTGTACAAAAAATGATTCAAAATGTCAATTGGATTGTGCTTCATGTTGAATAACCAATTTTTAAGGCCTCACAGTGACCAAAACTGCCATTTTAACAGACTTTTCCTCCTACTCAGAAGCTTCTATTTTGACTCATTTCGGGCATTGTAATGACTCTAAAGACACTTATTTTAGTTTCAAAAGTGATAATTCACATGCCATAGTTATTTACAGTCAAAAGATTAAACATAAAAAAATCACCATTACAGACCATCTGGAAAAAGTGCGACAGGTCCGGGGACATCGTTTTTCATCAGAAAATTGATTTTTTGGACTGTATTAAAAATGATTCAAACTGTCAATTGGATTGTGCCTCATGTTGAATAACCAATTTTTAAAGCCTCACAGTGACCAAAACTGCCATATTTACAGACTTTTCCTCCTACATAGAAGCTTCTATTTTGACCGATTTCGGGTAGGAAAATGGCTCTAAACACACTTATTATAGTTCCAAAAGTGATAATTCACATGCAATAGTTATTTACAGTCAAAAAACTAAACATTAAAAAATCACCATTACAGACCTTCTGGAGAAAGTTTGACAGGTCAGGGGTCATCGTCTTTCATCAGAAAATTGATTTTTTGGACTGTACAAAAAATGATTCAAAATGTCAATTGAATTGTGCCTGATGTTCAATAACCAGTTTTTAAGGCCTCACAGTGACCAAAACTGCCATTTTACAGACTTTTCCTACTACTCAGAAGCTTCTATTTTGACTGATTTCGGGCAGGAAAATGGCTCTAAACACACTTATTTTAGTTCCAAAAGTGAAAATTTACATGCAATAGTTATTTACAGTCAAAAGATTAAACATTAAAAAATCACCATTACTGACCATCTGGAGAAAGTTCGAAAGGTCCGGCCGGGGACATCGTTTTTCATCAGAAAATTTATTTTTTGGACTGTACAAAAAATGATTCAAAATGTCAATTGCATGAGTGCCTCATGTTGAATAACCAATTTTTAAGGCCTCACAGTAACCAAAATTGCCATTTTAACAGACATTTCCTCCTACTCAGAAGCTTCTATTTTGACTCATTTTGGGCATTGTAATGACTCTAAAGACACTTATTTTAGTTACAAAAGTGATAACTCACATGCAATAGTTATTTACAGTCAAAAGACTAAAAATTAAAAAATCACCATTACAGACCATCTGGAAAAAGTGCGAATGGTCCGGGGACATCGTTTTTCATCAGAAAATTGATTTTTTTGGACTGTATTCAAAATGATTCAAAATGTCAATTGGATTGTGCCTCATGTTGAATGACCAATTTTTAAAGCCTCACTGTGACCAAAACTGCCATTTTTACAGACTTTTCCTCCTACTCAGATGCTTCTATTTTGACAGATTTTGGGCAGTAAAATGACTCTAAAGACACTTATTTTAGTTCCAAAAGTGATAATTCACATGCAATAGTTATTTACAGTCAAAAGATTAAACATTAAAAAATCACCATTACAGACCATCTGGAAAAAGTGCGACAAGTCCGAGGACATCGTTTTTCATCAGAAAATTGATTTTTTTGGACTGTATTAAAAATGATTCAAAATGTCAATTGGATTGTGCCTCATGTTGAATAACCAATTTTTAAGGCCTCACAGTAACCATAACTGCCATTTTTACAGACTTTTCCTCCTACTCAGATGCTTCTATTTAGACAGATTTTGGGCAGTAAAATGACTCTAAAGACACTTATTTTAGTTCCAAAAGTGATAATTCACATGCAATAGGTATTTACAGTCAAAAGATTAAACATTAAAAAATCACCATTACATACCATCTGGAGAAAGTACGACAGGTCCGGGGTCATCGTTTTTCATCAGAATATTGATTTTTTGGACTGTACAAAAAATTATTCAAAATGTCAATTGGATTGTGCCTCATGTTGAATAACCACTTTTTAAAGCCTTACAGTGACCAAAATTGCCATTTTTACAGACCTTTCCTCCTACACAGAAGCTTCTATTTTGACAGATTTCAGGCAGGAAAATGGCTCTAAACACACTTATTTTAGTTCCAAAAGTGAAAATTCACATGCAATAGTTATTTACAGTCAAAAGATTAAACATTATAAAATCACCATTACAGACCTTCTGGAGAAAGTTCGACAAGTCCAGGGTCATCGTTTTTCATCAGAAAATTGATTTTTGGACTGTACAAAAAATGATTCAAAATGTCAATTGTATTGTGCCTGATGTTGAATAACCAGTTTTTAAGGCCTCACAGTGACCAAAACTGCCATTTTTACAGACTTTTCCTCCTACTCAGAAGCTTCTATTTTGAGTGATTTCAGGCAGTAAAATGACTAGAGACACTTACTTTAGTTCCAAAAGTGATAATTCACTGGAATAGTTATTTACAGTCAAAAGACTAAACATTAAAAAAATCACCAATCCTGACCTTCTGGAGAAGGTTCGACAGGTCCGGGGTCATAGTTTTTTTATCAGAAATTCGATTTTTTGGACCGTACAAAAAATGATTCAAAATGTCAATTGGATTGTGCCTCATGTTGAATAACCATTATTTAAAGCCTTACATTGACCAAAATTGCCATTTTTACAGACCTTTCCTCCTACACAGAAGCTTCTATTTTGACCGATTTCGGGCAGGTAAATGGCTCTAAACACACTTATTTTAGTCCCAAAAGTGATAATTCACATGCAATAGTTATTTACAGTCAAAAGACATAACATTAAAAAACTCACCATTCCTGACCATCTGGAGAAAGTTCGACAGGTCCGGGGACATCGTTTTTCATCAGAAAAATGATTTTTTGGACTGTACAAAAAATGATTCAAAATGTCAATTGGATTGTGCCTGATGTTGAATAACCAATTTTTAAGGCCTCACAGTGACCAAAACTGCCATTTTTACAGACTTTTCCTCCTACTCAGAAGCTTCTATTTTGAGTGATTTAGGGCAGTAAGATGACTAGAGACACTTACTTTAGTCCCAAAAGTGATAATTCACTGGAATAGTTATTTACAGTCAAAAGACTAAACATTAAAAAATCACCATTCCTGACCATCTGGGTAAAGTTCGACAGGTCCGGGGTCAACGCTTTTCATCAGAAAATTGATATTTTGGATTGTACAAAAAATTATTCAAAATGTCAATTGGATTGTGCTTCATGTTGAATAACCAATTTTTCAGGCCTCACAGTGACCAAAACTGTCATTTTAACAGACTTTTCCTCCTACTCAGAAGCTTCTATTTTGACTCATTTCGGGCATTGTAATGACTCTAAAGACACTTA
This sequence comes from Calotriton arnoldi, assembly GCA_963921515.1. NCBI lineage: Eukaryota > Metazoa > Chordata > Amphibia > Caudata > Salamandridae > Calotriton > Calotriton arnoldi. The sequence continues at coordinate 2,724 of CAWUFW010002961.1, read as the reverse complement.
TTTTAGTTTCAAAAGTGATAATTCACATGCCATAGTTATTTACAGTCAAAAGATTAAACATAAAAAAATCACCATTACAGACCATCTGGAAAAAGTGCGACAGGTCCGGGGACATCGTTTTTCATCAGAAAATTGATTTTTTCGACTGTATTAAAAATGATTCAAAATGTCAATTGGATTGTGCCTCATGTTGAATAACCAATTTTTAAAGCCTCACAGTGACCAAAACTGCCATTTTTACAGACTTTTCCTCCTACTCAGATGCTTCTATTTTGACAGATTTTGGGCAGTAAAATGACTCTAAAGACACTTATTTTAGTTCCAAAAGTGATAATTCACATGCAATAGTTATTTACAGTCAAAAGATTAAACATTAAAAAATCACCATTACAGACCATCTGGAGAAAGTTCGACAGGTCCGGGGACATCGTTTTTCATCAGAAAATTGATTTTTGGACTGTACAAAAAATGATTCGAAATGTCAATTGGATTGTGCCTGATGTTGAATAACCAGTTTTTAAGGCCTCACAGTGACCAAAACTGCCATTTTTACAGACTTTTCCTCCTACTCAGATGCTTCTATTTTGAGTGATTTCGGGCAGTAAAATGACTAGAGACACTTACTTTAGTTCTAAAAGTGATAATTTACTGGAATAGTTATTTATAGTCAAAAGACTAAACATTAAAAAATCACCATTCCTGACCATCTGGAGAAAGTTGGACAGGTCCGGGGTCATCGTTTTTGATCAGAAAATAGATTTTTTGGACTGTACAAAAAATAATTCAAAAATGTCAATTGGATTGTGCCTCATGTTGAATAACCATTATTTAAAGCCTTACAGTGACCAAAATTGCCATTTTTACAGACCTTTCCTCCTACACAGAAGCTTCTATTTTGACCGATTTCGGGCAGGTAAATGGCTCTAAACACACTTATTTTAGTCCCAAAAGTGATAATTCTCATGCAATAGTTATTTACAGTCAAAAGACTTAACATTAAAAAACTCACCATTCCTGACCATCTGGAGAAAGTTCAACAGGTCCAGGGGCATTGTTTTTAATCAGAAAATTGATTTTTTTGAACTGTACAAAAAATGATTCACAATGTCAATTGTATTGTGCCTCATGTTTAATAACCAATTTTTAAGGCCTCACAGTGACCAAAACTGCAATTTTTACAGACTTTTCCTCCTATTCAGAAGCTTCTATTTTGACTGATTTTGGGCATTAAAATGACTCTAAAGACACTTATTTTAGTTCCAAAAGTGATAATTCACATGCAATAGTTATTTACAGTCAAAAGACTAAACATTAAAAAATCACCATTCCTGACCATCTGGAGAAAGTTCTACAGGTCAGGGGTCATCATTTTTCATCAGAAAATTGATTTTTTGGACGGTTCAAAAAATGATTCAAAATGTCAATTGGATTGTGCCTGATGTTGAATAACCAATTTTTAAGGCCTCACAGTGACCAAAACTGCGATTTTTACAGATTTTTCCTCCTACTCAGAAGCTTCTATTTTGACTGATTTCAGGCAGTAAAATGACTCTAAAGACTCTTATTTTAGTTCCAAAAGTGATAATTCACATGCAATAGTTATTTACAGTCAAAAGATTAAGGGCCCGATTCTGATGCGGGTTGGAAAAGCTTCCCGACCGAGGGCCCAATTCTGATGCGGTTAGGAACAAATGTTCCCATTGAAGTCAATGGGAGTTCAACCAAATCGTATCTGGAAACATCCGGATGCATCCTACTCTGCCGGTTGGACTTTCCCGATCCGAGTGGGTCGGAAACCATTTCCCAACCGATTCGGTCGGGAAGCTTTTCCAACCCGCATCAGAATTGGGCCCTATACATTAAAAAATCACCATTCCTGACCATCTGGAGAAATTTCGTCAGGACTGGGGTCATCCTTTTTCATCAGAAAATTGATTTTTTGGACTGTACAAAAAATGATTCAAAATGTCAATTGGATTGTGCCTCATGTTGAATAACCAAATTTTAAGGTCTCACAGTGACCAAAACTGCCATTTTTACAGACTTTTCCTCCTACTCAGAAGCTTCCATTTTGACTCATTTCAGGCAGGTAAATGGCTCTAAACACACTTATTTTAGTCCCAAAAGTGATAATTCACATGCAATAGTTATTTACAGTCAAAAGATTAAACATTATAAAATCACCATTACAGACCTTCTGGAAAAAGTGCGACAGGTCCGGGGTCATCGTTTTCATCAGAAAATTGATTTTTTGGACTGTACAAAAAATGATTCAAAATGTCAATTGGATTGTGCCTGATGTTGAATAACCAATTTTTAAGGCCTCACAGTGACCAAAACTGCCATTTTTACAGACTTTTCCTCCTACTCAGATGCTTCTATTTTGACAGATTTTGGGCAGTAAAATGACTCTAAAGACACTTATTTTAGTTCCAAAAGTGATAATTCACATGCAATAGTTATTTACAGTCAAAAGATTAAACATTAAAAAAATCACCATTACAGACCATCTGGAGAAAGTTCGACAGGTCCAGGGTCATAGTTTTTTATCAGAAAATTTATTTTTTGGACTGTACAAAAAATTATTCACAATGTCAATTGGTTTGTGCCTCATGTTGAATAACCAATTTTTAAGGCCTCACAGTAACCAAAATTGCCATTTTAACAGACTTTTCCTCCTACTCAGAAGCTTCTATTTTGACTCATTTTGGGCATTGTAATGAC